>OU342745.1:247705389-248305389 GCA_910589775.1 Avena eriantha | reverse complement strand
CAACATAAACAGGCCAGCGGAAGGACGACGATTACCTAGGGATGATGGACGACAGACGGCGAGGTGGCTGCTCCTTCCTGCGCGCTGCGGACAGGCTCCTCCTCCTGCGTGATGCTGCTGCTGCGATGGTCGTCGATGACGAGGGTGGCGGCAGTGCTCTTGCTGCGGGCAGGGCGGCGGCGGGCCTCCTCCTCCACGGGATTTAGTGCGGCGGTGGCGGGCCTCCTCCTCCATGGGCTTCAGTGCGGCGGTGGCGGCTCCGGCAGCGAGGGCTAGGGCGGCGAGGCTAGCTAGGATTTGCGCGCAGCGAGCGAGGCTAGGAACTGTGAAGAATGGAGAAGGGGATTAGCAGGGGAAAGGCCAAACCATTTATTTGGCTAAGTCCACAGGTTCTGTGGCGCATTTCAGAAATATGCGCCACAGATGTTGGAACTTCTATGGCGCATATTGCTGAAATGCGCCACAGAACCTGTGGACATAGTACAAAACATGTCGCCGTGGTAGTATAACAAGATCACACACTTGCCTTATTGGTCTCTGCTTGCTTGTGCCATTGTAAACCTGGGGCAGCCAGGTTCGAATCCTGGCTATCTCAGACTTTTTTCTTTTAAAAAATTTATTTTTAATTATAGATATGTTTAAAATAAATCAAGAGCATATACAAACATTCATATTTATTCAAAAAACTCTCTCCCCGAATATATACAATCATGTGATGTGTTTTTAATTATATATATATATATGTGTTAAAAAAAGCAAGAACATATACAAACATTAATATTTAGTGAAAAAAAAATCTCTCCCCGAATGTATACAATCATGTGATGTGTTTTTAATTATATATATGTTTAAAATAAAGCAAGAACATATCCAAACATTCATATTTATTCAAAAAACTCTCTCCCCGAACATATACAGTCATGTGATGTGTAGAGCTAGCGTCTCTTCACAATCTTCTTGCCCTTTTTCGTCGCGGTTGAATACTTTAGCCCGTGCACTTTGAGATTTCTTCTTGTGAATGGACAACCTTTAGTAGGTAGTGTGGTCTTCCTTCTAACTTTAGTAGTAGCACGCATGTCAAAGTACTTGTCGAATTCCTCTTCGATCTTCGGGTCGCCGTTCTTGTCGAAGTTTTGCTCATTGGCAGCTCCTTCCATTCCAATGATGCTCCTCTTGCCCCTCCTAACTACAACACGATTGGGCTTTGACGGGTTGGTAATAAAAAACATTGATCAACTTGGCTAGCGAGTACCCAAGGCTCATTGTTTGCAGAGGCGTTCTTCGTTAATTTCGCATCTGGTATAACCATTATGGTGAAATACCGGCCTTCTTTTTCCATATTCTTGGCCCATTTAACATGAAACATTGGTATGATCTCTCCATAGTAGTCGAGCTCCCGTATCTCCTCGATCCTTCCGTAGAAGCTTTTCATGATAGTAGTCTCGTCGTCGGTGAAGGATAACATAGTTACTCCTGAGTTTTGATATTCGCTATTCCTGTCCTTTTCCTCGGTGTAGAATCTGTAACCGTTTATGTCGTATGACTGATAGGTCCTTAGGTTGTGCTCTGGGCCCTGCGACAAGGAGAATATGAGTTTTGATCTTCTGTAGAAGGCGTCTGTGGGGGATTGCCCAGTTGCCTTTTTTTGAACCAACCCGTGAAGCTAGAGTTGTGCTCTTTGGTTACGTCTCCCTTCTTCCTCGGCCAGCCCTGGTCAATGTACTCCTTCTCAATTAAGCTTCTGTGCTCTTCCACCCAAGGGCCGACCAATTCCATGTGTTGTAGCGTGACTCGGTGTGCCCTGTCAAAGTCGGTGCGTCGACCATCAATGCCGACATGCAATGAGCGGTAGCCCTCATAGTGACCATATCCACCAAGCCTACCAAGGTGCTTCTTGGTGGGTATTCCAACATCCTTGTTCTCGGTGGTTAGATAATTCTGGTAGAAGGAGATGCACTCGTAGATCAGAAAGCCCTTGGCTATGCTTCCATCTAGATAGGACCTGTTGCGAATGAATCCTTTGATGACACCATTTAGCCTTTCAAACGGCATCATGTCGTGCAGGAATGTTGGCCCCAGCTGGATGATGTCATCCACAACATGTACAAGCAGATGCACCATGATGTCAAAAAATGCGGGCAGGAATTAAATCTCGAGCTCGCATAGTATCAGCACGATCTCTTCATGTAGCATGTCGAGCTGCTTCACATCGATCGACTTCCTAGATATGACGTCGAAAAAGTTGCAGAGGCCAAACAGCGTCTCAAGGACATGCTCGTCCATTATCTCGTGGATCGCAATGGGGAGTATCTACGTCATCAGCTCATGATAGTCATGAGACTTCATACCGCTGAACCTCTTCTTTGCCACGTCCAGATATCTGCTTATCTTCCCTGAGTAACCGTGAGGAACTTTCACTCCAAGGAGGCAACTGAAAAACTGCTCGAGCTCCTCCAGACTTAGAGTGAAGCAGGTAGCACGAAGCACCACCTCATTCTTCTTAACTCTTTTGCGGCGACCTTGAGTCCCTTCTGTCTGATCCTCATCATCACTATCAGGGTACTGAAGATCTTTCTTGATGCCAAGAAATTTAAGGTCCTTTCTTGCTTTCGGCCCATCCTTTGCCCTCTCCAGCATGTTCAGTAGAGTGCCAAGCAGACTCTCAGTAACGTTCTTCATGATGTGCATTACATCGAGGCTATGGAAGTGTGGAGGACCTTCCAGTACGGCAGGTCCCAGAAAACAGACCTTGCTTTCCATACACCCAGCAGCGGCTTTGTCCTCCGTCGTTTTTTCCCGGCACAGGGCAATCTACCCAATTATTCAAAAGCTCCTCGATTTCTTCGCCACTCCTCGGACACGGGGCTCTTTCGAGCTCATCCTTACCATTAAACAGGTGACCGCGTTTTCTCCACGGGTGATCCATGCGGAGCCACTTTCGAGTACCTTGGAACACGGTTTTCATAGACCCGAGATCCCTTGGTAGCTGGAGACGCGGTGTCTTATCCATGCACTTGACGCATGCATTGTGTATGTGGTTCACCTGGGCTGATACATATGCATAACGAGGATAGTCCTGCACCATCTTGAGCAACGCGGCTCTTAGATGGAAATATTTTTTAGTGTAGGCGTCTCACGTACGGGCCAGCATCTCCCACAAGCTGGCAAACTCCTCTCTCAACAGCCCGAGATACAGATCCATATCTCGGCCCCTGAATAAGAATGCTCATGTGTACGTACCTTTGCTTCGTGCACAGCCACGGGGGGAGGTTGTACGGTGATACAAGCACGGGCCAGGTGCTATCCGTTCTACTCTAGTTTCCAAAAGGATTGAGTTCGTCGGTTCTCATACCCAGTCTGACGTTCCTTGCATCGCCCCTGAACTCTTCGAACTCGATTTCTAATGCATTCCACTGGCTAGCGTCTGAAGGGTGTGTCAGGATCTTGCCCTTCTTCGGATCATCTTCAGGTTTCTCCCTTTCTGCGTGCCATTGCATGATATTTGCTTCCTTAGGATCTACGAAATATCACTGCAGACAAGGGGTGATAGGAAAGTACCATACCACTTTTCGAGGAACTTTCTTGTTCCCTCTCTTGTACCGTCTTTGCCGCACACCGGACATGTGGTTCTATCCGCGTACTTGTTCCGATAAAGTGCGTAATCATTGATGCATGCGTGGTATTTAATGTGTGGTAGGTCGAGAGGGCACACGATTTTCTTGGCCTCCTCGATACTTGTGGGCAATGTGTTCCCCTTAGGAAGTCGGTTGTGCCAGTATTCTATGTTTGCGTTGAAGATCACATCGGTCCATTTGTGTTCGGCCTTCATCTCTACAGCCTTGAGCGTTACACTCAAACATGTATCCTTGGGGCGACACCTAGGATACAATGGAGTCATCCCGTCTATCTCCATTTGGGCCAGCTTGGCTTTCTCTCTGGCTACAGCTTTGGCGTTGCTCGTCTCCTTGAGGAGCAGTTCTTGAACATGAGGGTCATGCAAGGCTGAAGTTAGCAGCATCTATGTGTTCGTGTCTTCTCCTTATTCATGATGATCATGCTCATCGCCATCTCCTTCTTCATGATGATCATGCTGACCATGCCCACCGGCATCTCCTTCTTCATGCCGATCATGCCCGGTAGACTCTTCGTCTTCTCGCCTGCCCACATCTTTGTGACCACCATGTCCTGTCGGCGCCTCATTGAGGTTGCGCATGAAACCGCACCTGAGCAGGTGACCCTCCAATTGTCCAGAATTAGGGTCGATCCAGCGTTGGAGTTTGCATGTTCGACATGGACATCTTATCATGGTCTTGTTGTTCAGAATCATGTCTTCCTTCGCGTCTTTCTTGTACCTAGAAATTTGACCTTTTCTCATCATGACGACCATGGTTGCCTGAGCGGTCACAACAGAGAGTAGGTTAGAACCACACCATATGCACACACACACATGCATGAATGCTATCCGGAAAAATTCAGCATGACCTTTCCTAAAATTAGGACATATGGGTAGTGCAAATTTTTTCCGAAATTGTAATGAATCAACATTTCGGCAAACATCCACGCACCACACCGGACGAGACAACAATAAGCAAGCAACAAAAAACTTCCTCCCAATGCAACATTCATGCACCACACACAAGAATCGTCTCGCCATGCATCGCACACACCGCCCACGTGACAAGCTGCACCTACATCTTCATGGCCAAGTACTCACCTAGTAGACTCAATAATAGCGACACGAGACCGCGCGATGAGAGAGTGTGGACAAATAGATCTACAAGTTGGTGGAGAGGAAATTATTAAACAAATAGAGATGCGAGAGAGAAAAGTAAGGAACTTTTAGATCTACAAGTTGGAGGGAGCCTTCCACTTACCAATCTATGGACTAAAGTAGGTTTAGTTACAAGAAAATGGAGATAATATGGGAAAAATGGGGTGGGAGGGAGATGAAGACGAGCTAGGAGGAGGTAGAAAGGAAGAAGAGATGTGAAATGGGTGGTGGTGGATAGATAGCGGGTGAGTTTGCCACCTTTTCACATGAATCTGGACGCCTTGATCTGTGGCGCATATTGCTGTTATGCACCATAGATGTTCAAACTTCTATGGTGCATATTGCAATATGAGCCACATAACAAGGTGGTGCACGTTAAATGGTGGGACCCAGGTAAATTTTCTGTGGTGCATGTGTGGATATGCGCCACAGAAAGCAAACATGTATGTGGCGCATATCAACCCATGCGCCACAAAAAGTGGGGCAAAAGGATTTTGTGGTGGGGCCCGCCTCCACTTTCTGTGGCGCATGAGGAAATATGCGCCACACATCTTGTCTCTTGTGTGGCGCACATGTCATTATGCGCCACAGAAAGTGGATAGCCCCACCCCGGCTGGCAGGTCCCACATAACTTCTGTGGCGCATGTATACTGAAATGCACCACATATGTATTTAGTTTCTGTGGCGCATCATTCCTAGTGCGCCACTGATACTTATCCGTGGCGCATGGTTTTGCATATGCGCCATATAATATCTTGTCTACCTATAGCTATTTTCCTAGTAGTGGATGGTTTAATTGTGCTTGTATGCATGCTTAGAATTCCTAACTATGTTCTAGCTGCAAATATGTTAGTGAGTAGATCCTCTACTTACTACATAGAAATACTCATGCTTTACTTGTTGTTACATATGAGTTATTGTTTGGTGTATAATAGATGGTAGTACAATCATGTTTTAATTTTATTCTGTAAGTAAAAGTGTGTAGATATTATACTCGAACTAATTGTGATTTCAAGATCTAGTTCCATACACATGATCTGCTTGTAGGTGAGTACATGATGATCATATACATGATCATTTTAATTAAGTTGATATAATTTATTCCTAGACATGTGCTTTAATGTTGGTCTAATACAAGTGGATTTCCATGTTTTAATGTTGGAGCACGCGCAAGTGCTCATGCTTAATTGTTGATATTGATGGTGTACTCTAATACTTCCTAGTGTATATCTTGGTGTTCTTATACATAATGCTTTTATGTGTTGTAAATTTATTGGATAAACTTGATAAGACCATATTCCCTACTTGTATGTAGATCATTGATAGCTGTGACATTCGACATATTTTTGATGGTTTTTATTGATGGTTTTCTTCTGGATTTGATCGTTTTCTAGCTTTATCTAACGCTAATACTTCGGTAGCAAAGAAAACTTGGTTTTTAATGTGTGTTTCAGGTTCTGAACATCAACAGAAGGTTTTAACAAGAGAAACACAATATTCAAGCGAAAACAAGTCAGTCTCTTTTTGGAAGCAATCAAGGGAGGAATACATTAGATTTAATGAGCAACAATATGGCAGGAATATTTTTCCGACTATATAGTTCCCACCGTATAGTTGCCATCGCCTCCATCTTGTCAAAATGGACAACTTTCGTGAAGAGGCGAGGGGCGAAATCATAACACATTAGTCGCCATCCCAGCTAGAAAGGAGAAAGAAGAGATCCAGAGAAGAAGGAGAAGACGTTCTTCATCTCTCTCCATGATCTTCGACCTCCTAGCCACCACACCCTCATAGACATTTCTATACTTGAGAGAGAGAGAGATCTTCACTTTGCAAGATTAGGGTTTGAGACTGTTTCTTCCTATCTTGAATTGTGTTGGATTGCTTTTATATTCTTATTGTGGATCTCCATGGTAATATCGAGAAGAACTCCCTTTATTTAATTATATCGATGATGCTTTCTTCTCTCATGTGTGAGTAAGTTCCTTGGGCATGGGAGATGTAAGGGATTGGTGAGATGTGATGTGCCTCCATATATTTTCCATTAGTTTGTGATGGATTTTAATTACTATATTATGTGTGCTTGACTATCTGTGGGATGCCTAATGCTTGTTGTCTGATTATGGTCCCAAACAACATGATGCTTTGTTCTACATAGATAGGATCTTGTTTGCTAGCAGACCATCGACCCCCGAGTGACAAGGGGATATCAATGGGAAACTAGTTTGAGTCGAGGATCACGAGGAACCACTCTGCTTATTGCATTAGTCTGATCCAAGGAGCTTAATGGCTAAGCAACCTGAAGGATCTTAATCGTCTAGTGACTGACCATGGTTTTGGTAAAAGACTAGTAGGATAATTGAAGTTGGGATGAAATCTACCAAGAGGAGTTCCGACTAATTATGGGTTGCTCACCTACACATATACTTATAAGATTATAATTGTTAAACTTATCATTCGTCCACCTGGCACAGTCACTATCACCATGAGCTGTATCTCCCTGCGCCTTCTTTGTCATCTGCAGAAAACCACAAACAATTGAATCGTTCTTTACTTTTATGCTTTTTATTCCTGAAGTTTACATTTTACTTTTATTTAAATACATCCAGTTTAATCCAAATTTCATTCTTATTTCCTCACTTGCAGTCAATTCACTCGAAGACTTGTGACAACTTTGAGTGTGATAGAGACTTCATTCATAAACACTTACATTTGGGCTCCCTGTGGGATCGATATCTATACTTCGAAACTAGCTACAAACGATATGTGCACTTGCAGACATCAAGCTATTTTTTTGCGCCGTTGCCAGGGAGCTAAGCGCTAAGTGTTTGTCTCTTGACATTTCAGGTGTTACTACTACAAAATGGTCTCCCTAGGAGACAAAGGGTCTACATGCTCTGGTAGGACCTATTTACTAGATTATATTGAGCGCGTGCCTATTCAAAGGCGCGAGGAAATTATTGAAAAACTTTTAAGATCAAATAAGGTTGAAGTTGAAAACCTGAGTGATATTATGGAAATCATGTCCATTTACAGGACAACTCCCAAGAAACCTGAGAAAACTCTCAGAGAATACAGTGCTGCAAATTCTTCTTTTCTTAAACAACCAATAGAATTTCCTAATCCTAAAGTTACAGAATATCGATTTGATGGTGAGATTATTGAAATTTTGCAGGAAACAACTTTCAGTGGAAAGGAAGATGAAGACCCTGGAAGACATCTTAGAGAGGTCGATGATGTGATAACATCACTTGGACCAAAAGTTTTACCAAGAGACTTCTCTCGTCTAAAATTATTTCGTTGGTCCCTTAAAGGTAAGGCTCTATACTGGTGATATTCTCTCCCTCATCATTACATTAAATGTTGGGAAAACTATATTGTTAAATTCATAAACATGTTTAATCCTTTTAAAAAGGTAACTGAAATTAGAAAGAATATAGGCAACTTTAGTCAGAACGTGGGAAAAAACTACCCACAAGCCTGGGTTAGATTCTTTGGAATGATCAATAGTATGCCTAATCACGGCTATTCTGAATCAACTATTTGCTATTTATTTTACCATGGTCTTAATACTCAATGCAGAGAGTTGCTTGACTTATCAGCATGAGGATCGATAAATACTTTAACTGTTAAAGCATGTTTGGAATTGATGTCTACTAGGGCTAAGAATGATTCTTTATATAATCCTGATTTCGACACTAAGCTGGAAAAAGGGATACTTCGTATAACTCCTGATCTTATGCCTGAAGTATGCAAAACAATGAAAGAAAAAGATATACCTTATGAACTTGTTAAGGAAAACAAAGTAGACTTGTTACAAGTTTTTTACTAAAGAAGATGAAACTAGAAAAGTTTTTCAAGAATTAAAACATCGACAAGCAAAATCTCAGAATAACCTACATAAGCAATTTCAAAGACATAAGAAGATTTTGGCGAAACTCACAGAAAATTATGATGAGATTGGCCAAGAAATAAATTATTTCACAAGTACCTTAGTATGATTGAAACCCAATGTGAACAAATAGCATCTGATTACAATTTTTTCTTCAAGATGATATAGATATTCCTGTTTCTACTAATGTTGTTACAAGGGGAGGTGCAGTTGTTACAGGACCATTAGGACCACCAGAATATGAAGCTAAAAAAGATCGAAAGGAAAAATCCTTGCTCAAAGAAAGCCAAGAAGATGATACGCTGGTGGATCTAAGATGAAACTGCTCAAGAAACACAAGATCAAACAAGGGAGGAGCAAAATGATGCACAGGATGACCGTTATGACTCTGATGCAAAGACAGTTGATCCAAGAGAAGAAAAAGAGATAAGCAATGAAGATGAAGTTATTGTAGTAGAAAAGAAGAAGAGCGATAAGGAGCAACAAAAGAAAGCAAGAAAAGAGCCTAATCCCCCACAAAAGGTAAACGACAAGAATAAGAAAGGTGAGCAAAAGCTTCCTTATCCAGATCGAAAAAAGAAAGCACCGGATCAGGTAATATATGATTCTTTCAAAAAGGCACTTGTTTATCTTCGTTTGGAAATTCCATTTGCGGATGCAATAAAAGTTCTACCTATTCTAAATTCCTCCGTGATATTCTTAGTAGAAAGAAAGAAATAATTGAAACTGTTTCCATGGTGACTAGTTATCCTGCTAATGGGAAGCTGTTGTCTAAATTGGGTGATCCTGGAATACCAACTATTTCTTGGTCAATTGGAAAAATAGATATTCATAATGCCTTGTGTGATTTAGGTGCAGGAGTTAGTGTAATGCCATATTCCCTCTATAAAAGGTTAGGATTAGGGGAGTATTCCCCTACTACTATCACTTTACAGATGGCTGACAAGTCCACTAAACAACCCATTGGTATGATTGAGGATGTTCTACTTAGAATAGATGAGCATGTTATTCCCACTGATTTTATTATTCTTGAAATGCCAGAGGATGAAAAATTATCCATAATACTTGGAAGACCTTTCCTTAGTACTGTAGGAGCGTCAATTGATTATGCTGAGGGATAATCTTCAATCTTTATGATGCTGATATGATCCGGTATTTTCCAAAGAAGCTAGTAGCAGGAGAAAGATTTATTCCACCAGCAAAACGAGTTCATGTGGTAAGTGCCTTTGATAAGGGGCAACCAAAGGTAAGAATTCGAGAACAAAGAAGGGGTTGAATTATTCAACCATTCTTAATAAAATGCTTAATGGGACTCAACCCATCACATTAATAAAATAAATTAAAGAATAAAATGTTCATCGCATTCCTACAACTTTTTCACAAACATTCTTGCAAAAGCACGCCCGTGAAGATGCAGCTGTCAAAAAGTAGTAGAAATATCGATTGAACAAGCGTAGAATAAGTATAAAAATAAAAGTTTGAGTTTTATCTACAAAAACTAGCTTAATCATTTTGTCTAGATTAAAAAGTGAATCTCTGAAATTTTTGGGCGAAAAAAGCTTGGTATTGAAGGTTTAATGACCAACTATACGGCGGGAATAAAAATTCCAGCCGTATAGTTATCGTTGCCTTTGTAAAATTTCTTTTCCAGGATACAAAAGGTTTAGCGACCACCTATACGGCGGGAATAAAACTTCCAGCCATATAGTTTCGGCCATATAGTTATCGTTTGTTTTGTAAAATTTCTTTTCTATAATACTAAAGGTTTAACGATCAACTATACGGCGGGCATAAAAATTCCGGTCGTATAGTTTGGTTGTATAGTTATCGATGCATGTCTCAGAAAATTTATCTCGAGGTTCCAGAAGGTTTGACGACCAACTATACGGCGGGACCATTTTGATCCGGCCGTATAGTTGTGCCCGTATAGCTATGATCTGGCATAAACAAACCCTAATTGTAGATGTTGCCGCAACTATACGGTGGGAACTACTTTTCCCACCTGTATAGTTGCGGCCGTATAGTTCAGCGCGACCACTTAAATGCATCGGGACGGCTAGGGTTCTTCCTCATCCTCACTTTTTCTCTCATATTCTCTCTGCAAATCCCTAAAACCACACCTAGAATTCTTGATTCTTCATGGATTTCATTTGTTTGAGTTGGGGAAACAACAGATCAGTATGATTCTCTCCCTATCCTTGCTTTATTTTCAGAATTCCATGGTTGAAACCCTCACACTGATCTAGTGGATGAACTCAAGCTTGTTTTGTTTTTCCCTTTTGATCTCTCAGGTTAGGATTATATTTTTCCATGTAGAATCATTCGTATATCATGTAGAAACTATATTCCTAAGGTTTCATGGTGAAATTTTTCAGTGCATCAAGATGAACAAAATTGGTAGCATTTTCTCAAGAGCAAGCGCCAACGTGGCGAGAGGTCGGGGCTCCAGGCCGAGCTCAACAGCAAGTTGGCCATGGTTTCATCAAGGAGGGTGATACACACATGTTGGGCCGATGATAGCTTTCTCACCGCGGTAGGGTTGAGGGCGGACTTCGACCTCATGTGTGCAAATGTTGGGATATCACTACTCGCCTACGCAAGCCACAATACCTACACCAAGCTCACCTATGAGTTCCTCACCTCTTTCTACGATGACCACACGGATAAAGGTAATGCATGCACGGTAAGGTTCACCATAAACCAGCAGCCATATGAAATAACTTTCCAACGATTTTGTGATGCTTTTGGCTTCCCTCACAATGGGGAGTCCACTGTTACAAATTTATATAGCGTCTCAAGTGGAGAAAATTGGGACGTTATTTCTATTAATAGTGGTAAGGACTTCTACCAGAAGAAGATTTCCACCATTCATAACCCAACAATTCGCTACTTCGCCTTGTTCCTCGCCAATACACTGTTGGGAAGACGATATACCGGGTTCCATTGCCAATGCGAACATGTCCATGATCACCAAGGCACTCTTCCCCAATGCACCACAAAGCCCCAATTCTGCAGCTCTACTCCTCCAGCACCTTCGCCACTAGAGCAACAAAAAGAAAGGTGACATTTGCATTGGTGGATTGGTAACCTACCATGTCCTAGCATCGAACATTCCATTACCTGTGATGCAATCTGTTGCCGGCTACAAACTTATGGATGTCAAATATATAATTGCTTGTGGTTTCCTTGGTGTTTACCGAGCTGACAAGAGGCTCCGAGCATATTAATTTGGTTATCTTGATGATGCACAGGTTGAGAAGGTTCTGTTGTCCTGTCCACAAGCCTTCTCGATTGTGGCGAAGGACAACTAGATCCTCACCAAGGATCAAGTGGTGGAGATCATGGCTGAACTATAGCCTGATCAAGAAGAAGATGAAGAAGGAGAGCAGCGAGATGAGCAGGAGCAGGAGCAGGAATATGACCCTACTTGGGAGGGACAACAGCAACAACAGGAGAGATCCTGGGACCCATGGCCCAATTAGCAGCAGTAGGGGTTCAACAATGTCCCCTATCAAGATCTTCAGTAGCTCAACCAGCGCGTTGGGGAGATTGACCACACGCTACACGGAGTGAATAAGGATGTTAGTGCCTTAACTCACAACTTCAGTCACTTCATGACAAACTTCCCCGACTACTACCAGCAGTATCCGTACCCGCCACCGGATGACGGCAACAACTGAGCCTAGCAACAGCCTAAGCTTGGGGAGGTTCGAAAACCTCCAAACCTTGCATTCATATTTTTATTTCTTCTTTTTATTTATTTTACTTCTTCAAAATTACATGTTTTCTTTCAGTTCGCATTCCAAAACCAAAAACAAAAAAAATTAGTTGTAACCTTTATTGCAAATTTGTTTATTTGTTTCTCTCGAAGATTGCTCAATTTCAGGTGACTGGGCAATAGGGAAATATAGAGGGGGTTCGACTCAAGTACGAGAACGAAGCAAGAAACAGGAGGTATCACATTCCTTTCATCACCTTTTCTGCATCTTTAAATTGACCCTACAATTATTTACTCGCTTGCACTTGAGCCACTCCCCACTTAGCTTGTTATCCTATAAATTCTATTCCTTTGCTAGTGTCTCCTTTTTAGCTTTGAAATAATGAGAAATGAACTTGGTTAAAAATATTTCCGACATTTTTACAACAAGAAAAAAGCATCCAAAAGATGACTTGAGAGTCCATGTTTAGCCCAAAGGATTTGATTTTCGAACTACTCAACCCCATCTGAGCTTAATGTAAATATACTCGATAACACTCTTGAATGAAATTGTCTGATAAAATGGATGCTTAGAAGTAGTAGAGATTATGCCACTTCTTTTTCTAATAATTACAGTAAGATATTGTTTTACGCATGTCATTACAACACTGTCGTGCTCCATGGGGAACTATTAACTCCACTGGCCAGCGAACGATCTAAATATGGGAAACCACTTGATTTCTGCTATTGAGTTATGTAAGCGTATGTAGCTGCAATGCTATGACGGGTAAAAATTTAGTCTCCTCGTGGTCTCATGTTCCAAGTGAAGTTGTAGTACTCCCCTGACCCACTATTGCTCAACAGTTATCTATTGGTATGGTTACGAGTGCGCAACACAGTCCCAATTGATATGTTAAAAATAGTGGCATGATTTCTCTATGAAAGGGCTGAAGTTTTTGAAAAACAAGGAAAGGAAAAAGGTGCTTTGAGAGTCTTGAAATTTTGACGTGGGAATAGATGAGTTTTTCTTAAATTGAATGTTTTTGGTGCCAACTTGAGTACTCTTAATTGATTAAAGAAACAAGTGAAAAAGTTTTCATCTCTCAATAAAGAGAGACACCAAAAGAATTTGTTTCACTTTCTTAGCTAAATTTTGACACTTGCTCGGGCATATGATTTATTTGCTAGCAAGATATACATGGTTAGGAAGTGTACTCAGTGCAATCTTGTGAATACTTGTATGATCATGTTTAAGATTGCAAGAATTGTGAAGAAAAGAATTTGACACCAATTTGAGCTTGTAAGTTCTTTTATCTCAGTCTTGAATCTCCGCTATTCTTCCTTATTTTCTTGTCACTCGAGGGCGAGCAACATCTAAGATTGGGGGAGTTGATAGCTATGAGATTCGACATATTTTTGATGGTTTTTAACGATGAGTTTCTTCTGGATTTGATCATTTTCTAGCTTTACCTAACGCTAATACTTCGGTAGCGAAGAAAACTTGGTTTTGAATGTGTGTTTCAGGTTCTGAACATCAACAGAAGGTTTTAACAAGAGAAACACAATATTCAAGAGAAAACAAGTAAGTCTCTTTTTGGAAGCAATCAAGGGAGGCATACAGTAGCTTTAACGAGCAACTATACAGCGGGAATATTTTTCCGGCCGTATAGTTCCCGCTGTATAGTTACATCCGCCTCCGTCTTAGGATAACTTTCATGAAGAGGCGGGACATGAAATCATAACACAGTAGCCGCCATCCCATCCAGAAAGGAGAAAGAAGAGATCCAGAGGAGAAGGAGAAGACGTTCTTCATCTCGCTACACGATCTTCGACCTCCTAGCCACCACACCATCATATCCATTACTTGTACTTGAGAGAGAGAGATATCTTCACTTTGCAAGATTAGGGTTTGAGATTGTTTCTTCCTATCTTGAATTTTGTTGGATTGCTTTTCTATTCTTATTGTGGATCTCCATAGTAATATCGAGAAGAACTCCCTTTATTTAATTATATCGATGATGCTTTCTTATCTCATGTGTGAGGAAGTCCCTTGAGCGTGGGAGATGTAAAGGATTGGTGAGATGTGATGTGCCTCCATATATTTTCCATTAGTGTGTGATTGATTTTAATTACTATATTATGTGTGCTTGACTATCTATGGGATGCCTAATGCTTGTTGTCCAATTATGGGCCCAGACAACATCATGCTTTGTTCTACATAGATAGGATCTTGTTTGTTAGCAGACCGGTGACCCCCGAGTGACATGGGGATATCAATGTGAAACTAGTTTGACTCAAGGATCACGAGGAACCACTATGCTTATTGCATTAGTCCGATCCAAGGAGCTTAATTACTAAGAAACCTGAAGGATCTTAATCGTCTAGTAACTGATCATGGTTTTGGTAACAAACTAGTAGGATTACTGATGTTGGGATGAAATCTACCAAGAGGAGTTCTGGCTAATTATGGGTTTCTCGCCTACACATACTTATAAGATTATAATTGTTACACTTATCATTCGTCCACCTGGCACAGTCACTATCACCATGAACTGTATCTCCCCGTGCCTTCTTTGTCATCTGCAGAAAACCACAAAAAATCAAATCGTTCTTTACTTTTGTGGTTTTTATTCCCAGTGTTTACATTTTAGTTTTATTTAAATACATCCTGTTTAATCCAAATTTCATTCTTATTTCCACACTTGCAGTCAATTCACTTGAAGACCTGTGACAACTTTGAATGTGACAGAGACTTCATTCATAAACACTTACCTTTGGGATCCCCGTGGGATTGATATCTATACTTCAAAACTAGCTACAAACGATATGTGCACTTGTAGACATCAACCATGCCCATATCTAGGATGAACCTACCTAGCATCTCTAGGGAGCTCTGAGAGGAATCTTCTTCTAATCCTCCTAGAACAATCCTAGTCGCAGGGTAGTTGGATAAATATTGGTTTATAACACTCTTTATTCTGCTTGGTTGTATTGGTGCAAGATAATAAAAGTAAATGCTACATGAGCTAGGGTATGATCCTACTAGATTTTTACTTGTTGCTTTTATATAGCTTGTTTCACTATGATATAGACCTCTTGATCCTCTACAACATGTTCTCCTAGTCCAGACTACTTCTCCTTCTAGATGAATTGGATGCTCGGTTGGTCTTCTTCTTGGCCTTGTTACTCTTCCTCCTGGATATTCTCTTATGTTTCTTATGGAGATCCTTCTTCTCCTGGTGATCAGTTGGAGCTGCTCCTTTTGGCACCTCGACCTCCTCGTTGTCCTCCTGATGTTGATCTTGATCTGCTCCTTTAGCTTCTTTGAGTGATCATGTTGGCTGTGGTGATGTTGGTCTGTGTGAGTAGTGATTTGTGGTGAGGAACTAGTGGTGTTCTAGTTGATTTCATGGTGGTGCTATGAACTGGAAGTGGAGATCGTGTGGTACGGTGAGCTATTGTGGCTAACACTCTTCTTATCTGCTTCTTGGTGCCCTTCCTTGCCATGTCGAAAACACATCATGTGCATGCAGTGAGTGTACTGCGGTCAAGTGGGACCCTTCCTATGCATGTGGTCAAGTTGGTTTTGCTTCCTACTAGTGCAATCCATGCCTGGGACTAAGGTTTATCCCTCTGGCATTCTTTTCTACTACTTAATGTATGCCTGGTTTATCCCTCTAGGCATTCTTTTCTGCTACTTAATGTATGCCTATGGTTAACTATGACATCTAGCTTGGCTTAAACATGCAAGATCTCTATTTAACTTGATAGCTCAATTTCTAAACTTGGATGTGCTCAGCTGATCAGATATTTTATGATATTTTGACTATTCATTTTACTTTAAGTGGTGAAACTTGCCCCTGCCTATGAGGCACTAGTCTAAGGCCAAATTTGATAGGAACAAATCCTAATACATTTGGCCCCTATTTAAATGCTCAATGATGCAAATGGGCATATCATTTTGATACGTCCATTTTGCATCACTATTCTATATCATAATTTACTATTATTCATTGATATATTTCATATTAAGAGATGATACTTATGTTATTTCATCAATTTTTGCATGGTTGATGACTTTTGGAGGAGTGACCACTGCAGTCAGGATTCTGATGGAAAAGGGGTTGTTTCGAGGCAAAATTCGCGAAGATCAGAAAATCCGGGAAAATATATGGAAAATCATATTTTTCCAGAAGACAAAGGATACCAAAAGAGGGAGTGGAGATGGGCCACAGGGGGCCCAGACCACCCCCTGGCCAAGCAACGCTAGGCCACGCCACTAGGTGGTGTGGCCACCCTGGCCCACTCCTGGCTCTCCCCTTTGGCGTATACTATCCCCATGAAACCCTAATACCTGGGGAGCGACCACAAAAAGATTCCGCCGCCTCTGCTTATCATTATATCATCTCTGATCTTGATCCATATGATGTCTTGTGAGTAGTTCGTTTTGTTCTTGAGGACATGGGATAAGTCATGTTGTTAGTAGTGGAATTGTGTTGAGAAATATTCAATAGTTTGTTATTTAAGTTGTGGTGTTATTCTTCTAGTGGTGTCATGCGAACATCGACTACATGACACTTCACCTTTATGGGACTAGGGGAATTGATTGTGTATTTGGCTACTAATCGTAGGGGTTGCCGGAGTGACAGAAACTTGAACCCCCGTTAGGAAACCTTTGCACAAGGGATGTCAAGATCTTAGAGTTTAAAGTTGTGGTTAGGTTTATATCTTAATTACTTTCTTTTACTTGTGGATGCTTGTAAGGGGTATAATCACAAGTATGTATTTGTCCTAGGAAGGTCCGTACATTAGCACAGGTTCACCCACACAACACTTATCAAACTAAAGACGATTAATCAACTATATGAAGCGAAAGCACTTGACGATATTCTCATGTGTCCTCGAGAATGTTTGGTCATATTAAGTAATACAACCGACTTGTCCTTTTCTAAAGAAAGGATTGGGCCACTTGCTGCATTTATTATTATTGTCTTTTATTTACTCGCACTTTATTTATCTGCATTATCAAAAACCCCTAAAAATCTGTTTGCTAAGCATTTACAAAGAATTCCTACTCCAAGCTACTCGTCAACACCTTCTGCTCCTCGTTGGGTTCGACACTCTTACTTATCGAAAATACTACGATACACCCCCTATACTTGTGGGTCATCAAAACTATTTTCTGGCGCCGTTGCCGGGGAGTGAAGCGCTATTGGAGAGTTGAACTAGTAAAGGAAACTCCTACTGTGATTGTTGTTTATTTCTATTAGTTACTTTATTTCAATATGGATAATTCGCTGAGTTTCTTATTTCATAATGCTACTACCACTGCTAAGGTAGTAGATGAACCACCACCCGCTGAAAATGATACTTTTAAAATAGCTACAAGAATTATTGATCGTGTTATGGATAACTATTATATTGGAGATGGAACCGTCCATCCTGGTAATCATTTGCTCTTTATAGACGAATTATGCGGGTTGTTCAAGTGTGTAGGTCTTACAACATATCAAGTCAAGAAGAAGTTATTCTCATTATCACTGAAAGGAAGAGATGAGGAATGGTATAAGCTGCTGAAGAATGGTCAAGCTCTTGAATGGGAGGAAGTAGTGGCTCTCTTTTATTCAAAATTTTATCCTCCTAGTGAGATTCATAAAGATCGGAATCAAATATAAATTTTTTGGCCTCTTGATGGAGAGAGTACAACTCAAGCTTGGGGGAGATTGAAGTTACTAATACTCAAATGTCCTATTCATGAGCTCCCCAACAATATTATTATCAATAACTTTTATGCAAGGCTTTCTCTTCATGATAAGGATCTATTGGATGCTTCTTGTGATGGATCATTTACACGCATGGAAGAAGGAGCTAAATGGGATCTACTAGACCGTATTCAAGATAATGCTGAAGCATGGGAGAATGATAAAGGAAGAAAGTTAGGTATAAATTATGATTATGAATGCATTGAATCTTTTATGGGAATTGATGACTTTCAAAATATTAAAAATGCTTATGGTCTAGACTCTCAAGCTATTGTAACTTACTTTAAGGATTTTGCTTCCTATATTGAAGTTCCTAAAAAGAAGTGGAATACGTATCATGAACCATATAAAGATATTTCTAATTGTGTTCCTAGAAGAAATACTGAAGTTTATACTGCTAATCATGTTTTACCTAAACCTTACATTGAGAAAATACCTTTCCAGTTAAAGTAAAGGAACATTCTATGATAGCTAGTATGGTTAATGAAAGTACAAATAAAGCCGTTGAACCTGACGAACAAATGGATGATGAACCTATAATAGCAAATGTGAAAGACTTTGTCACTAAGTATGTAGAAGATGGACACACGATCCTCTTTAAAGATACTTTTAATATTGCTTCACAAAGTAGTGTTATGACAGCTAGTGTCCCTGTGATTTCTGTTAGGATAAGTGATCATTGCTACAATGGTTCGTGTGATAGTTATATCGTTAAATTTATACATGATACTGAAAGTTATTATGAGAGAGGGAAGACTGTTCTAATGCATCCCAATAATTTTAAGTTTCCTCGCTTTATGCTGAAAGTCTTTATGTTGCACTTGGTTTGCCATCCTATGCTAGCAGCCTCTGGTTTCAACAATTTATTTTCTTACAAAATTCCCTTGCATCGGAAGTGGGTTAGACTTAAACATGGGTATTTTTGTTTCTTGATGCTCTATTTCACTTCAATTTATATTCTTATGTGAGCATCGTCGAAATTATCATGCCCATCTTAATGGCTATAAAGAAAGAGCTTTTTGGGAGACAACGCAATATATTTCTTTTGCTTTCAGTTTTTGTTTATTTGAGTCTTGGAAGTTATTGTTTCGGCAATAACCTCTCCTTATTCTTTTTGTTTGGTTTTTGTGTCAAGATCAACCTCTAATGAGAGAGAAGTAAGATTTGGGGAAGTTGCTGTCTCGAAATAGATTTTTGTGCTTCACTGTAAAAATTCGTGAAAAACCTCTGTACGTCAGATTGAGTTGTAATGTTTTGTGCTTATGCCCCAGGTTGTTATTAACTTTCGTTAGTTTTTCACTTTTTGATTTGAGCAACAGAATATTTTCGAAAAAATGATCTTTACATGCTGGTCTGTTTTGACAGATTTGTGCCACTCTTGCATTTGCCTCTTAAATAGATTTCCTTTTTGAATTCTTTTTGGGTTTTTGGAAGGAGTTGCTATAGTAGCTTATGTTTTCATGGATTATAGTTGAGATTGAACCTAAAAGGTTTATTACCTAGCTTACACTAATGTTGCTAATGAGAATTGTGTGAAGTTTTGTGTGAAATAAATTTCCAGGTTAATGGATAAAATGGTGTAATAAGATAGTAAAAGGTTTCATGACTCAAGCAATATGTGTATGAAGATGAAGGTATTGATGTTATTGAAGCGGTGACTCTGGAAGAATTTATTAAATGCCAAGTTCAGCGACCTGCAGAGTCCGTTTTCGAATAGGTAACAGTTCTGGTAAGAAAAGTTCCGCGAAAAATCTGTCAAGTTATATTTTTGCAATTTTTATCCAACAAGGAAAGCAACAAAGCGAAAGAGGGACGAAGACGGAGCTAGGGTGTCTCAAACCACCCCCTGGCGCGAGCAAGGAGCCTATGGAGGAATATCTCCAAGACTCTGAGCAGGAGGAGGACAGCGATACTGAAGTTGAAGAGGAGGCAAAGGAAGACCAACATCCGCACACCAGCACCACCATTGCAAGCATTGGAGTGGTGGCAAAGTCTGCTAGGTTCAAAAGGACTGCACGGATGTCCACTGGAGGGAAGACTCCGCGTCATCGTTTGGCTTCACGATCACCTTCTCCATGCACCAAGAATCCCTTCCATACCCTTATCCATGAGCATCAATTCCAGAATATGCCCAAGGAGAAACTACCCTCCAATTGGGATATGCCCCGTTCTAACCATGCAGGAAAAGAAGACTTCAAGGAGGAAGAGTGGGGAAAGAATCATACGAGCTGGCAATCACAACCCAACATGATCATGAACCGCATTGAGCACAACTCGAAGTTGATTCATACTCTCACCTTCGAGATTGAGGACTTGAGGAAATTGATTGAAAAGCTCATCGAGAGAACACCACCACCACCACTGAAGGTGTAATTCGTCATCAAGTTTTGGTATCCCCTTGGTTTGTTCCAAGCTTGGGGGAGTGCCGCGGTATGACATCACTATCTTCTATCTTTTTACCTTTTTAGTAGAGTCATATCATGAATAGAGAAGTTATCATGTAGGATGGTTTGCATTATGGAAGTGTCCCCCTCTCGTTAGATATCTATGTATCCCATGGTGTGAGTTGTCGTTATGGAATATTAAGGAGAAGTTCTATCATTTACTCTTTTACATATCTTCTATTAGTTTTCAATTTCTGTTATATGATTGATCTTGTTATTAGTATTGGTATCACTTTGGGATCATTGAGTTAATTTAGTTGGTTTTGGCAAACCCGGCTCGGTCAGTAGCAACACTATTATGAGAATTGAATGAAAAAGATAAAAAGTACTCTTAAAGAAATATAATTTCATCATCATCTTTCTTGATTTTCTCATAAGCTTAGTATTCTCTAGTTAAGATCTTTTGTGCTTACAAGGAAGATTGCATGTTTGTTTTTATCACTTGTATGTTTGTTTGTTTCCTTCAAATCTTATGCTTGCTACCCAGCCTTGCTAGCCTAAAAACCTGTACTGAGAGGGAATGTTTCTCGTGCATCCAATCCTTAAAACCAAAACATATGGCATTTGTGTCCACCATACCTACCTATTAGCATTATTGCTATTCCAAGTAAATTCATGTTTTTATCTACCTTTCGAATTAAACTTGTTATGTGAAAATTAGTGATTAAATCTCTCACGAACTTGATGGCACACTTTACTTTTATTGCACCTAATAAACTTGAACCATTGTGTCATCTAAGTTGTATATGCTTGAACTTATACGTTGGGAATTAGCAGAACCATGTTGTCATGGGGAACACTTTCAACATTTCACTTGTACATTGTACTCAGTTGATATCATGCTCTTTTGTTTATGGATGTCGTCGGTGTGAAATGAAAGGGGAGATTGTAAGTCCATGGAGTTATATATGTGTGTTAGAGAAACGTCTGGGCCGCTGGTCTAATACATGCCTAATAATGGTGGAAATCTACATCGTAACCATAATGAGCAATCTATGAAGCATTCTTATAAAAAAAGAGATCCAGATTGAGAAAAAGAAAAAAAGAGATGAGAAAAGAGGAAAGAGAGAAAAGGCACCATTTTCCTATGGTAAATAAGAAGATTGCTCAGATGCTTATTGTCTGCTTGCCTTGTCATTTTGACATGGGGATTCTTCCGTATCATCGGGCAAGGGGTACCTCGTTGGTGGTTCTCTATGATACACATGTACTTACTATGACAAGAACTTACCGGTAACTAAAGTTGAGTAGCATGAGGAGCGGCCCTCGTATTCAAGCGACATGGGATTGCCAACATATACTTTGTCAAGCATATACTCCATAGTTTGCTCACTATAACCTTAACCACCTAAAAGTTGCTTATGATAGGGGCAATGAGAGCTGAAAGCAAATAAGTACCATAATTTTTGGAAGCTCTTTATGAAGCTTGAAATCCCTACTTCCCTCTGCAAAGGGCCTATCTTTTACTTTTTAGTTGAGTCAGTAAACCTATTACCTTCTATCTTAGCAAGTATTTTGAGTTGTTGTGTTTCATTCATTCATATGATGATTTATTCAATCATGTTTCTTATGCTCCTTGTTTTGCACACTGCTCTTATCTTAGTGAATATTACTTTGAAATCTATCATTGAAAACCCCATTATGATTGAACTCTTGCAAATTGTTAACTATTCTTTGACCAAGAGCTAAGTTTGCCATTATCAATTATGATTTACTTTATGTATCTTTATTGTGTTTTCTTTACTTATTGAAAGTTAATTTATATAATAGTGAGTTTACTTCTATTATGATTTGTGTATTGATGAATGTGATGCTTCTTGTTCGTATTCTTTTATCGACACTTAACTCCATAAACCTGAGGTCATGTTTATTGAGCTTAGTTTTCGCTTGGGCACAAGCGAAGTCTAAGCTTGAGGGAGTTGATACGTCCATTTTGCATCACTATTCCATATCATAATTTACTATTATTCATTGATATATTTCATATTAAGAGATGATACTTATGTTATTTCATCTATTTTTGCATGGTTGATGACTTTTGGAGGATGGACCACTGCAGTCAGGATTCTAATGGAAAAGGGGTTGTTTGGAGGAAAAATTCGCGAAGATCAGAAAATCCGGGAAAATATATGGAAAATCCTATTTTTAAGAAGACGAAGGATGCCATAAGGGGAAGTGCAGATGGGCCACAGGGGGCCCAGACCACCCCCTGGCGCAGGCAACGCTAGGCCGCGCCACTAGGTGGTGTGGCCACCCTGGCCCACTCCTGGCTCTCCCCTTTGGCGTATATTATCCCCATGAAACCCTAATACCTGGGGAGCGACCACAGAAATATTATGTTGCCCCTGTGGGGCGGAAATCTATAGATAGAGAAAGATCTCTCTAGCAGACAGAATTCTGCCGGGGAATTCCTTCCTGGAGAGGGGAGATCGTCGCCATCAACACCACCATCAAGCTGGACTTCATCGGGATTGTCATCACCATCATCTCCATCATCATCTCCACCAGCACGATCATCACCACTTCATACCGCTGTAACAATTAGGTTGAATCTTGCATAGTTCTTAGGGGAAACTTTCCCGTTGTTGATTACTTGTTGTAGTTGATGCTATTGAGTGGAACCATTGAATTATTGTTATGTTCAGATTGTTGCTTATCATTATATCATCTATGATCTTGATCCATATGATGTCTTGTGAGAGTTCGTTTTGTTCTTGAGGACATGGGAGAAGTCATGTTGTTAGTAGTGGAATTGTGTTGAGAAAGATTCAATAGTTTGTTATTTAAGTTGTGGTGTTATTCTTCTAGTGGTGTCATGTGAACGTCGACTACATGACACTTCACCTTTATGGGCCTAGGGGAATGCATTGTGTATTTGGCTACTAATCGTAGGGGTTGCCGGAGTGACAGAAACCTGAACCCCCGTTAGGAAACCTTTGCACAAGGGATGTCAGGATCTTAGAGTTTAAAGCTGTGGTTAGGTTTCTATCTTAATTACTTTCTTGTACTTGCAGATGCTTGCAAGGAGTATAATCACAAGTATGCATTAGTCCTAGGAAGGTCAGTGCATTAGCACAAGTTCACACACACAACACTTATCAAACTAAAGAAGATTAATCAACTACATGAAGAGAAAGCACTTGAAGATATTCCCATGTGTCCTCGAGAACATTTGGTCATCTTAAGTAATACAACCGTCTTGTCCTTTGCTAAAGAAAGGATTGGGCCACTTGCTGCATTTTTTATTATTGGCTTTTATTTACTCGCACTTTATTTATCTCCATTATCAAAAACCGCTTAAAATCCGTTTGCTAAGCACTTACAAAGAATTCCTGCTCCAAGCCACTCGTCAACACCTTCTGCTCCTCGTTGGGTTCGACACTCTTACTTATTGAAAATATTGCGGTACACCCCCTATACTTGTGGGTCATCACATTTCTATGCCAAGGTCTTAGAGCAACACTAACCAAAATTTTCCTCTTTTTATATTTTCTTTGTTTCCTTTTATTTCATATTTTACAGGGAAATAAGAATGATGATTAGAAGATCTTGAAGATACAAAACAACAGACATATTTTAGTTTAGGCTTTCCTTTTAATTGTGGTTTCCTTTTCTAGCTTAAACAATGTAAAGGCATCATATTTTTATTTATGTAATAAAGCTAATTTCCTTTGTGGTAATCATTTTCTATTACATTTACTTATTATAATTTGTCTTTATTATTTGTAACTTGTAATTTCTTGAAATTCATATTTATGTAATAAGGATTATTATTTTTTTTACAATAGTGTATTTTAAATATAGAATTTTCTATAATTATTTGAGATTTCTATTTAAATCAAATTATATTTGAATTGTAGGAACTCCTATTTGAATTTTGAATTCAAATTGTCCCCCCCAAGGAAGAAAATCAACAAAGATCATGTCGAAATCTAGAGCACTCACCTGATGACCTAAACCTTAGTCTTTAGAATAATAGAAACCTCGATCACCTTGTGTTCTAAATAAATACATAACTTTTTCCGAATTTTCTATGCATGAATGCAATGCACACACCTGTCGTCTCTCCTTTTATGATCTAAAACCCTAAGATGTTACACTGATACATTGCAAATGTATTTATAATTTTTGATGTTCCATGCTTGGTTTTATCCACTCTCTTGTGTTTTGTTCCAACTTTGGAGTACTTTTCATATGATTTCTTGGACTAACCTATTAACAAGAGCCACAGTGCCAGCTGCCTGTTTTCTGCTGTTTTTGGTTCCAGGAAAGTCATAAAATGAATATTCTGGGAATTGGATGGGACAAAAGCCAAAGTGCCTATTTTCCGGGTGTCATCAAGTGCCAGAATACAAGACGGAGAGGGGCCAGGGGGCCACCACACCACCTGGCCGTGTGGCCAAGGGGTGGTATGGCCGCTCCCGGCACCCCCTCGGCCTCTCCTTCTGCCTATATATTTCCCTCGGGACGAAAACCCTAAGTACCCGATCAAAAATCCACGAAAGAGTCTGTAGCCGCCGTCATCTCCATCCCTCGATCGGGAGGGATCTGAAGCTCTTCCCGGCACCCTGCCGGAGAAGGGAATTCACCCTGGAGGCCTTCTTCATCACCATGCAAGCCTCCGGTGTGATGCGTGAGTAGTTCATCCTTGTACTACGAATCCATGTAGTAGCTAGATGGCTAGTTCTCCTCCTTTGTGCTTTCATGTCTAGATCTTGTGAGCTCTGTTCATGATCAAGATCATCTATTTGTAATTTTGCATGTTGTGTTTATGGGGATCCGATGGATATTAAGATGCTATTTCAGATATATTATTGATTCTATCATGTCTTTGTTATTTTTGATCTTGCATGCTTTCTATTGTTAGTAGCTATCTTGGCCGAGTAGATGCTAGCAACTCCAACAGTTAGTATTTATGCTCGATAGTGGGTTCATACCTCTGGTAATCTGGGGAAGTGATAGAAATCTCTAAGGTACTAGATGTGTTGTTGCTACTAGGGAGAAAACAACAATCCTTTGTTCATAGAACAATCGTATTGTTTACTTTACACGGAGTTCGTAAAGCAATAATCTGTTGCTTGTAACTTAATACTGGAGGGGGTTCGGATGATAACCTGAAGGTGGATTATTAGTCATAGATGTAGTTGGATGGCGGTCTATGTATACTGTTGTAATGCCCAATCGAATCTCAAAGGAGTCAAGATGATTAGTATATGCATGTATTGCTTTCTCGGTGTTTGTCAATTGCCCCGTTGTAATTTGTTCACCCGACATGTTATGTATCTTAAGGAGAGCCACATCTAGTGAACTATGGATCCCGGTCCTTTTCTTTACATACAATCTACAACTGTTTACTTCTTTGTGTTTACTTTCTGCAAACTATTACTTCTTTCCATCCGATACGTTTAATCCTTTGTTTACCACAAAACACGGTGAGATTGACAACCTCATCGCAAGTTTGGGACAAAGTTCTATGGTTTTGCTGTGCAGGTCTCCACGTTGCTACTAGCATCGGTAGTGCGCCCTGCCAATGCTCAGCTAGTAACACCTTTGGGGTGTTTCCTTGCTCCTACTGGTTCGATTAAACCTTGGTTTCATAAATGAGGGAAACTTGCTGCTGTGCTCATCATACCTTCCTCTTGGGGTTCCCAACGAGCTCTACATCAACCACGCACCAACACTTTTCTAGGCGCCGTGCATTGAGCCATCAAGCGATTTTCTGGCGCCGTTGACGGGGAGTCAAGGACATATTCACAAGGGGAGTCCCTCATAACCAATCTCTTTACTTTGTTGTTTTTGTTTTGCTTAGTTTCTTTTTTTCTTTGTTTGCTTGTTTTGTTCTTCAAAAACACAAAAAATTTAGTTTTACAAGTTTGCTTTCTTTTTTGAAAACCCAAAAAAAATGACTACCCTTGAAAACACTAAGTTGTGTGACTTCACTAGCACCAACAACAATGATTTTATGAGCACACCTATTGCTCCACCTGTGGCTGAAAATACTTTCTTTGAGACAAAACCTGCTTTGCTCAATCTTGTTATGAGAGAACAATTTTCTGGTATTGGTAATGAAGATGCTGCTTCCCATCTAAATAACTTTGTTGAACTTTGTGAGATGCAAAAGCATAGGGATATAGATGGTGATATTATTAAGCTGAAATTGTTTCCTTTCTCTTTGAGAGGAAAAGCTAAAGAATGGTTGAATTCCTTAACTAGGAATAGTATTGATTCTTGGACTAAGTGCAAAGATGCTTTTATTGGAAAATATTATCCTCCTGCTAAGATTATATCCATGATAAATGAAATAATGAAGTTTAAACAACTTGATAATGAGCATGTTGCTCAAGCTTGGGAAAGAATAAAATCTTTGGTAAAGAATTGTCCCACTCATGGACTGACTGCTTGGATGATCATCCAAACTTTTTATGCAGGATTGAACTATTCTTCAAGGAACCTATTGGATTCTACTGCTTGAGGTACCTTTATGACAATCACTTTGGGTGCTGCAACAAAACTTCTAGACAATATGATGGTTAATTATTCTGAATGGCATACTGAGAGAGCTCCACAAGGTAAGAAGGTAAATTCTGTTGAGGAAACCTCCTCCTTGAGTGATAAAATTGATATTATTATGTCTATGCTTATTAATGGGAAAGCCCATATTGATCCAAATAATGTTCCTTTAGCCTCTTTGGTTGCTCAAGAAGAGCAAGTTGATGTGAACTTTATAAGAAATAACAATTTTGGCAACAATGCTTATGTTAATAACAATTATAGGGCCTACCCTCCTAGTAATACTTATGGCTATAATGGTAAACCTGGATTACCTAGTGAAGGAAGAATTTAAGAAGTTGAAAGAGCCACTAAAAACTTCATGCAAATGCAATATGAGCAAAATAAACTATTCACTAAAACTATGGAGGAACAATCTATCATCTTGAAGAACATTAGCCATCAACTTGAGAGTCTAAATAGGGAAATTCCTAGTTTACAATCGAAACTCTCTAATGCTGAAAGAAATATATCATCTTTGTCTGAAGCTCAATCTTCATTGATTAATAAAATGGCTGCTACACCTGAAATTAATGAGAATCCCTTTGTAGCTACTAATGCCATACAAGTAAGAATTGATGAAAATGTTAGACTATTAGCTGAATTACATGCTAAGTGGGAAAGAGAAGATGAAATTGCTAGAAACATTAGTGTTTCTACTATTACCACCACTGGTGTTGAGACTAGTAATAGTTCTACTACTTTAGATGATAAATTTGATTTTGACCTTGATGGTTGCAATATCTCTGAAGTTATTAAGTTCCTACAAAAGCTTGCTAGAAGTCCTACTGCTAGTGCTATGAACATGGCCTTTACAAAACACATTACTGATGCTCTCATAAAGATTAAAGAAGAAAAGATGAAACATAAAGTTTCTATTCCTATAAAACAAGAGGATGGTTGGGAACCCATCATTAATATAAAAGTGAATGACTTTGATTTCAAAGCTTTATGTGATCTTGATAGTAGTGTTTCTATTATGCCTAGAAGGATTTATGATATGCTTGATTTGCCTCCTCTTGAAGATTGTTATTTGAATTTCCCACTTGATGATAATGCTAAAAAGAAACTCATGGGGAGTCTTAATGATGTTCTTATTATGGTTAACGATTCCTATGTCCCCGTTGATTTCTATGTTTTGGATGTTGAATGCAATGCTTCTTGTCCTATTACTTTGGGAAGACCTTTTCTTAGAACTGTTGGTGCCATTATTGATATGAAAGAAGGCACCATTAAATATCAACTCCCACTCAAGAAAGGTATATAACACTTCCCTAAAAAGAGATAAAATATTTCTTTTGCTTCTCCTATGAAAACAAAATTTGGTCTTAATGCTTCTTCATTTGAGAACACTTGATTCTTTTTCTTGCTTCGTATGCCTAACTTAAAGGCGTTAAAGAAAAGTACTTATTTGAGTCCTGGAAGTTATTACCTCTCTAATAACCGCTCCTTATCCTTTTTATTTGGTTTTTGTGCCAAGAGTAACCTCTAATGAGAGAGAAGTAATGATTGGGAAAGTTGTTGTCCCGAAACAGATTTTTGTGCCTCACCGTACAACTTCATGAGAGCGCTCTGTGTGTCGGATTGAGCTGTAATGTTTTGTGCTTCTGCCCCAGGTTTTTATCTAACATTATTTAGTTCAACACTTTTTGATTTGAGCAACATAAGGTCTTCGAAAAAATTCGTCTCTACCTGCTGGTCTGTTTTGACAGATTTCTGCCATTTTCTGCATTTGCTTCTTGTTGGTTCCTTTTTGAGTTCTTTTGGGGAACAGAGCTTTTTGAGGGAAGTTCTACAGTATCTAGTGTTCTAATGGAAGTTTATTTGGTGTTATATCTGAACCTTAAGACTTATTTATCTTGAGTCCACTAATGTTGCTAATAAAGATTGTGTGAAGTTTTGTATGAAGGAAAAATTTCAGGTGTATGGAAGGAATTTGTAATGAGATGAAGGATGGACTAAAGCTCAAGATTGGAGATGCCATGTGTGTCACCCCAAGAAATATCCAAGAAGTACAAGCATCAAAGCTTGGGGATGCCCAAGGCATCCCCTTCATCATCAATAAAAATCCCAGGTTTCTTCCAAACGCTTCATTTTTATTGTTTCATGCACATTTGTGTTTTTCTTGGAGCGTCTTCTTATTCATTTTTATTTTGGTTTTAGTTTGCTTTTGTTTGCATAGTTTTCTGAATAAATTGTTTGGACCCCCTCTGTCATACATTGGTTTGCAAATAGTTTGGTTTGGTTTGGAAATGAGTAGGAAAGTTCATGCTTATGTGGTAAAAGAGCTCGTTTTTGACTATGGCTTATGCTTTTTGTCATGCCATGCTTGATATTGTCTTGACTTTATGCTTAGTATTCTTTGCTGTAGCATGACTTGTTATAAACAATTGAGATTGCTTAATGTGCCTTGGATGAATCATGCGTTGTTTTAGCATATTAAACCATAGTATAGTGGTATTCTCCTTTGATGCTTTATTTGCGTTGACTTGGCACATGGTCACACCATGTTATGACTATATCAAGTCACCATAGCCTTTGTGATCCTTTAGGTTTTCAACTTGTAGTATCACTTTATGCTTTGATAAAATGATGTTTTGTCGCTCTGCATGATTATGCCCATTATTGCTCTCTTAGTTTGTCGCTCCCAGTCTTTTGCTAGCCTCCACAACAAAGTATGAGTTCCACTCATGCATCCAACTCCCTAAACCAAGTTATTCCAAAAAGTACACCATACCTACCTACTAGCTTATGCTATTCCAAGTATATTCATGCTTTTGTTTACCTTCCAAATTAAACTTGTTATGAGAAAACTAGTGATTAAAGCTTTCACAAACTTGATGGCACACTTTACTTTTTGCATCTAATAAACTTGAACCATTGGGTCCTTATTTGTTGCGTATATGCTTGCGCTTTATAAGTTGAAATTAGCAGAACCATGTTTCATGGGGAACGCTTTCAACATTGCACTTGTACTTTGTACCCCGTTGATATCATGTTCTTTTGCTTACGGATCCCGGCGGTGTGAAATAAAAGTGGAACTTGTAAGATCATGGATTTTGTATGTGTCTTAGAGAAACGCCTGGGTCGCTAGCCTAAGCCATGCCTAATCATGGTGGAAACTTGCAGCATCACCACAATGAGCACTCTATGAAGCATCCTCAATAAAAACCTATGAAAATAGCAAATAAAAAGATCGCTGAGATGCTCATTGTCTGCTTGCCTTGTCATTTTGATTATGGGAAAGCTCCTGTATCATGTGCAAGGGGTACCCCATTGGCGGTTCTTAATGATACACATGTACTTACAATGACAAGAGCTTACTCGTGACTGAAGTTGAGTAGCATGAGGATCGGTCTTCTTAAGTAAGGGGCATGAGATTTCGGTTTGTATCCTCTTAGTTGTGTCACTTTAACCTTAATCACCTTCAAGATGCTTATGATAGGGGCAATGAGAGCTGAAAGCTACAAGTACCATAATTTTTGGAAGCTCTTTATGAGACTTGAATCCCTACTTCCTTTTACAAAGGCCTTTCTTCCACCATTACATTGAGTCTCCACCTTCTATCTTTATGCACCTACTTTGAGAGCATAGTGGCCATTCTTAGTTCTATGTGCATTGTCCCAAGACTAGTTGATTGATGCATAACTTGATATTGCTTGTTTTCAACTATTGTATCTAGTCACTCTTATGAACTTTGAAGGTGTCCTATCCATTTATATTTGCTACTCTATTGAGGGACAAGCTGAATACTATTATGCTATGTTTTCTTTATGTGAAACAAACAAACGTCTTGCAAAGCATTGTTATTCATGAATCTTTTGTTTGTGCCTTTTCAAGTTGCATCATAGTTTCTTTGCTTATTGCTAGAACTTTGTCTTTCATGTTATGATTGAAGTACTATGATCATAGCTTCGACTATTTTACAAATACTTTGATCAAGTCTTTGATGGTGCATGTCACCTCAAAAATTATTCTTTCTTTTTATCACTTACCTACTCGAGGACGAGCGGGAGTTAAGCTTGGGGATGTTGATAAATCGCAAATGTATCTATAATTTTTGATGTTCCATGCTTGGTTTTATCCACTTTCTTGTGTTTTGTTCCAACTTTGGAGTACTTTTCATATGATTTCTTGGACTAACCTATTAACAAGAGCCACAGTGCCAGCTGCCTGTTTTCTGCTGTTTTTGGTTCTAGGAAAGTCAGAAAATGAATATTCTCGGAATTGGACGGGACAAAAGCCAAAGTGCCTATTTTTCCGGATGTCATCAAGTGCCAGAATACGAGACAGAGAGGGGCCAGGGGGCCACCACACCACCTGGCCGCGCGGCTAGGCCTGGCCCGCGCCAGGGGGTGGTGTGGCCTCTCCCGGCACCCCCTCGGCCTATCCTTCCGCCTATATATTGCCCTAGGGATGAAAACCCTAAGTACCCGATCAAAAATCCACGAAAGAGTCTGTAGCCGCCGTCATCTCCATCCCTAGATCGAGAGGGATCTGAAGCTCTTCCCGGCACCCTACCGCAGAGGGGAATTCACCCTGGAGGCCTTCTTCATCACCATGCAAGCCTCCGGTGTGATGCGTGAGGAGTTCATCCTTGGACTACGGATCCATGTAGTAGCTAGATGGCTGGTTCTCCTCCTTTGTGCTTTCATGTCTAGATCTTGTGAGCTCCATTTATGATCAAGATCATCTATTTGTAATTCTGCATGTTGTGTTTGTGGGGATCCGATGGATATTGAGGTGCTATTTCGGATAGATTATTGATTCTATCATGTCTTTGTTATTTGTGATCATGCATGCTTTCCATTGTTAGTAGCTATCTTGGCCGAGTAGATGCTAGCAACTCCAAGAGTTAGCATTTATGCTCGATAGTGGGTTCATGCCTCTGGTAATCTGGGGAAGTGACAGAAATCTCTAAGGTACTAGATGTGCTGTTGCTACTAGGGAGAAAAAAACAATCCTTTGTTCATAGAACAATCATATTGTTTACTTTATACGCAGTTCGTAAAGCAATAATCTGTTGCTTGCAACTTAATACTGGAGGGGGTTTGGATGATAACCTGAAGGTGGATTATTATTCATAGATGCAGTTGGATGGCGGTCTATGTATAATGTTGTAATGCCCAATCGAATCTCAAAGGAGTCAAGATGATTAGTATATGCATGTATTGCTTTCTCGGTGTTTGTCAATTGCCCCGCTGTAATTTGTTCACCCAGCATGTTATCTATCTTAAGGAGAGCCAGCTCTAGTGAACTATGGATCCTGGTCCTTTTCTTTACATACAATCTACAACTGTTTACTTCTTTGTGTTTACTTTCTGCAAACTATTACTTCTTTCCATTCGATACGTTTAATCCTTTGTTTACCGCAAAACACGGTGAGATTGACAACCTCATCGCAAGTTGGGGACAAAGTTATGTGGTTGTGTTGTGCAGGTTTCCACGTTGCTACTAGCACCGGTAGTCCGCCCTGCCAAAGCTCAGCTAGTAACACCTTTGGGGTGTTTCCTTGCTCCTACTGGTTCGATTAAACCTTGGTTTCATAACTAAGGGAAACTTGCTGCTGTGCTCATCATCCCTTCCTGTTGGGGTTCCAAACGAGCTCTACATCAACCATGCATCAGCACTTTTCTGGGCGCCGTGCATTGAGCCATCATACACCAAACTTGGGATGAGGCCTTGTGTTGCACCTATGTTCTTTGAATAGTGCTACACATAATTATTACAATTCCAACTTTAGTTAAGTTTCATATCAATCATTTCCCAAAGGTCACTAAAGAGGACAATTAGGGAAAAAATATCATGTAGTACATTTTTTAGGGTAATCAAGTAGTACATTCAATGCATGATGCATCACTGGAAGCAGCTATGAGCAAATGATTGTGAAGTAATTTAATGTTTGAATTAGTTTGATCTTGTGCCTATTTGAATTATACTCCCTCAGTTGCAAAATGTGGAAGTTGTCAACCTCAGGAGTTCTTTCGGTTAAGTCTATGGTAGTAATTATATAGATAGAATCGACATATTGTGATATTTATCTTGGAGTTCCTTACATTAATACAAGATAGATAGAATCTAAACATCGATCTCATGTTATCATTGCAAAAATTACTACCAAACTAAATGTGCTAATATAGTGTAACATCCCAAAACTTTGATCAAGGTTAATCAAGATTCAAATCACCTAATTTAGGGTTAACAAAAAACTTTTTATTATTAAAACAATTAAGAATGCATATGTGTGTTGCATTATCATAGAATTGTTTTGAATTGCCTTGTTTGTTGGTTCTAATAGTTGTAAAATGATTCTAAGGTGAATGCCACATCATCTAGATCATTCCCAAGAAAAATCCAAAGAAAAAGAAATCAATTAGAATTAATAAAGGTAAATGGTCATTTGTGCCATTTTAATCCACTTGGTCACTTTAGGTGTTCCTAGAACTCAAAGTCTAACAGAAACATTTATGAATCTTTGCACCCCTTGCTAGTACAAGTAATGATCTACCAAGGCCCACTTTGTGATCTTACAAAAACATTTAAACACTAATTTTAAATGGCATTTGAAAATGGAATCCATTTCATATGCATAGATCACACCTTTTCAAAAACCACTCAAATGAATTCCCCTTGACCTTTCCAAACAGGCATAGAATCTCAAGCTTAAGTGGAGAACACTCAAAAAATTAGAATCCAAAATTCAACACTTTTCTTCTTGCGGCCATTCTGTCGAACACATGGCAGGTACTGAACCAAAACTAGATTAGCTTCAATGTTTCCACAGTGATCATTGACCAATTTGGTCTCCCACTTAATCCCCTGTCCCCCTAGCATCTACCCCAGCCTAGACCAACTCCCCCTTCACTACTAGCAATAGTGGCGCGCTGCCCAAATATGGTCGTCGCCGGCCCAAACGCGGGCAACGCGCCAGCGACCGTGCAGCGCCAATCCAGCATGCCCTAGCTCCGCCAAACCCTACCGCTGCCCACGGTCCCTTCCCCGAGCGTTGCTAGCCCCTGGACCACCAAGGACAGCTCGTGCCCACCACCTCTACGCTGTGCCCAGCTCATGCTAGAGCACCATCCCCGACAAGCCCGCACAAGCCGCACCTTGCCTTCAGCTCGCGTGCGCCGCTCCGCCATAACCCCAGCACCTTCCCAGACACGCCCTCTTCCTGCCGCGCGACCAGCAGCCGTCGTGAAACGCGTCGAGCACCGCCTCTTCCGTGCAGAGTGCCAGCCTTTCCCGACCACATGCCACCGCCCCTAGCGTCGCCATCACGCCGTAGCTAACCGCCAAGAGGCAAGCCACCGTCCGCCTACCCAGCCCATGCGTCTAGCGCCCTGTACCGTCATCACCGACGAGCTCACCGTCGTCACCGACGAGCTCACCGTCGCCCCCATGGTCTCCTCGTCGAGCCTATATAAGGAGCCCTCCCCAACACCATTTTCTCACACCACTCAGCTCCCCTCTCACCACCGATCTTTCCCCACCGTTAGCCGGAGCTGCTCGAGCAGCCGTTCACCGGAATTGCGCCGGAGTTCGCCGCAGCAGAGGAGGAAGGGGCCTGGCGATTTTGTCCACCCTAGGAGCTGTCGTGACCTTGCCTGAGTCTGTCATCGTCTCCTCATTCGATCGCCCCCATCGCCACATTAGCTAGAGCCCTGGTATGGCCCCACTGCACCCCCACTGGTCCTCTAGGGTTCTGGCTCGCCAGTGACCTCTCCGTCGTCGACGATGAGACACGGTCGTCGATCGTAGTTCTAATCGTGCGGCCCACATCGCCCTGTACTGCTTCGTGCTTGAAGAGCCGCTGACATGCGGGACCCCCTTTCAGTGTTCACTGCGCCGCGGAGTGAAACTGGGCCGGCCCGTTAGTGTTTCTGCGCTGGCCCAAGAATTCAAATTTAGATTTTTCTATTTAGAGATAATCTAGTTTCTGTCCACTAGTTTGAAAATCATTTTAGAAAGATTTACTTAACCAAATTGAATGATTCCAATTTTATTGGAAAGATAATTTAAATATCCCAAGACCGTTGGATTTAAATCAATTAGAGTTATAGATCGCATATAGCAAAAATAACAAAACAGAGACTTTTCTACATTCAAACATTTTTTAAAAATCAACCATAATAGTTTTTGAGTTGATTTCACCTCTCAAAAATCACATTTGATAATACCTATCTGAATATGTAATAATATTTAGGTTTGCATGCAGTGACTTTGGACTAGTACCAAAATAATGCTATATAGACATTTCTAGTCACTTTAAATCATTAAATATTAATCTTAAACTTTATAAAATGTGATCCAACATTTAAATCACATTCCCATGTAGTAGAATATGTGGTGATGACATGTGTCCACATGATCCCATATTTTAAATGGAGAATATGAAATCATAATTAATTTCAATGAGTAGAAATTACTTTTCTCAACTAAAATAAATGAAGCTAGTTCATCAAATCTTGTGATGACTGTGATGATACTAGATCATCAAGTGTGTTCCTTAGTGTGATGATTAGACTAGTTAAGTATTGTTTGGTGATTGTGTATTCTCGTATGTATTTATAGACGATAGTATCACCCAAGTCTACCAGGAGGAGGAGTTCTACCCCAAACAAGAAGATGAGAATTTCAACCACTACACCAACCAAGGCAAGCCATCATTAACAATGAAAGCTAACCCTTGCAAGCTATATAACCTAAGCAGGATGCATTAGGCATGCTTTGGTTATACCTTTTTGATTTATACCCATTCCAAGTTTTCTTACAAGCTTTACTTTATTTTACTTTACCAAAGTTCCTTACTTTGTTTATAGATATCGTAAAGAGTATAAAACTTGGCCTATCTAGTTAGACTTAGATGTCATTCTATGGCATGAGATTGAGATTAGCATCCCACATTAGTGAACACTCTTAACTTAGTGATTAGAGCTAAACCAAAAACTTGATCACTCTAGATGGGAATACTTGGTGAAAATGACTTATGAAAACCTTGGATTGATGAGTCATTCTATTGAGATGTTTTGACATGTGTTGTGAAACACAAATGGTTTATGATGATGATGAAAATGTGGAGGCATGAGCCTTAGCCCTTTTATAAAAACTGATGGTTGGGTTTGGATGCGATACCATTCCAATTTTACCGTACAACCACAATATCTGAATTGGGTAAGGCTTAGCCGGAAGTTTATATGCATTAGTATAAGTTCCCTCGCGGGAGAGGTTTGAGCTGAGGCTACCTCTCAATGTTGTCCACCTATGCAGTACCCGGGATGGCAGATGGCCATGGCTGGGAGGGCAAGCTCATAGGAGAGGTGCTTATACTAGAGTGTGTAAAGGAAAGGTTATGTTTGATTATCTGCATACTAAGTATGATGATTCAGGGTTATCCCTGACAGATGTATCAAAGTTTGTGGTGAAAGTGTACCACCTCTGCAGAGTGTCAAACTATTCGAATAGCCGCGTCCGTGGTTATGGAGAGTTGGAGTGGCCATACTATTCTGTTGTCAGATGTTTTCAAAATGACTTATGAAATGAATTGTGACATGACTTGACCACAACAGAGTTGTGACTATGACAACTAAGTTCCCACTTAGGTGATTTCAAACTTTATTTTATCTTTCTTTGTTTCTGAACTCAACTTAGGTTTCAAACTTAACTTTACAAATAAACTTAGAACTTAGTATTCTTACTAGAACTACCTTACTTGTTAGTTATAGTTTGCGAATACTTAAAGAGTACTCATGGCTTTGTCCCTGGCTATTCCCGTGGCTAAATTATGAGGAGGACTACCAGGAGGAAGGACAACAAGACGGCTATGACAACTAGGATCATCTCCCATCGTCAGCATTGCCTGTGACACTGAAGATGGAGCCTACCGCTACGCTATTTATTCCGCTACTTGTTTGTACTAAGACTGTATCATGAGATCTTTTATTTGTGTAAGATCTTATTATGGTTTGTAATGGATGATGTAATGTGATATCCAGTCTGTTATATCTCGCAAAAATGATAATCCTAGGATTGCGATGTATGGCATAATAGACATCTGGGATTAAACATCCGGGTGTTGACATATAGCAATAAGAGTTCAAAGGATGAAGTTGCTCACCTTTTAGAACCTTTGGATAGATGGGGAACCAAAAAATATAGACAAATCTTGAGAGAAAATTGGGCATGAACTCGATCTTGTTGAAGCAAGAAAGAGAGAGGAGCCACCAGCTTTAAATGGTGGCTCGGGCTGGTTGGGAAGAAGATATAGCAAGGCCTTTAGTCCCGGTTTGTTTCTAGAACTGGGACTAAAGGTCCACCTTTAGTCCCGGTTCGTGTAACAAACCGGGACTAAAGGGCGCCGCCATGACGCCCTTTAGTCCCGGTTTGTTACACGAACCTAGATTAAAGGGTCCATTCGAACTGAGACTAGTGTCTGCTGCCCCCTGCGGCCAGATAGAGCCGTTGGGACCGGAGCATTAGTCCCGGTTCGTAGCAGAACGGGGACTAATGCCCCTGCACGGCTGCACCAAAGGTCCATTTTCTACTAGTGATACGAAATATCTTTATAGATACATTTGGAAAATTAAAGTGCCACTAAAGGTTAGGATTTTTATGTGGTTCCTTCATAAGAAAGTCATTCTCACCAAAGATAATTTAGCTCGTCAAAGCTAAAATGGTTATAAGAAATGCGCTTTCTGTGATTCAGTAGAATCAATCAACCATTTATTTTTATATTGTCCGTTTGCTTGTCTCATTTGGAGAGTGATTCAGTTGATTTATATTGTTCCTTTATATTGTCCGTTTGCTTGTCTCTACTAACACTAAAAAATACCCCATACCTGGTGGATTTTTGGGGCAACATAACTAAAAAGAACAGGCAAAAGTTGGTTACACAACAGATGAGCTATCGTGGCACTATTTTGTCGCGGCGGCCAGGTGGACGCCATGGTACACAGAGTACCGGCGGATTATGATGTCATGGTACGTGGCACGTAAGAGCGGCGATTTTTAATGCCGCACTTGAGCAACAATGGAATTCTACCAGTACACCTCCAATGCAACACCTTTAATTGGATAGCTAATAGGTGTGGCCCGCCACTTCCCGCTCGAGCATTGCCTTTTATGTATGACCTTTTGTACAATTCGGCCTACATGGCTGGCCGCACTGGTTCCCCATACTCCACCAACTTCCCTTCGTACGGCGCCGCTCTCCCATTCTCTACACTAATTAGAAACTCTCACAAACCCTAGATCTCAAAAACTACTCAGTCCCAATTCATATGTTGCAATGCCTTGGAAGCTGAATCCCTATAGGCTGCGTACTTGCGACCAATCTGACGCAGCCTCCGCACCGGAATCCTCTCAGCATAGGGTATCTACATCTAATCAATATTTTTCTTGATTTTCCCCATCATCTTGCTTCATGTGCTATCTCTAATGGATCTATTGTCTCTTTCAGATCCATGCCGCCACGGCCGTTGGAGTGAGGCGTTCGGAGGATAACGGCCATGCCGATGTGGCCTTCAGATTGAGGCGCACGAAGGCTAGCGGCCACGCCGCTATGGCCGTCGGAGTGAGGCACGCGGAGGCTAGCGGCCTCTCCGCTGCGGCCATCGAAGTGAGGTGCATGGAGGCTAGCGGATGCGCCGCTGGGATCGTCGGAGTGAGGTATGTTAGGATAGTGGCGTGCACGGATGTCATGTCCGTCGCGGCCATCTCCCTAGTGCGAGCGAATAGAGATGCGCTCAAGATTAGGGAGTAGGATTAAGGCTAAGTGGAGAAATATCCTTAATTAGTTTAGTTATAATTTTTTTCCATTTGAATGAGTTTCAAAGGAGTGTAATGAAAAGAGAGATGCTAAAGAAATCTTGTAACGGAAATGTAATTATATCTTAATGTTATCTTAATTTTTGATTTGTCGAATTGCAATGGATTTTTAGCAACCTAATTCAGTCATTGTTAAGGTAATTAAATTTCAGTGATGCTGGAAGGTGTAACACTTCAAATAATTCACTATTACACGGCACTAAACTTTCGCCATTCTTAGTAATGTAACGAGGTGCATCCTCTTCCGCGCCGCGGAAGTGCTAGCCGACGGATCACCTTGTGCCGCGTCCAAAATCCCCGACACAGCTATCCCTAGCGGCTTTGTTTGTCGTCGTGTTAGTGCGAGCGTGACGACTAAGGCTGTGCCTGGGCGTCTATAAGCGCCAGCACCTAGCTCCGTGTTATATTGTCTTCATGATGTTTAGTCGTGTCTCTTTACTTTTCCTTTGGCTAGTTCATATATCCACACTGTGTGATTTGTGAGTTGTAATACTTGATACTTTGATACTTCGGGTAATATATATGGTTGTGTGCATCGATTGATGCAGAGGCCGAGACTTTTCCCATTTTGATTTTTTTTTGCAAAATATAAGATGTTTTAGCATTTTTTAAAAACACACATATCTAGAAATCATTCACCCTATAGGTTCAAAGAAAAATAAGTGAATATACACACTCAAACGTCTAGATACATGTGTTCTAAACGTATATTTTAGAAACGGATGGGGTACAAGGCTGTAACAGTTTTCGCTGTTGGGAGGATCCCAATGTTTGCAGAATCTTCCATCGAAACCATTTGTAGGCTTGTAGCAGACATATGCATGGATGTTTCGGTGTTTCCATCATCAATCCTTCACTCGTGTCAATTTTCATGTGATAAACGGCACATCTCAGCATGGACGACAGATCGACGGGTCACGGGTGATGCCTTTGATTTGTTCCTCTGTATGATGAAACCATGAAATGCCTTCACCGCCGCCGGAGGGGGTTCCGGCGAAGCCAGGCGCGCCTCTAGGACGGTGGCGGCGGGGCGGTTCTTCTCCCCCTCACGTTCCCCGGCGTGTGGGGCTCTGCAGACGGCAGCAAGGCTACGAGCGGGCGCGGGAGGTTGCCTCGAGCGGGCGGCGGTGCTCTGGTGTCGGGTTGCTGCGGTGCTGCGTCGGGTGGCTGCGTCGGTGGTCGGCGGCGGGGCTGCTGACGGCGCCGGGCAGGCCTCGGTCCGGATCTGTTTGGGCCAAGCGGGCCGCGGCAGGCTGCGCGGTGGCTTCTGGGCTTGTTGGTGGGCGACGTGCGGCGGTGCTCCGCCTCGCTGCTGCTGCGCGGCAGCCCCTAGACCCGGCCACCCTCCTTCTTGCGGTCAGGCTTGGGCTGCAGCGTCCTTCCGGAGCTCTAGGGCAGCGGGCTTTGCATCGGCAGGCGGTGGCTCTCGCTGGTGTGGCACGTCGCGGGGTGTTGGACCTAAGCATGCACGGCATGGCCACAGTGGCGAGGTCTTGGAGGATCTGCAGGGGCGGAGGGCTCGTCGTGGCGGCACGGGCTTGTTCGGGTTTCAATCTGGGCCGCCAGGGAGGTCTCATGGTGGCGGCGATCTTCTGTCCCTCTCGTGGTGGCGGCTGCCCGGGTTCGCTCTAGTTGTCTTCTACAACTAACTCGCGGGCAGTGGTGATGATCTGGACGGCGGCTTTCGTCGCGGCGATGGGGAGTCTAGGCGTGACCGCGGGAGTATTTTGTTGATCGTCGGAAGCTTGGCGAAGGAGGGAAGGTGTGGTGGTTTGTGCCTGTCCTTGTTGGGCGGGCGTGATGTTCGGGACTCTTCGCTAGGCGAAAGCCTTGTCTTGGCACTAGCCAGGACCGACGACTGTGATGCCCGTGGGCGCCGCATCCTTCTTAAAGTCGTCGTCGAAGCGGGAGTTTCATGTTCCTCCGCCTGGGCTCTCCGGGGGAAACCCCAAATCCCTTGTGGGATCGGGCGTGGGTGACGCTCTGGTATCACTTTGCTTCTTAGGGCCTCGCTTTGAACGTCCACCGGACAGTAGGACCTGTGGAATGTTTTGGTGGTTTGGCGGAGGCGGTTTCGCCTTCGGCCAGGCGGGGCGCGGCCTTAGGGTCGGCGTGGTTGTTGGAGCGATGTCTCCGGTTTTTCGTCTCTGCCTGTTTGCGTTGAGGTGTGGTATCGACCTGGTTGGTCATCGATCCGTGTGGAGCGCAGCCTCGGGGCTGGCATGTGGTGTTGTGTTGTATCGGTTTTTTCGGCCAGTTTTTCTTATAAATAGACCAACTCTTTTCTACTATATCAATGAAAGGCAAAGCTTTTTGCCTCGTTTCAAAAAAAAAATGATTTTCTCATGTGATGCGCCCTATCTACTCTGTTAGGTGAGACATGGCTTTCGGAGGATCTGGAACTCTACAATCTACATGTGTAGAGAGGTCCTAAGTTATGGGCAACAGTGCATGGCAAGGTAGCTAAGCTATTAGCTATGCATTCGATTTTTTCTTCTCCACGAAAGTCTGGTACCATACTAGCTTCCAGGGCGACAGGGTATGCATGTATATCTAGATATTTTTGCCTTTTCAGGTAAAGCTTTCCATTGCCCGTCAAGTTAGTTACATGCAGTCGCATTCCCCTTTCTTTTGTCAATAACTGAAGCGAATGGAAGTTCGCTAGCATCACTGCTTTCTAAGCATAGCTTCAATCAATCCTTCAAAGCTTCACAATAAACTCACTGAATTCTGCATTGCGTAAGGCACTTTCTAACCTCTTGGCATTGCTAATTTGTGACCTTTGTGTGGAAAAAGATGTATAAGGATGATTAATCTATTTTTTCGGAATAGTAGGGTTGCTTGCGTCGTGATCGAAGCATCACATTTGCAAGACCTTAGGTGCAAGGTTGCATTCGCTTGGACCTCGCTGGGAGATCGGTTCCGCTATGGGAATGTGAACTCAATTTACTAACTTCCAAAGACACTTGGGACTTAAGTGGATGGTTCACTTCTTTGTTGTGGTTTCTTTCTCCTCCATTTTTCATCTACTCTATCCGTTTCAAAAGAGATGTCTTAGATTTATCAAAATTTGGATGAATCTAGAGACTATTTACTATATAGATTCGGTCACGGGCACACTACAAGAATCTGGGCGGTTCATGACGATCTGATATCGTCGTGGATGAGGACCAAAACGCCGTAGATGACCATCTGTGACGAATTCTGCGACGAAAAAAAAAATGTCACGGACATCATGTCATAATTCAATCCTCGACGTTTTTTGTGTCTGAAAACGTCACGGCCCGTCCGTGACGTTCCTCCAATTTCGTGGCGACAAACTGGACCGGCCCGGCCCAGGCCCAGTCTATCATGACGTTTTTATTTCGTCATGAACGATGCCACGTGGCGAACGACACCGTGAACTGCCGTCAGCGACATTTGCTGACGTTATTGTTCGTCGTCTACGACGTCATCTACTTCCTGACGTTGTTTTCCCGTCACGGTCTGATTCCGCTAGCGCCGTTTGCTGACGTCATCCTTTCATTTGCTTATGTCATCCTTCCCATTTCGTCACGCTGGCGGAGACGAATTTTGTTTTCGCCACGGCAATAAGCTGGCCCGCTCACGCGTGGCCGATTGTCAGGGCGACACGTGGACCAATAGGAAGAAAACACGTGGTCCATCTGTAGCGCGAATCATGTACCAATGAGAGTTGGATGTGTATCTCCAACACATGATGAACTCAATTGGTATGGGCAGGAGAGATGACGTTCCTATTTCGTCGAGGATGTTGACGAGTGAAAGTGCGCCACGTAGGTGTCTATCGGTGACGGAAATATTTTCGTCAACTAAACAAGCATGACGTTTTCATTTACATCGGAGAAGAGTGCTGACAATTTTGCTAGATTGCACCGTCTAAATTAAAATGACAGAAATTGCAGGGCACATGTTTCAAGGGACATAAATAGATTCACACATAAGTTTCCAATAAAATAAAGAAAAGAGCCTAACAAGCTTTGAGTCACACCACCAGTTCACTTACGCAATATAGCTACGAATTGCCGAAGTGATGCATTTATAAGGTCTGCGAAGTTTACAAGTGCTTTCCGCGCTTCATTCTTTGCTTCTATCTCCTTCAGCAATGTTGCAATGTGTCTGCTCCGTGCCTCATTCGCGGCTCTCTCAGCCAAAAGTTGTGCTTCAAGGAGATAGTTGGTTGGTCTTAAAGCATGGGTGCTTTCATCAGTGGAAGAAAGGGGTTGATCCTTAATGCCATCTTCTGCAGCAGATGGCGCCACCGTGGTTCCAATGGGTGCCTGGCAGTTATAGAAGCGAACGTTAGAAAACTAACAAGCAAATTCCAAGCACATCTTCATGGACAAACAGGGTATTGAATTATACGAAGATGACAAAGATGGACCTGGTATAGCTTCTTCCACACTTCCTGCGCTTCCTCCAGGGCTTCTGCCTTGCCATCTGGTATCTCCATCAGAAACCCCACAAGGGCACTACGCAGTATCGCATTCCCTGCTCTTTGAGCCCCGAGTTGCGCTTCAAGGAGAGTCTTGGCTGGTCTTGAAGAATGGATGATGATGTCCACCGATAGCGCATAGTGCATCGTGTTGGTGGAAGGAGGTTGTTCAGCCTCAGTGATATCTTCTGTACCATTAGGTGTCATCTTGCTTTCCTTGGTTGCCTATTGAGTTTTAGAAATAGAATCAAACATTAGAAAAATAGCCAGCAAATTACAAATGATCATACTCATTTCAGAGACAAATATGGCATTGAAATTTTAGAAGATGAGAAAGATGAAAAGTATTCTGGAGGGCTTACTGTTGCTTTTTCCCACTGTGATTGGAGAAGCCCCGGCTGTCACAGAAAAACAAGTCACTGCGACAAGGTTGTCTATTTCTTGTATGCTTGTTTATTAGACAACAGGCCTACACAAAGAGAGAGCATATAATATAAGAGGCGGTCATGGTTAAACACAAACAGGGGAAGTTGAATAGACAAGACTTGACATGGTTCCTGGGGTCATTCTAAGAATCAACAAGCTTGCAGCACTCTGCATCGTTCATGTGTTCAACAGGAGAAATTCTTGTTACTTCATTCAGTGGGAGGGGGTCAAAAAACCGCTTCTTCAGGAGATGCCTTTGAATTCTTATGTGCCTCATTAACTACTGGTTGCAAGCAACCTGCACATCTGGGTGTGATGCATCCATAACAAACTTTTGCTGAAATAAAACAGCATGCATCAGCCTCTGCTTGAACAGTAATGAGAAGAAAAGGGCAGTTGAGTCATAGAACATATGGAAACTCTATCGTAGAACTCTGCTCTAACATCCGGCCTCTCCTTGTACTCTTTCTAGCGGGGAAAGATAGGCATACCAGTCCTGACTATTTTTGCACACTCAGTGGCGAACTTGGAAGCAATAGTTCTTCCTAGAGGAATAGCAAATGGAAGCTTTCCTCCTTTGGACACGTTCTCACGCTGCGTCCCCATGTTTTTTCCCTCAAGACAATTTGAGGATCATCATGTTTAATAGTATCTTTAGAAGGATGATGGCCAAAATCTTCTACAAACATATAATGTGGAGTTAGTGTTCTACCATATAATAAGTGTCATTCAAACAATATAATGTGCTTTCCTTGGGGAGTTGGTTGCTTGCCTAGGGCAGCTGTCTACTTGTCTTGGACTGTTGTATTCCTGCCATGGAGTGCTGCCATCTCGATTTGGGCTGCTACCTTCTCTCCTCGAGCATCAGGATCTGCAGGACTCTGAGTTTCTTGCGAAGAGGTCGCAACACTTGGCGGTCTTGGTGGGCGCCGTGGACAACTTGGAGGTGGAAGTACTTCTGGCGGATTCCTCTTGGACCTGGTATGTCTCGTACTTTCTGTCGAGGTAGGCATGCTAAACGAGACGCGCTTCCAAGAAGCTGATCCACCCCCACCAGCCATCCTTGTCATTACGATAGGTTTCTTCTTATATTTCCTCTTCTCAGTCTACACAATTCAAAGGTAGTAAATTGGGGATAATAAAAAAGCACAACATATATGGAAAATTAAGTAACCAAATAATTACACAAAATATGAGTAGGCAAGTAAGGGGACAACCTCTAGCTCATCCCCCCTCCTCTTCAGGATAATAGTCAGATCCAGAGCCTTCATCCTTGCTCTTTTTAGGGAAGAATTCGGTGTCAGATGGATAAACAAGGGGCCTAAGACCCATTTTTTTGCATCAGCGCATTGTTTCTCGTGATGTTTTCTGGCCGTCTTTCTTCCAGGGGATGCAATTGTGGTTCTATCATGAATAAACAACTCTTTAGTAATCTACAAAAATATAACCTATGTCCTATGGTATTGGTTGTTCTATACTAATCATAATGTCCAACAGTCCACTATGAGGAACTTCTACTCTGAATCTCATATTAGAAGACTAACGATGAAGCAGCCAAAGCAAAGCAAGAGACAAGACGATGAACAAGCTAGATAATTCACCAATTGGTTGCAGTAATAAGCAGAGTGGGACAATAAAACATAAGCAGGATAAGCAGCAATAGTGCAACTAAACAGGAAACATAACCTACTGTACTGACTTTCCTATATAACTCATCATGTGACAGCTCACTATGATCAATTTCTACTATGATCATAAGGCATATGATGAAGTAGCCAAACTAATGTAAAAGGCAAGATGATGCAACCTTTATCACACGCAAATAGATCATAAGCCGAAATAGTATACACGTAGTTAAAGAGGATAATCACAATAAAACATAAGCAGAATAAGCAACTATCCTGCAAATAAATAAAATATAACTTATGGTGTTTATTGTTCTATAGTAATCATCATGTAATAGAGTCCACTATGAGCAATTTATACTCTAAACAAAAGACATAGGATGAAGCAGCCAAACGAATGGAACAACCAAGATAATGCAAACTTTATCTGTATGTAAACTGATCATAAGTCGAAATCTTTGAATCTCACTTGTCAATTGGTTGGCCGGTTGCACTAATAAGCAGGGCAGAACAATTAAACATCAGAAGGATAAGCATCTTTCATGCAATTAAAATAGGCAATTAAACAAGTCATGACATATGATGTTGATTGTTCAATAGTAATCATCATGTAAAACAAACTACTATGAACAATTTATACTCTGCTCATCAGACATGTCATGAAGTAGTCAAACTCATGCAACAGAAATTATAAGCCATATCCTCCCAACAATGGTAATGCTTATGGAAATTCCTACAACAATAATAGGAGTGCACCCTCTGAACTTGAAGTTATGCTTAAAGACTTTATTAGTAAACAAACTGCCTTCAATAAAAATATTGAGGAAAAACTCTCTAATGCTGAAAGAAATATAGCATCACTTGCTGAAGCTCAAACTTCTTTGAATAAAATGGCTGCTAAACCTGAAACTAATGATAATCCCTTTGCAGCTACTAATGCTATGCAAGTAAGAATTGATGAAAATGTTAGACTATTAGCTGAATTACATGCTAAGTGGGAAAGAGAGGATGAAATTGCTAGAAACATTAGTATTTCTACTATCACTACCACTAGTGTTGAAGCTAGTAATAGTTCTACTACTTTAGATGATAAATTTGATTTTGATCTTGATGGTTGCAATATCTCTGAAGTTATTAAGTTCCTACAAAAGCTTGCTAAAAGTCCTAATGCTAGTGCTATGAACATGGCCTTTACAAAACACATTACTGATGCTCTCATAAAGATTAAAGAAGAAAAGATGAAACATAAAGCTTCTATTCCTATAAAACAAGAAGATGGTTGGGAACCCATCATTAATATGTAAGTGAATGACTTTGATTTCAAAGCTTTATGTGATCTTGATAGTAGTGTTTCTATTATGCCTAGAAGGATTTACGATATGCTTGATTTGCCACCACTTGAAGATTCTTATGTGAATGTCCCACTTGATGATAATGCTAAAAAGAAACTCGTGGGGAGTCTTAATGATGTTCTTATTATGGTTAACAATGCCTATGTCCCCGTTGATTTCTTAGTTTTGGATGTTGAATACAATGCTTCTTGTTCTATTACTTTGGGAAGACCTTTTCTTAGAACTGTTGGTGCCATTATTGATATGAAAGAAATCACCATTAAATATCAACTCCCACTAAAGAAAGGTATAGAACACTTCCCTAAGAAGAGAGAGAAGATTTATTTTGCTTCTCCTATGAAAACAAAATTTGGTCTTAATGCTTCTTCATTTGAGAACACTTGATTCTTTCTTGCTTCTTATGCCTAACTTAAAGGCGTTAAAGAAAAGTACTTATTGGGAGATAACACAAAACTTTTAGATGAGTCTTGGAAGTTATTACTTCACTAATAACCGCTCCTTATCCTTTTTATTTGCTTTTTGTGCCCAGAGTAACAAAGAGAAGTAATGATTGGGAAAGTTGTTGTCCCGAAACAGATTTCTGTGCTTCACCGTAAACATTCGTGTAAAATCTCGGAACGTCTTTTTGAGGCGTGAATTTTTGTGCTTTAGGTTGTTATCTAACTTTCGTTAGTTCAACACTTGTTGATTTGAGCAACAGAAGGTCTTCAAAAAAATTCGTCTTTACCTGCTGGTCTGTTTTGACAGATTTCTGCCATTTTCTGCATTTGCTTCTTGTTGGTTCTTCTTTGAGTTCTTTTGGGGAATTGAGCTTTTTGAGGGAAGTGCTTCAGTAGCTAGTGTTCTACTAGAAGTTTATTGGTGTTGGAACTGAACCTTAAGACCTTTTATCTTGAGTGCACTAATGTTGCTAATAAAGATTGTGTGAAGTTTTGTATGTAGGAAAAATTTCAGGTGTATGGAAGGAATGAGTAATGAGATGAAGGATGGACTAAAGCTCAAGCTTGGGGATGCCACGCGTGTCACCCCAAGAAATATCCAAGAAGTACAAGTGTCAAAGGTTGGGGATGCCCAAGGCATCCCCTTCTTCATCAATAAAAATCCCAGGTTTCTTCCAAACGCTTCATTTTTATTGTTTCATGCATAGTTGTGTTGCTCTTGGAGCATCTTCTTTTTCGTTTTCGTTTTTCGTTTCCTTTTGTTTGCTTATTTTTCTGAATAAATTGGTTGGACCCCCTCTTTCATACATTGGTTTTCAAATAGTTTGGTTTGGATTGGAAAAGAGTAGGAAAGTTCATGCTTAAGTGGTAAAAGAGCTTGTTTTTGACTGTGGCCTATGCTTTGTCATGCCATGATTGATATTTTTTTGGCTTTATGCTTAGTATTTTTTGATGTAGCATGACTTGTTATAACAATTGAGATTTCTTAATGTGCCTTGGATGAATCATGCGTTGTTTTAGCATATTAAAGCATAGTATAGTGGTATTCTCCTTTGATGCTTTATTTGGGTTGACTTGGCGCATGCTCACACCATGTTATGACTATCTCAAGTCACCATAGCCTTTATGATCCTTTAGTTTTCAACTTGTAGTATCACTTTATGCTTTGATCAATGATGTTTTGTCGCTCTGCATGATTATGGCCATTATTGCTCTCTTAGTTTGTCATTCCCAGTCTTTTGCTAGCCTCCACAACTAAGTATGAGTTCCACTCATGCATCCAACTTCCTAAACCAAGTTATTCCAAAGAGTCCACTATACGTACCTACTAGCTTATGCTATTCCAAGTATATTCATGCTTTTGTTTACCTTCCAAATTAAACTTGTTATGAGAAAACTAGTGATTAAAGCTCTCACGAACTTGATGGCACACTTTACTTTTCTTTCCCTTAATAAACTTGAACCATTGGGTCCTTCTTTGTTGCGTATATGCTTGCACTTTATAAGTTGAAGTTAGCAGAACCATGTATCACGGGGAACGCTTTCAACATTGCACTTGTACTTTGTACCCCGTTGATATCGTGTTCTTTTGCTTATGGATCCTGACGGTGTGAAATAAAAGTGGAACTTGGAAGATCATAGAGTTTGTATGTGTGTTAGATAAATGCCTGGGCTGCTAGCCTAAGCCATGCCTAATCATGGTTGAAACTTGCAGCATCACCATAATGAGCAATCTATGAAGCATCCTCAATAAAAACCTATGCAAATAGCAAATAAAAAGATCGCTGAGATGCTCATTGTCTGCTTGCCTTGTCAGTTTGATCATGCGATAACTCCTGTATCATGCGCAAGGGGTACCCCATTGGCGGTTCTTTATGATACATATGTACTTACAATGACAAGAGCTTACTTGTGACTAAAGTTGAGTAGCATGAGGTTCGGTCTTCGTAAGTAAGGGGCATGCGATTTCGGTTTATAACTTGTCAAGCATATCCTCTTAGTTGTGTCACTTTAACCTTAATCACCTTCGAGATGCTTATGATAGGGGCAATGAGAGCTGAAAGCTATAAGTACCATAATTTTTGGAAGCTATTTATGAGACTTGAATCCCTGCTTCCTTCTATGAAGGCCCTTCTTCCACCATTATATTGAGTCTCCACCTTTTACCTTTATGCACTTACTTTGAGAGCATAGTGGCCATTCTTAGTTCTATGTGCATTGTCCCAAGACTAGTTGATTGATGCATAACTTGATATTGCTTGTTTTGAACTATTTGTATCTAGTCACTCTTATGAACTTTGAAGGTGTCCTATGCATTTATTTTCTACTCTATGAGGGACAAGATGAATACTATTATGCTATGTTTTCTTTATGTGAAACAAACAAACGTCTTGCAAAGCATTGTTATTCATGAATCTGTTGTTTGTGCCTTTTCATGTTGCATCATAGTTTCTTTGTCTTATTGCTAGAACTTTGTCTTTCATGTTATGATTGAAGTACTATGAACCCAGCTTTGAAGGTTTAACAAATACTTTGATCAAGTCTTTGATGGTGCATGTCACCTCAAAAATTATTCTTTCTTTTTATCACTTACCTACTCGAGGACGAGCAGGAGTTAAGCTTGGGGATGTTGATACATTGCAAATGTATCTATAATTTTTGATGTTCCATGCTTGGTTTTATCCACTTTCTTGTGGTTTGTCCACACTTTGGAGTACTTTTCATATGATTTCTTGGACTAACCTATTAACAAGAGCCACGGTGCCAGCTGCCTGTTTTCTACTGTTTTTGGTTCCAGGATAGTTAGAAAATGAATATCCTCAAAATTGGACGGGACAAAAGCCAAAGTGCCTATTTTTCCGGAAGTCATCAGATGCCAGAATACGAGACGGAGAAGGGCTGGGGGCCGGCCACACAACCTGGCCACGCGGCCAGGCTTGGCCCGTGCCAGGGGGTGGTCTGGCCGACCCCAGCACCCTCTCGGCCTCTCCTTCCGCCTATATATTGCCCTCAGGACGAAAACCCTAAGTACCCGATCAAAAATCCACGAAAGAGTCTGTAGCCGCCGTCATCTCCATCCCTAGATCGGGATGTATGTGAAGCTCTTCCCGGCACCCTGCCGGAGAGGGGAATTCACCCTGGAGGCCTTCTTCATCACCATGCAAGCCTCCGGTGTGATGCGTGAGTAGTTCATCTCTGGACTACGGGTCCATGTAGTAGCTAGATGGCTAGTTCTCCTCCTTTGTGCTTTCATGTCTAGATCTTGTGATCTCCGTTCATGATCAAGATCATCTATTTGTAATTCTGCATGTTGTGTTTGCGGGGATCCGATGGATATTGAGATGCTATTTTAGATTGATTATTGATTCTATCATGTCTTTGTTATTTGTGTTCTTGCATGCTTTCCGTTGTTAGTAGCTATCTTGGCCAAGTAGATGCTAGTAACTCCAAGAATTAGTATTTATGCTCGATAGTGGGTTCATGCCTCTGGTAATCTGGGGAAGTGACAGAAATCTCTAAGGTACTAGATGTGTTGTTGCTACTAGGAGAAAACAACGATCCTTTGTTCATAGAACAATTGTATTGTTTACTTTACACGCAGTTCGTAAAGCAATAATCTGTTGCTTGCAACTTAATACTAGAGGGTGTTCGGATGATAACCTTAAGGTGGATTATTAGTCATAGATGAAGTTGGATGGCGGTCTATGTATAATGTTGTAATGCCTAATCAAATTCCAAAGGAGTCAAGATGATTGGTATATGCATGTATTGCTTTCTCGGTGTTTGTCAATTACCCCGCTGTAATTTGTTCACCCAGCATGTTATCTATTTTAAGGAGAGCCACCTCTAGTAAACTATGGATCCCGGTCCTTTCTTTTACATACAATCTACAAACTATTTACTACTTTGTGTTTACTTTCTGCAAACTATTACTTCCTTCCATTCGATACGTTTAATCCTTTGTTTTCAGTAAAACCGGTGAGATTGACAACCTCATCACAAGTTGGGGACGGAGTTTTGTGGTTGTGTTGTGCAGGTATCCACGTTTCTACTAGCACCGGTAGTGCGCCCTGCCAAGGCTTAGCTAGCAACACCTTTGGGGTGTTTCCTCGCTCCTACTGGTTCGATTAAACCTTGGTTTCATAACTAAGGGAAAACTTGCTGCTGTGCTCATCATACCTTCCTCTTGGGGTTCCCCAACGAGCTTGTTAATACACGAGCCATCAAGGAGGCCATTGATCGGCTCCTCACACCAGTTAACCTCGGGGATAACCCGAAGGAGGCGGAGGCCAACTTCACCATGGAGAGACAGCTTCTCCTCCAGGAGGCCATGGAGCTGGTGGCAACCCGCAAGCAACTCGAGATCACCCAGCATGCATACGACCGTGCGCACGGCTTCACTCCGGCTACTGCGGAGCCAAGCCGGCGTGGCCAGGTGCGACGCCGGGGCGGCGAGCTGGGCCGAAGGATGGAAAAGGATGGGGAACCGGATCCCGCACCCGTCCTCATCTGGCCAACCTATAGCACGCCTATCAGGAACCTGCATGCGGCGCGATCCGCAGCAGAAGCGCTGCCCAACCTGGAGGGTGAGGAGCGAGCTCGCCAACACGTTCGGGTGCAGGAGCTTCTCCGGATCGCGGACTAGCAGGCTGACGCCAACCGGCAGATGCAGGAGGTCCCCAGCTACTCCAAGGGGAGCAAGCCACCCGCTAACAGCATGGGCGCGCCTCGGGACACATAGCAGGCATCCTCCCCTCAGCCGGCTAAAGCCCGCAGCAAGCGTCGTGGTTCGGACAGCAAGGGCCAACCGCGCCCAGAGCAAACGGTGAACAGCAACCCACCGCCTCCCCCTCCACCAACCGGAGCGCCAAGACCCGCCGGTTCCCGTCTCTCGGTCCGGGTGGGAGCGCCCAACCCGGATCGTCTGGATGCCCGTGACCGCATCAAGCTCCTCTCTCAAGCGCGCGTTACGGAGGAAGAAGATTCCACCGGACTGGTTTGTTTCGGACCCCGCATCCAGAACGAGTCGTTTCTGGATAAGTTCACCCAGCCCAGGGACACCCCCAAGTACGACAGTAGTATGAAGCCGGAAGATTGGTTGACCGACTATGCTACGACAGTCGGCATCGCCCATGGGAATAAGCGCACAACTGTGCACTACGTCCCCCTTATGCTAACCGGGTCAGCAAGGACATGGCTTAACAGCCTCGCACCCAACAACATCAACGCCTGGCCAGACTTCAAAAAAGTGTTCGTCCACAACTTCAACGGCACGTACAAGCGCCCGGGATGCCCACGTGACCTGGCCTTGTGCGTCCAGGGCGACCGCGAGACTGACTGCGAGTACCTCGCCAAGTGGACAGAGCTGGGCAACACTTGCGAGGGCATCCTGGAAATCCAGGCCATCGGTTTCTTCATCGAGGGATGCCGAGAAGGCACCATGCTTCGCCACCGGCTACTGTGTGATGAACCGAAAACCATGGCTGAGCTCATGACTGTAGCGGACCAGTACGCCACGGCGGATGCCGCCATGAAGAAACCCCTCCGAGTAGGCGCTGACGGGTGTCCGACTCCTACGGAGCCGGCTCGTGACCGTCCGAACAATCCGGCTGGGGAAGCCAGATCCTCCAGGCACCACGGCAACAACAACCGGTTCCATGGGGACCGCCAGGTCGGATAGCAGAAGCCTCGCTACCACGTGCGGCAGTTCAATGTTGTGGAGGGCACGCCCGATGTGCCGGCTAACGATGCAAGAAGGCAGAAGCCCCGGCTCACATTCGACCAAATGTTTGATGGCCCGTGCAAGTGGCATAGCGGTCCCTTCAAACCGGCTACGCACACCTCCCGGAATTGCAGCTGGACTCGCCAGCTAAAAGACCAGGGCAACCATTAACGTCTCCCCCGCCCCTCCTGGTGGACCACCACCACCGGCTAGGGGAGCCGACAATGATGGTAACGGCGGCAATGGCGGTTGATACGTCCATTTTGCATCACTACTCTATGTCATAATTCACTGTTATTCATTGATATATTTCATATTGAGAGGTGATACTTATGTTATTTCATCTGTTTTTGCATGGTTGATGATTTTTGGAGCATGGACCACTGCAGTCAGGATTCTGATGGAAAATGTGATGTTTGGAGGCAAAATTCACGAAGATCAGAAAATCCGGGAAAATATACGGAAAATCCTATTTTCTAGAAGACGAAGGATGCCAGAAGGAGGAGTGGAGATGGGCCACAGGGGGCCCACACCACCCCCTGGCGCGGGCCACCCTAGGCCGCTCCACCAGGTGGTGTGGCCGCCCTGGCCCACCTTTGGCTCTCCCATATGGCGTATATATTCCTCCCGAAACCCTAAGACTCGGGCAGCAACCACAGAAAGATTCCGCCGCCTCTACGGGGTGGAAAACACCGAGAGAGAAAGATCTCTCCGGCAGACAGATTTCTACCGGGGGAATTCCTTCCCGGAGAGGGATGATTATCGCCATCAACACCACCATCAAGCTGGACTTCATCGGGATCATCATCATCATCATCACCATCATCATCACCATCAGCACCCTCATCACCATCTCCATATTGCTGTAACAATTGCGTTGAATCTTGCATAGTTCATAGGGGAAACTTTCCCGGTGTTGATTACTCTTTGTAGTTGATGCTATTGAGTGAACCATTGAATTATTGTTTATGTTCAGATTGTTATATATCATTATTCCATCTCTGATCATGATCCATATGATGTCTTGTGAGTAGTTCGTTTTGTTCTTGAGGACATGGGAGAAGTCATGTTGTTAGTAGTATAATTGTGTTGAGAAAGATTCAATAGTTTGATATTTAAGTTGTGGTGTACTTCTTCTAGTGGTGTCATGTGAACGTCGACTACATGACACTTCACCTATATGAGCCTAGGGGAATGCATTGTGTATTTGGCTACTAATCGTAGGGGTTGCCGGAGTGACAGAAACCTAAACCCCCGTTAGGAAACCATTGCACAAGGGACGTAAGGGTCTTAGAGTTTAAAGTTGTGGTTATGTTTCTACCTTAATTACTTTCTTGTACTTACGGATGTTTGCAAGGGGTATAATCACAAGTATGTATTAGTCCTAGGAAGGTCGGTACATTAGCACAGGTTCACCCACACAACACTTAGCAAGCTAAAGAAGATTAATCAACTATATGAAGCCAAAGCACTTGACAGTCTTCCCATGTGTCCTCGAGAACATTTGGTCGTCTTAAGTAATACAACCGGCTTGTCCTTTGCTGCATAAAGGATTGGGCCACTTGCTGCATTTATTCCTACTGTCTTTTGCTTACTCGTACTTTGTTTACTTGTATTATCAAAAACCCCTAAAATCCGTTTGCTAAGTATTTGCAGAGAATTCCTGATCCATACCACTAGCCAGCACCTTCTGCTCCTCGTTGGGTTCAACACTCTTACTTATCGAAAATACTGCGATACACCCCCTATACTTGTGGGTCATCAAGACTATTTTCTGGCGCCGTTGCCGGGGAGTGAAGCGCTATTGGAGAGTGGAACTGGTAAAGGAAACTTCTAATATGAGTTTCTTATTTGGTAATGCTACTACTACTGCTAAGGTAGGAGATGAGCCACCATCTGCTGAGAATAATGTTTTCAAAATACTTACAAGAATGGTTGATCGTGTTATGGACAACTACTATGATGGGGATGGAACTGTCCATCCCGGTGATCATTTTCTCTTTATGCACGAATTATGCGGGTTGTTCAAGTGTGCAGGTATTCCTACAGATCAAGTCAAGAAGAAGTTATTTTCATTATCACTGAAAGGAAGAGTTGAGGAATGGTATAAGCTGCTGAAGAATGGTCAAGCTCTGGAATGGGAGGAAATAGTGCCTCGCTTTTATTCAAAGTTTTATCCTCCTAGTGAAATTCATAAAGATCGGAATCAAATATACAACTTTTGGCCTCTTGATGGAGAGAGTACAACTCAAGCTTGGGGGAGATTGAAGTTACTAATGCTCAAATGTCCCATTCATGAGCTCCCCAACAATATTATTATCAATAACTTTTATGCAAGGCTTTCTCTACATGATAAGGATTTATTTGATGCTTCTTGTGCTGGATCATTCACTCGCATGGAAGAAGAAGCTAAATGGGATCTTCTGGACCGTATTCAAGACAATGCTGAATTTTGGGAGAATGACAAAGGTAGAAAGTCAGGTATAAATTATGATTATGAATGCATTAAATCTTTTATGGGAACTGATGACTTTCAAAATATTAAAAATTCTTATGGTCTAGACTCTCAAGATATTGCAACTTACTTTAAAGCTTTTGCTTCCTGCATTGAAGTGCCTAAAAAGAAGTGGAATAAGTATCATGAACCTTATAAAGATATTTCTAAGAGTGTTCCTACAAGAAATACTGAAGTTTATACTACTAATCATGTCTTACCTGAACCTTATATTGAGAAAATGCCTTTCCCAATTAAGATGAAGGAACATTCCATGATAGCTAGTATGGTTAATGAAAGTACAAGTAAAGCTGTTGAACCTGATAAACAAATGGTTGATGAACCCACAATAGCAAATGTGAAAGACTTTGTTACTAAATACGTAGAAGAGGGACACACTATCCTTTGTAAGGATACCTCTAATATTGTTTCACATAGTAGTGTTATGAGAGCTTGTATTCCTGTGTTTTGTATTAGAATAAGTGATAATTTCTATTATGGTTCTTGTGATAGTTATATTGTTAAGTTTATGCATGATACTGAAAGTTATTATGAGAGAGGGAAAAGTGTTCTTATGCATCTCAATAATATCAATTGTCCTCGTTTTATGCTGAAAGTATTTATGTTGCACTTGTTTAGCCTTCTTATGCAAGTAGCCTCTGGTTTCAAAAACTTGTTTGTTTACAAAATTCCCTTGCATAGGAAGTGGGTTAGACTTAAAATGTGTGTTTTTTGTTTCTTAATGCTCTTTTTCACTTCAATTCATATTCATATTTGAGCATCTTCAAAATTATCATGCCCATCTTAATGGCTATAAAGAAAGAGCTTTTTGGGAGACAACCCAATTTATTTTTTCTTTCAGTTTGTTTTTGTTTCTTTGAGTCTTGGAAGTTATTACTTCGGAAATAACCTCTCCTTTTCCGTTTTGTTTGGTTTTTGTGTCAAGATCAACCTCTAATGAGAGAGAAGTAATATTTGGGGAAGTTGCTGTCCCGAAACAGATTTTTGTGCTTCACCGTAAAAATTCGTGAGAGATCTCTGTATGTCGGATTTAGCTGTAATTTTTTGTGCTTCTAACCTAGGTTGTTATTTAACTTTCGATAGTTTTGCACTTTTTGATTTGAGCAACAGAATAATTTCGAAAAAATTGATCTTTACCTGCTGGTCTGTTTTGACAGATTTTGCCACTCTTGCATTTGCTTATTTATTCAATTTCCTTTTTGAATTATTTTTGGGTTTTCGGAAGGAGTTGCTAAAGTAGCTTATGTTTTGATGGTTTTCAGTTGAAGTTGTACTCAAAAGGTTTTACCACTTCACTTATACTAATGTTGCTAATGAGAACTGTGTGAAGTTTTGTGTGAAAGATATTTCCAGGTGGTGGAGATAATGGTGTAATGAGGGAGTGAAAGGTTTTATGACTCAAGTATTAAGTGTATGAATATGAAGATATTGATGTTATTCAAGTGGTGACTCCGGAAGAATCTACTAACTACCAAATTCAGAGACCAGTAGAGTCTGTTTTCAAATAGGTAACAGTTCTGATAAGAAATGTTCCACAAAAATACTATCCAACTATATTTTTGTAGTTTTCAGTCAATCAGGAAAGCTACGAAGAAAAAGAGGGACGAAAACGGAGCTAGGGTGGCTCACACCACCTTGTGGCGGGGGCCCACCCCTGGCCGCGCCACCAGGTGGTGTGGCCACTCCGGACTCCTCCTCCGACTCGTTTTCTCCCAGTATCTTCCTTTTGTTCTGAAACTTCGTAATATATAATCCCCCGGATCCCCCGAGGTTCGTATATTGTGTTTTCGTCGTGTTTTTTTTTCGATCTTCTTCTGCCAGTACATACTCTTTGAAGTCTTAGGAGCACAATGGTGTCTGCCAAAGATAAAGGGAAGGATCCTATAGAGGAAGATCTCCAAGACCCCAAGCAGGGGCTGGTACCTTTAGTCACTTGCCCTGCATCAACGGAAGCCCTACGAGTCACTAAGGAGTTCTGCGATAAGTACCGAGACTTGAGGAGGAAGGTGGACATGCTTCAATGGGAGAATAATAGGCTTCGCAAGATGCTGGAAGATTTCCTCATGTCAACTAAGAAAATATTACCACCACCACCGAAGGAGTAATTCTTCATCAGGTTTGGCATCCCCTTGGTTTGTTCCAAGCTTGGGGGAGTGCCGCGGTATCATATCACTATCTTCTATCTTTTTACCTTTTTAGTAGAGTCATATCAAGAATAGAGAAGTTATTACGTAGGATGGTTTGCATTATGGAAGTGTCCCCTCTCTCGTTATATATGTATCCCTTGGTGTGAGTTGCCGTTATGGAATATTAATGAGAAGTTCTATCATTTACTCTTTGGCATAGCTTATATTAGTTTTCAATTCGTGGTTATATGATTGATCTTGTTGTTAGTATTGGTAGCACTTTGGGATCATTGAGTTAATTTAGTTGGTTTTGGCAAACCTGTCTCGGTCAATAGCAACACTATTTTTGAGAGTTGAATGAAAAAGATAGAAGTACTCTAAAGAAAAAATAATTTCATCATCTTTCTTTCTTGATTTGCTCATAAGTCTAGTATTCTCTAGTTAAGATCTTCCGTGCTTCCAAGGAAGATTGCATGTTTGTTTTTATCACTTGTATGTTTGTTTGTTTCCTTCAACTCTTATACTTGGCACCCAGCCTTGCTAGCCCAAAACCTGTACTAAGAGGGAATTCTTCTCGTGCATCCACTTCCTTTAAACCAAAACCTTTGCCATTTGTGTCCACCATACCTACCTATTAGCATTATTGTTATTCCAAGCAAATTCTTGTTTTATCTACCTCCCAAATTAAACTTGTTATGTGAAAATTAGTGATTAAAGCTCTCATGAACTTAATGGCACACCTTACTTTTCTTGCACTTAATAAACTTGAACCATTGGGTCCTTCTTTGTTGCATATATGCTTGAGCTTTATGAGTTGAAGTTAGCAGAACCATGCATCATGGGGAACACTTTCAACACTACCATGGTACTTTGTGCCTAGTTGATATCATGATTCTTTTGCCTATGGATCCCGGCGGTGTGAAATAAAAGGGGAACTTGTAAGATCATGGAGTTTATATGTGTGTTAGAGAAACGCCTGGGCCGCTAGCCTAAGCCATGCCTAATCATGGTGGAAACTTGCAGCATAACTATAGTGAGCATTCTATGAAGCATCATCAATAAAAACCTATGCAAATAGCAAATAAAAAGATCACTGAGATGCTCATTGTCTGCTTGCTTTGTCATTTTTATTATGGGATATCTCTTGTATCATGTGCAAGGGGTACCCCGTTGGCGGTTCTTGATGATACACATGTATTTACAATGACAAGAGCTTACTCGTGACTGATGTTGAGTAGCATGAGGTTCGGTACTCGTAAGTAAGGGGCATCAGATTTCAACTTATAACTTGTCAAGCATATCCTCTTAGTTGTGTCACTATAACCTTAATCACCTAAAGATGCCTATCATAGGGGCAATGAGAGCTAAAAGCTAGTAAGTATCATAATTTTTGGGAGCTCTTTATGAAACTTGAAATCCCTGCTTCCCTCTACGAAGGGCCTTTCTTTTACTTTTCAGGTGAGTCAGTAAACCTATTCCCTTCTATCTCAGCAAGTATTTTGAGTTGTTGTTTTTTCACTCATTCTTATGATGATTTATTCAATCATGTCTCTTATGTTCCTTGTTTTGCACATTGCTCTTATCCTGGTGATTACTACTTTGAAAGCTATCTTTGAAAAATCAATTATTTGTGAACTCCAGCAATTTATCAACTATTCTTCGACCAAGAGCTAAGTTTGCCATTACCAATTATGATTTACTTTATGTATCTTTATTGTGTTTCCTTTACTTATTGCAAGTAAAGTTGTATAATAGTGAGTTGTCTTCTTTTATGGTCTATGTATTGATGAATGTGATGCTTCTTGTCCGTATTCTTTTATCGACTCTTCACTGCATAAACCTGAGGTCATGTTTATTGAGTTCAGTTTCGCTTTGGGACACGTGAAGTCTAAGCTTGGGGGGACTTGATACGTCCATTTTGCATCACTATTCTATGTCATAATTCACTGTTATTCATTGATATATTTCATATTGAGAGGTGATACTTATGTTATTTCATCTGTTTTTGCATGGTTGATGATTTTTGGAGCATGGACCGTTGTAGTCAGGATTCTAATGGAAAAGGTGCTATTTGGAGGCAAAATTCACGAAGATCAGAAAATCCGGGAAAATATACAGAAAATCCTATTTTTCCAGAAGACGAAGGATGCTAGAAGGAGGAGTGGAGATGGGCCACAGGGGGCCCACACCACCCCCTGGCACGGACCACCCTAGGCTGCGCCACCAGGTGGTGTGGCTGTCCTGGCCCACCTCTGGCTCTCCCCTCTGGCGTATATATTCCTCCCGAAACCCTAAGAATCGGGGAGCAACCATAGAAAGATTCCGCCGCCTCTACAGGGCGGAAAACACCGAGCGAGAAAGATCTCTCCGTCAGACAGATTTCTGCCGGGGGAATTCATTCCCGGGGAGGGAAGATCGTCACCATCAACACCACCATCAAGCTGGACTTCATCGGGATCATCATCATCATCACCACCAGCATCACCATCAGCACCCTCATCACCATCCACATATTGCTGTAACAATTGCGTTGAATCTTGCATATTTCATAGGGGAAACTTTCTCGGTGTTGATTACTCTTTGTAGTTGATGCTATTGAGTGAACCATTGAATTATTGTTTATGTTCAGATTGTTATACATAATTATTCCATCTTTGATCATGATCCATATGATGTCTTGTGAGTAGTTTGTTTTGTTCTTGAGGACATGGGAGAAGTCATGTTGTTAGTAGTAGAATTGTGTTGAGAAAGATTCAATAGTTTGATATTTAAGTTGTGGTGTACTTCTTCTAGTGGTGTCATGTGAACGTCGACTACATGACACTTCACCTATATGGGCCTAGGGGAATGCATTGTGTATTTGGCTACTAATCGTAGGGGTTGCCGGAGTGACAGAAACCTGAACCCCTGTTAGGAAACCATTGCACAAGGGACGTAAGGGTCTTAGAGTTTAAAGCTGTGGTTAGGTTTCTACCTTAATTACTTTCTTGTACTTACGGATGTTTGCAAGGGGTATAATCACAAGTATGTATTAGTCCTAGGAAGGTCGGTACATTAGCACAGGTTCACCCACACAACACTTAACAAGCTAAAGAAGATTAATCAACTATATGAAGCGAAAGCACTTGACAGTCTTCCCATGTGTCCTCGAGAATGTTTGGTCATCTTAAGTAATACAACTGGCTTGTCCTTTGCTGCATAAAGGATTGGGCCACTTGCTGCATTTACTCCTACTGTCTTTTGTTTACTCGTACTTTGTTTACTTGCATTATCATAAAACCCTAAAAATCCGTTTGCTAAGTATTTGTAGAGAATTCCTGATCCATATCACCAGCCAGCACCTTCTGCTCCTCGTTGGGTTCGACACTCTTACTTATCGAAAATATTGCGATACACCCCCTATACTTGTGGGTCATCAACGGTAACAAAAACAACGGCTACCCCCAGCCGCACGCCACCTACCACATCTTCAAGACGGAGCTGGACGATAAGCACAGCCGCAGGTGACGTTCCAAGGAGGTCACCGCCATCGTCTCTCCGGCCCCCCAGTACCTGAACTAGTCGGAAACCCCCATCACCTGGAGCCGAGAGGACCAGCCTGAGCAGCTGCCGACTCCCGGGGGCTATGCCATGGTTCTCGACCCCCTCATCGTCTCCAACGAGCACGCCTGCCACTTCTCGCGTGTCCTCATCGACGGAGGCAGCAGCCTCAACCTCCTCTACCGGTCTTCGCTGGAGAAGCTGGGAATTCGCGAATGCGACCTACGCCTGACTACCACAACGTTCAACAGCGTATTGCCAGGACCGGCTTGCGCCCCGCTGGGTAAAATCCAGCTGGACGTCATCTTTGGGACCAAGGAAAACTTCCGCCGTGAGCCGATTTGGTTCGAGTTGGTAAACCTGACGAGCTCCTACCACGCTCTCCTCGGTGCCCCACCCTCGCTAAATTCATGGCCATCCCCCACTATTGCTACCTCAAGAGGAAGATGCTGAGACCAAATGGCATGATCACCATCGCCAGCTGCTTCAGGCGGTCGATGGAGTGCGCCTCAGCCGGTTCCAAACTGGCAGAGGCCCTCATCATAGCCGAAGAGAAGCGCGTGATCATGCGCAATGTGGCCATGGCCTAGCAAGATATGTCGGCTAGCAGCAAGCCGGCTGGAGAAGGAGCTTCCTAGCCGGCAAAGAGACGAAGAGGATCCTCCTCGACCCCTCCAACCCGACCAAGTTCGTCACCATTGATGCCAACTTGGATAGCAAATATGAAGGTGCGCTCGTCGACTTCCTCCGTGAGAATCGGGACATCTTTGCATGGTCACCCAAGGACATGCCAGGTGTACTGAGAGAGTTCGCCGAGCACTCACTCCATGTGCGGCCGGATGCGAAGCCGGTCAAGCAACCTCTGTGCCGGTTCGCAGAGGAGAAGAGGAAGATTATCAGGGACGAGGTCACCCGGCTCCTTGCAACCGGGTTCATTATAGAAGTATACCACCCGGACTGGGTGGCGAACCCAGTCCTGGTGTTGAAGAAGAACAAGACCTGGTGCATGTGTATCGACTACACAAGCCTAAACAACGCGTGCCCGAAAGATCCATTCGCATTGCCCCATATCGATCAAGTCATCGATTCCACGGCCGGCTGCAACTTGTTGTCTTTTTAGATTGTTATTTCGGGTACAATTAGATCCGGTTAAACCTGACTGACTAGATAAAAACATCATTCATCACCCTGTACGGGGCTTTCTGCTATGTAACCATGCCTTTCAGTCTGAAGAATGCAGGCGCTACCTATCAGCGCTGCATGCAGAAGTTCTTGCACTCGTACATCAGCCAAAACATGCATGCTTATGTGGACGATGTGGTCATCAAGACCAAGGAGAAGCGCACCCTCCTCAAAGACCTGGGAGAGACATTTGGCAATCTCCGGCAGTACGAGATGAAGCTGAACCTGGAGAAATGCGTCTTCGGAGTCCCGTCCGGCCAGCTACCCAGTTTTCTCGTATCACAACGAGGGATCGAGGCGAATCCGGAAAATCTCGCGGCCATCGAGAGGATGCATCCACCCAGGAGCCTGCTTGGAGTCCAGAAGTTTACTGGATGCCTAGCCTCCCTCAGCCGTTTTGTCAGCCGGTTGGGGGAGAAGGCACTCCCGTTGTACCAACTGATGAAGAAGACGGACAAGTTCTCCTGGACCACGCAAGCTGATGCCGCCTTTCACGACCTCAAGAGCATGCTATCCACAGCGCTGGTTCAAGCCACGCCGGCTAGCAAGGAGCCGATGTTGCTCTATATAGCAGCCACCAGCCGGGTCGTCAGCATTGTCCTGGTGGTGGAGCGCCTCGAGGAAGGCAAGGCTCAGCCGGTTCAGTGACCCGTCTACTACCTCAGCGAGGTTCTCTCCCTCTCCAAGCAGACCTACCCCCACTACCAGAAGATGTGTTATGGCGTGTACTTGGCATGCAAGAAGCTCAAGCACTACTTCCAGGAGCATCTGATTAAGGTTGTGTGCACTGCACCCCTTTCGGAAATCATCGGCAACAAGGACGCCACCGGTCGAGGCGCCAAATGGGCCATCAAGCTCGCCGCCTACTCCATCCAGTACGAGCCCCAGCTTACGATCAAGTCACAGGCTCTAGCGGACTTCCTCGTTGACTGGGCCGAGACCCAGCACCTCCCACCGGTTTCGGACTCGTACCACTAGAGGATGCACTTCGACGGGACAAAGATGCTCGGGGGCTTGGGAGCCGACATCGTGCTCACCTCACCCAAGGGAGACCGGCTGGAGTATGCCCTGAAGATCCACTTCAAGGCCTCCAACAACGTAGCCGAATACGAGGCACTGGTGCACGGCCTCCAGCAAGCCAGAGAGATCGGTGTCAACCGGATCCTTTGCTTCGGCGATTCAGATCTGGTGGTGCAACAAGTATCCGGAGAGTGGGATGCCCACGATGCAAACATGGCTCTCTACCGGTTCCACATACAGAAGCTCAGCGCTTCCTTCGACGGATGTGAATTCCATCATGTCCCTCACGCCAACAACAAGGCAGCCGATTCGCTCGCAGAAATCGGATCCACCAGGCAGGCGATCCCACCTGGGGTATCCTTGGAGCACCTGCGCAAGCCCTCCATCAACCTGTTCCCCGAGTCGGATTCCATCATATGGGTAGGGAGTGCCCCGGCTGACGGTGCGGCAGATGCAGAGCCGACAAAACCTCCAAAGAAGAAGGCCCGCACCAACTCCGGCAAGTCCGTACCCTCTCGCTCGCAAGACCTGGGGGCTGCCGACTCGTCAAGCGGCTCGGGGGCTGCCGTCCCGGGTACCTCATCCGGACGACCCCCCACGACTATCAACCAGAGAGAAAAAGCATCCTCACCATCTGGGAGATACCGTCTTGGGCTCAGCCCTTCATGAACTACATCACCAACAGGGAACTTCTGGATGACGAGGTGGAGGCCAGGCAAATCCGGCGCCACGCGCACCTGTACACCATCATCAACAAAGAATTGTACAAGTGCAGCGTGTCCGACATCTTCTAAAGGTGTGTCGACGTGGACACAGGCTACCGGCTGCTCAAGTACATCCACCAGGGCGAGTGCAGGCACCACGCTTCATCAAGGGCGATAGTCACCAAGGCGTTTTGCCATGGTTTCTATTGGCCCACGGCCCTCGAAGACGCCGAGCAGCTAGTCCGTGCGTGCAATGGGTGCCAACGCTTTGGACAGCTCAGGCATATGCCGGCTTCGGTGCTCAAGACCATATCGATCACCTGTCCCTTCGCTGTTTGGGGCCTCGACATGGTCGGCCCCTTCAAGCGGGCGCGCGCGGGCATGACCCATCTACTGGTGGCGGTAGACAAATTTACAAAGTGGATCAAGGCCAAGCCCATCCGGAAGCTGGACGAGGCGACAATCCTCACCTTCTTCACCAACATCATCAACCGGTTCGGCTACCCCAATAGCATCATCACCGAAAATGGCACGAACTTCGCCAAGGGGGCCTTCGCCCGGTTCTGCAGCAACAAGGGCACCCGGCTGGACCTTGCTTTTGTCGCACACCCGCAGTCCAATGGGCAAGTCGAAAGGGCAAATGGCTTAGTGTTACCTGGCATCAAACCTCGCCTAATCGAGCCCTTTGAGCGGTAGCCCGGATGCTGGATCGAGGAGCTTCCGGCTATGCTGGGGAGTCTCTGCACCATGCCAAATAAATCAACCGGCTACACCCCGTTCTTCTTGGTCTACGGCTCGAAAGCCGTCCTCTCCGTGGATATCGAATTCGACTCTCCGTGCAAGCTCCTCTATGATGAAAAGGCCAACCAGGAGGCGCGGGAAGATGGTGTGGACCTCCTTGAGGAAGTCCGCGAACTGGCATTGTCCAGGTTGGCCCTATACCAGCAACGCCTACGCCACTACCACTCGGGCCGGATCCGCCCCGTCGCGTTCCGCGAAGGCGATCTGGTCCTCCGGCTGGTGCAGGACACGAAGGGCATGCACAAGCTATCACCACGCTGGGAGGGTCCCTTCATCATCAGTCGAGCCATGCCCAACGACTCCTACTACCTCATCGATGCGTAGCAGCCGCGCAAGAACAATATGGACAAATCGGACGAGGAGACCGAGCGCCCCTGGAACGCGGCCTTGCTGCGCCTGTTTTACACCTAGTCACGAGACAGTGTATGTATCCTGCAATCCCTAATGAATGAAAATGCGGACCCCCACGAGATGCTCGGGGGCTCCTTGCTAGAAATGTGTATGTATCTATTTTCCGGTTCAGATTTTTCTGGCTCCGGCAACCCCTACCCGGGGGTTTCCCGGCTGGCCCGACCTGCTAAGTCAACAAACCTGCTGAGTAGTGTGCGACGATGTCAGAGGCCCACTCTTCGTCTCAGCTACAGACTGCAACCCGGCTGTCCGGCTAGCAAGAGCTAAAGCCCGAGGCATCCCACATGAAAAACAGGGAGGAGATGCGACAGATCGGGTGTCCCGGCCTCGCAACTAGCTTAAGGCAATCCGGCTGCTAGGCCGTTAGTACCGTGCCTAATGTACTGTCAGCTCCCTTCGATTCCGGCTACAGACCGCAACCCGGCTGCTTGGCAAGGACGCAGCAAAAACAGCAGAGCACACGGGAAAATGACTAAGTATCTAGAGAGGCGCAAGCTAGTTTTCAAAAAACAAATTTGCCTTCCGCCTAAGAGTTTGGAAAACTAACCTATTAACGGGTGAGAATGCATGTGTGCGTGTATATTTTTGTTCGACTACTTCGAGTCGGAATTCAGGAAAAAAGGAGAAGATTCGAAGTCCTTGCCTTCATCAAGCGCTTCGAATCTCGGGGGCTAGACCCATTGGTCATCAAGCGCTTCGAATCTCGCGCGCCCCCAGTGGAATCTAGTAGTTTCCCGACTGGCTAAGGGAGTTTAGCCGAATATTTGGAGCCCAGGTGAGGGCAAGGGAAGGAGGATAAAAAAGAAGAAGATTCGAAGTACCTGGCTACGCCAGCTACTCCGAATCTCGGGGGCTACACCCAGTGGGTGCACTGGTGCGCCCCAACTGGAATGGAAGTCCCTCTGGCTGCTGGCGTTCAGCCTGCGAAAGTAGCCGGCTAAGAGGTGTCTAGTCGGATGAGGATAGAAGATATAAGAAGAGAAAGAAGATTCGAAGTACCTGGCTACGCCAACTACTCTGAATCTCGGGGGCTACACCAAGTGGGTGCGCTGGCACGCCCCCACTTGAATTACAGTTCCCCCGGCTAAAGGCGTTCAGCCAAGCGAAGTCAGCCGGATAAATTCAAACCGACAAAATATTGAAAGGACATGCAAAAAACACAAGTCGAAGGCAAAGCAAATTAGTTCAGATTGACATTAAAAGGAAAGAGGAGACAAAGCTCCCATAAGTTTTCCCGACGCAGAAGTAGCCGGTACAGACAGACAAGTTTCAAACCAGGCAGGATAAACAAATACACCCGGCATCCTGGGGCGATAGCTAAGCGGTGGGGCCGTTGACGTGCGGAGCGCCCTGGCCGGCGGCAGTCTCAGGAGGCGGAGGAGGCACGGCGTTCGATCCGGTTCCGGCCCTAGCCGGTTGCGTTGAGGCTTCCACATCCGGAGTGCCGACGGACTCCGAGTCGGTGAGCACCTTGTTGGGGTCCACGTAATCAGCAATCTTGATGGCGGAGGCCCAGAGCTCCGGATAGTCCTGGCGGACGGCGGCGAGGTCGGCGCCGGCACGGAAACCCCCGTCGATCTTCTCGACACGGGCGTCCTTGTACTAGGAGAGCATGAGGGCCAAATCCATCTCCGCTCCGGCTCGCGCCGCCAAGTCTCGCAGACGGTCGACGGTAGCCGGCACCTCCCCCACCTTGGCGGCTAGATGTGCCATCGTCTCCGAAATCGGGGTGTTCGGCCACAGGAAGGGGAAGACGGATTGCGCCGCATGGTGAAGCTTGGCAGCCTCCTCGCCAAGAAGGATGACGAGCTCTAGGGCTGTCGGCTGTTCTCCCGGCCAGTTCTCCTATAGCCGGTTGTAGGCCAGCAGGTCTACGCCTGGATAAAAGGTTGTCAGGAAAAAGAAACTCAGATCCGGCTACCGGATCCAGAAAGACGAGGGATGTCGGAAAAGGATACTTACCCTTGGTCGGGTGCCCGACCTGCATCAACTCTTCCACCAGGGCCTTCTCCTTCGCCGTCAGCCGCTTAACTTCCTTCTCTTGGTCCTTGTTCTGGGCCTCGAGAAGGTTGAAGGCTTCGGTCCGGCTGACGAGGGAGGCGTCACGCTCCTGCACGGTGGCCTCCAGAGCATCCACCTTGGTGTGCCAGTCCTTGTTCTGCAGCCGCATCATGGATATGGACTTGCTCAGCCGGTCGTTCGCCTTCTTCAGGCGATCGATCTACCGTTGAGCGCACACAAGGATGGCTGCGACAAAACCGTCTATCAGCAAAAAAAAGAGAGAAGATTCCGGATAAAGCGAACTTACTCTGTGAAGTGTCGTTGGCAGCAGCACATTTCTGCTCCAAGGACCGGTTGCCACCGGCTGCAGCCTCGAGCAATCGGATCTCCTTCACTGCCAGCTCGAGGGTGGCGGCGAGATCCGTCAGCGAGGTGGCGGAGGAGGCGTCGACATCCACGGCATTGACAGCCAGCGACTCCTTTGCCACAACCACCGCCGTCCTCCACTCCTCCCCCGGCTCGTGCTCAGAGTTGTCGTCGCCGACAACCACGAGTTCTTTGCCGGTGGCCGCCCTCCGCGTCCCCGCAAAAGACCCGTCCCCGCTCTGCGAGGTGGTCACAACCATTTCCGGTTGGACCACCATATCCGGCTGGGGACCCCCCTCTCCGGCTGAGGCAGCCGGTTCAGCTCGAGGCGGTGGCGGAGGTGGCGCCTCGGAAGAAGGAGGGGCGGAGGCAGACGCGGGCGGCGTGTGGGTCGGCGACCTAGTCAGTTTCCGCACCAGGCTCGTAGCGCCGAAGGAGACCAGCGTGCTGAGCAAACAAAAAAGTAAAATGCAAATAAGCAAAGGACAGATAAGAAGCAAAAGGAATAGAAGACAGAAAAGACACTTAGAAGGTGACTTACCCCTGCACCACCAAGGGCGGCCCTTTCTTTCGGCCAAGACGGGTTGGGGGAAGGGCGCCGGTCTGGCTCCTCTTGTGGGCTGGCTCCTCCGCGGCAGGCCGGTTGGCGCTGGAACGGCTGGAGCCACTCCCGCTAGTGCCGGACCGGCTGGAGTCGCCATCCGTCGCGCGGTGCCGTGACGGGTCAGGAGCCAGCGCGGCCTCTTCCTCATTGTCGACCTCCGCATGGGGATTGGCAGTCGGCTCGTCGTTTCGGCTAGGGAAGACATCCCCGTCCCCGTCAGACTCCTCGCCAGACTGGCGAGCACGCGGCTCCGGCAAGTCAGGCGTGAAGGTCTAAAGAGGAGTCTCGCCCTCCTCACGAAGGATGCAGGGGAAGATCTGCAAAGGACAAAAGATTAGTCGGATACAAAAGGGCAAGAAGTACAAAGAGAATTCCGGCTAGAAAGACCTACCCGGGGCGCGCGGTTGTCGCGGCTGTAAGGGGTCAGCCCGTAGGTCCAGCTTTCCGGCAGCCGCTTCCTGGTGATGGTCCACACCCACTCCTTCAGATTATTGTAGCGGGGGTCGCGGCGAGACAGCCGGGTTGGGTCTAGCCGACCGGAGTAGAAGCACATCTTGTGCGCTCACTGCTGCAGCGGTATCATCAGCCTAGACATCCAACTAAGGGTGATATCCATGCCGGTTAGACCGGCGGTGACGAGGGCGCACATGCGTTACAACATCGCATCTGACTCCGTCTTCTCGCCGTAGACCTTCCAGTCCCACTGATGCCGACTGGACTCCAAGGGCGAAATCCACACACGCTCGGGAGCTAGTGTCGGGGGGATGACCTACGGATACCCCAACTGGACAAGAACTACGGCAATCGGATCACGTCCGGCTGGCTAAGCAGAGCCGGACAAGACAAGTCAAGCTAGCTACCGTGGGGTAGCCGAAATGGCGAGAAGAAGCCGGCTACAGCAGCGTAGCCAGAAGCAATCAAGAGGACAGGGTGACGTGCGGCATAGTGCGTGGCACGCTCTGGTCCAGCGACAAGACTGGCAACTACTCGGCCATACCGAAGACTTCGCGGGGTGACGCGGGAACAATGGCCCGATGCTGACGACAGGCTCGCACGGTGTTCACTGTGCCCACGACGACCATACCGCTCGTACCGTGATGTGACACAGGTGTACCGGATACTGTAGATGACCAGCCGGCTAGGACCCACATGTGGGGGCCGCCGGTCGGACTGGCCAGTGAGATAGTTGCCTCTCTGTCTATATAAGGAGAGGCAAGGCCTCAGTAGAAAGGGTTGGTCTCAGTGCATTTAAGGCAGTAGCTAGAGAATACAGCTCAAGGAGCACTTGTAGCCCATATACCACTCATAGTCAGATCGACAAGAGTAGGAGTTTTATCTCATCATGAGGGCTCCGATCTGGGTACTTCCCGTGTCTAGCTATTCTTGCTTGTATCCAATCCCGCCTGCGGATGCCGTCGATAGCTTCCCTGCTAGTCCCCGCACCTCTATCTAACCTTCTTAGATACTGTCGTTCCCAATACAACGACAATATATATATATATATTAGTGTGTAACACACATCATATCTCTAGGGGAGGATCCATGTGTATTAAACCATGCATGGTCACATGCATATATATATAGACCAAAACACAGGAAAGCAACATATTGCATGTTGCACCAGTGTGACAGAAGTTGCATCACAGAATCCACTGGTGTGTGGTAGATATACCAATCAACAATGTGGTTTTGGAAAATAGAACACATGCAATGTGGTCATGTATGTGGATCAATGACATCTAGCTACTAGTAGCTAGTGTGGATATCAATGTGGTTTAGGAAAAAGAACACATATGCAATAATGACTCTAGGGGTTCCATGTGTACAGCCACCACATGTATGGTCATAGAGACCAATATAGGAAAAGCACAGCTTCCACACACACACATTGCATGCATGTTGCACCAGCGTGACATAAGTTGCATCATCCAGAGTTCTATATGTGGGGTCTCATCATCTAGATATATGTCAAAATGTGGTATATTGTTGGAAAAGAACACACATGCATGCAATGTGGTCATCTCATGTGGATCTATCAACAATAATGCAATATATGCATGGAAAAGCACACACATGCATGCAATATGACTCTGGGAGATCAAATCCATTTATATATATGGTCATAGTGACCAAAAACACATAGGTTAAATAAAGGAGAGCTTCCTCACATCGCATGCATACAGTGTGATGGAATTATTATTAGTTGTGCATCATCACATAATCCACTTGAGTAGTATGTGCATTGTCTGGTCATGCATATGTGTAGAGATATCATTGTGGTAGGTTTTGGAAGAGAACAATGTACATACATGCAAATGTGGTCACAGGTCATCATGGATGTGGATCTATCAATGACTCTGGTGACCATATCAATGTGGGTTAGGAAAAAGAACACATGCATATGCAATATGACCCCCTATAGGAGATATATATATATATTCCATATTGGTCATAGAGGCCAAACAACACATATGAATTAAATAAAGGAGCTTCCACATTGCATATATGCATGCATGGACCAGTGTGACAGAATTTGTGCACATCATCACATAATCCTTGAGTATATGCATGTGTGTCTGGTCATGCATATATATGTAGAGAGATATATATCATCATCTTGTGTTGTTTTGGAAAAGAACAATGTACATATATATGCAATGTGTGGTCATGTGATGGGATTAGTGGCTCTAGTGGATATATATATATATATCAGTGTGATGATTTAGGCAAAGAACACACATCATGCAATGTCTCTAGGGGAGGATCCATGTGTATTAAACCATGCATGGTCACATGCATATATAGACCAAAACACAGGAAAGCAACATATTGCATGTTGCACCAGTGTGACATAAGTTGCATCACCGAATCCACTAGTGTATGGTAGATATACCAATTAACAATGTGGTTTTGGAAAAGAGAACACATGCAATGTGGTCATGTATGTGGATCAATGACATCTAGCTACTAGTAGCTAGTGTGGATATCAATGTGGTTTAGGAAAAAGATCACATATGCAATAATGACTCTAGGGGTTCCATATGTGTACATCCACATGCATGGTCACAGAGACCAATATAGGAAAAGCACAGCTTCCACACACATTGCATGCATGTTGCACCAGTGTGACATAAGTTGCATCATCTAGAGTTATATATGTGTGGTCTCATCATGTAGATATATGTCAAAATGTGGTATATTGTTGGAAAAGAACACACATGCATCCAATGTGGTCATCTCATGTGGATCTATCAACAATAATGCAATATATGCATGGAAAAGAACACACATGCATGCAATATGACTCTAGGAGATCAAATCCATATATATATGGTCATAGAGACCAGAAACACATAGGTTAAATAAAGGAGAGCTTCCACACATTGCATGCATGTAGTGTGACATAATTATTATTAGTTGTTCATCATCACATAATCCACTTGAGTAGTATATGCATTGTGTGGTCATGCATATGTGTAGAGATATCATTATGGTAGGTTTTGGAAGAGAACAATGTACATACATGCAAATGTGGTCACAGATCATCATGGATGTGGATCTATCAATGACTTTGGTGACCATATCAATGTGGGTTAGGAAAAAGAACACATGCATATGCAAGATGACCCCTATAGGAGATATATATATTCCATATTGGTCATAGAGACCAATCAACACATAGGAATTAAATAAAGGAGCTTCCACACATTGCATATGCATGCATGCATGGACCAGTGTGACAAAATTTGTGCACATCACCACATAATCCTTGAGTATATGCATGTGTGTTTGGTCATTCATATATATGTAGAGAGATATATATGTATCATCATCTTGTGTTGTTTTGGAAAAGAACAATGTACATATATATGCAATGTGTGGTCATGTGATGGGATCAATGGCTCTAGTGGATATATATATATATATCAGTGTGATGGTTTAGGAAAAGAACACACATCATGCAATGTGTCTAGGGAGGATCCATGTGTATTGAACCATGCATGGTCACATGCATATATAGACCAAAACACAGGAAAGCAACATATTGCATGTTGCACCAGTGTGACAAAAGTTGCATCACAAAATCCACTAGTGTGTGGTAGATATACCAATTAACAATGTAGTTTTGGAAAAGGGAACACATGCAATGTGGTCATGTATGTGGATGAATGACATCTAGCTACTAGTACCTAGTGTGGATATCAGTGTGGTTTAAGAAAAAGATCACATATGCAATAATGAATCTAGGGGTTCCATATGTGTACAACCACATGCATGGTCACAGAGACCAATAATATATGTCGTGGTGGTGGCACGGCAGATGCCATGGATAGGCTAAAGATGGGGCCAATATGTGCTAGGGGAATCTAGGGAGGGAGAACGTGGTGATTCCACGCATAGATGTTGTTGTATTTCCTCTATCAATGGAGTTTACTAGTGCTCCTCAAGCTATTGGTGAGAAGGAGACTATGTCTCTTACTACCCACAACCTAGCTCTTGAGTTCTACCTTAGACAGAGAAAATGATCGATCCTTCTCTATGGAGGCCCTGGTGCTCCTTATATAGGGGAGCCCGGGTTACAATGTTAGGGCACATGTGGCAACATATTCCCCGAATATGCTCCTCGACTAAAGCTAGATGCTTATTTATTCTCTTTAACGGCTCGTCCGGGCTTTGGACGTAACCCACTGCGTAGTCCTTGCCTTTAAGTGTCACTAGACACGGGCTATGTCAGCCGACGCTGCCCGCATCACCTTGGTCGCCCTACCCCGTTGTTCCTTCCCTCTCCTTTGCTTCACTCATGATACAGCTAGAAAAGGCCACCTTTTGACCAGCGGGAGATTCCTTCCTTCTCTTGGAAGCCAAGATGTAATCCGGTTAGCACATGTCTGATCCGGCTATGAGTGTACCTGCATATTAGACAGATGAACGTGGCTGGCATACATTTTATGCCTGCCGGGTTAATGCTAGGGAGATGCTCCATGTCGTTGTATTGGGAACGGTAGTACCTAAGCAGGTTAGATAGAGGTGTGGGGACTAGCAGGGAAGCTATTGACGGCGTCCACAGGTGGGATTGGATACAAGCAAGCGTAGATGGACGCAGGAAGTACCCAGGTTCGGAGCCCTCGTGATAAGGTAAAACTCCTACTCCTACTGATCTGACTACGAGTGGTATATGGGCTACAAGTGCTCCTTGAGCTGTATTATCGAACTACTGTCTTAAATGCTCATCGACCAACCCTTTCTACTGAGGCCTTGCCTCTCCTTATATAGGCAGAGAGGCAATAGTCTCACTGGCCAGTCTGACTGGCGGCCCCCATAGGTGGGTCCCAGCCGGCTGGTCATCTACAGTATCCGGTATGACTATGTCCCATCAGAGTACGCGCGGAATGGTTGTCATGAGCACAGCGAACGCTGTGCGAGCCTGTCGTCAGCACCGGGCCACTATTCCCGCGTCACCCCGCAATGTCTTCGGTATGGCTGAGTAGTTGCCTGTCTTGTGATCGTCACAGGGCGTACCGTGCACTATGCTGCATGTCGTCTTGTCCTCCTGATTGGTTCCGGCTACGCTGCTGTAGCCGGCTGCTTCTCACCGTTCCGGCTACCGTGAGGTAGCCGGCTTGACTTGCCCTGTTCGGCTGCGTTCAGCCAGCCGGGCGCGATCCGACTATCGTAGTTCTTGTCCGGTTGGGGTATCCGGAGGTCATCCCCCCGACACTAGCCCCCGAGCACGTGTGGATTTCGCCCTTAGGCGAAATGTGCACGCGCTCCTCATAATTTTGTACTTGCTGGCCGGCTAGGTTTGGCGGTTGCGCTACCCGTGACACCAGTGCTGACGTCGGCCACGCGCGCACGTGCCATCATTGCTCTACGGCGGGCAGTGAAACGTCTCGTCGCACGTCGCCTCGGGAAACTGCCGCTTGGCTCTTCGGTTCCCGCACCGGGATTTTCTACGCGCCCCGCGTCTACACACGGGATCTGGAGCGGCGGTTGGAGCGGGGCGCACCTCGATGGATGCCACGTGGCACCGCGGACGGTTTCCCTTCCGGGCCTTTAAAGGGGCTCCCGGGAGAGGGCGGTTCTTCCCTTCGCTTCCCCTGCTCCTAGTTCCCTTCCTCTTCTCTCTTGCGCCCTTGCCTTTCTCGTGTCGCCTCTCTCCGCCATCGTTGCTGTATTCCGCTATGCCGCTCGTTTAACTTCATCGGCGGTACGGGCCACCATCTCACTTCCGCCACCGCGCCTTCCAGCGAACCGGAAATGGCAGCCGAGCGCGGAGCATGGTGTGGCTCCTTTGTTACGGAGGAGCACATCCAGAAGTACCGAGCCACCCGCGTCCTTCGGTCGGAGGAGGAGGTGGAGGTGCGGCTCACGCCGGCGGTGGAGGTGTCGCCGCAGCCGGCGAAGCGGGAGCGGGTCATCTTCCTCTCGCACCTGGCCCACGGGTTCGCGTTGCCGATGCACCCGTTCATCCTCGCCTTCTTCGACCTCCGCCTCCACCATCTAGGCACCAACGCCATCGGGACGCTGGCACACTTGGTAGCCTTCTGTGAAGGCTACCTCGGGATCTAGCCGGATCTCGGGCACTTCTGCCGGCTCTTCAGAGTCCAGCCGCAGGTCCAGTTCACGAAGGGGCCGCTGGTCACGTGCGGTGGTGCCTCCATTTACTCCCGCACACAGACTGGCTACCCTAAGTTCCGGCTGCATGACACGATACAGCTATGGCAGCAATCATACTTCTACGTCCGCAACCTCACCGCCGTGGACCGGATCAACCTTCCGGCGTTCCAGGACATGGAGTCCAGCCGGCAGCAGTGGGACTTGAAGGTCTACGGCGAGAAGATGGAGTCGGATGCGATGCTGCAATGCATGTGCGCCCTCGTCACCGCCGGTCTGACTGGCCTGGACATCACCCTTAGCTGGATGTCCAGGCTGATGATGCCGCTGCAGTAGCGAGCACACAAGATGTGCTTCTACTCCAGCCGGCTGGACCCAACTCGGCTGTCTCGCCACGATCCCCATTACAATAATCTGAAGGAGTGGGTGTGGACCATCACCAAGGAGCGGCTGCCGGAAGGCTGGAATTTTGGGCTAGCCCCTTACAGCCGTAACAACCGCGCGCCCCGGGTAGGTCTTCCAACCAGATTTCCCTTTGATTTTCTTGCCGTTTTTTGTTTTATCCGACTAATCTTCTGTCCTTGGTTGATCTTCCCCGGCATCCTTTGAGAGGAGGGCGAGACCCCTCTTCAGAAGTTCACGCCCGACTTGCCCGAGCCGCGCGCTCGTCGGTCTGGCGAGGAGTCTGACGGGGACGGCGACGTCTTCCTTAGCCGGAATGACGAGCCGGCTGTCGGTCCTCACGCGGAGGTCGACGAGGAGGAGGAAGTCGTGCCGACTCCTGATCCGTCGCGGCACCGTGCGACGGACGGTGACTCCAGCCGGTCCGACGGTGGCGGGTGTGGCTCCAGCCGTTCCAGCGCTAGCCGGCCCGCCGCGGAGGACCCGGCCCCCAAGAGGATCCGGACCGGCACCCTTCCCCCAAGCCGCCTTGATCGGAAGAAAGGGCTGCCCCCAGTGGTACAGGGGTAAGATTTCTTCTAAGTGCTTTTACTATCTTCCGCTCATTGTGCTTTTCCTTGTCTATCTTTAGCTCATTTGGTTCTTGCTTCTTTTCTTTTTGCCGTTCAGTACGATGGTCTCCTTCTGTGCCACGAGCCCGGCGTGGACGCCGATTGTGTCACCGCCCCGTGCGCCGCCCGCGTCCGCCTCCGCCCCTCCTTCTTCCGAGGCGCCGCCTCCGCCACCGCCTCGAGCTGAACCGGCTGCTGCAGCTGGAGCGGGGGACCCTCAGCCGGCTACGGTGGTCCAGCCAGAAACGGTTGTCACCGCCTCGCAGAGCGGGGATGGCTCCTCAGCGGAGTCGCGGAGGGCCACTACTGGCAAGGAGCTCGTAGTTGTCGGCGACGACAACTCCGACAGCGAGCCGAGGGAGGAATGGAAGATGGTGGTGGTCGTAGTAAAAGAGTCGCTGGCTGCCAATGTCGTTGACGACGATGCCTCCTCTGCAGCCTCACTGACCGATCTTGCCGCCACCCTCGAGCTAGCGGTGAAGGAGATCCGGCTACTTGAGCCATAGCCGGCGGAACCGGTCCTTGGAGCAAAAACTTGCTGCTGCCAATGGTACCTCGCAGAGTAAGTTCGCTTCATCTGGAATCATTTTTTTGCTCATAGCCAGTTTTGTCGCAGCTATCCTTGTGTGTGCCCAGTAGGAAATCGATCGCCTGAAGAAGGCGAACGACCGGCTGAGCAATTCCAATTCTACGCTCCGGCTACAGAATAAGGACTGGCACGCCAAGGTGGATGCTCTGGAGGCCACCGTGAAGGAGTGCGATGCCTCCCTCGCTAGCCGGACCGAAGCCTTCAAACTTCTCGAGGCCTAGAACAAGGACCAAGAGAAGGAAGTTAAGCGGCTGACGGTGAAGGAGAAGGCCCTGGTAGAAGAGCTGATGCAGGTCAGGCACACGGCCAAGGGTAAGTTCCTTTTTTACGACTTCCCTTGTCTTTCCGGATCCGGTAGCCGGATCTGACTTTCTTTTTTTCTAACAGCCTTTTATCCTAGTGTAGACCTACTGGCTTACAACCGGCTGCAGGAGAATTGGCCGGGAGAACAGCGGACATCCCAAGAGCTGGTCGTCCTTCTTGGCGAGGAGGCCGCCAAGCTTCGTTAGGCGGGGCAGGCCATCTTCTCCTTCTTGTGGCCGGACGCTCCGATTCCGGAGACGATGGCGCAGCTAGATGCCAAGGTGGGGGAAGTGCCGGCTACCGTCGATCGGCTGCGAGACTTGGCTTCACGAGCTGGAGCGGAGATGGCCTTGGCCCTCATGCTATCCTGGTACAAGGACGCCCGCGTCGAGAAGATCGATGGGGGTTCTCGTGCCGGCGTCGACCATGCCGCCATCCGCCAGGCCCATCCGGAGCTTTGGGCCTCCGCCATCAAGATTGCTGATTATGTGGACACCGACGAGGTACTCACCTACTCGGAGTCCGTCCGCACTCCGGATGCGGAAGCCTTGACGCAATCGGCTGGTGGCGATGCCGGAACCAGATCGACCGCCGCGCCTCCTCCGCCTGTCGAGACTGCCTCCAGCCAGGGCGCTCCGCATGGCAAGGGCCCCGCCGTTTAGCTATTACCCCGGGATGCCGGGTGTATTTGTTTATCTTGTCTGGCTCAAAACTTTGTTTGTTTGTACGTGCATCTTCTGGCGCTGGGTAAACTCATGGGAGCTTCGTCTCCCCTTTCCTTTTAATGTCAATCTGAATTATCTTGGCTTGCTTCCAACTTGTGTTTTCTATATGCTCTTTTGAATATTTCGCCGATTGAATTTATTCGGCTGATTTTGCTCGGCTGAACGCCTTTAGCCGAGGAACTGCAATTCCAGTGGGGGCACGTCAGCGCACCCACTGGGTGTAGCCCCCGAGATTTGGAGTAGCTGGCGTAGCCAGGTGCTTCGAATCTTCCTTCTTTCCTTAAGTCTTTTAGCTTCATCCGACTAGACACCTCTTAGCCGGTTACTTTCGCCAGCAACCGGAGGAACTTCCATTCCAGTGGGGGTGCGCCAGCGCACCCACTGGATGTAGCCCCTGAGATTCGGAGTAGCTGGCGTGGCTAGGTACTTCGAATATTCTTCTTTCTTCTCCTCCTGCCCTTGCCCTCATCTGGGCTCCAAATATCCGGCTAAATGCCCTTAGCCAGTCGAGAAACTACAAGATTCCACTGGGGGCGCGCGAGCGCACCCAGTGGGTGTAGCCCCCGAGATTCGGAGCGCTTAAAGAAGGCAAGGACTTCGAATCTTCTCCTTTTCTTCCCAAATTCTGACTCGAAGTAGTCGTACAAAAAATATACACGAATGCATGCATTCTCACCCGTTAGTAGGTTAGTCTGCCAAACTTTTAGCCGGAAGGCGGATTTGTTTTTTGAAAACTAGCTTGCGCCTCTCTGGATACTTAGTCATTTTCCTGTGTGCTCTGTTGTTTCCGCTGCGTCCTTGCCGGGCAGCCGGGTTGCGGTCTGCAGCCGGAATCGAAGGGATCTGACAGTACACTGCGCATGGTACTAATAGCTTAGCAGCCGGATTGTCTTAAGCTAGTTGCGAGGTCGGGACGCCCGATCTGTCGCATTTTCTCCCCATTTTTCATGTGGGATGCCTCGGGCTTTTGCTCTTGCTAGCCGGACAGCCGGGTTGTGGTCTATAGCTGAGACGAAGAGTGGGCCTCTAACATCATCCCACACTACTCAGCCGGTTCGTTGACTTGATAGGCCAGGCCAGCCGGCAAGCCCCCGGGTAGGGGTTGCCGGAGCCGGAAAATCTGAACCGGAATATAGATACATACACATTTATAGCAAGGAGGCCCCGAGTATCTCGTAGGGGTCCGCATTTTCATTCATAGGGTTTGTGGGATACATACATTGTCTGGTGACTAGGTGTAAAACGGGCGTAGCAAGGCTGCGTTCCAAGGGCGCTCTGTCTCCTCATCCGACTTGTCCATCTTGTTCTTACGTGGCTGCTGCGCATCGATGAGGTAGTAGGAGTCGTTGGGCAGCGCTCGGCTGATGATGAAGGGACCCTCCTAGGGTGGCGATAGCTTGTGCATGCCCTTCGTGTCCTGCACCAGCCGGAGGACTAGATCGCCTTCGCGGAACACGACAAGGTGGATCCGGCCTGAATGGTAGTGGTGTAGGCGTTGCTGGTACAGGGCTGATCTGGATAATGCCAGTTCGCGGGCCTCCTCGAGGAGGTCCACACCATCTTCCCATGCCTCTTGGTTGGCCTTTTCATCGTAGAGGAGCTTGCATGGAGAGTCGAACTCGATGTCCGCAGAGAGGACGGCTTCTGAGCTGATGGGGATATGCCGAAGGGGGTATGCTCAGCAGTACGTTCCGAGTGGGCCAAAAGGCCTGCGAGTGTGCCTGGAGGATAGCGACTGGACTCTGAAGAAAGGAAAGGCCCATCGACTGGCGACTGGAAGCCCATAAGCGTAGCAGAAGCCCAGTCGGATTAGGTCAAAAGCCCCCGGATCCTTATCTTGTTCGGGGACAGCTTGTAAACCCTAGCGAGGTGCTTTATATATAAACCTCCCTAGGGTATCCTGGAGACTTACGTTCCATCATACACCCCCTCAAGTGACTCGCTTCCTAGCCACCGAGCTCGCCACCCTTGTAACTCGTTCTCTCATAATCTAATCTAGCAGGAGTAGGTCTTTACCCTCCGGGGGGGCGAACCTGGGTAAACCCATGTGCATCCGCCCCCATGTCGCACCGCAGATGGCCGCCAACTCTTCCTCACCAAACACTCAATCGCTGCCTATGGCAGCGACTGCCATGGCCATTTCCACAACACGAGCCGTAGACCAGGAAGCACAGGGTGTAGCCGGTTGATCTATTCGGCGTGGTGCTGAGGCTCCACAGCACAGTCGGAACCTCCTCCATCCATCATCCGGGCGACCGCTCCAAGGGCTCGATGAGGCATGGCTTGATGCCGGCTAGAACTAGGCCGTTTGCCCTTTCGACTTGCCCGTTGGATTGCGGGTGCACGACAGAACCAAGGTCCAGCCGGATGCCGTTGTTGATGCAGATCCGGGTGAAGGCCCCCTTGGCGAAGTTCGTCCCATTGTCTGTGATGATGCTGTTGGGGTAGCCAAACCAGTTGATGATTTCGGTGAAGAAGGTGATGACTGTCGCCCCATCCAGCTTCCGGATGGGCTTGGCCTCGATCCACTTTGTAAATTTGTCCATCATCACCAGTAGATGGGTCATGCCCGCGCCCGCCCGCTTGAAGGGACCGACCATGTCGAGGCCCCAAACAACAATGGGCCAGGTGATCGGTATGGTCTTGAGAACTGAAGCCGGCATATGCCTAAGCTGCCTGAAGCTTTGGCACCCATTGCATGCGCGGACTAGCTATTCGGCGTCCTCGAGGGAGGTGGGCCAATAGAAACCATGGTGAAATGCCTTGGCGACTATCGCTCTTGACAAAGCATGGTGCCCGCACTCGCCCTGGTGGATGTCCTTGAGCAGCCGGTAGCCTGTGTCCACGTCGACACACCTTTGGAAGATGCCGGATATGTTGCACTTGTACAATTCTTTGTTGATTATGGTGTACGTGTGCACGCGGCGCCGGATTTGCCTGGCCTCCACCTCGTCATCCGGAAGTTCCCCATTGGCGATGTAGTTCATGAAGGGCTGAGCCCAGGATGGTATCTCCCGGATGGTGAGGATGCTTCTGCTCTCTGGTTAATGGTTGCCGGGGGGTCGTCCGGATGAGGTACCCGGGACGACAGCCCCCAAGCCGCTTGACGAGTCGGCTGCCCCTGGGTCTTGCGAGCCGGAGGGTACTAACTTGCTGGAGTTGGTGCGGGCCTTCTTCTTTGGAGGTTTTGCCGGCTCTGCATCTACCACACTGTCAACCGGGGCACTCCCTGCCCATATGATGGAATCCGACTCGGGGGACAGGTTGATGGAGGGCTTGCGCAGGTGGTCAAAGGAGACCCCCGGTGGGATCGCCTGCCTGGTGGATCGGATTCGTGCGAGCGAATCGACTGCCTCATTGTTGGCGAGAGGGACATGATGGAATTCACATCCGTCGAAGGAGGCGCCGAGCTTCTGTATGTGGAACCGGTAGAGATCCATGTTTGTATAGCGGGCATCCCACTCTACGGATACCTGCTGCACCACCAGATCCGAATCGCCGAAGCAAAGGATCCGGTTGACACCAATCTCTCTGGCTAGCCGGAGGTCGTGCGCCAGTGCCTCGTATTCGGCTACGTTGTTGGAGGCCTTGAAGTGGATCTGCAGGACGTACTCCAGCCGATCTCCTTTGGGCAAGGTGAGAACGATGCCGGCTCCCAAGACCCCGAGCATCTTCGACTCATCGAAGTGCATCCTCCAGTGGTCTGAATCCGGAACCGGTGGGAGGTATTGGGTCTCGGCCCAGTCGACGAGGAAGTCCGCCAGTGCCTGTGACTTGATCGTGAGCCAGGGCTCGTACTGGATGGATTAGGCGGCGAGCTCGATGGCCCACTTGGCCACTCTGCCGGTGGCGTCCTTGTTACCGATGATTTCCGAAAGGGGTGCAGTGCACACGACCTTAATCGGATGCTCCTAGAAGTAGTGCTTGAGCTTCTTGCATGCTAGGTACACGCCATAACACATCTTCTGGTAGTTCTACTTGGAGTGGGAGAGAACCTCGCTGAGGTTGTAGACGGGTCGCTGAACCGGCTGAGCCATGCCTTCCTCGGGGCGCTCCACCACCAGGACGATGCTGACGACCCGGCAGATGGCTGCTATATAGAGCAACATCGGCTCCTTGCTAGGCGGCGTGGCTAGAACCGGCACTGTGGATAGCATGCGCTTGAGGTCATGAAAGGCGGTGTCGGCTTGCGAGGTCCAGGAGAACTTGTCCATCTTCTTCATCAGCTGGTTAAACGAGAGCGCCTTCTCCCCCAACCGGCTGACGAAACGGCTGAGGGAGGCTAGGAATTCGGTGAACTTCTGGACTCCAAGCAGGCTCCTAGGCGGCTGCATCCTCTCGATGGTCGCGATCTTTTCCGGATTCGCCTCGATCCCTCGTTGGGTGACGAGGAAACCGAGTAGCTAACCGGATGGGACTCTGAAGACACATTTATCCGGGTTCAGCTTCATCTGGTACTGCCGGAGATTGCCAAATGTCTCTCCCAGGTCCTCGAGGAGGGTGTGCTTCTCCTTGGTCTTGATGACTACATCGTCCACATAAGCATGCACGTTTCAGCCGATCTGTGAGTGCAAGCACTTCTGCATGCAGCGCTGATAGGCAGCGCCTGCATTCTTCAGACCGAAAGGCATGGTTAGATAGTAGAAAGCCCCGTATGGGGTGATAAACGATGTTTTTATCTGGTCATCCGGGTTTAGCCGGATCTGATGGTAACCGGAATAACAATCTAAAAAAGACAACAAATCGCAGCCGGCCGTGGAATCAACGACTTGATCGATACGGGGCAATGTGAATGGGTCCTTCGGGCACGCCTTTTTTAGGCTGGTGTAGTCGATACACATGCGCCAGGTCTTGTTCTTCTTCAACACCAGGACTTGGTTTTCCAGCCAGTCCGAGTGGTACACTTCCATGATGAACCTGGCTCCGAGGAGCCGGGTGATCTCATCACCGATAATCTTCCTCTTCTCCTCTGCGAACCGGCGCAGAGGTTGCTTGACCGGCTTGGCATCCGGCCGCACATGGAGTGAGTGCTCGGCGAACTCCCTCTGTTCACCTGGCATGTCCTTGGGTGACCATGCAAAGATGTCCCGATTCTCACGGAGGAAGTCGACGAGCGCGCCTTCCTATTTGCTGTCCAAGTTGGCTCCGATGGTGACGAACTTGGTCGGGTCGGAGGGGTCGAGTAGGAACCTCTTCGTCTCCTTTGCCGGCTGGAAAGCTCCTTGTCCAGCCGGCTTGCTGCTAGTCGACATATCTTGCTGGGCCATGGCCACATTGCGCATGATCACGCGCTTCTCTTCGGCTACGATGAGGGCCTCTGCCAGTTTGGAACCGGCTGAGGCACACTCCATCGACCGCCTGAAGCAGCCGGCGACGGTGATCACACCGTTTGGTCCCAGAACCTTTGTCTTGACGTATGCGTAGTGGGGGGCGGCCATGAATTTAGCGAGGGCGGGCGCCCGAGGAGAGCGTGGTAGGAGCTCGTGAGGTTTACCAGCTCGAACCAAATCGGCTCGCGGCGGAAGTTTTCCTCGGTCCCGAAAATGATGTCCAGCTAGATTTTGCCCAGCAGGGCGCAAGCCGGCCCTGGCAGTACGCCATGGAATGTTGTGGTAGTCGGGCATAGGTCGCATTCATGGATGCCCAGCTTCTCCAGCGAAGACCAGTAGAGGAGGTTGAGGCTGCTGCCTCCGTCGATGAGGACGCACGAGAAGCGGCATGCGCACTTGTTGGAGACGATGAGGGGGTCGAACACCATGGCGTAGCCCCCGGGAGTCGGTAGTTGCTCAGGCTGGTCCTCTCGGCTCCAGGTGATGGCGGTTTCCAGCTAGTTCAGGTACTGGGAGACCAAAGAGACAATGGTGTTGACCTCCTTGGAGCGTCGCCTGCAGCTGTGCTTGTCGTCCAGCTCTGTCTCGAAGATGTGGTAGGCGGCGTGCGGCTGGGGGTAGCCGTTGTTCTTCTTGCCGCCATTGTTTCCGTTGCCATCATTACCGGCTCCTCTAGCCGGTGGTGGTGGTCCACCAGGAGGGGGATGGGGGAGACGTTGTTGGATGCCCTGGTCCTTTAGCTGGCGGGTCCATCTGCAATTCCAGGTGGTGTGCGTAGCCGGTTTGAAGGGACCTCTATGCCACTTGCACGGGCCGTCAAACATCTGGTCGAAGGTGAGCCACGGCTTCTTCCTTCTTGCGTCGTTAGCCGGCGCGTCGGGCGCGCCCTCCACAGCATTGACTTGCTGCGCGTGGTAGCAGGGATTCTATTATCCGGCCTGGCGGTCCCCATGGAACCGGTTGTCGTTGCTGTGGCGCCTGGAGGATCCGGCTTCTCTAGCCGGATTGCTTGGACGGTCGTGATCCGGCTCCATAGGAGTCGGACGTCCGTCAGCACTTACTCGGAGGGGCTTCTTCATGGCGGCATCCGCCATGGCGTACCGGTCCACTACCATCATGAGCTCCGCCATGGTTTTCGGCTCGTCACACAGTAGCCGGTGGCGAAGCATGGTGCCTTCTCGGCATCCCTCGATGAAGAAGCCAATGGCCTGGCTCTCCGGGATGCCCTCGCAAGTGTTGTGTAGCTCCGTCCACTTGGCGAGGTACTCGCGGTCGGTCTCGCGGTCGCCCTGGACGCACAAGGTTAGGTCGCGTGGGCGTCTCGGGCGGTTGTACGTGCCATTGAAGTTGCGGACGAACACCTTTTCGAAGTCTGGCCAGGCGTTGTTGTTGTTGGGTGCGAGGCTGTTGAGCCATGTCCTCGCTGACCTAGTTAACATAAGGGGGACATAGTGCACAACTGTGTGCTTATTCCCATGGGCTATGCCGACTGCCCTAGCATAGTCGGTCAGCCAATCTTTCGGCTTCATACTGCTGTCATACTTGGGGGTGTCCCTAGGCAGGGTGAACTTATTCGGAAATGGCTTGTTCCGGATGCGGCGTCCGAAACAAAGAGGTCCGGTGGAGTCTTCTTCCTTCGTAACGCGCGCTTGAGCGAGGAGCTCGATACGGTCACGGGAATCCGGACGGTCCGGGTTGGGCGCTCCCACTCAGCCCGAGAGACGGGAACCGGCGGATCTTGGCGCTCCAGTTGGGGGAGGGGGAGGCGGTGGGTTGTTGTTCACCATTTGCTCCGGGCGCGGCTGGCCTTTGCTGCCCGAACCGCGACGCTTGCTACGGGCCTTAGCCGACTGAGGGGAGGATGCATGTTGGGTGTCGCAAGGCGCACCGTTGCTGTTGACAGGTGGCCTTGGAGTAGCTGGGGTCCTCCTGCATCTGCCGGTTGACGTCAGCCTACTCGTTTGCGATCCAGAGAAGCTCCTGCACTCGAGCGTGCTGGCGAGCTCGCTCCTCGCCCTCCAGGTTGGGCAGTTCGTCCGCTGCGGCTTGCGCCGCACGCAGATTCTTGATGGGAGTGTTGTAGGTGGGCCGGATGAGGGCGGGCGCGGGATCCAGTTCCCCATCCTAGCTCGCCGCCCTGGCGTCGCACCTGGCCGTGCCGGCTCGGTTCCACGGTAGCCGGAGTTAAGCCGTGCGCGCGGTCGTACTCGCGCCGGGTGATCTCGAGTTGCTTGCGGGTCGACGCCAGCTCCATGGCCTTCTGGAGGAGGAGCTGTCTTTCCATGGAGAAGTTGGCCCCCGCCTCCTCTGGGTTGTCCCCGAGGTTAACCGGCGTGAGGAGCCGATCAATGGCCTCCTCCACCGGGTTCCGGGAATGCGGTGGCGCGGAGGTTCTGCCCTCGCCCGCGCCCCGCTCCCGCGGCGGGCGGGGTGAGAACTAGAGCCGGCCATCATGACCTCGACGCCGTAGGAAGCGACGGAGGTGCGGCTGCCCACATGCGGCAGCTCCGTGACGGAGACGATCTCCCTAGGGAAACGCTCCAGAACGGTGGCGATGTAGATGGGGAGGTCGCCAAAAAGCAGGATGGAGCCGTTCGCCGGGAGGGAGGTTCTGGCGAAGCAAGAAGTGTTGTCGATGACGCAGTAAAATTTGCCGAGCGTGAGAACTAGGTCGGAGGCCACGCGCTCATCGGCTGAAGTGTAGGGTCCTGTGTGGAACGTGACTCCGGTCGAGGCCATCTGCCCCACAGTGGGCACCAACTGTCGTTGTATTGGGAACGGCAGTACCTAAGCAGGGAAGCTATCGACAGCATCCACAGGAAGGATTGGATACAATCAAGCGTAGCTGGACGCAGGAAGTACCCAGGTTCGGAGCCCTCTTGATGAGGTAAAACTCCTACTCCTACCGATCTGACTATGAGTGGTATACGGGCTACAAGTGCTCCTTGAGCTGTATTCTCGAACTACTGTCTTAAATGCTCATCGACCAACCCTTTCTATTGAGGCATTGCCTCTCCTTATATAGGCAGAGAGGCAACAGTCTCACTGGCCAGTCCGACTGGCGGCTCCCACAGGTGGGTCCCAGCCAGCTGGTCATCTACAGTATCCGGTATGACTATGTCCCATCAGAGTACGAGCGGTATGGTTGTCATGGGCACAGTGAACACCGTGGGAGCCTATCATCAGCACCGGGCCACTATTCCCGCGTCACCCCGCAAAGTCTTCGGTATGGCCGAGTAGTTGCCTATCTTGTCGTCGTGACAGGGCGTACTGCGCACTGTGGATGTCGTCTTGTCCTCCTGATTGGTTCCGGCTACGCTGTTGTAGCCGGCTACTTCTCGCTGTTTCGGCTACCGTGAGGTAGCCGGCTTGACTTGCCCTGTCTGGCTGTGCTCCGCCAGCCGGGCGTGATCCAACTGTCGTAGTTCTTGTCCGGTTGGGGTATCCGGAGGTCATCCCCCCGACACTCCATGGGCCGGGTTACTCAGTAAGTCGGCCTTCCTTGAGTTGACCCGGCCAACACTTGCTTTGACCGTGTCGTACCTCGACTATCTCGGCCTTTATACCCTGGCATGACCCTACCCGGGGGTATCCCCCCAACATTAGTCCCCTAAGCTAGTGCGGTCTTAGCAACTTCTGTTCCTAAGGCCACGGCAGGTTTCCCTATCCGGATCTTTGCCTCCTTGGCCGAGTTACTCTGTAATCCGGACCTTTTTCTCTTGCATTCCCTTGGCTCATTCTGAGTTCTCTCTCGCTGGCCGGGTCTTGGCTCACATATCCGAGTTACATTTCCTTCTCTCATAAGCTTCCCCACGTCCTATGTGGAGGGTAATCATCATTTTGCCTCATTTTAAGGGCCACGCCCATTTACTGTGTCGGTTACTATTGTAATGTTAGGAATAACTGCTACGCACGTCCCTTCACTGTAGCGCCTTGTTAACCGTAACACCACATCGCGTCATGGGACCTTCTGCTCCCTGTGGCCCTTGTTGTGGCCACGCTCTGATTGGTTGGTTTGGTCGCGTACACGCCCGCCGCGTGTGGCAGGGCCACCACAAAGGATCCTACTACGCGCCCGCATGCACGGTTAAATAGGGGACTAGGGGCAATCTTGGGGAAGTTTCCAACACATTGCGCGCTCCTCTGCCTCCTTTCTTCTTCGATGTGATGTTGCTGCCACTACTGCTTCTACTCCAGTGCTGTGCCGCCGCAATCACCTCTAGATTCTCTCAGCGACCGTGCCGCCGCCTCCGTTCAAGATCTCCACCACGGGGCCCTGTGCTTCTAGGTTCCCAGCCTCCGGCTACCTCTACTCCGACCTCGTCCTTGAGGACCTTGATTTCACCATGACTAAGGAAGAGGTCGCCGTGGTCGCGCAGCAAGAGGAAGATGAGGGCCACGAGCGCGGTGGCTAGGACGACGCCTTTGTCTGTGTAGACGATCTAGATTGCCTCCGCGCCGCATCCCCACCGGCGTTACCTGCCGCCTCGCTGCCGACGAGATTTCCCCCTCTCCAAATCAAGGGGAGTACGTTGTTTTGCTTTCCTACTTCCAGCGCGGCTTCGGCCTTCCTATTTCCGATTTCTTCCATGACTTCATTTCTACTTATCAATTGCAACCGCACGATCTCCCCGCCAATGCCATTACCTCTCTCTCCTCTTTTGCCTCCGGCATAGAGGGATACCTAGGCCTCTGGCCCTCTAAGGAGATGTGGATTAAGTTCTTTGGTCTCCGGAAGAATGTCGTTCCGGCTAAGGAGCTTACTCCGGCTGAGAAGCATCTGACCCAATGCGGTGGGGCCTCCATATCTCCCTGCAAGAGGTCCACCTTTCCCCGGGTTACTAGGCTTGAGTCTTGAAGAGGCTAGGCCCGGACTTTCTTCTACGTCCGGAACACTACGGACGAGGACCTGATCCGGCTCCTTCCCTTGAAGCTCGGAGCCCTAGATACCTCTCTTTGGGAGAGTATTTCGAAGCGACCCATGGCTCTAGCGAATTTGGTTGACCGCCGGATCAAGGAACTGCTCAAGGAGAAGCTGTGGGGGGAGGATATTATGATCACCTTCGTCCGCAGCCGGGTCTCCCCCTATAGAAATGTGCCCACAAGATCTTCTACTTGAGTGGCCCCCTTGATCCCCACCGGTCTTCCCCTTTCGAGCTCGATAACTTAGTGGTTTACCACCGGGTTAAGGCCATCTTCAACGTGGAGAAGGAATTCTCCGAGCCTTGGGAATGGGGGCTTGTGCCCTACACCCGGGACAACCCTCCTCCAGAGGTAAACTTCTCTCTTTATTGTTTTTCCGGGTCTTCTTTATATGTTGGGCAACTCTTTTAACTTGACCGCTGCTGCTTCGTTCTCAGTGATTCCTTCAGCAACGACTAGAGGATGGATAGGAGCTGGTGAGCAAGTGGGCACCGGATCGTGCCGAGTCGGATGAGGTGGAACATGATCCGGAGACTCTCCTACCCACTCCAGATATTGTCAAACGTTCCTCTGGTAAGGCCTCTTCTTTAAGGGATTGGCCGGTTGACGATGACTTGGATGTTGAGGTTCTGGAGGTACTTGACCCGGTACCCATCTCTTACGCATATCTGGTTATGTTTGAATCTTCAGCTAACCCGGCCGGTCAGGTCCACGAGGTTCCCCCCTCGTCACGGGTGGTCCGGTCCCTGCTCCCTCACAAAAGCGCGCGGCAACCTCGACGGCATCTTCGGAGGCACCGCCGCTCAAGAAGAGGCAGAAGAAGTCCGGGGTGAAAGCCTCAACCAAGCATGTGGCCAAGAGCACGGTCCGGAGGGCGCCCAAACCTCGGGAACCTCCAACCTCGGATGAGTAAGTCACTCCGCATTTGCTCTTGGGTCTTTCCCTTTCTGTTTTTGCCTTTTATTTGTTCTTTCTTTCTCTTAGTAACTTGCTACACATTTTTAGAGCTCCTAGGGTCATTCCCTAGAGCGGCTCCAGCATTGCCTCTCCGATCCGGAGAAGTCCCTCTCCCTCCCCCCGCAACGACGACATTCGCCCACTCAGTCCTATTCAAGAGGACTTAGCGTCTGCGCCTGACTAGAGCCCACCTCGCCACGAGGAGGGCAAAGTCAGTGCGGGGGGTAGTGAGGCAGCTCAGGATACGGCTATGTCGGATCATCCTAGCTCCTCTTCGGCGCCACCGCCCAGTTCTGAGGTGCCAGTTTCATCAACACCGCCCCAATCAAGTTTTTCTCTAGTTCCAGTTTCTTCTGAACTAGTAGCACCAGCATCATCAGCACTAGCTACACCAGTACCGGCAGCACCAACAACACCAGCACCAACATCACCAGTAGCACCAGCAGCTCCAGCACCAGCAGCACCAGCAGTGCTAGAACCACCAGTAGCAGCATCAACACTAGCGGTTCCAGCACCGACCTCGGCACCAAGGCCAGCAGCAGCAACAGCCTCCACGAAGCCTCCGAAGAGGAAAGCTCCATCAACTGCCTCAGGATCTACGGTGTCCATTGCGGACATCTCACGGCCAGCTTCTCAGGCTTCGTCCAGACCAGCAGCCTCGGGTTCTCTCTAGCGCTCTGCGTCATCCGGTCAGCTCAAAAAAGCTGACGGGCCAGCCAAGGGCATCACTTCTGGGTCTCCCGCTGCCGGATCAGAGGGCAGTAGGCAACTAGTTCTGCATACTAGTCTTGTTGCCGCTCAGTCCACGAGGTGAGAGGCCCATGCTAATGTCATGGTGACGAGTCACTCTCCCCGCAGCGAAAGTTACAGCCCACTGCTCTTGGAATATGTGCACAACTGGAACAACACAGAATTCATTGATCCCAAGGATGATCTGCCAGAGAAGTTTGGTCCTGCGGCATTCAGCGCTCAGATGAACTCCACCACCAAGGCCATGTCTTTGGCTGGCCGAATGATGGAGGTAACTCTCTTCTTCTGCTATGGTATTTTACACGCAAGCTGATAGATATATCCCCTAGTCCCCGAGCCTCCGAGGGAGTAACTTGTTACTCGGTCGGATGCTCCTAGAGAATTTATTTCACGTCCTTAGCGAATTCAAACAATGATAAAGTTATAGCCGGGTTAAGTTCCACTTGGCCCGGATCTTGTAGACTTCAAATATCCACACACCTAGAGCCGGGTTAAGTTCCACTTGGCCCGGATCTTGTAGACTTCGAATATCCACACACCTACAGCCGGGTTAAGTTCCACTTGGCCCGGATCTTGTAGACTTCGAATATCCACACACCTAGAGCCGGGTTAAGTTCCACTTTGCCCGGATCTTGTAGACTTCGAATATCCACACACCTAGAGCCGGGTTAAGTTCCACTTGGCCCGGATCTTGTAGACTTCGAATATCCACACACCTAGAGCCGGGTTAAGTTCCACTTGGCCTAGATCTTGTATACTTCGAATATCCACACACCTAGAGTCGGGTTAAGTTCCAATTGGCCCGGATCTTGTAGACTTCAAATATCCACGCACCTAGAGACGGGTTAAATTCCACTTGGCCCGGATCTTGTAGACTTCCAATATCCACACTCCTAGAGCCGGGTTAAGTTCCACTAGGTATGGATCTTGTAGACTACAAATATCCACGCACCTAGAGCCGGGTTAAATTCCACTTGGCCCGGATCTTGTAGAGTTTGAATATCCACACACCTAGAGTCAGGTTAAGTTCCGCTTGGCCTGGATCTTGTAGACTTCGAATTATTCCTACTCTCCCTTTGAACTAACCTTGTCTTATTTCTTCAGATCATGACTAACCGCTGAACTGCTGAGTTCCAGGGCCTACTGGACTGCTACAAAGATGTTCGCGCGTGTTATGGCAAGCTCTTAGAGGATCACCAGAAGAAGGGTAACTTTCTTTACTCTGAACTTTGAATTCAAATTTATTCGAGTTATCCATGATCCGTGTTGACTTTTTATCCAAATTATGCAGCCGAGGTTGACGCTGAGAAGATTATCATGCGGAAAAATCTTGCTGAAATCCAAGGTATTTTGTCTTGTTCAAACGATCATTGTGCGCTCTTTCTTTGACTCTGTAGATATTTATACTTCGTCTCCGCCAGATTAACCCACTGTTGCAGTTGCCCTTGAAGACAGTGTATCTATTCCTGATCTGATGACACATTCTCTCGAATAAGTAGGCAAGCACCAAGCCAAACTAAAGAAGAAGGATGACGAGATAGCTTAGTTGCGCCTCCAGAACTTGGAGATTACTCGGCTGAATGCCGATATCCAGAGGCTTAAGGACCTCCACAAATCCGAACTGGATAAGGCTGACCAGGAGTTTGCCGAGGAAAAAGAGCGTCTAACCATGGAAATTTCCAAGGACCGGGACTTGCTACAAGAAACCGATGTAAAACTTACGTCAGTGACCTTGGAATATGAGAAACTCCAGGCCCACAATGCCAATGTCCATGCTGAGCTTCAGTGTCTCCTCTTCTAGATTTCTCGTAAGTTTCTTTCCCTTGCTCGATTTTCATTTCTCCAGATTTAGTGCTTTTGCTCATTGTTTCCTCTGTTCTGTTCTCAGGCAAGTTACCAGAAGGTGACACTCTTGCTGGTGCTGTTGTAGTCCGGTCTCGCGAGCAACGTGGTATTCCCATGGGTCCTGCTTCCGGGTCAATCCCTTACATGATAGAGGATCTGCTTGTGAACCTCGTTGCTTGCTTGGAGCTGGTAAGGAATTACGATGCAAATATCATGCTAGCCACCATGCGTATGCTCAACTCCCTCTGGCCCGGTGAGTCCACTCCCAACGGAAATGCGGCGCTGATCGCCAAACTGATGGAGTGCGAGCACCAGCTGAACCTATGGCGAGAATCTGCTGCACGAGCCAGGGCTGATATCGCACTGCATTTCGTCATGCCATGGTATGGAGGAATAGACTTGGGGCTGTTCACTCGCATGCGCACCGAATCAAAGTGCTCCGAAAATCTGGAGTGGGTTGCGCGTCGCAAAGCCTGTGCTAACAAGCTTATACTGTACTCCTTCTGCCATGCTTGGAATGAGGGGCCGAGCTACCTCGACGTATTTGACGATGAAGCTGCATCTGAGGGCGAGGAAGATGAAGAAAGCGAGGGCGAGGCCTCCGAACTTGGCGACGAAGCTGAGGATCTGGAAGATGGCGTGGGAGAGGCTAACCCTGAGGATGAGGCTGAGGCTAACGCCCCTCCCACAAATTCCGAAGTACCTCCACCGTCGGCCGATGATTAGGCTTTTGCCCCTGCTCCTTGAAAACACTTAATCATATTTATCAGATCCCCGAAATGTCGGGTGAAGATGTATTTAAATACCTTGGTTTGGTTTTGCTACAATGTGTGACATTTTCTACTAAGTTTTTAATGTCGGATTATCGTGGGCGAAGTCCCCGAGTTTCCTTTTCTTGTTCCCCCAATTTTTGACGCGGCTCGCGTCTACCTTGATTCGGTTTTTTTGACTTATGAGTCCGAGGTTCAAAAAATTGACTTAACAATACTTGAAACTTTGAGATTAGCTCAAAATAATGCGGCGATAGATGAATAAAGTAAACGAGGGGTTAGTCCAACAAACAAATGTCGGCGTGCTTAGGTTCTTTCCCTTAGTTGTTTTTCATGTATTTTGCAATTCCAAACTTGTTCTCTTGCTTGCCATGAAGCCAATTCTTGTTGGACAGCATCAAATCAAAGAGTTGGGTTTTGGGTGCTCATACATTACTAATCCAGCTAAGGTACAAGTATTGTAAGCCAGCCGACGTCTAAAGAACATTTAAATAAGAAAGATAGTTATTATGGCAGTCCCCGAGTTACTGCTGGGGGTGCCGAAATTTTATTGATAAGCTCATTGCCGACATACATACCGACATACGAGAGACTCAGATATATTCACCTCTCTGCTAGGTGTAAAAGGGACGAAGTAGAGCTATGTTCCACGGTCTCTTAGATTCCTCTCCGGACCTGTCCACCTTGTTCTTCTCCTGTGGCTGTGCATCAATAAGATAGTAGGAATCATTGTGCAAAGCTTTGCTTACAATGAATGGCCCTTCCCATGGAGGGGATAACTTATGCATGCCAGCGGTGCGTTGCACCAGCCGAAGTACCAGATCACCTTCCCGAAAAACTCGGAGATTTTGCTGATATATGGCGGGATCTGGACAAGGCCAGTTCTCTCGCTTCTTCCAGCATATCAATATCATTTTGCCGGGCTTCACGCACTTCGGCTTATGTATATTGGGTGACCCTTGGCAAATCATGCTCTATGTCGGTTGGTAATACAGCTTCTGCCCCATATACTAGAAAAAATGGCGTATAGCATGTTGATTGATTTGGAGTTATTCTTAGACGCCATAGTACCGCTGGTAGTTCTTCTATCCAGCACCCCGCTGATCTTTGCAGTGGCTCTATGAGCCGGGGTTTTATCCCGGACAACACTAGTCCGTTGGATGTTTCCACCTATTCGTTTGATGCGGGGTGGGCCACAGAGGCTGCGTCTAGCCGGATTTTCTTCTCTCGGCAGAACCTCGCAAATGCTCCTTCGGCGAAATTTGTGCCATTATCAGATATTATAATATGGTGGTAGCCATATCTCAGGATTATATCCTTGAGGAAACCCACTGTTGTTGCCTCATCACATTTCCTGATTGGCTTCACTTCAGTCCATTTTGTAAATTTGTCCACCATAACTAGGATATGGGTCATTCCTCCTTTAGCCGGCTTAAATGGTCCTACCATATCTAGGCACCATACAACAAATGGCCAAGTAATGGGTATAGTTTTGAGTTCCGACATTGGAAGGTGGGTTTTTGTGGTGTATCTCTGACAGCCATTGCATTTCCTCACCAAATCTTCTACCTGTTCCAAAGCACTTGGCCAATAAAATCCATGCCAGAAAGCCTTTGCCACTAATGCTCTTGAAGATGCATGGTGGCCACATTCTCCTTGGTGGATATCACGGATTATGTCCAGTCCTTCCTCTGGGTGCATGCATCGCTGCATGTCGTGGAAATGGCCACGGCAGTCGCTGCAGTAGGCAGCGATTGATTGAATCGGGGGCGAGAGCTGGTGGCCATCTGCGGTGTGAGATGGGGGCGGATGCACATGGGTTTACCCAGGTTCGACCCCAGAGGGTAAAGACCTACTCCTGCTAGATTAGATTATTGGAGAGCGAGTTACAGGGGTGGCGAGCTCGGCGTCTAAGAAGCGAGTCGCTTGAAGGGGTGTATGATGGAACATGCCTCCTGAGGGTACCCTAGGGAGGTTTATATATGAGGCACCTCGCTAGGGTTTTACATGCTACAACGAACAAGACATGGATTCGGAGGCTTTGACCTAATACAACTAGGCTTCGGGTATGCTCCTAGGCCTCCAGTAGCCAGTCACCAGGCCTTCGTCTTAGTCGCATTCCAGTCGCCGTCACGCAGACCCATTCGTGAGACCTTTTGGCCCAATCAGAACGTCTTGATGGGTATACCCCACTTGGCATGTCCCCATCAGTAGTCCTCGAGGCCACCGTTGAATCGGATGCAGGTGGTCAGTTGGCAGTCGGAGTAGGCGAGTCCAATTTGGACGCCCAATCGAATCGGCGGTGGACTCCACTGAAACCAGGGAAATTTTCCCAGGCTCCCGGTCGTCGCTCCGGCAAATGTCACAGCTACCAAGTCACTGCTTCGGTGAGTGGACAGGGCTAGTTGCCGATGAGTGGAATGGAGGAGTTGGACCGCCAACCTAGTCAAACTACCCGTTGGATACTCCAACGGTAACTTCAGCGTAATTACGGCAGATAACGGCTACCCCGAATTTGGCGAGTAGCGCTCCTCTATAAGGGGCGTGGCGAATCAGCTCTGCAGATCCTTCCCCACATTCCTCATTCTTCCACATTCATTATTTCTGACTTCCTTCGATCCGATCCTTCCGCACCGAGCGACTCCACATCCTTCCCAATGGCACCTCCCAAAGGTTCATGGGGAAAGTCCAAGTGCACCACGGCCCAGCTCAAGTCCTTCGAGGATGCCGGAGTCCTCTGTAAGGGGAACTAGCGGGTTCCTCCTCCGTCCGATACCGAGCCGAAACCGCGAGCCGGCGAATTCATTTGTTTCCCCAGCCACCTAGAGAGAGGTTTGGGGTTTCCCACCTTGCTCTTCTTCCGATGCTTCTGTGCGTATTACGCAATCAAGCCGTCGGACCATGGCCCACACAGCATCGAACAACTGGCGATCTTCGTCGCCTTCTGCGAGTGCTACCTCAGCTGTAGGCCGTATTCCCGCTGTGGCTGGAGCTCTTCCACGGCCGCATCGGGTGTGAGGCGTCCAGCGGCTTGATATTGGCGGCCAGCGGCGTCACGTTCCAATTGAAGCCAAAGGCCAACTTCGTCAAGCTCCTTCTACTGAAGAAAGCCGTGAGAGAGTCGAAGAAGAGCTGGTTCTATGTGAAGGAATCCACTACCTCTGGCAAGGTGGTGCTCCCCGAGTTTGTCGCCGAAAGGAGCGAGCCTCGCCGGCTAGCGCTGAAGAAGCTCCATGAAGACCATAAGATGGCCGTCGTGGAGATGATGGACCAGATCCAAAGGTTGAAGGACGAGGCAGCGTCTGGTTCCGCTAGCGGCTCAGCCGCATTGGATGTATGAGTATAGCGGGAAACACGATCCCTCCCGAACCGGCAAAGAGACGTGGGAGACCAAGGATTACAAGGCCGCCCTAAAGAAGATCACTGACGCGGAGTTCACCACTGTATCGGTCGGGATCGCCCCGTATACTCCCGTGAAGAACGACGCCCCCACAGTAAGTTTTCCTCCTAGTCGCCATATCTACATCACAACCTGCAGTCATTTTGTTCGACACTCATTGGTGGTCATTCTCAGTTGTTCCAGGTACTGGAAGGTTGGCTCCCTCCGCTTGACGAGGAGGTCCCCCAAGAACTCGACAAAGTTTCCGAGGGAGATTCCTCCGAGAGTGACGAGGAGGAGGAGGTTCCTCCCCCGGCGCCAGCGGATCGCAAGACCCGCATGCAGAAGCAGCACGAGTGTGAGGCGAGTCGCAGTCTCGACGAACGCGAAGGGGGCGACGAGGTCGTGTAGGAGCACACGTCTCGGCACACAGCCACGCCGGCGAAACCCGCGCGCAGACCAAAGTCGTCGGCGAAGAAGTTAGCATCGCCCTCAAAGTCGGTGGTGGTGTTTGAGTCTGACGATGACTCTGATGACGAGGATGCCCCCGATCCTTCTCCCAAGATCCCCGAGGATGCGATTCTAATGGAGGGATTAGGGGAAGAGGACATCGAGGCGGCGGTATAAGTCCCTCTGGTGGTGATCGCGCCTGAAGCTTCGAGGGACCCAAGCCAGGAGGCGGCTAAGGCCGTGGCGTCGAGATCGCCGCAACCTTCAAGGGCGGTCGCATCTCTGGAGCCAGAAATTCCGGCGACTGTGGCTTCATCATCAAGGAAGCCCGCGGTGTCATGGGCTTCAGATGTCTTTGAATGGGGTCTCATGCACCAGCTGGGCCCAGAGCTAGACAAGCCCGCCCACATCAGCACCGGGCAGCGTGTTCTTCCAGTCGCTAAGTAAGTACCGGCTTTTCCATTCTGAGTCGTGTCTCTTTTTTGTATTATCATTATGCTGATTGTGGAAATTTTGGCAGATTTGGGGCCAAGAAGATTGGCCGTCCTTCAGTGGCGAAGATTCCGCCAGTCGCCACCATGGGAGAGGGCGACCTCCCCAAGAAGAGGAAACCTGCCGGATATGCAGCGACCGCGGAAGGCGCGAAGAGGCAGAAGGGGAGTGCCGACGATGCCATGGCGATGGATAGTGCCAAGGAGTCCGATCTCGTTGCAGTTGCCGAAGAAGTGGTGGCGGCGCGGTCAGAGCCAGTCATGGTTGCGCCTGCGACGAAAGCGCTAGCTCCGACGACCAGTGCCTCGGCTAGGGCGTCGGCAACATTCCCGCGCTTCATGGCTAGGGGGTTTCCAGGCGTGGTGGACAACCAGTCTCCACTGAGCCCGGAGATCATCGATGAAGACATTGGGTCCCGTCGAGGGCGCACTTCCTTCACGATCCCGTCGAGTGACGCTGGAGAACTCCAAAAGATGCTTGGTGCCGCCATCCAGGTACGTCCAGTCCCCAAGTTCCTAGCTACTGAATTTTAGTGGCTAGGTACTGGCTTTCTTTGTCTCTATAGTCCTCGAGCTCCTAGTCGCTGAATTTCAGCGGCTAGGAACTGTATTTCTTTCTATTCTCCAGTCCCTGAGTTCTTAGTCGCTGAATGTCAGCGGCTAGGAACTGGATATAGTTCTTGGTAAGTGCTGAGTTTTGTTGCTTTTGTAGGGTTTGCAGAGGGAGTCGACCAATTGACAGGCCACAAAGGAGCGTTTGGAGCGGGATCTGCACGTGGCGCAGGAAGCAAACCGTTGACTCCAGGAGGCCATTGGTAAGTACTTGCTTTTTTCGGCTATGACCTATTGGGGTGCAGCGAGTTGATGATTTGTTTCTTTCCTTTTCATATGGTCTTCCAGCTCCAATTACCAAGGCCCGTGAAGGGTATGTTCCAGTTGCCAAGCTGGACGTGGCGAATGGGCGAATTGCCTTGCTGATCTAGGAATTAGAGGAGGAGCGGCCTCAACTTCGTATGAGGATCGAGTGAAGGCTACGGTTGCTGCGGCTGAAGAGGAACGCAAGGCCGCGGACTCGATCATAGTGGCGCTGCAGAACGATCATGCCGCCCTGGAGAAGCATGTCGCCGAGAACTGCCGCAAGCTTCTTGGCAAGTCTCCGTTTTTTGCTGAACACGTTTGGCGAGTCCCCGAGTGGGGGAATCCATAGTGTCATTAACGTCTGATGTTGCAGCTATGATAGTGCAAAGTGACCCGGTGGTTCAGACCTTCAACGTTTCGCAGTGCGTGACTGCCGTGGTGAACACGGCCACTGCCTCGGCATTGTGCGTCCAAGCTGTCCTTCAAGGGATGTCCCCCCCCCGAGGTCATTCCTGGGGGAGTTACAGAAGTGTGGCGCTATCTGGAGGAGGTTCCTGGCGTCATGGAGTGGATGGCATGCTCGGCTTTCAGGCGCGGTGCCACCACAGCATTGAGCCTAGGTCTCGCCCACTTCCCCGACGATTTTGATATCGACGACGTCACTAGTGGCTACCCTTCGACGACTGGCACGGTGGAGATGTCAGAGGTGCTGAAGCTGACTGCCAAGGCCGCCCCTTTTGCTGATCGAGTGTTGGCGATGGGGGACCTTCTGCCATACCAGGAGACGGTATTGGCGCCTGGTGACCCCGAGCCAGAGCATCGTGACCTGAAGATGGAGCAACCCTTCCGATCGGCGCTATCGAAGTCGCTGACAACCTACCCAACAAACCCATGTTAACCTTTCGTCCGTGTCAAAGGTGGTGGGGATGCTTCTTTGTTAGGGCCTGCAAAATAGATAACATTTTTAGGCAGTTTGTAATATATGCCAAGTGGCAACTGTTGTAATATGAACAATATTTTGAGTAAGAGGAGTCAATCGACTCCCAATGCGAGCGTGTTTGTGTGGTGTGTTTATTTTTGTTTGAGCGAGTCCCCGAGCGCGTCCGCCCTTTAATGGGGTATAAATCGATTGTATATGTATGTGTTTTCTTTTGATTGTGCATTGTTTTGTCCCTTGCATCTTCTGAAGGGGCGAGTCCCCGAGCACGAGTGGGATTATTTTGTAGGCGAGTCCCCAACGTAGTACTTAGCCTTTTTGGGCGCGTGCCTGTTACAAGTTATGAATGCGTTGTTTGTAACGCGTCTCTTCCCCTGGCTCGGAGAGCCAGTCGCGGGGCGAGTCCAAGGTAGCTCTCTTACTTGGTGTGTTCCCGAGCCACGTTAGGGTTCCATTCTTGCGGAGTCCCCGTGTGTGGTACTTAACCGTTCGAGTCGCTTTGCGTGAGGGTAGGAAGGACAGGTCGCTGTGAGAAGAGTATACCGGTCGTCTTGTCCCAGTGGGCCAATCGAGCTAGGCGACTCCGATGGTTGCTCCGGGTTGGCGTTTTCGTGGACGTCCCAAGGCCCGAGTATTCTCGGTGCCCTTGGGCCGCACTACTTAGCCGTGCCGGTCGCTCGACCAAAGGTTGACTTCCATGGGTAGCGTATTGCTAATTGTACGAGTGCGAGTGGCACAAGGATATGGCGAGTAGACACAATTTTGTGAACCGAATGAATTTCATTATATATGTCAGCTGAGTACATGCTTCGGTTCTATGTATAGAACTTCCGGAGGAGGTGTACATTCCATGGCCTCCCAACCTCGAGCTAGCGGTTGCCTCGTATGTCGATGAGGTAGTAGGTGTCGTTGCTGAGGACTCGCCCTATTGCAAATGGCCCCGGCCATGGGGGGAGAGTTTGTGCATGCCCTTCTTGTCTTGAGCCAGTCGCAGGACTAGCTCGCCCTCCTAGAAGGTGTGAGTCTGGACTCGGCGGCTATGGTAGCGGCGGAGTCCCTGCTGGTAGATTGTTGTACGGGAGCAAGCCAGGTCACGTGCCTCATCGATCTGGTCGATGTTGTCTTGGCGGGCGGTCTCGTTTGTCGCCTCGACGTAATTGGCGACTCGGGGTGAGTCGTGATCCAGGTCTATTGGCATTATGGCTTCGGCGCCGTACACCATGAAGAAGGGTCTGAACCCGGTGGAACGGTTGACGGACATGCGGATCACTCATATGACTGAAGTGAGCTCTTCGACTCAACATCCTGGGGTGCGCTCGAGGGGCACCTGGAGTCGTGGCTTGAGCCCGTGGAGGACGCTCTGGTTGGCACATTCTGCTTGGCCGTTTGACTCCGGGTGGGCGCCTGAGGCGAGGTCGAGTCATATTCCGTGCTCTTCGCAGATATCTGCCATGGCCCCTTTGGCAAAGTTGGTACCATTGTCCGTTATTATGTTGTGCGGGTAGCCGTACCGATAGATGAGCTCGTGTAAGAACTTGGTGGCCGTCTTGCCATCGCACTTTTTGATTGGCTTGGCCTCGACCCATTTGGTGAACTTGTCGACCGCGACAAGGAGGTGGGTGAAGCCGGATGGGGCCTTCTTGAACGGGCCTACCATGTCCATGCCCCATACAGCGAATGGCCATGTGATGGGGATGGTCTTGAGTGCAGAACCAGGGAGGTGCCTCTGGTGAGCGTACTTCTGGCATCTGACGCATCGTTGGATGATGTTGGTGGCATCGGCATGCATGGTGAGCCAGTAGAAGTCGTGCCGCATGATCTTGGCGACCAGCGACTTGGCGCCGGCGTGATGGCCGCAGTCGCTGGCGTGAATGTCCTGGAGGATCTTGTGGCCTTCTTCTGGTTGTACGTAGCGCCGGAACACGCCAGTCACGCTGCGTTTGTGGAGCTCGCCATTGATGATGACGAAGGATTTGCAGCGGCGCACGATCATTCGCGCCTCTGTCTTGTTGCTTGGGAGGATCTTGTGCTCGAGGAAGGCGATGTATGGTGCCATCTAGTCGCTAGGCCCCACAACCATGGCGACTAGGGCCAGCTCTGGTTGCAGTGGTATCCCGACGTCGATCTCCTTCGGTGGGCTGACCGAAGGTTTTTGGATGGTGTCGAGGAAGACGCCTGCTAGTGGCGCTTGTCGGGCCGACCCGATGCGGGAAAGGGGGTCTACCTCCTCGTTCTTGTGTCTGTCGATCCACTCGATGGAATAGCCGTCAAAGTGTCCTCCCAGCTGGTCTACCGCTTGGCGGTACGCAATCATTGTTGGAGAGACGGTGTCACATGTTCCGGCGACCTGGCCGGCGACTAGGTCGGAGTCGCCATAGCACTGTAGTCGATTGATGTTCATTTCCTTGGTGGCCCGCATGCCGTGGAGGAGGGCCTTGTATTCTACCATGTTGTTGGTGGAGGGCTTGAAGTTGAGGTGGAGCACGTATCGGTGCTTGTCCCCTTTGGGGGAGGTCAGTATGACCCTAGCCCCTGCACCGTCGGTGTTTTTCGAGCCGTCGAAGTGTAGCGACCAGTAGTGGAGATATGGTACCTTCTCCGACTTCTGTGCTTCTTCCCAATCTGCGAGGAAGTCAGCTAGTGCTGGTGACTTGATTGCTTTGTGGGTCTCGTATTTGATATTGTGGACACCGATTTCGACGGCCCACTTGGCGACTCGCCCATTTGCCTCGCGACTGCGTATTATGTCCTGCAGCGGTGCGGATGAGACCATCGTGATTGGGTGCTCTTGGAAATAGTGAGTGAGTCGCCGCTTAGCTCGGAATACCGTGTACACCAGTTTCTGGTACTACAGGTAGCGCTGTCGCGAGTCCGGCGGGACTTCGCTGATGTAGTAGATGGGGCGCAGTATGGGGTGCTCCTTGCCCTCCTCTGGCTGTTCGACGACCATCAGTGCGCTGATGACTCTATTGGAGGCCGCCACGTAGACGAGCATTGGCTCCTTGTCGACTGGTGCGGCAAGAAGTGGAGCCACGAGTAACACTTCTTTGAGTGCTTTCAGTGCATCGTCTGCCTCCGCGTCCCATTGGAACGTGGGGTTCTTGCACATCAGGCGATAGAGGGGTCTCTCCTAGTCGGGGGATGAAGCGACTGAGAGCAGTGAATCGCCCGGCCAACTTCTGGACGTCGCGCACGCACTCGGGTTTTCCGAGTCGCGCGATGGTGTCGATCTTGGTGGGGTTGGCCTCGATGCCTTGCTTGGAGACTACGTATCCCAGTAGCTGTCCGGTGGGGACGCCGAAGGTGCACTTTCCTGGGATCAGCTTGATGTTGTACCTCCGCAGATTTGCGAAGGTTTCAGCCAGGTCAGCGAGCAGGTCGTCCTGGCGGGTGGATTTTACCACCACGTCGTCAATGTAGACGTGAATGTTGTGGCATATTTGGCTCGTGAGGTACTCCTGCATGCACCTTTGGTATATGGCACCGGCATTCTTGACGCCGAACGTCATGGCCATGTAGCAGAAGGCGCCGAATGGCGTGATGAACACCGTCTTCTCCTCGTCCTCGACCGCCATCTTGATCTGGTTGTAACTAGAGTAAGCATCGAGGGAGCACAGCGACTCCGATCCCACGTCGAGTCGATGATCTGATCGATGCGCGGTAGGACGAACTCCTCATTCGGGCAGGCGTTGTTGAGGTTGGTGTAGTCGATACACATTATCCATGTGTTGTTCTTTTTCAGGACCAGGACTGGGTTTGCCAGCCACTTGGAGTGTTTTATTGGCCGAATGAAGCCTGCGGCCAACAAGCGTTGCACTTCTTCGGCGATTGCTCGACGGCGCTCTTCATTGAAGGGCTGCAGCGACTGCTTTACTGGTCGCACTTTGGGTTTGGCATGAAGTTTGTGCTCGGCGAGTTCCCTCGGTGTGGCATCCCGCTAAAACCACTACTAGAAAATCGCTATGTTTTTGTGCATTGCATCATCATGACAACATGCTCATGTCATCATGCCGCATTGCATTTGAGCATCGTCATCATCATGCATGGTTTGCCAAAGATTATTTTCTAAAAGCCTATTTGTGTTTCTAAATATTTCCCCGTCTTAATTTCAAATCAAAACCCCCGGTCTATATTGGACCTTTTATTTGTCTAAAAACTATTTACAAAAGTCTAATCAGACAAAATAAAAATAAAAGAAAACTATTTTTTTAGGGGGAGGCAGCCGGCCGGGCCAAAAGGCCCAGCTAGCCACCTACCACCCCCATTATCCTAACACTAAGCCCTCCCCTCTCCACACAGCCACCTACCCCCTCCTCCCTCCTCCCTCCTTTTCCCTCCCAACCGCCGCCACCTGGGTGCGCCCCCCACCCCCTCCTGGTCGCCTCCTTCCGCATGCCACCCCAGCCAGCGTTGCTTCCCCATCCCCACGTTCCCTTGCCCGCACCCCCACTCTTCTGCCCTGGCCCCACTCCCACGCAGCAGACACGCACGCACGCTCTCACCACTCAGCGTGGAGTCAGCTCACCCCTGCAGCCCCGCGCCAACACGCCACCCACTCCCGTGACCGACCCGCGCACGCCCCAGGACCCTGGCGCTTCTCCCCACCTACCGCGCCTCCACCCGGTCCTACCACGCGCAGACCCCGTGACCCGCTCCTCTCTTTCCTCGCGTTTGTCATACCCAACCCCGCTCGCCGCAAGCTCCGAGCGTTGCCGCCGCCCGGAGGCTCCCTTTCCACCGCGCCCCTTCTCCTCGAAGCCCCGCCACCAGTCGACGCCTCGCTTCCAGGGCCGCCTCCAGGAGCGCCCCTCCCCCTCGTGTCCTCCTCCGTGGCCGGCTGCCTCTGCCTTCCTCTGAGCGCGCCCGCTCTCTGCAACGACGCCCTCCACCAGGTTCGCCTCGAGCTCCGGCCCACCACGCTCGCCGTCCCGGGCCCCATTCCCCTCCTCCCCGTCGAGGCCACCGCCACGGTTTGCCCCCGCCTCCCTGCAACTGCCCTCTCGAGCTTCCCCAGTGGCATCCAACCGCGACGCGCCGCCGGTTCCTCGCCAGTTGTCGTCGACCTCGTCGGCCTCCTCTCTCCCGCCATCAGCCGCTCCCTAAACGTCTCTACCTCACAGCGTCGCCCGCACCTTCCCCTTCGGCCATCTAGTGCCGTGGCATCCACTGCTCGCTCGACCCAGATCCCCGCTGTCCCAGAGCTCCGTCGGATGCACCTCACCTCCCCGCCATCGCCTCTCTTCCTTATCCGTGCCCCGTCGTCGCTAGGCCAGCCGCGTGAGGCCCTGCACACGCCTCATCGACCCTCCCTGCAGCCCCCTTGCACGCCTCGGCTTCCTCCTTCCGTGGCATGTGCTCCGTGCGGCGTCGCTGTCGGCCCCCATCCTCCCCAACCACGCCGCCCCGAGCACCGCCCCTCCGCGTTCGCCGACGTGACCGACCCTCTGCAGCTCCCGGGTTCTGGCCGCCTCGAATCGCCCGTCGTCGACCTTCCCTGCAGCAGCCACGGCTCCACCCTGTTGCGCATAAAGACGATACAAATATGGCTACTGGTGTGTCCCTGTACCACAGGATAGAAGTACCACCGCCAGGATCTTCCGAAGGTGAACTGACAAAAGTTTGGCGTGATAAGATCTCCTCGTTGACCAGACAGCCTAGAAGCCGGAGCCCCAAGATCGCCTTCTCGTACCCGAAGACGCCGAGATCTACTTCACGGGACCGAACCCGCGGAAAACGCCAAGTTCTCCATCACGAAATCGATGACCTAAACATCTCCGTCTAATGTCAAGTTCTTCCGAAGACCGATCCGCGGAGCCAAAACTGAGTACGACGCCGACTATGAAGACGCCGACCCCGTGTTCTCCTTCTCGGACCATCAAGCACTCCTAGACGGATCTGAAGACCGAACCTTGGCGCGCCAAGTTCTTCGACCCCGAGGACCGATTCATCAGATGCGACAAGTACTCCTTCTCGGATGCGAGACCCAGACCCGAAGACCGCCAAGATCACTGACCCGGAACACCAAGTTCTTCTCCCGCACGCCAAGACCTCCTTCCGAACCCGAGTTCTTCGTCACATGCATCAAGATCTCCTACCCGGACCCGAAGACCCCGGTACCTGATCCACTTAAGTTTGCCATCGCGAGTCCGAACCTCGCCAATCCCGTCAAACCCTATCGAACCCTGGACCCCCAGAACCCAAGATCTTCCGAACCCAGATGTGTGACCCTAAGCCCCTATTTTTATAACATGACATTATAAACTATTGCATATAAATTGTTCATACATGCATACATGTCTGTGGTTTGGGGGCATTATGCCGATTCACCTAAATTAAATATGGAGTCTATATGCGGGTTATTCTAGTCTTATCCCGGACTCCATTTAAATTGGTGTAGTGAACCGATGCCATGTTCCGCCCTGTTAATACAACATTTAAATTGTGGGGTATCTAAATAACTTGAACCGCCTCATTAATTGTCGGGACTCCGGTTCCGCTTAATACTACCTAATTGCACCGCATCTGCATCATATCATAATCATGCCGGATCTTTTGTCGTAGTATTAAATAGTGCATCCGGTGTTTGTTCTAGTGTTTGCTTCTTCGCGGATTAGGCCGATGAGTTGATGCGAGTATCGACAAGTTCTCCGGATATGAACCTTCGGCAATGTTTCCCAGGCGAGCATCTCTCCCCCTTCTACCTATTTTGCATTTATAGTCTTTATTTCCTCCTATTGATCTATTGCTATCCGCGTCACGATGCTTTAGTTTCCGTGCACCAGGTATATCCCGTGCAGCCTCTATATTGCCATGGACACCTCCTAACACCTGTTGTTTGGTAGATAGCTGGCCTTGCAAGTCGTAGTTTCTTGCTCAGGTGCGATCTCGTGTTGTCGAGTACCACAGTTGTTGGTATGCTGGCAGATGTTTATGGTGGAGATGATCATGACTTTAAACACAACTATTAAATTGCTAGATATAACTAATGCAGAGCCATCGGTGGGCAATAGATGTTATTTGGTTCTTCCACGCTCACTTGTGTCCCGTAGGACCCCGAGTACTTGATACCTGTTCCTTGACTATTCGCACTATCCACATACGGGAGACTCTATGAATCCCCCTTAGCCAGAGCTTGATTCATTTCTTATTTCTTGGGGCCACAAAGTAGTTTAGGGATTTATTACTATCCTGTACTTATGCCATGTTTTACTGCTTTATTTATGATTGTGCGTGGAGCACCTGTACTGTTTTGGAACGTGGAATGTTTTTGCGGTATCGACAAGCCCAGTCACACTTTCGGGTTCCCAGTCGTTTACAGCCATTGACACAAACCCTGGATTCGTCTCGGAGCCGGCCAACTTCGTTGCGGGTATCTTAGTGGGGTGGCCCCCTGAAATATTTCTGAATCCTGTGATCGCTTTCTCGTGAATGGCTCGTTGGGTTTTGAGTTGGTTTTTCGAGGTTGATCGAGTGTGTGTTGATATTTGTGCACCCCTGCAGGGTAAAACTTTCTGAAAGCCGTGTCCGCGGTTATGGACGACTTGGAGCACAATATCTCGATCATAGACAAGCATAACTAAAGTAGTGCTATAAATTTGACTTAATAAGTGAATAGTAATCAGCTCAACTATAACGGAATGGATATTAAAAATGCCAACAACTGGTGGATCTGAGGTGATCTGTGTCATACTATACCTGCCTAGTAAGTATTGCAACTCCAATGGAATGTGATAAAAGTGTCAACAACTGTTGGGTTTTGGGATTCCTCAGGACAATTATATCTGACTAGTAAATGTTCCAACTACAACAAAATGTTAACTAAAACTGCCCACTACTTATGCTATCAGGATGACTCATGCTATCTATATCTGATTAGTAATTGCTGCAACTATAACAGAATGAGTAAAATTGCCAACTGTGTGAGTTCCTTTGTCCGACTTCCTCGTTTGGTGTCGAGGGGGAAACACCAGGATGGGTTTGTTTGGTGTTAGCTTCAGGTCGGATCCGAATAGGTCTTTCTTATCCCTCTCTGATAACCGCCAGTTGTATCGAGTCTCTATGGTTTATTTAGTGTCGCTGCGCTGCCGCTCCAGCCCACCAGACCTATGTAGGCGAGAGCCGCCGAATTCTAGCCTCGCCATGTACTGGCCTCAGTACTGACGCTCCTCTTTTTCCTTTGCCCTTTGTCGGCACTCCCTTTTGTTTTAACAGGTTTGCGATCGACGTCGTTAGCAGGGTTACCCTTCCGGCTTGGCCTGGGCAGGGTTATGGACGCCATTGGTTATTCTTCAGGGCTCTTAGCCCCATTTGCATCTTGTCCGTAGTCGGACGCTCTATCGTTTCGAGGTGATTTGGATCTTTGTATATTATATCTGTATTCTTGACATGGAGTCGCTGTTTTATATGTATCTGTTCTTAGGGTCCCATCGAGGACTGTTGTGTAATGGTATTACTTCGTTCTCCACCCGCACGAGAGTGCCTGGTGGGCGTCCTTGAATCGTTTCTATACGGGTTTGGCGGGAAGCGCTAAAACTTGCATAGGGCCGATTCGAGGGTGTTACACTCGGGACACCTGGCATGTCGGAAGGCTTCCATGCGAAGATGTCGCGGTTCTCACGGAGGAACTCGATGAGCGTGCTTTCCTATGCAGGGCTCATATGCGCCCCAATGGTGACGGTCTGGCTAGAGTTTCCCGGGACGAGCTCTACGGTGCGGGTATGCGTGGTTGCCTCGAACGTGGAGTTCACGGCGGTTGGCTATTTCAGTATGGTGGGGTCGTCCTTGTTGATGTTGCCCGCGTATTTCGTGAGCTCCTCCACGTGGTCGGTTTCGTCAGCGATGACGGCGTCGGCGAGCTCAGCGCCTTTGTCCTCGCATTCCACGAACATATCGGGGTCGTCGTGGATGGTGATGATGCCGCTCGGCCCTGGGAGCTTCATCATGTTGTACGTGTAGTGGGGGTCACCATAAATTTGGCTAACGTTTGGCGTCCCAGGACGCAGTGGTAGGCGCTACAGAAGTTCACCAGCTCGAACTCGATTCGCTCGGTGAGGTAGTTTGCCGGTGTGCCGAAGGTGACCAGTAATGTCTCTTTTCCGATCGTGTATGCCTTCCGACCGGGGACGATGCCGTGGAAGGTTGTTAGGGTCAGCTGGATCACCGACTCCGGGAGTTGGAGCGTCTTGAACGTGTCCAGATACATGACGTTGAGGGAGATCCCTCCGTCCATCAGTGTCTTGGGTAGCCAGTAATTGGCCACTTTGGGCCTAACCACCAGGGCGACTCGCCCTGGGTACTCGATCTTGGGCGCATGGTCCTGACGACTCCAAGTGATGCTCTGCTCGGACCAGTTGAGGAAGCGTGGGATGTCGACCTGTGTCACCGCATTGATAGCGACAGTGCCGGCAAGCACCTTCCTCTCGTGCTTGGTGCCAAGCCTAGTGAAAGTGTGTAGCGAGCCGACGGTGTTGCCGAAGCCGCCAGCATTTCTGTTGTCACGAGGTGGGTTGTTGTTTGGGTCTTCCCTTGATCGCCTTGCCATTTCGATCTCTTTGAGAGAGTGGCAGTCCACGGTGGTGTGGGTGGCGGGTTTCCCTTCCCTGCTGTGGTAAAAGCAAGGCTGGTTAAGCAGGGCGGCGGGGTCGAATTTCGGCCTCGCCGCGTTATTGGCGCGGTAGTTTCCGCTATCGCGGTAATTTCCCCTGTCACGTCGGTAGCTCTTGGAGTCTCCTTGTCCGTAGCCGGTGTTGGCGACGAAGTCGACTCTCCCGTCCGTGCGGCGCTTGCCGGTGATGCGGGTGTTGTTGTAGCGCATGTCATGATGTCTCCCGCTGTCATGGCCGCTAGTGCGGCGTCTTCCTCCTGACTCGTCGTTGGAGTCTTGGTTGGGTTTCTTCTTCGCGTAGCGCTTGGCGATTTCGAGGAGGTCGGGGATGTTGTCGAGCGTCCGATAGACCCGCTTGATCTTAGCAACCAATGGTTCGTACCAGCACGCGTTCTTGAAACAATGTATCGTCGTGTCTAGGTGGATGTCGGAGGTGTTGATCCATAGTTCTTGCCACCTTTGAATCCAGTGGCGGGTCGACTCGCGTTGTCCCTGGATGCACCGCTCTAGGTCTTCAATCGTGGTGGTGCGGGTGTAGGAGCCGTCGAAGTGCCTGACGAAGGCATCCCGCATTTCCTTCTAGGAGTCGATGTTGTCGGCAGGGAGGGTGTTGATCCATTGCCTGGTCGCGCCCTCTATCATCAGAGGGAGGTAGCGAGCGGCGAGCAGGTCGGTGTGGCCGGCGATTCCCATCGCCATGAAGTACGTGTCCAGCCACACTGTTGGGTTGTACGTTGGATCGTACTTTTCGATCTCTTTGGGCGCTTTGAAGTTGTTGGGGTACTTCTCCCCTCTGATCATAGGCCCGAAGCATTGGGGGCCAACTCGGCTGAGCGAGCCCCTCGGTTTGGGGTCGCCACGATTATTGAGGGTGTGCCTCAAGTCGTTGGGCTGGCGGGCCTACCAAGCCTGGTTGTTGACGATGTGCGTGCGGGCGTTGATGGGCTGCCCGTTGGTGGCGACCGTGTTGTTCACCGGTCGCGGTTCGTTGGTGGAGAGTACGGGGTTGGCGGCCCGCGGCTGGTTCGCTAGCGGAAGCGGTGGTGGGCAGGTCACGGCGTTGGTGATGGTGGGGTGGCCACTCGAGGCCGTCCTACTTGCTGAGGAGCGAGAATACATCTGCCCCCATGAGTCGACTCCCATAGCTTGGTGCTCGATGGCCCTGGCGAGTAGGGCCTTGGCGTACTGGATCTGCAGCACGTCGTCCCCCTGGACATCGAGGTTGGCGACCGCAGCATCGGCCGCGACGATGTTGTCCATCGGGATGGAGTAGAGTGGGAGTCCGTTGGCGTCGCGGGCTTGTGGCGAGATGATGATCCGCGGCTGGTCTGGCGGGGGTGCGCGGCCAATGGGTGGTGGAGGGGCTCCGGTCGTTGGTGCACCGGCTGGTGGTCTGTTTGCTTCCACCTGGCGGCGTGTTCTCGCAGTATTCACGCTCGGCCACGCATGCAGGGTCACTTTCGTCATTGAAGTTCAGGACGTGGCCCTGGACATTGGAGTTTAGGCGGGTCCTGATGCGGCGCTGGTGATAGAGCAATAGCTCCTGCGCCGTCTCCCACTCGAGGCGGTATTTCTCGCGATCGGCGAGCTCATTGCACTGCGCCTCCATGAGTTGCAGGCGGGCCTCCTCCACCTCAGTGGCCGTGGCAGTCGGCGGGATCGTTGTGGAGAACAGATCTGGCGGGGCGGCCGTGCTGCCCACCATATAGATCGCGTTAAGGCAATTGGATTTGGCGCGGAAGTCTTTAGGCGACTCCGAGCTGGAATCGGAGTCGAAGATCCTGAGGATGGAGGAGTCCACGAAATTCTCCGGGTTGGGGACTCCCATGATGGAGTCCTCTCGTGATGCCGTGGTGATAGATCCGTCGACCGAGGCAGGGGTCGCAGAGTCGGCATCGTCGTTTAGGGCCTCATCATTTGTGGCGGCGTTGGTCTCGGCCGCGTTGCTAGCGGCCGAGTCGTACTGTGATGAGGCTCCTCATGGAGCGGACCTGCTCCTCCGAGAGCAGATCGTGGTGCGGAGGCGATCCGCCAACGATCACCGTCGCAGCTGGGTCGACTGCGCCGGCGAAGCCGACGAAGAGGTTGATGGGGCCGACCCATCACCACGCGTGACGCTAGGATGTAGCTGTTGGGCAGGATCTGTAAGATCCCGCCGATGGCGATCATGCGGCCGATGGCGAGCGGTCAATCGATCGGTGAATAGGGTCTCGCCACAGAAATCAGGCCAGTCCTGCTATGCCCCACAGTGGGCGCCACTATCGTGGAAATGGCCACGGTAGTCGCTGCAGTAGGCAGCCATTGATTGAATCGGGGGCGAGAGCTCGCGGCCATCTACGGTGCGAGATGGGGGCGGATGCACATGGGTTTACCCAGGTTCGGCCCGCTAGAGGTTAAAGACCTACTCATGCTAGACTAGATTATTGGAGAGCGAGTTACAGGGGTGGCGAGCTCGGCATGTAAGCAGCGAGTCGCTTGAAGGGGAGTATGATGAAACGTGCCTCCTGAGGGTACCCTAGGGAGGTTTATATATGGTGCATCTCGCTAGGGTTTTACAAGCTACAACCGAACAAGATATGGATTCGGAGGATTTGACCTAATCCAACTAGGCTTCGGTTATGCTCCTGGGCCTCCAGTCGTCAGTCACCGGGCGTTCGTCTTAGTCGCATTCTAGTCGCCGTCACGCAGACCCATTCGTGAGACCTTTTGGCCCAATCAGAACGTCCTGCTGGGTATACCCCACTTGGCATGTCCCCATCACTACAGCATTGTGGTTACACTTCTCTTGTATAGTTCGGCATTGATAATGGTATAGGCCTTTGCCCTTCTCTGGATCTGCCTTTTGAGTACCTCATCATTCGACAAGATTCCTTCTTTTAGGAAATAAAATATTGGCTTGGCCCAATCGGGTATAGCTCAGACGGGAAAAGGTTCCTCGTTGATTCCATCGCGTCCACCGACATAACCCCTGCCGGGTCTGGCTAAACAGTCCCCGGGTTTGCTGAGGCAGTCCCCGAGTTTGCCGAAGCATTCCCTGGGTTTGCTGAGGTGCCTCCCCAATCTATCTCCATAGGTGTTGCTCCTGATCTAGAGAGTGCCAGGATATAAATTGAGTCAGATTTAGGCGATGGTGTGATAGACGGTTTTCTCAAGTGCTCCAAAGCAACATTTGGTGGGATTGGTTGCCGGGATGAGCCCAGTTTGGACAGCGTGTCATCCGCCTCATTTTCAATCCAAGGTATGGGATGGTATTCACATCCTTCAAAAAATCCACTTATCTTTTGAACATGGAATCTGTAAAGGGCCATGTTAGCATCGAAGGCATCCCCATTGCCACACACTTGTTGCACCACCAAATCCGAGTCTCCAAAGCACTGTATCCGACGTATCCCCACTTCTTTTGCCACTTTGAGGCCATGCACCAGTGCCTCATATTCTACGACATTATTCGAGGTTGTGAAGTGGATCTGGAGGACATACTTTAATTGATCTTTCTTGGGCGAGGTAAGTACTACTCCGGTGCCCAGTCCTTCTTTCAATTTTGATCCGTCAAAGTGCATTCGCCAATAATTGGAGTCCGACAGAGGTGGTTCGTATTGCATCTCGGCCTAGTACACAAAGAAATCCGCCACAACCTGCGATTTGATCGCATCTCTTATGTCAAATTGCGGTGCATATGGGGCTAGCTCGATTGCCCATTTTTATATTTGGCCACTAGCGTCTTTGTTACTCATAATCTTTGATATGGGTGCCTCACATATCACCTTGATGGGATGTTCCTCAAAATAATGCTTGAGTTTCTTGGCCGACATATACACGCCATACGCCATCTTCTAATAGTGAGGGTACTTTTGTAAACCAATAACACTTCACTCAAATAATATACCGGTCTTTGCACTGACTTTCCCTCTTCTTCACGCTCCACCATGATTACTGCACTTATGACTCGTTTGGTCGCGGCTACATAGAGCAACATTGGCTCCTTGGGTAGTGGTGCGGCTAGGATCGGTGCGATAGATAACTTTTTTTTTAACTCTCGTAATGCGCTATCCGCTTGTGGCGTCCATGTAAATTTATCCGCTTTTTTCATTAACTAGTAGAGGGGCAAGGCCTTCTCTCCTAGCCGACATACGAACCGGCTTAGCGATGCCAAGCAACCGGTGAACTTATGCACATCGTTAACGCATTTTGGTAGTTCCATTCTCTCTATAGCCCGAATTTTCATTGGGTTAGCTTCAATACCTCGGCTAGACACCAGAAAACCAAGTAGCTTCCCTGCGGGCATACCAAAAGTGCATTTCTCTGGATTAAGCTTCATCTGGAACCTTCTCAAGTTCGCGAACGTCTGTCAGATGTCATTAAGGAGCATATTGCTTTCCTTATTTTTTATCACCACATCATCCATGTACACTTGCACATTTTGACGTATTTAGTCATGTAAACATTTTTGCATGCATCGCTGGTACGTTCCTTTGGCATTACGTAATCCAAAAGGCATAGTGCGATAGCAATAAGCCCCGTACGGGGTAATAAACACATTCTTTATTTGATCCTCTGGGTTTAAGGGTATCTGGTGGAAACCAGAATAGGCATCGATGAATGACAACAGTTCACATCCAGCAATCGAGTCTATGACTTGGTGTATTCTAGGGAGTGGAAATGAATCTTTAGGACATGCCTTATTCACGTTCGTGTTGTCAATGCACATGCGCCATACCACTGCCACGTTTGGATCATCCTTCTTCTTTTCCACAAGCACCGGATTAGAGAGCCAATCCGGATAGAGTACTTCCATGATAAACCTGGCCGCAAGGAGCCTAGCTATCTCATCCCCAATGACTTTTCTTTTGTCCCCGGCAAAACGTCAGAGAGGTTGCTTCACCGGCTTAGCACCGGGTCTCACATTCAAAGAGTGCTCGGCCAACTCCCTCGGCACACCATGCAGATCCTGCGTGGAACAAGCAAAGATATCCCGATTCTCACGGAGGAAGCTGATGAGCTTGCTTTCCTATTTGTTGTTTAACCCGGCATCAATGGTTACGGTGCACTCTGGGAACTGATCATCGATTGGCACTTTCTTTGTATCCTTGGTTGCCTAGAATGACATACTTCCATGCGGGTTGGTCAGTGCCGGCATATGTTGCTGCGTGGACTGAGCCAATGCTGCCACTTCCTGTATCCTCCTCTTTTCCTGAGCTATCACGAGCGACTCGGCCAAGTTAGATCCCGAAGAAGCACACTCGATCGAACTCCTGTAGTCCCCTGATATGGTTATCACTCCCCTAGGTCCAAGCAGTTTCATCTTTAAGTAACTGATGTGAGTACTTGCCATGAACTTGTTCAGCGTGGGCCTACCGAGCAGCGCGTGATAAGCGCTCTCTCCAGATTCACCACTTCGAACTCCAAATTTTCAGTCTGGCAGTTGTCCCTCATACCGAATAGAACGTCAACCTGGACCTTACCAATTGGCTCGCAGGAGATACCTGGCACAGTGCCATGAAAGGTGGTCCTTGTAGCTTGCAGCATATTCTCTGATATGCCCAACTTGTGCAGTGTCCTTGTACATGATGTTAATGCTACTGCCATTATCTATCAGCACCTTGGAAAACTTCACATTAAGGTTCGGTCCGATGAACATCGGGTCCAGGACCAGTGCGTAGGTCCCCGGGCTTGGCATGAGCTTTGGGTGATCCTTGATACTCCACGTAATCTCTTGATCTGACCAAGGCATATATCTCACCATTGCTGGCATTATTGTGTTTACCTCCATATGTCAGCGCTACAAGATTTTCTGGTCAGTTTCTTCCGTGGTAAACACATAGTAACTTTGGTGATGCTCCTTGTACTCATTTCATCCCTCATTCACATGGTAACCTTGGTCTTGTTGCTGATTATTGTTTACTTGATGCACATCATCCCTCCTCTCCTGATTTTCATACCTCGGCAGAGGTGGAGGCAACATTAGTTGTTGTCCATTCCCCCATGTTAGTAATGGTTTCCAAGGTGTTTCATTCCGAGGTGCCTGAGCATTCCCCGAGGTGCTACATTGTTCTAGCTTCCTCATCCACTCACACTGCCGGGTTGTATGATTTGCTAGGCTTCGGACTTGGCATATGAAATTTGCAAGGTTGATCCAACATAGACTCGAACGTGTACCTCGGACGATCTTTTCGCTCCTGCCATTTCCTTTTGTGTTGTAGGGTCCAAGGCTTCTTCCCCTCGCTTTTCTGTTGCCAGTTTTTCCCTCCAGTTTTCTAGCGCTGGCTGGCGCCAGCATTGGGCTGATCTCGGTCCACCACTGCTACCTGCTGCGAGTTATATCTGTAATCCGGACACTGATCCCTTCTCTTTCCTCGGAAATCGTTTCTCCTTGATGATCCGGAACCATCTCGGTTGTAATACTCCTCGCTTGTCTCACTTGACATTAGCCGGGGTTGCGTTGGATCTCCCAAGGCGTACGAATCTGCGATCCGGATCGTCTCAGCCAAAGTGGTTGGCATATCTCGTTGTAGCCTTTGCCATAACATACTTCCATATCTGCAGCCCAGGGCGAACCACGCAATTGCTGGTGATTCAATTACCCCCTCGCATGAGTTGTGCACGTTGGACCACCGAGTCAAGAAATCTTGGTCTGGCTCATTCGGTCTCTGCTGGCATAACGCCAGAGTCTGTGTCATGTTGGTCCTCTTGTAGGTAATTGAGAAATTGCTAACGAATAACTCCTCAAAGTCCAGCCAGCAGTTAACACTTCCTGGTTGCAAGTTGTTTAACCAAACCCTTGCTATCCCCTCCAACATTTGCGGCACGTACCTCACTACCAATCTCAAATTTCCAGTTGCAATTTTGAGTGTTGTCGCATAATCAATAAGCCAATCCTTAGGTCTGGTGCTACCATCGTAGGTTCTTGTTCCTCTGACCAACTGAAAGTTTGGTACTAGCGGCTCCCTCATGATCTGGGGCCCAAAGCATGCCGGACCAGGTCGACCATGTACCTCAATCAACTCCGACCTATAAATCATGTCCAACTTCAGCCTTGCATCTTCTGGCTGCAAGTTTCTGCTTCCTAGCCTTGACCCAAATATACGATACTCCGGTCTGGGGTATCCATCATTTACCATCGCCGAATAACCATCATTGTACCTTTCCTGATCCGGACAAGCGTTTTGTTGTTGTGCTGCTTGACATGCACTTCTCTCATGCTGAGGTGCGCGTTGCTACAGCTGCCGAGGTACGTTTTGTCCTGTTCCCGCCGGATCACGCTGTTCGTCATTGCCGTTGGCAGCATTCCTTTGACCGGCATTGCCTTGGTCGCGGTTACCTTGGCCAGCCTCACCTCGGCTGGTACTGTGACGATCTTCATCAACTTGCACTGCTTTGCCTTTTCCAGCCCTCACCGGGTCATAAGGGACCATTTGTTTGTCTCTTCTTCCGGAGTTCACCACTTCTTCTCTCCTAGGATTATGGCCCGGAGATGATGCGGCTCCACCGAACTTGGCCGGGTTACTTCTAGCCGAATGAATCACGTGCGATGCTCCTGGTGGTACCAGGTTTGCCTTGTTCCTTTCCTCATTTTGTTGGCAGGCGACCCTTAGCAACTGGTTCACCCTCTCGTGTTCCCTTTGCCGGGCCTCTCCGGTTAGACCCTCTAACTCGGATGCAGCTGCATTTTTCGCCCTGAGGTTCTTTGTTGGGGTAATGTACCTCTCTAGCCCTCCTATTACTATCATGGTTGTCTGACCCGGCCTAGGATCATATTCCTTGTTGATCTCAATAAACAGGTTTCTACCTTAGATTTTTACCCCATCGATACGGTTTGCCTTTGCATATTCTCTCAAAGTAATGTTTAGGGACTGCTGTAGCTCGGCCACCTTCTTTGCGCCATCTAACATTTTTTGCCTCGTTTCCTCCAACTCAGCGTGCACCTGAGTTGGGTCTACCACAAGAGCTATTGGCATTTCTAGGCTATCTATCGCTTGCTGAAGCACATTCTCTAGCCTTTCTAATGGTGGGAACCTAGATCTTTCATGTTTTGGCGTGACTTCCGGCTCTGGCGCCGGGTCCTTGCTCGCTCCCGCGTCTGGCGTGGCCATCATGACCTCAACACTGATAGCGGGGCAAGTGATATGCACGCCGCGAGCTGTGCTGAGAGGCGGTTCGCCTCCCTCGATGATGTTCCGCGGATGAACGCAGGACTCATCCACTCTGACGTAGATCTTGTGCGCACCAAGATTGATGAAGATGCTGTTGTGCGGAGGCGGCGCCGACCGAAGCTCCCTACGTTGTCGCTGACCTAGTCCAGCTCTCCGAAGCGCTGAACTAGGCCAAAGATGACACGCTCGCCAGTGTTGGAGATGCTTCCCGTTCGGATTTTCACCCCTGCTAGCACTGCTAGCCCCATGGTGGGCGCCAACTGTCGTGGTGGTGGCCCCCTGCTAGCACAGCTTCCACACACATTGCATGGATGTTGCACTAGTGTGACATAAGTTGCATCATCCAGAGTTATATATATGTGAGGTCTCATCATATAGATATATATATATAGACAATGTGGTCATCTATATGCAATGTGTGGTCATGTGATGGGATCAGTGGCTCTAGTGGATATATATCAGTGTGTACTGGTGTAGAAAAAGAACTCACACACATCATGCAATGGAGCATGTGTGTGTGGTCATGCATCACATAAAGGAGGAAAAGGTGCATCAAAAAATCCACTGAAGTTGGCTAGATGATAACTATCTCAAAGTTTGAGCCCAAGAAGATGATGGATCATGCGCATGCATATCGATCGATATATGTGAGAGACCATATGCTCACCAGGGGCCTAGATATAATGCCTATCTCAATGCAACAACCCATCACACTTTTGTACATATATATCATATAGGTAAACACATACGTATGCATGCAAGTTCTTCCAACACTTAGATCCCAAACTAATCTGTACATCCCAAAATATATACTACGTACACAAAATAAACTGGAAACTAAAATCTAGTTCAAACACATAATGTATTACCACCACTTGTTGTCGTCCTTGACTTGCTTTCCCTTCAACCGCTTGCTATCGCCACCGTTCCAAGATCCCTGCTCGGCCTGATACCGCTTTCTGTCCTCCTCGCACTTCTTCTCCTGGGCTAGCTTGCATCCAGGGCATAGCTCTCTCGCGAAAAACCACGCCTTAACTATCCCATCTTTAATGGTAATGAGCTTACTATACAACTCGTATGCCATGTAGGCGTCTCTGGCTGCATACTCGAGGCGCACCTGGCTCATCAGCTTCCACTCCCAGTAGTCGTGCTCGAGTCGCTTCAATTTCTTCAGTTCTGCATAGGATTTATCAATGATTTCCGCTGCCAGATCACCCATGCCATCCTTCGCTGGGTATGGTTTGATCTTGTACATATTTTGGATGTCGATGTGGTGCCCATCTGGGATTTTTATCAACGCACGAGAAAGCATAATTGTGTCATTTGTGATATCCATGCTAGTGAAAGTTATCCCTTTCCTACACAAGAACTCGACTAGAGCCAGACAATGCTTCTCATTTGGTTTACTCCTGCAGTTAGATGGTTTTAGGGATGTAAGGGAACAAGGGATGCACAAGTGGTGATCTCAAATTTAAATTTCACATACCTGCAGAAGTGGTAAACGAGGACCTCCTCATGTATGGCGATTTGCATGACAGCGATCTCTTGTGGAGGATTTTTTGCTTATTTGCAAGGGTGTACTCCAAGTATAGCCCCCACAAACTTGTGCTTCTCTTTCTCAAGCAATTGCTCATACCTGGCGAGAGTTGTCTCCACTATCACTTCATCATTTGTGTACACCACTATCAAAGTCGTGGTGCCATGGGCAGGGACCAAGTGGGTCTCTGTTGTGCGTTTCCCATCATCCATGCCTGCAAGGAAATGGGTGAAAGGAAATGCCTGCAAGGAGCTGCCTGCGAGAGGAAGAAGAAGATGAACCAACGGTTCCAGAATAGAGGAAGAAGAAGTGCCCAAGAAAACTGAAGGGGAAGAAGAAACGTGATAACTGCGGCTTCGGTTCGAGAACTCACCATGGTTACATGGAGATCGTGGCAGTGCCGCCGATTCAACAAGTGGGGCCAGTTCCTGCGAGAATATGGAATTAGTTGTGCATTTTTCTATGCGAGAAATTGAGAGAAATCATTTATATTTTGTCTTTCATAATTAAACATAATGAAAATGGTACATCCCAAGAGATTTGAACAAAAGAGATTTGCTAGTTTAACATACAACAACACAAAAGTTTCAGAGCATGCATTCTTGAAATTTAAATTCTGATGATTTATTCAGAAGTTCTGAGCTACAACCAACATTACAGAGCCAACGCTCTCGTCTTTGTCCTCCTCCTGCTGCTTTTCACCATCGTCTTCCGCATCCTCTTGTTCCTCTACCAGACCGGTGACCACCTCAATAATTAGCTTGATATAGTTCCTCATCACCTTGATCTAGACGACGAGCAGATCATCAAGGCAAATTCTGTTTTTAGCACAGAATTCAGCCCAGGGGTCAGTGAACTCAATGCAATCGTCATATACTTCCGATATGCGATATCGCCCCAAGATTTTCAGGCCTTTGTTACAATTATTCTTAAAGCATACACAATAGAACCCTTTCTTTGGGATTTGGTGTTCCCTAGTGCATCTCAAAGGAATTTCCTGAGTAACAAAAATATATATCAAATCTTAGTTAACTAGCCACCCTGATAAATTTACAAAATAAGAAGGAAAAGTGATTGAACGGACCATCTGATGAAGATCATCTTCATCCTGCACCCGGTGCACCAAGAACTGAGGGATCGCAAAGACCTCATCTTCATCCAGGTCTCTTACAAACTCCTTGTAGAATGCCCAAGATATGGAATTCATTTCAGAGCAACTAACATTACATGGGTGCTGAAATATGGATTTCTCTAGTGTCACCTTGCAACAATCTTCGGTCTTATAACACCCTGATCATGCATATGAAATTGAAGAAGGTTTGCGTGTAAGCAACATACATAATTAAGAAACTAGTCATGTGTGTAAGGAAAAAACCATTTCAATGTAAAGAAGTCAATACATACACAGGTCTTGATCAACCCAAGGTTTGACAACATTATCAGCATGTGACACCTCAACAATAAAGCACATGTCTACTCTATTGTATGCAAATGTCAGAACATCATTTTGTTCAATGTTATAAGCTTCACAGAACCCCCTCCAATATGGCCCACATAATGCTACAGACCTCCCAAAATTCCCACCATACAGGACATAGAAGTAGTATTCATCAATTGTTCTATTTTGATCATCATGGCAGTCACTCCGAGCAAGGATCCAGGTCAGATGTGGACCAAGAGCGAATTGTCGCATACGCTCAACGAAACAACAAGGAATACCCTGCATAAATTTGTGAAACAAAAAAAACCATAAGATCATGAACATAAAGCAATTTATATGGAAATTTAAAACAAGATATGTATATGAAAATCCGGAATACTTACAAATCCCTCTAAAAAAGGGTGATCTCACCCTCATTCTAAAATACATCACATGGTCTATGTTTCCACTCCCACACCAGGTAGGTTGCTGCTGACATGTCACACATTCGTTTTGATCCATATTCCTTTTTAACACAAAATTACAAAAGATCAAGAAAATAAATGATATGATGTTACTAATATTATCACTGATTACATTGTACTTTATAACGACAACTAGTACTATATATGTGCAGAAATACAACTATTCTACAGTTCTACATAGATAATCCTGCAAAAAATACAAGTAATGATGTGCATACTGTACTAATCTGCAGTTCTGCATACACATACTGAAGATTGTTATTAACAAAATATCAACACAAATTGTACCAACAAAAAAATCTGCAGAAATTCAACCCAACAAAATTTGCACATCCTAGATTTACTCTAGAGATTCGATGAAGTAATCTTAGAGAAAACTCTACGGATTTGATGAAGCAATCGCAGGCAAAACGCTACAGATTCGATGAAGAACAAGTACTATTTACACAGCTCTGAAAAGCCTACAGATTTATCGAGCTGCTGCTACTAAAGATCTCTGCCGCCGGTTATACTTCGGTGAAGGGGATTCTTACCGCTATTGTAGAGCCTCGCTGCCGGTTATTCCGTGGCAAATTGCGTCCCTCACTCCGCCGTCGTCGAGCCCGTGGATGCTGCAGCTCCCCTGCATTTGCCCAGAAAATGCGTGAGATCGGGCGGCGTGCCACGTACCTATATATACGCGAAGGAAGCTTGCCGGAGATTGGAGAATATATAAGTCGTGCACCTGCTTCTAGTGCAAGCTCGCCGGAGAGCAGCTCTCCGGAGGCAGTGATGGGGCATGCTCTGTCTCGCTCTCTCTCTCTCTCTCTCTCTAGCTGCACCTGTCATGTCCACTCTCTCTCTACATGCCACTTCGGTTCCGACAAAATGGAATGAAAATAAAGTCCGATGAAATTCAGTAAAATGGAAACCTTCAGGTCTCCAACACGCAACCAAGAGGACCCTGACCAGTGGACCCACCTATGATGAACCCCACATGTTAGCTAGACAAGTGAAAATTATTTTGCTGACTTGTGGGGCCTGCCTCTTTGCCGCCCACAAACACACCTGAACTCCACCCGGGAGGTTTCGAAATCAGATCTGAAATCCGGTCCACCACACGCGGCGGCGGCTAGGGCACCACTTCCTTTGCCGGTCCACCACACGCGGCAGCGGCATCTCCCTGTCCAGTTCGGCGTCCGGAATCCAAGGTTGTCCCCTTCCGGCCGACGTCTTCGCGCACCTCGGTAGCTCCCCTTCCGGGCGCCATCTTCGTGCTCAACTCACTCGTCTCTGTGTCTACCAAGGTAAAAAATAGTTTGTTAAATTGTTCAACACATGGATATCACTTGGATTATTCATCTACATAAAAATCTTCTTAAAAAGGATTATTCTTCTCAGAAAATGCGATTAGCTTGTTTAATTGTCCAACAGATTTACAGGAGTTGGATTTGTTGCATGGTAAATTAAATAGTTTTGATAAATTACTAGCCTATTCTAAAAATAAGATTTGTTGTTTTAATTGTTCAACACATGGATATGAGTTGGCTTGTTCATTGTAAAGAAAACTGTTCTAAAAATCACTAGCCTGTTATGAAAGTTTGATTTGTTTATTTAATTCTTAACAGATGGACAGGAGTTGGATTGTTCATGGTAGACAATTTACTGAACCCTATAAAGCTAGCCTGAAATAGTTTGTCAGATTTGTCAAGGAGGGATATGGAGAGAATGCTGAGGTTCCATGCCCCTGTCGTACGTGCCTCAACCGGAGAACAGTACATGTAGGCCTTCTTTATCACCACTTACTCATCAGTGCCATGTCGCACACGTATACTCGGTGGATACAGCATGGAGAGCCACTTAATCTTGCTATTATTGAAGATACACCCAATGGTGGTAATAATGGTGGTCATGCCGGTGATGACAATGACAATATATATATGGATGATGAAGGCGATGATGATGGAGGTCACAGTGTTCCAGATATGTTGCAAGACCTTAAGCACACAGGCGATGCATTAACTGTAGACCAGATTGCTGCTAATGTCCCAACTAATGGTAAACATGAGAAATTGTTTGCACAGTTGATGGAAGAGGCAAAGCGCAAGCTTTACCCGGGAAGTAAACACTCCAGGCTTGCATTTGTTGTGAAGCTCCTTCATCACAAGTCATATCACCGGATCACGAACACTACTTTCGATGATTGGATGAAGCTATTTGTTGATGCACTGCTGGATCCCAATACCCTGCCAAGATCATACTGTGAAGCAAAAACTTATCTGAAGGAGCTTGGACTTTCCTATGACATCACACACGTGTGCAAAAACAACTGCATGCTCTTCTGGAAGGACAATGACAAGCTAGACAACTGCATTACATGTGGCGCCTCAAGGTGGAAATATCCGGAAAGAAGGTCATAGGCTGTCAAAGTGCTGCGTCATTTTCCTTTGGCACCATGGCTACAGAGATTGTTCTCTTCGAGGAAAACAGTGGAGAACATGTAGTGGCACAAGTTAAGGAGAATGCCCAGAGATGGTATACTCAGTCATCCGGCTGGTGGTGAAGCATGGAAGGATTTTGATAGAACATGGGAGGACTTTTCAGCTGACCCTAGAAATGTAAGGCTCGGCCTTGCCACCGATGGCTTCAATCCTTATGGAACCATGAGCACAAACTATAGTATGTGGCCTGTATTTTCCCTTCCGTACAACCGTCCTCCATGGGATTGTATGGATGCATCAAACTACATGCTTTGCCTTCTAATCCCTGGCAAATCAAGTTCTGGAAAGGACTTTGATCTCTTTATTGAGCCTCTGCTGGACGATTTGCAATAGCTTTGGAAGGGTGTGCGCTCTTACGATGCATTTCAAAACGAAACGTTTGATCTTCGAACAACGGTTCTTTGGTGTACCCATGACTACCCAGCTTGCACCACTATGTCTGGGCGTATAACAAAAGGATATTATGCATGCCTGCATTGTGACAAAAATCCTCTGTCCAAATCCATAAAGAGCAAAATATGCTACATTGGGCACCATCGTTTCCTCCCGAAGCACCACCGTTTGCGGAAAGACGCGGATCTTTCCGACATTCATGAGGACCACTCAAAGCCTAGAAAATTTACTGCAGTTGAGTTACAAGCTGAGCTGGAGAAGGTTAGGCATCTTAAACCAGGAGCTAGATGTGATCCTGGGACCAAAAAGAGGAAGCGAACATATCCTTTACCGATCTGGAACCGGTGGCATGGTTTCTAGGACTTGCCTTACTAGGCATCGTTGAAACTTTGGCACAATCTTGACATCATGCACATCGAGAAAAACATCTGCGACAACTTGATTGGCACACTACTTGAACTTGACGGGAAGAATAAGGACACCTTGAAGGCTAGGTATGACTGTGAAGCCCTAGGCATTAGGCGAGATCTACATATGCAACCCACGGACATAGAGAAGGACCTTCTCTATCCATATGCACCGTATTACCTGAATAAGGATCAGAAGATGGGTTTCTGTCTATATCTGTGGGACTGCACTCTTCCTGATGGGTTTTGTTCAAACATGGCCAAATGTGTCTGCGTTCCTACACGCAAGATCACATGACTTAAAACCCATGACTGCCACATCCTGTTGCAGGGAATATTGTCTACTGGCATGCGAGGGTATTTGCATCCCGATATCTACACGGCACTTGGAGAGCTAGGAAAATTTTTCAGGCCATTGTGCAGTAAAAACATGAAACTGTCGGTGTTGGAAACGCTCAAAGATGAAATCCCGGTAATTCTATGCAAACTTGAACACATCTTTCCGCCGACATTTTTGATGTGATGGTCCACCTGGCTGTTCATTTACCTAATGAGGCAATGCTCCTAGGCCCTGCGAACTATGGGTGGATGTATCCAATAGAGAGGTTGTTGTGTACTCTGAAGAGATATGTCAGGAACATGTCACGTCCAGAAGGTTTAGTGGCAGAGGCCTACATGGTTGTCGAGTGCGTGACTTTTTTTGCTAGATACCTTGATGATATTGTGACAAGATTCAGTCGACCAGCGAGAAATGTAAGTGACCAACATGAATCAGCTTGTGATTTGTTTGGCCATGGTGTGAATTTGATTGGAGGAAGCCATGTCACCTGCTATGGAGGAAGCGATGATACTGATTTGACCCTCCAAAGGGAGCTACACAAGATGACTTGGTATGTCCTAAACAACTGCGAGGAGGTTAAGCCATATATCATGTATGTTCTGATCTCCCATACTTATGAATCCAATATTGCCATACACCTAAATATTTTAATTCCGAGTTACTCTCTGGATTGCAGTATTCGCCGAGAACAGCTGGTGAATGATGGGGTGCCCAATGTGGAAAGAAGGCTTGAGTAGGGATTTCAAACATGGTTCAAGGACCATGTTAGTTTCCTTTTGCATTTATCTCTGTCCTTTATATATAGCATTTCAATGCATGATTTGACCATATTGTATTTCTGCTGCGGTACATACAAATCATGAAAAGTGACAGGAGAATCTAGAAGCTGTGGATGAAGAGCTTTTTGCATTGGCCTATGGCCCAGACTTCCGAGTAAGAACATATTCAGCTAGTATTGTGGATGGTGTTCGGTTCCTCACTGCTGATCGTTAGAAGGGAAAGAAAACACAAAACAATGGAGTAATGACTGGCGGTTGTCACTTGGAGAAGGATATCCATTTTTATGGTGTCCTCAAGGATATCAAGGTGCTGTATTTTATCTCTGATTTGGAACACCAACGATCAGTTGTGTTATTCTACTACGATTGGTATCAGCTTGAGGGCCGCAAGGATACTGAGATGGTGTATGATAAACTCTTCCGGAGTGTCAACATTACCAATTTGGTACAAAGATGACAATTACATCTTGGCAACCCAGGCTACAAAAGTGTTCTACGTGCCAGACGCAGCCAAGGGCAAAAACTGGCGGGTGGTCCAACAAATAGTTCAAAGACATAAGTTTGATGTTGCCGAAGGACAAGAGGAGGAGGAGGTGGTGCATACTGATGTAGCATACCAACAGTTTGTAGGCTCTGACAATGAGACTGTATCTGAGGCTCTGCCTTTCAGGAAACATCGACCCTCTGTCAATGAAGGCCGCATCATAGATGCTTCATTGTTCGATCGTATTAGAGGCAAAAGGAAAGTTGTTGAAGAGGAGGAATTTGATAGTGAATCTGAAGTAGACGACACCATTGAGGAGTACTATAGTGAAAAATAAGATGAAGTACAAGATGAGACAGACGAAGAGTAGTTCTAGCTTATGGTGGTGGAGTGTTGGATGATTTGTGTTGCATGCTTGAACTGATGGATGTGTGTCTGCGTGTGTTGAACTGATGATCGTGTTTGCATGCTTTGTGGTGCATGCTTGAACTAATGGTTGTGTGCATGCCTATATTGCATGTTTTGTGTTGAACTAATGGTTGTGTGCATGCCTTTGAACTGATCAATATGATTGTCCTTTAGTTCATAGAATTAATAGTTATTCATTTGGAAAATTAGCCACAACATTGTGCTATTATTCTGTCTGTCAAACTTGGCTGAACAAAAGCTCTTTTTCGGGTAGAAAAATTGTGTTGTTATTTAGTCCGCATGGGACCCATTTTTCAGCCTACCAAACGATGCCCCTGTGAACCAAAACCGCTCACGCATGGGACCCACTTGTCATAGCAGGTAGAAAAAACCCTCTCCCCTTCATGCCACTCCCAAATCCCACACCACTTCCCCCAAATCTGCGGTAGAGAAAACTCTCTCCCCTCCCCGTGGATGACCAAATTCCGACGACGACGGTGGTAGCGGAGGCTGCAAACTGACGTGTAAGTGCTCCTCAACCTAGCGCCCTTTCACCGCGTCAACTCTTTGTTAACCGGCCGGCGATGTGGTCGCCTCCTCATTTTAGTTCGACGCATCGCCTCCTTGTTCTATAGGACACCGCGTCGATGTTGTTGTTTAATTAGTTCTAGTTCGATGCGTCACCTCCTTATTCTATGGTAGCGTGTATGTACTCACAATCTAGTGCTCCGCGCGTCGAGGTTGCTGCTTACGGCAAATCTCAATCTAGTTCACTGGAAGCGCCCTTTAGTTTACTCACTGAATTTGAATCTCGTAATAATTGACTAATTAGAATTGTATTCTAACTTAATTCTTGTATTTACTCTTTGGGGCAGGTACGATGAAGGCCAGGTAGATACATGAGCAGGTTCTAAAATTGATGCTACTGGCACTACTACTGTATATGGCACAAAAACTAAACATTCTAATTAGTGCAATCTCTAATTTAGGCTACGAAGGATGTTGTCGTCATCGATGTCTCATCTGATGATGATGTGAACAAACCTGCTGTTGTAGTTTTTCGCAAGATGAAAGCTAAGATAGCAAGGCAAAGAGCTAAAGCTTATATGAAAAGATTTAGAGCAGTCGAGAAACCGAGGATCCTTACTCCTAGAGGTGTGGTATTATATACATGTTTTGCTACATTTATATATATGCAGATATAGATTATTACTTTCTAATATTTTCTTTCTAGGTCCAAGTATGATGGGGCTTGAGGAATTCGATGAGCACTGCGTGTTTGGAAACCATTTGGAATTGACTTCTGACCAAGTTGCTTCCCTCAAAGTGTTAGTTAAACGACACAAGCTACTAAGTGTGAAAGATGAACAAGTCAAATGTCATCCGTGGGAAGGCCAAAATGGTTAAAATTTGACATTTCAATAGTTAAATTTTATTATGTACGGTGAACTCTAGCCAACAACTAATATTCTTCTTCTCCTACAGTACTTTTCAGTTATCTACAGCCGTGCACACCTCAACCGCTATCTCCCAAAGGTGTTAACAATCGCATGCTCCTACAAGACCACTTTTGAGCATGTTAACCTCTTCCAAGGCATGAATGATGCTGCCCAGATGACAAGAGGCTGGTCTAATGTTCTCGAACTCGCTGGAATAAGGGAGGGGAATGTGTGCATCTTCACCTTTTTAAATGAGGGCCTACATGGCTTCATGGGTTGTGTTAATGTTCTGTAGTGAGGCCAAAAAGTATCTTCTTGTTTATGTTGTGGTGTTGGATGAACTATTAAAGTAATATATTGCCAGTGAACTTGTAGTGGTAAGGAACTTGTTGTCAACCTGGTGCTCTACATGCTAAGTAACATTATCTCCATATGCTATGTATATATTTTGGTTCATTGTGTTCATGTTGTTGTTTTCCTGTGATTGAGAGCTGGTATGTAATATACTGTTGGGGGGATACCCCCGGGTAGGGTCACGCCGGGGTATAATGGCCTAGTTAGCCGAGGTATGGCAAGGTCAAAGGAAGTGCTGGCTGAGTCACCTCAAGGCAGGCCGGATCACGGAGTAACCCGGACCAGGAGACGTCCACCTAACTTGGTCTCAACCGACTTAAGACGTATGTCGGTAAGATGTATCTAACTTGAATGCAGGAACAGGTGTGGTCGGATCAACTATGTGGGATCCGGGTTATATCAAGCTTGTAAGAGAAGGAAGGTATCTCGCTGGTCAAAGGTGACCACTGTACGCAGAGCATGAGCGAAGCGGACAGAGGCAGGACCACCGAGGCGTGGCCGACAAAGGTGACGAAGCCTATGTCGGATGACGCAGGCGCCGCAGAGGCTCACGTAGCCTCTGCATGGATGACGCGGGGAAAAGTGACCCGGTCGGCTTACTATTTTAGGAAGAGGCATATTCCAGGGAATATGCCTCCACGTATGCCCTAAGTGGAAACCTAGCCACTCATATATAAGGGGGGCTAGGGCCTCTTTAGAAGGGGTTGATCTCTAGTGTGTTGTGATTTTATTAGTGTATTCCTGAGGTCTAGCTATTGGTGAGAGTAGGAGAGTTCTTCTTCCTCCTCTCCCCAATACAGCTCAAGGAACACTTGTAGTCTGTGAAGGTGAATCAAATAGAAAGCTACAGTGTGTGGAATCACCACACTATCCCTCCTTGGATTCCCCTAGTGTATTTAGTCCCCACCTTTATCCTATCCATGGCATCTGCCGTCACACCACCACGACAGTTGGCGCCCACCGTGGGGCAAGCGGCGCTAACAGGGGTGAAGATCCGGACGGGAAACCTCATCGGCACCGGCGAACGCATCGTCTCCGGGCTCGTTCAGCGCTTTGGAGCGCTGGACTTTGTCAGCGACAACGCTGGCTGCTTCGGCACGCGTCCTCTTCTACGCAACGGCCTCTTTGTCAAGCTCGGCGCGCACAAGGTCTACGTTGCTGTCGATGTGTCATGTGTTCATCCGCGGCACGTCGTCGAAGGAGGCGAGCCACCCCTTAGTGTGGTTCGCGGGGCGCGAATCACTCGCTCCCTGGACCATGCAGAGGTGATGATGACCGTGCCTGGCGCGGGCGCAAGCAAGGATCCGGCACCAGATCCGGAGGTAACACCTAAGGCACCGAGGAAAAGTAGAGGTCCTCCGCTAGAGAGGCCTGAGAATGTGCTGCAGCAAGCGATGGATAGCTTAGCAAACCCAGTAGCAGCAGCAGTAGATCCGGCTCAGGCACAGGCCGAGCTAGAGGAAACTAGGCAAAAAATACTAGAGGGTGCAAAAAAGATAGTCGCGGCTCAGCAGTCGTTGAACATGACACTGCGTGAGTACGCAAAGGCAAGTAAGGTAGATGATGTAAAAGTGAAGGGGAGAAATCTCATAAGTGAGATGAACAGAGAGGGTGATACTAGGATTGAGGAATCAGAGAACTGCTTGTCCGTGGGGCTGTCGAAGTATAGTACCCGGCAAAGAACCTCAGAGCATCAGATGCAGCTGCATCCGAGTTAGAAGGTCTGATAGGTGAAGCCCGTCAAAGATAGCAGGATAGAGTCAATGAGCTGGTTCGGATTGCGAACAAGCAAAATGAGGAGCTGGTCAGGGCAAACCCGGACAGAGCTGGGGCCTCCAAGATCGTTCATTCGGCGGTGGGTAACCTGGAGAAATCCGCTGGAGCCGCATCGTCTCCTCATGGTGGTCCTAGGAGAGAGGAGGTTGTAACTTCGGCCAGGAGGAATAAGCAGATAGTCCCATATGACCCGGCAAGGGCAGGGAAAGGAAAAGAAGTGCAAAGAAATGAGGATCGAAGGAGTGTGAGCCGAGGTGAAGCTGGCCGACGTAACCACGACCAAGGCAATGTCAGTCAAAGGAATGCTATAAACGGCAATGTCGGACAGCGTAATTCGGTAGGTGCAGGTCAACCGCAGCAGCGGAATATACCACGGCAAGAGCGCACTGTCGGCCAAGGTATGCAACAGAGAGCGGCTCCACAGGAGCAAGATAGATACAATGATGGAGATTCGGAGATGGTGAACGCTGGCTATCCCAGACCGGACTATCACGTGATAGGGTCAAGATTGGGAGGCAGAAACTTGATGCCTGATAACGCCAGGCTAAAACTGGATCGGCTGTATAGGTCAGAGCAAATTGAGTGTCAAGGTCCTCCGAGTCCAGCATGTTTTGGGCCCCGGATCATGAAGGAACCTCCGATACCTAACTTCCAGTTACCTAGAGGCACAAAGACGTATGACGGCAGCACTAAGTTGGAAGATTGGTTCATTAACTATGGAACCGCTGTGAAAATTGCCACGGGCAACTTGAGATGGGCTGTGAGATATGTCCCCCAGATGCTAGAGGGGCCAGCAAGGGTATGGCTAAACAATTTTCCACCCGGAAGTATTAACTGTTGGATCGATTTTGAGGAGATGTTTGTTAGCAACTTCTCAAGTACGTATCAGAGACCTAACAGGCCACAGACCCTAGCAATGTGCAGGCAGAGACCGAATGAAACTGACCGGGAGTTCTTAACCCGTTGGTGCATAGTAAGAAACTCGTGTGAGGGCGTGATTGAGTCACAAGCCATAGCTTGGTTTGCGCAAGGATGCAGATATGCAAGCATGCTATGGAAAAGGTTGCAAAGAGATATGCCAACCACCTTGGTAGAAACAATCCGGATTGCTGATTCATATGCTTTGGGTGATTCGACGCAACCTAGGCTCACCTCAAACGAGTCAAGCGAGGAGTATTGTCAGCGAGATGGGGCCGGGTCATCCCGAAGAAATGATTACCGAGGTAAAAAGAGGGGTGACAGACCGGATTATCGGTACAGTTCGCAACAACTTGCAGCTGTGAATCAGGACCAACCCGGAGCAGGAGGCAGTCAACTTTAGAAAACTAGAGGACAGCAATGGACACCAAGGAATGATGGGAAGAAAACTTGGATGCTAGAGCAGAAAAAACAGTGGCAAGAAAAGAAGGACCGTCCGAGATACACCTAAGGGGGGCTAGGGCCTCTGTAGAAGGGGTTGATCTCTAGTGTGTTGTGATTTTACTAGTGTATTCCTGAGGGCAAGCTAGTGGTGAGAGTAAGAGAGTTCTTCTTCCTCCTCTCCCCAATACAGCTCAAGGAGCACTTGTAATCTGTGAAGGTGAATCAAATAGAAAGCTACCGTGTGTGGAATCACCACACTATCCCTCCCTGGATTCCCCTAGTGCAGTTAGTCCCCACCTTTAGCCTATCCATGGCATCTGTCGTGACACCACCACGACATATACAGAATAAAGTTGTAGCTCAGCACAAAACCAATGGACAGATCCATCGGTTGCAAGTTAGTTCTGCAGAAGTTGGTTGACGGTTCGATTCCGTCTACATGCACGAAATTTTTTTCTATTATTTAATTTCTATAAAACACACTCACAGCTAGGGCCGGCGGAAAACGTCACAAAGCCATTTCGAACCTAGCACTACCGTGAGATACACTACGTACGTAACATTGACACCGAGCTGACAAGTGGGGTTGAAGCTTGGAGGAGACGGTCGATGCAAAAAAAGTGTCGAATATGTGCCGTGATGAAATCCACGATGAATTTTGCTCCAGACGAAATGGCAAACTGGGCTTTAGCGCCTAGGACGAAATCTGCGACGAATTTGCCATGACGAAAACACGGAACGTCATGGATAACCGGGCAGGAGGGACTTGGAGCTCGTTACAACGAAACGTTCTAGAACATCAGGAATCCGCGACGTTTTTAGGTCACGTCTTAAAAAAATGTCACAGATTGTCCAGATTCTTGTAGTGGCAAGGAAAGACAACGAAAAAACTCTAAAGCTCGAAATTCAGAGGTAGGTAGGTGAGAGCGTGAGTGCCCCACCGTCGGCCACCCTAGCCCCGCCGCCTTCTCGCTGATGGCCTCCCCGGCCCCGGCGTCCCCCTCCCTCTGTCTCCCTTCCCCCGTTCTCCATGGCGTCCGCGTCACCTTCCCATCCCCCGGGCTTCCCGCTCCGGTAGCAGAGATCTGGGAGCATGGAGTCGGTGTCTTCATTGGCGGTGGTGTGCGGCAACAACCATGTCTCCGGCATGGGGGTCTCCTCGGCATCGGGTGGGAGCCAAGAGGTGGCCCAGTCATCCCCAGCGGGGCTCGAGCCGGCGAGAGGTGCCTGGCAGCAGCCGCGGTTGTCGTGTAAGGCTCACTAGAGGATACATAAGGAGCATCAGTTCATCGGTGGGCGAAAGCGCAAGGCGGCACCACCATAAGAGATGGAGGGCCTCTACTTCAACTGCTACAGGGAGGGGCATCTCAGGCTGGGATGCACATACCCCATGGTGTACCTTCGCTATGTCCATGAGGGCCATGCTGCCAAGAACTGCGAGCTACGCAGGAGCCCGTGGGCATCTGAGGAGGAGGATGAGCTTCGGCGTCTTTCCCTAGCGAAGAGATCCTGCTGTGGGTCACCTAGGAGGCGTCCGGTGCATCAGAGGCTTCAGTTTGTCGCGCGGGATCCCTTGCCACCCCCGCCTCCTCCTCCACCACTGATGCCAACGCTCCAACCTCGCCCTGCCATGGATGTCTAGCCACAGCTGAGAGTTGTGCCTGCACCTGGCAGTGCAACAGACCCTTGCGAGGCTCCGTTGGGGCCGGTGGAGGAAGATGAGGGTCCAGCCCCAATCTGCGTGGTTAGGCGTCCGGTGGTGGTGAATGATCTGGAGCATAGAATCAGGTTCGCCATGGTGGCATATGTCGGGGGCAGTAGGCCAGCAGTTACGTGTGGTCAAGCGCTGGAGGCCATCGTTGCTGCTGGTGTGCCTAGGGTAGAGGTCTCGGTGCACCGGTTCATGCCAGAGGATTTCCTAGTGGTATTCGACCGTGCGGAGCACAAGGTGAAGGTGTTTGCACTTCCATCGATTGAGCATGCGGGCTTCTCCCTATTCTTTAGGTAATAGAACCGGCAGGCGCAAGCGCTGCAAGCGTCCATGAGCTCCAAGGTAAAACTGCTGTTGGAAGTGGTGCCGCTGCACGCGTGGGACATCAAGGTGGTGGAGGACTTGCTAGGTCTGACCTGTGCGATGGCGGAAATCGCGCCGGAGACCAGAAGCCGTTGGGATCTCTCGTTCTTCAAGCTCATGGCTTGGACACCGGAGTTGGATTCGATCCCGGTGGCAAGAACTCTGGCGGTGCCAGAGCCAGTGAGGGTGCGGCCATGCAGGATAGGGCATGCATGCGAGGTTCTCACTGTGGAGCCATCGGAGATGTAGTACAAGGTGCTTGTGCACGTTACATTAGGTGGAGGAGGAGGTGAGGCCAGACGAGTGGTTCACGCCGCAGTCGTCGGGGAGTGACCAGAGCAGGCTTCCCGATGAGTTCCATGGCGGTGGTAGAGGCGCCGATGCTCGCCGGATTACTCGCGACCGTAGCACAGACGGCGGGATCTACGTGGCGGCACTGGTGGCGGGGGACACCACTTCGGGGGCATAGGATACGTGTCGTAGGCGGCATTGGCGCCACTGGATTAGATGCTTCCCGAGATGGTTAGCCCTAATCCCATCATTCAAACAAAAGGTGGAAAGGCACATGAGGACAAGGAGAGTGCTGCAAAGGAGGTCTCTCGGTCAAAATATGGGTCTTACCCTACGCAAGTGGGCCCTGTCGAGACGTCTGTCCTGTTGGGAATATGCCCTAGAGGCAATCACATATGATGTTATTCCCAATGTATTCATAAAGTTATTGTCCTTGTATGAACTACTGATATGTATCATTGAATATGTGATTCGATTGTGGAACTACATATTCATGTTATTCATACTAATTGTCCTTGGTCGTTGAGGTTGTGCTGGACACACAACTTAGACTGATGTGAAAGTCGGCTGATGACTCGGTTCCACTTGTCATGGGCATGGAGATGCTATTCCGACTTACACGGATTCGGCTAAAGAGTTTAGCGAGTCGGACTGACCCATATTGAGGTACAACGAATAAGTCGTCATTTGTATATCTCAATCAATGTAATCCATAGACCTGAGGTTATTGCACAATCCGAGTTGAGGATCACCGACTTAGGTTCTATCAAACGTTGTTCCGTCACTTGCAATTATAAAGGCAGAGTTCGGGTCGACTGAGAATCAAGATGCGTGCTGTGAATAACTAAGATGGGATTTTGCCTCTCTATCTAGAGATATATTCTCTGGGCCCTGTCAGAAGATATGATTTGGAAAGCATGGCCATGCATGACTCGGTAAGTGTTAACTAAGGCAATCGACTAAGAGTTAGTCGGATGAATCACTTATCTCGGATCGAGAAAGAGAGTCGGACTATTTAAGGGAGGACGATTTGTTCGCCTATAGTTCGACAAGGTATATCGTGAGGCAAAAGGGACTTAGACGAAAGTCGCATTGGAAGGTTTGTCGTCATGACATTTTGGTACTTGGGAGTCGGCACGTTCTGCTAGGAGCCGCTACCGACTGATCGATCCCGAGTGAGACTCGGGTCGTGTCCGAGTTACCATAAGCTAGTCGGGTCACACACTTAAGAGCGAGAGAAACTTTGGGTTAGACCCAAACATGAAATCTATTTGGGTTGGACCCAAATAGAGACATGGACTAAGTCAGCAAGTTGGACTTGCAGTGACTAATATAGGCCTTTTAGTGAATGGGCCACAAGTGAGTGAACCCCACTTTCACTCCCTATATAAGTTGCGGCGTATGTGCTTAGGCACAAGGTTCGGTCACTCCATGTGTTGGAAACCCTAGCCCTAGTCCGTCATGTCGCTGCCATACCGGACCTAGCAGTCCACCGCCAGCACTCGTCCTCGTACGTGTGGATACTAGTGGAAGTGTTATACGTTCAGCACTTCGACAATTGTGGAACCGGAACAGATCGTGAGGACTGCACTGCATCAAGCGACGTGCTTCACTGATTCCACAACTGCGCGTCTAGTGGTAATCCTCGTGGCCTTCTACCTGAGCTAGATCTTGGGACCATCGCGTAGGGAAAAAGTTTTTGTTTCTCTCTGCTTGACCCAACAGTGGTATCAGAGCAATAGCTTCTGGTTTTAGGCTCGAAATCTTGCATATGTGATATGCGGTTGGTGTTAGATTGGATCTAATTGCAGTTTTGGTGGTCGATCTATGAGATAGATCGTTTTTGTACGATGTTAATTGGATCAACTGTACTCGGGGGAATAGATGATGTGGTTTCCATGATCTAACTTCTAAGGTCGTGGAAGGACATACCCCTACCAGTCAGCTTCCGCCATCGGGGTAGACTGTGACACGTAAATCCGGATGCGGTGATCGAAGATCAAAGAGTTTGGTCAAATGAGAGGCTGGATTGGATTTGGATAAATTGTTTTATCCGATGAAGAAATCCATGTCCGGAATGCAGATGAGATCTGTGTTTATCCGAATCTATGACCGCCGGCTTCGCCCTGTCATAGCGCCTTAGATGTCGTTGCGAGTTTCACAACGCTGGTAGATATCGTATCTATGCATAACTTGTTTTTGTAGGATGATGTTGTGAATGGTATGGCTTATGTGCATGTGATGTGTGTAATCCATACGTGATCTGTGTATCACGGTTTTTGTCTGCCGGCTAGAGCCTAGGTGTTGTCATCTTGCTGTATAACGACCTGCGTGTCGGATTCTCTATGTAATTTACTTTACTAGCTAGTGTAGCTATTTGGAGAATCTAGAAGGCATGCAAGTCAATGTACAAGTCGGCTACATGGTGTAAAGCGGCACGTGACAAGAGTTGGAACGAGTCGGATTACAGACTTTGTGGAGATGGAGATCGCCATGAAGAGAGCCATACCATTTCACATTATAATTGCTTTATTTTGTGTTATGTTTATGTCTCTGTTTTACCTCTGTTAGATAGTTGGTAGAAAGTAATACCTCAAAGAAGGTCTAGTCGGTTTCCTCGCCAGTGCTACACCATCACAAGTCGGACATTTTTGGTAGTGGGATCATAAAATTGAGGTGCTATCAATTCTTTCCGACTAGGTAGGTTCAAGTCGAAATCTTACAGCAGAAGCACTCGGTAATCTAGACGGGTCTATCACAACGGTTGTGGGACTCGGGGAAAAGTCGGATGGGAGCCGGGGCATGTGATGCCACCCATCCAATAGATGTGATTGACAAGGAGTTGTCTACCTAGATCACTTGATGGCTAGCGGTGATGCTAAAGCTCACTATTCAAGTTCCTTATTTAGGGTCCTGAATCACTAAGTAACCATCGTAGGGGTGTTGGTTCTAGTGGAGCATAATTATTAAAGTGTTTAATATGCTTGCTCTTTTATGGATACATGTCTTAAGTGTTTTGCATATTTTCTGTTGTAGATCAATGGCACCTAGCAGTCTCCCTCAGATTTCCAGTTTTTCTTTGAGAACCATCTTAGAGAAAGATAAGCTGAATGGAACTAATATCACCAACTGGTATCGTAATCTGAGAATTGTTCTCAAACAAGAAAAAAGGTACCATGTCCTAGACAACCCACTTCCAGATGAGCCAGATGAGAATGCGACTGTCGCAACCACCAATGCCTACCGTAGGACTTGTGATGAGTCTACGGAGATAATTTGTCTTATGCTTGCTCACATGGAACCAGACTTGCATTAGCAGTTCGAGAATGTTGAGGCCTACGATATGATCGAAAGCCTCAAAAGTATGTTCCAGGCTCAGGCAAAGACTGAGAGGTATCAAGTCTCTCAGGCTTTGTTGAGCTGCAAGCTTAAGGATGGCGATCCACTGAGTCTGCATGTGATCAAGATGGTTGGTTACGTGCAATCTCTGGAAAGGCTTGGCTACCCCATTAGCGAAGAGTTCGCTACAGACATAATTCTTACCTCTCTTCCTAGTGCGTATGGTCAGTTCATATCGAACTACCACATGAATGGTATGGCTAATAAGCTCACTGAATTACATGGGATGCTCAAGCAGGCTGAGGCGGATCTCAAGAAAGGCGCCAGTCAAGTGTTGCTGATGCAGAATAAGGCTAAGTTTAAGAAGAGTTCTTGGACTAAGAAGAAGGCTAAGTCAGGAGGTAAGGCTTAGGACCTGGTCCAAAGCGCTTCCTCAGGGACTAAGCCATCTCCTGTAGCCGGATCCTCTTGCTTCTATTGCAAGGCGGATGGTCACTGGAAGAGGAATTGCAACAAGTATCTGCCTAATAAAGCCAAGCGTGGAGGTGTGACTTTTGGCTCAGGTACGCTTGTTTGCAATGTTATAGACATTTATCTTGCTGATGCACCTGGTAGTTCTTGGGTATATGATACCGGATCAGTCATTCACATCTACAACTCGTTGCAGGGACTGGTAAGAACTAGTAGCGTGGTAAGAGGCGAGGTTGACATTCGAGTCAACAACAAAGCGAGAGTCGCTGTGTTGGAAGTCGACATGATGCAACTTCATTTACCTTCTTGATTCTTAATGGAGCTAAATAATTGTTATTATGTTCCATTGCTTAGTCGAAACATTATTTCTGCCTCATGTTTGATGAGACAAGGCTATGAGTCGAATATTAAGAATAATGGTTGTTCTTTATATTTGAATGCTATGTTTCACGGCTTTGCACCCTTCCAGGACAGGCTATTTATTTTGAATCTTGATACAGAATCTGTCTATAACATAAATGTGAAAAGGTTGAAACCAAATGATCTGAATATGACTTTCTTTTGGCACTGTCGACTTGGTCATATAAGTTGGAAACGCATGAAGAAGCTCCATGATGATGGACTCCTAACTTCGTTCGACTTAGAGTCGTTCGAGACATGCGAATCCGGCCTACTCGGCAAGATGACCAAGGCACCTTTTGTAGGGTGTCCGACTTATTGGGACTAGTACATAGTGATGTATGTGCCCCAGTGACCATGATAGCCAGAGGTGGTTATGAGTACTTCATTACCTTCACTGCTGATTTGACTAGGTATGGATATATCTACTTGATGAAACATAAGTAGGAAGCCTTTGAAAAGTTCAAGGAATTCCAGAATGAGGTACAAAATCAACTCGGCAAGAAAATAAAGTTTCTTCGGTCAGACCAGGGAGGCGAGTACATGAGCCATGAGTTTGATGACCATCTGAAGAGTTGTGGAATAGTTCCCCAGCTCACTCCGCCCGGAACACCGTAGAAAAATGGTGTGTCGGAAAGGCGGAATCAGACCTTGTTAGACATGGTACGATCAATGATGAGTCGGACAGATCTGCCTTTATCATTTTGGGGTTGTTATCTAGAAACTACAGCGTTCACACTAAACAGAGTACCATCAAAGTCGGTAAAGAAGACATCGCATGAGATGTGGACTGGCAAGAAGTTGAGTTTGTCTTTTCTTAAGATTTGGGGTTGTGAAGCATTTGTCAAGCAACTTCAGACGGAGAAGCTTACGGCCAAGTCAGATAAGTGTATTTTCATGGGGTATCCGAGGGAATCCTTGGGCTACTACTTCTACAACCGAGAAGAGGGCAAAGTGTTTGTCGCTCGGAATGGTGTCTTCCTTGAGAAAGTGTTTCTCAGTCGAGGAGTCAGTGGGAGCACGGTGCATCTCAAAGAAATTCGAGAGGTACCGGCCAGCAGCGAGTCGGCAAAAACCTTGGAGGTTGAGCCGGTCGTGGTACCTGAGCCGGCAACTGCACCGACACTGCGAAGATCGGCTAGATTGAGAAGTTTTCGTGATGTGTTACTGTTGGACAGTGATGAGCCGGCAACTTATTTGGAAGCCATGGTGGGATCTGATTCTGAGTCATGGCTTGGAGCCATGAGATCCGAATTAAAGTCCATGGATGAAAATCAAGTTTGGAACTTGGTTGATCTGCCAGACGGTGCAAGACCCGTCAAGTGCAAATGGGTCTTTAAGAATAAAACTGATATGGATGGAAATGTTTCTATCTATAAAGCACGACTTGTCGCGAAAGGGTTCCGACAAGTTCAAGGAGTTGACTACGATGAGACTTTCTCTCCCGTGGTGATGCTTAAATCAGTTCGGATCATGTTAGCTATGGCAGCCTATTTCGACTATGAGATATGGCAGATGGATGTCCAGACGGCTTTCCTTATTGGAAATTTAACCGAGGACGTGTATATGATACAACCCGAGGGTTTTTTCAATTCGGCTAATGCTGACAGGGTATGCAAACTTTGGAAATCCATTTATGGGTTGAAGCAAGCATCTCAGAGTTGGAACATTCGCTTTGATGAGGTAGTCAAATCGTTTGGCTTCATCAAGAGTGATCATGATTCTTGTTTATACAAGAAGTTTAGTGGGATCAAAGTAAACTTTCTGATCTTATATGTGGATGACATATTACTGATTGGAAATGATGTCCAGATGTTGCAAGAAACCAAGGAATCATTGGAAAGGAGTTTTTCAATGAAAGACTTGGGTGAGGCGACTTACATACTAGGAATTCGGATCTATAGAGATAGATTAAGGCGGCTCATTGGATTGAGTTAGAGTACATATTTGGACAAGTGCTGAAGAATTTCAACATGGAATCGTCTAAGAAGGGGTTCTTACCGATGTCCCATGGCGTAAAACTTAGCAAGACTCAGTGTCCTTCGACAACTGATGAGCAAAGTCGGATGAGTGCGATTCCATATGCTTCTGCAGTCGGATCCATCATGTACGCTATGATTTGTACTAGGTCGGATGTTTCCTATGCTCTAAGTGTTGTGAGCAGATACCAGGCTGACCCTGGAGAGATCCACTGGGCAACGGCTAAAAATATCCTTAAATACTTGAGAAGGACTAAGGATATGTTCCTAGTTTATGGAAGTGAGGATGAACTCATTGTAAAGGGCTAAATAGATGCGAGTTATCTCACTAACTTAGATCATTCTCATTCGCAATCCAGATATGTGTTGTGATAAACAGAGGGGTTGTGAGCTGGAAGAGTTCCAAGCAAGAGATGGTGTCTGCGTCTACAATAGAGGTTGAGTATATTGCTGCCTCAGAGGTAGCAAAGGAAGCCCTTTGGATGAGGAATTTCCTCATGGATCTTGGTGTGGTTCAGGGCTCGTCCAATCCGTTAGACGTGTATTGTGACAATAATGGTCCTGTCGCACAAGGCAAGGAACCTAGACAACACCAGAAGAACAAACATATACTCATGTGGTACCACCTGATTCACCAGCTCGTGGATCAAGGTGATATCAAGTTATGCAAGGTACACACGGATGCAAATATTGCGGATCCGTTGACAAAGCCACTTCCACAGCCGAAGCATGAGGCGCACGTGAGAGCTATGGCCATTAGATGCCTAGACATGTGATGTCGGATGATTGACTCTAGTGCAAGTGGGAGACTGTTGGGAATATTCCCTAGAGGCAATCAGATATGATGTTATTCCCAATGTATTCATAAAGTTATTGTCCTTGTATGAACTACTGATATGTATCATTGAATATGTGATTCAATTGTGGAACTACATATTCATGTTATTCATACTAATTGTCCTTGGTCGTTGAGGTAGTGCTAAACACACAACTTAGACTGATGTGAAAGTCGGCTGATGACTCGGTTCCACTTGTCATGGGCATGGAGATGCTATTCCGACTTACATGGATTCGGCTAAAGAGTTTAGCGAGTCGGACTGACCCATATTCAGGTACAACAAATAAGTCGTCATTTGTATATCTCAATCAATCTAATCCTTAGACCTGAGGTTATTGCACAATCCGAGTTGAGGATCACCGACTTAGGTTCTGTCAAACGTTCTCCCATCACTGGTCAATTATGAAGGCAGAGTTCGGGTCGACTGAGAATCAAGTTGCGTGATGTGAATAACCAAGATGGGATTTTGCCCCTCCATCTGGAGAGATATTCTCTGGGCCCTCTCAGAAGATATGATTCAGAAAGCATGGCCATGCATGACTCGGTTAAGTGTTAACCGAGGCAATCAACTAAGAGTTAGTCGGATGGATCACTTATCTCGGATCGAGAAAGAGAGTCGGACTATTTAAGGGATGACGATTATTCACCTATAGTTCGACAAGGTATATCGTGAGCCAAAAGGGACTTAGACGAAAGTCACATTGGAAGGTTTGTCGTCATGACTTTTTGGTACTTGGGAGTCGGCACGTTCTGCTAGGAGCCGCTACCGACTGATCGATCTCAAGTGAGACTCGAATCTTGTCCGAGTTACCATAAGCCTGTCGGGTCACACACTTAAGAGCAGGAGCAAGTTTGGGTTAGACCCAAACAGGAAATCTATTTGGGTTGGACCCAAATAGAGACATGGACTAAGTCAGCAAGTTAGACTTGAAGTGACTAATATAGGCCTTTTAGTGAATGGGCCACAAGTGAGTGGATCCCACTTTCACTCCCTATATAAGCTGGGGTGCAGGTGCTTAGGCACAAGGTTAGGTCACTCCATGTGTTGGAAACCCTAGCCCCAGTTCGTCCTGTCGCCGCCGTACTGGACCTAGCAGTCCACCTCCAGCGCTCCTCCTCGTACGTGTGGATACTGGCGGAGGTGCTGTATGTTCAACACTTCGATGATCATGGAACCGGAACGGATCGTGAGGACTGCACTGCATCAAGCGACGTGCTTCATCGATTCCACAACTGCACGTCTAGTGGTAATCCTCGTGGCCTTCTACCTAAGATGGATCTTGGGATCATCACGTAGGGAAAATATTTTGTTTCTCTCTGCGTGACCCAACATGTCCAATGGATGGAAAGACCGAGCCAAGAGGGAGCTTTGCCTATGGTGGAAGTTGCGTTGTGCATGGTGCCGGGGGTTGTCGTGGAGCGGCTTGAAGAGACCACGTGCGCTGTGCGGTGCCAGGAGGTGCTGACTGACTCGGTTGAGACAATTGAGCTGATCGTGTCCCAGCCAGTAGTCGTGCAGAAATTGGTTGCCGAATCCAGGGACATCTGACTATTTGATGGGACCGGATCAGACTCAGAATATGTGGATGAGGAGATTGACTACGACCCACCAGGTCAGGAGTTGATGTCCTTGGGTGCGGATAGGGGCCTTCAGGAGTCTGCGCCTCCCTCGCTCACTAGGGAGGTGGTGGCGCAGGTTGGGGGCCATGTGGTGGGGGAGTCGTTGGACCATGTCCAAGGAAGCAGCCCCCACGTTTCCCCATGCACTGCGGGTAACGAGATTGTTGAGTGCCAGTTGGTGGTGCATGCTGGGGCCCCGACGCTAGAAGAGAAATCGTTGTTGTCTGAGATAATTCCTATGGAAAAGATCAAATCCTTCTGTGCAAACATCATTAAGACTCTAGCGCCACCCATTCTGAAGGAGATTGAGTCCTCCAAGCTGCGACCGGAGGTGGAGCCGTTCACCCCACAGAGAGTGACCCGCAGGAGTGCTGCCACCCTGGTGCATGCTACAACGTGGCTCAAGGAGGCGTCAACAGGAGATAATGTGTTGCTGAAGGCACTGGGCATCTGCCCCTAGAATCGATCGGTGAATGAAGAGGATCTGCACGTGTTCAAGCAGATGTTTAACTCCCCACCGAGGGAGCAACATTTGCGAGTGATGGCTTCCATATTTGGGAAGGTAATGCCACCTATCTTTGAGACGACGGAGGGATGTCAGGTGGCGATCACAGCCTAGTGATCGTGTGTGGAAAGGATTTTTGTTTTTGTCTTTATGGATATTAATATTGAGATCCTAGATTGGAACGTTCGGGGGCTTCATGATCCATCTAAGAGAAACATTGTGAGGGAGTTTGTGGCCGCTCTTAAGGTGAATTTAGTGTGTTTCCAGGAAACCAGAGTGGATGTAATGGACATGTATTTTGTTATGCAATGCTTGCCTCCGTACTTTCACGGCTTTGCTTACCTCCCGACAATTGAGAAGAGGGGAGGGATCCTTCTGGCCTTGAACTCCTTGGTCATGGAAGTGACTAATCTGAGCTTGGATTCTTACGCCAATACGGGAGAGGTTATATCTAAAGATAACAACCAATGGTGGCTAACCTTGGTATATGGGCCATAGTCTACAGAGGATAAAATTAGCTTTCTCGTGGAGCTTTCCGAGCGGAGATCCCTATGCCTGGGGCCTTGGCTGGTCATAGGTGATTTTAACATGATCATTGATGCGGCAGATAAGAACAATAGCAATCTGGATAGGAGTATGATGGCGAGGTTCAAGATCTTCGTGTAGCAGTTTGATCTTGAGGATATCTATCTGCACGGGAGGATGTACACGTGGAGGAAAGGGAGGGCGGAGTCGACGCAATCGAGGATTGATTGTGCCCTGGCATCAGTAGACTAGGACATCATGAACACGGATGATGTTCTCTAGGCACTATCATCGTCGGTCTCTGACCATGCCCCGCTGCACTTGGCGCTCAATGTCGCGTTCAGGCCCAAGCAGAGGTTCAAGTTTGAGTCCTTTTGGCTGAAACTTGAAGGGTTCGAGGAGGCAGTTAAGGAGGCGTGGGTCTGCGACCCGGCAATTGTGGATACTTTTAAGAGGCTGGATGCCCTGTATCATAATGCGGCAAGACACTTATAGGCGTGGGGCCAGAGGAAAGTGGGCAATGTGAAGCTGCACATTGCAATTGCCAACACAATTATCTTTTGGCTTGATGTTGCACAAGAGAGGAGGAGACTCTCTATGGGGCATCTATGGCTGTAGAGAACTCTAAAACTGCCAGTCCTTGGTTTGGCATCCTTAGAGAGGACGATTGCGAGACAGAGGTCGCGTATTAGGTGGCTCGAAGAGGGGGACACGAACACAAAACTGTTCCATGTTGTTGCTGGTGGCACAAGGACAAAGAATTTCATCAAATCGGTCAAGGTTGGGAGGATATCATCACTAACCAATATGGAAAGGTACGTGCTTTCACTGAAGCGTACCAGGCGCTGCTAGGGCAGGTTTGGAACAGGGAAGTCACCCTGGAGTTAAATGCGCTGGGATTGCCGACCCATGAGATACATTACCTGGGGGCATCTTTACGGAGGAGGAGGTTTGGGGAGTAATCAAGGAACTCCCTAGGGACCGCGCACCAGGCCTAGACAGATTCACTGGGGCCTTTTACCAGCACGCTTGGCAGGTAATTAAGGGAGACATCATGGTTGTCCTGCTTAAGCTAGCAGTGGGAGATGGCAGGGGCTTCACAAGACTGAATAAAGCACTGATTACTGATAGCTGTGAGATTCGACACATTTTTTATGGCTTTATTTGATGGTTTTCTCCCAGATTTGATCGTTTTTTGGCTTTACCTAACGCTAATACTTCGGTAGCAAAGAAAACTTGGTTTTAATGTGTGTTTTAGGTTCTGAACGTCAATAGAAGGATTTAACTAGATAAACACAATATTCTGGAGAAAACAAGCAAGTCTCACCTTGGAAGCACGCAAGGGGAGCTCACAGAAGCTTGAACGAGCAACTATACGGTGGAAATATTTTTCCGGCTGTATAGTTCCCGCCGTATAGTTTCCGCCGCCTCTGTCTTGTCAAAAGGGACAACTTCCGTGAAGGGATGGAGGACAAAAACACAACACTGTAGCCGCCATACCATCCAGAAGGGAGAAAGAAGAGATCCGGAGAAGAAGGGGAAGACGTTCATCATCTCGCTCCACGATCTTCAACCTCCAAGCCAATACACCCCCATATCCACTACTTGTACTTGAGAGAGAGAGAGGGATCTCCACATTGCAATACTAGGGTTTGAGATTGTTTCTTCCTATCTTGAAATGTGTTGGATATTTTTCTATTCTTATTGTGGATCTCCACGATATACAAAGACGAATTCCCTTTATTCAATTATATTGATGATCTATTCTTCTCTCATGTGTGAGTAATTCCTTCGGACGTGGGAGATGTAGGGGATTGGTGAGATGTGATGTGCCTTCATATTTTGCATTAGTTTGTGACTGATTCTAATTACTATATTATGTGTGCTTGACTATCTATGGGATTCCTAATGCTTGTTGTCCAATTAAGGGTCCAGACAACATGATACTTTGTTCTACATAGATAAGATCTTGTTCGTTAGTGGACCGGTAACCCCCGGGTGACACGGGGATATCAATGGAAAGCTAGTTGACTTGTGGATAACGAGTAACCACTATGCTTATTGCATTAGTCTGATCCAAGGAGCTTAATTGCTAAGAAACCTGAAGGGTCTTAATAGTCTAGTGTCTGACCGTGGTTTTGGTAATAGGCTAGTAGGATTATTGAAGTTGGGATGAAATCTACCAAGAGGAGTTCCCGCTAATTATGGGTTGCTCGCCTACACATATATTTATAAGATTATAACTGTTACATTTATCACGCGTCCACCATGCACAGTCACTATCACCATGAACTGACTCTCCCCATGCCTTCTTTCGCCATCTGCAGGAAACAACAAACAACAAAGCCATTCTTTACTTTTATGCTTCATATTTATGAAGTTTACATTTTAGTTCTATTTAAATACATCTCATTTAATCAAAACCCCATTCCTATTTTCAACACTTGCAGTCAATGCACTCGAACACATGTGACAACTTCAGGTGCGACAGAGACTTCATCAATAAACACTTACCTTTGGGCTCCTTGTGGGATCGATATCTGAACTTCGAAACTAGCTACAAACAATCTATGCTCCTGCAGACATCAAGCTATTTTATGGCGCTGTTGTCGGGGAGCTAAGCGTTAAGTGTTTGTGTTTTGACATTTCAGGTGTTGCTACTACAAAATGTCCTCCTTAAGAGATAAAGGGTCTACACGCTCTGGTAGGACCTACCTACCGGATTATTTTGAGCATGTGCCTGCTCAGAGGCGCAAAGAAATTATTGAAAAACTTTTAAGATCAAATAAAGTTGAAGTTGAAAACCTGAGTGATATTATGGAAATCATGTCTATTTATAGGACAACTCCTATGAAACCTAAAGAAAACTCTTAGGGAATACAGTGCTCTAAGTTCTGAATTTCTTAAACAACCAATAGAGTTCCCTAATCCTGGAGTTAGGGGATATCGATTTGATGGTGGAATTATTAAAATTTTGCAGGAGAAAGATTTTAGTGGAAGGGATGATGAAGACCCAGGGAGACATATTAGAGAGTTTGACGATGTGATAACATCACTTGGGCCAAATGGTTTGCCAAGAGACTTCTCTCGTCTTAAATTATTTCGATGGTATCTTAAAGGTAAAGCTCTAGACTGGTTATATTCTCTCCCTCGCCATTACATTAAATGTTGGGAAAACTGCATTACTAAATTCATAAACAAGTTTCTTCCTTTTTAAAAGGTAACTGAACTAAGAAAGAACATAGGTAACTTTAGTCAGAACGTGGGAGAAAACTACCCACAAGCCTAGGAAAGATTCTTTGGAATGATAAATAGTATTCCTAATCATGGCTATTCAGAACTAACAATATTCCATTTATTTTACCACGGTCTCAATACTCAATGTAGAGAGTTACTTGACTTCTCAGCAGGGGGATCAATAAATACTTTCACTATTAAATAATGTTTGGAATTAATGTTTACTAGGGCTAAGAATGATTCTTTATATAATCCTGATTTTGGTACTAAGCCGGAAAAAGGGATACTTCGCATAACTCTTGATCTTATGCCCGAGGTACGCAAAACTATGAAAGAAAAAGGTATACCTTCTAAACTTGTTGAGGAAAACAAAGTAGATTTCTTACAAGTTTTAACTCAAGAAGATGAAACTAGAAAAGTTTTTCAAGAATTAAAACATCGACAAGTAAAATCTCATAATACTTGCATAAGCATTTCGAAAAACACAAAAAGATTCTGGTGGAACTCACTAAAAATTATGATGAGATTGGCCAAGAAATAAAATTATTTCACAAGTACCTTAGTATGATTGAAACCCAATGTGAACAAATAGCATCTTTATCAAATTTTCTTTGTGAAGATAAAGATATTCCTGTTTCTACTAATGTTGTCACTAGAAGGGGTGCAGTTGTTACAGGACCCTTAGGACCACCAGAATACAAAGCCGAAAAAGAGCGAAAGGAAAAAGCCTTTCTTGCAGTAAGTCAAGAAGATGATACATTGGTGGATCCTCAAGGTGAAACCGAAACGTAAGATCAAACTAAGGAGGACCAAAATGATTCACAAGATGATCATTATGACTCTGATGCAGAGACAGTTGATCCAAGAGAAGATAAAGAAATAAGGAAGGAAGATGAAGTTATTATAGTAGAAAATAAGAAAAGCAATAAGCAACAACAAAAGAAAGCAACGAAAGAGCCTGACCCTCCATAAAAGGTAAAAGACAAGAGTAAGTCAGATGAGAAAAAGCTTCCTTATAGAGATTGAAAAAACAAAGCACCGGATTAGGTAATTTATAATTCTTTTACAAAGGCACTTAGTGACCCCCGTCTGGAAATTCCATTTGCGGATGCAATCAAAGTTCCTACTTATGGTAAATTCCTTCATGATATTCTTAGTAGAAAGAAAGAAATAACTGAAACTGTTGCCATGGTAAATAGCTATCCTGCTAATGGGAAGCTGTTGTCTAACTTTAGAGATCATGGAATACCAACTATTTCATGCTCAATAGGTAAAAAAGATATTCACAATGCCTTATGTGATCTAGGAGCAGGAGTTATTGTAATGTCATATGATACATTGCAAATGTATTTATAATTTTTGGTGTTCCATGCTTGGTTTTATCTAATTTCGTGTGTTTTGTCCACACTTTGGAGTACTTTTCATATGATTTCTTGGACTAACCTATTAACAAGAGCCACAGTGCCAGCTGCCTGTTTTCTGCTGTTTTTGGTTTCAGGAAGTCAAAAAATGAATATTCTCAGAATTGGACGGGACAAAAGCCAAAGTCATTATTTTACCGGGGGACACTTGGAGCCAGAATACGAGATGGAGAGGGGCTGGGGCCCGGCCACACCACCTGGCCACGCGGCCAGGCCTGGCCCGGGCCAGGGGTGGTTTGGCTGCCCTAGGCACCCCCTCAGCCTCTCCTTCCTCCTATATATTTCCTCTGATATGGAAACCCTAAGTACCTGATCAAAATTCCACGAAAGAGTCTATAGCCACCGTCATCTCCATCCCTAGATCGGGAGGGATCTGAAGATCTTCCCGGCTCCCTGTCGGAGAGGGGAATTCACCATGGAGGCCTTCTTCACCATCATGCAAGCCTCCGGTGTGATGCGTGAATAGTTCATCTCTCGACTACGGGTCCATGTAGTATCTAGATGGCTGGTTCTCCTCCTTTGTGCTATCATGTTTAGATCTTGTCAGCTCCGTTCATGATCAAGATCATCTATTTGTAATTCTGCATGTTGTGTTTGCGGGGATCCGATGGATATTGAGATGCTATTTCAGATTGATTATTGATTCTATCATGTCTTTGTTATTTGTGATCTTGCATGCTTTCCGTTGTTAGTAGCTATCTTGGCCAAGTAGATGCTAGCGACTCCAAGAGTTAGTATTTATGCTCGATAGTGGGTTCATGCCTCTGGTAATCTGGGAGGTGACAGAAATATCTAAGGTGCTAGATGTCTTGTTGCTACTAGGGAGAAAACAACAATCCTTTATTCATAGAACAATCATATTGTTTACATTACACGCAATTCGGAATGCAATAATTTGTTGCTTGCAACTTAATACTGGAGGGGGTTCGGATGATAACCTGAAGGTGGATTATTAGTCATAGATGCAGTTGGATGGCGGTCTATGTATAATGTTGTAATGCCCAATCAAATCTCAAAGGAGTCAAGATGAGTAGTATATGCTTGTATGCTTTCTCGATGTTTGTCAATTGCCCCGCTATAATTTGTTCACCCAGCATGTTATCTATCTTAAGGAGAGCCACCTCTAGTGAACTATGGAACCCGGTCCTTTCTTTTACATTCAATCTACAGTCAACTATTTAGTTCTTTGTGTTTACTTTCTGCAAACTATTACTTCCTTCCATTCGATACGCTTAATCCTTTGTTTTCAGCAAAACCGGTGAGATCGACAACCTCTTCGTAAGTTAGGGGCAATGTTCTGTGGTTGTGTTGTGCAAGTCTCCACGTTGCTGCTGGCACCGGTAGTGCGCCCTGCCAACGTTCAGCTAGCTACACCTTTGGGGTGTTTTCTTGCTCCTACTAGATTGATAACCTTGGTTTTGTACTGAGGGAAAACTTGTTGTTGTGATCATCATACCTTCCTCTTGGGGTTCCCCAATGAGCTCGATATATTTTGGGCCCTCAAGCTCTTTTTCTGGCGCCATTGTCGGGGAGTTAAGGACATCTTCACAAGGGGAGTCCCTCATAACCAATCTCTTTACTTTGTTATTTTTGTTCTGCTTAGTTTATTTTTGCTTTGTTTGCTTGTTTCTTTATCAAAAACAAAAAAATAGTTTTACTAGTTTGCTTTCTTTATCAAAAACACACAAAAAATGACTACTCTTGAAAACACTAAGTTGTGTGACTTCACTAGCACCAACAACAATGATTTTATGAGCACACCTATTGCTCCACCTGTTCCTGAAGCTACTTTCTTTGAGATAAAAACTGCTTTACTCAATCTTGTTATGAGAGAACAATTTTCTGGTATTGGTAATGAAGATGTTGCTGCCCATTTAAATAACTTTGTTGAACTTTGTGAGATGCAAAAGCATAGGGATATAGATGGAGATATTATTAAGCTTAAATTGTTTCCTTTCTCTTTGAGAGGAAAAGCTAAAGAATGGTTGAATTCCCTAACTAGGAATAGTATTGATTCTTGGACTAAATGCAAAGATGCTTTCATTGGAAAATACTATCCTCCTGCTAAGATTATATCTATGAGAAGTGAAATAATGAAATTTAAACAATCTGATAATGAACATGTTGCTCAAGCTTGGGAAAGAATGAAATCTCTGGTAAAGAATTGTTCCACTCATGGACTGACTGCTTGGATGGTTATCCAAAAAAATTATGTAGGATTGAACTATTCTTCAAGGAACCTATTGGATTCTGCTGCTGGAGGTACCTTTATGACCATTACTTTGGGTGCTACAACAAAGCTTCTGGATAATATGATGGTTAACTATTCTGAATGGCATACTGAAAGAGCTCCACAAGGTAAGAAGGTAAATTCTGTTGAGGAAACCTTCTCCTTGAGTGATAAGGTTAATGTTATTATGTCTATACTTGTTAATGGGAAAGCCCATGTTGATGTGAACTTTATAAGAAATAACAATTTTGGCAACAATGTTTATGGTAATAACAGTTATAGGCCCTACCCTCCTAATAATACTTATGGTTATAATGGTAAACCTGGATTACCTAGTGAAGGAAGAATTTTAGCAGTTGAAAGAGCCACTAAGAACTTCATGCAAATGCAATATGAGCAAAATAAACTATTTACTAAAACTATGGAGGAACAATCTACCATTTTGAAGAATATTAGCCATCAACTTGAGAGTCTAAATAGGGAAATTCCTAGTTTACAATTGAAACTTGCTAATGCTGAAAGAAATATATCATCCTTGTCTCAAGCTCAATCTTCATTGATGAATAAAATGGCTGCTAAACCTGAAATTAATGAGAATCCCTTTCCAGCTACTAATGCCATACAAGTGAGAATTGATGAAAATGTTAGACTATTAGCTGAATTACATGCTAAGTGGGAAAGAGAAGATAAAATTGCTAGAAACATTAGTGTTTCTACTATCACCACCACTAGTGTTGAGGCTAGTAATAGCTCTACTACCTTAGATGATAATTATGGTTTTGATCATATGGTTGCAATATCTCTGAAGTTATTAAGTTCCTACAAAAGCTTGCTCAAAGTCCTAATGCTAGTGTTGTGAACATGGCCTTTACAAAACACATTACTGATGCTCTCATAAAGATTAAAGAAGAAAAGATGAAACATAAAGCTTCGATTCCTATAAAACAAGAAGATGGGTGGGAATCCATCATTAATATGAAAGTGAATGATTTTGATTTCAAAGCTTTATGTGATCTTGATAGTAGTGTTTCTATTATGCCTAGAAGGATTTATGATATGCTTGGTTTGCCACCACATGAAGATTGTTATTTGAATGTCCCACTTGATGATAATGCTAAAAATAAACTCATGGGGGATATTAATAATGTCCTTATTATGGTTAATAATGCTTATGTCCCCGTTGATTTCTATGTTTTGGATGTTGAATGCAATGCTTCTTGTCCTATTACTTTGGGAAGACCTTTTCTTAGAACTGTTGGTGCCATTATTGATATGAAAGAAGGCACCATTAAATATCAAATCCCACTCAAGAAAGGTATAGAACCCTTCCCTAAGAAGAGAGAGAAGATTTATTTTGCCTCTCCTATGAAAACAAAATTTGGTCTTAAACTCTTAATGCTTCTTCATTTGAGAACACTTGATTCTTTCTTGCTTCTTATGCCTGACTTAAAAGCGTTAAAGAAAAGTACTTATTGGGAGATAACCCAAAAGTTTTAGATGAGTCTTGGAAGTTATTACTTCAGAAATAACCGCTACTTATCCTTTTTATTTTGCTTTTTGTGCCAAGAGTAACCTCTAATCAGAGAGAAGTAATGACTGGGAAGTTGCTGTCCCGAAACAGATTTATGTGCTTCACCATAAATATTCTTGTGAAATCTCTGTACGTCCTTTTGAGGCGTCAATTTTTGTGATTCTGCCCCAGGTTGTTATATAACTTTATTTAGTTTAACACGTTTCTATTTGAGCAACAGAAGGTCTTCGAAAAAATTCGTCTTTACCTGCTGGTCTGTTTTGACAGATTTCTGCCATTTCCTGCATTTGCTTCTTGTTGGTTCCTTTTTGAGTTATTTTGGGGAATTGAGCTTTTAAGGGAAGTGCTACAGTAGCTTATTGTTTTAATGGAAGTTTTATTGGTGTTAGAACTGAACCTAAAGACTTATTATCTTGAGTGCACTAATGTTGCTAATAAAGTTTGTGTGAAGTTTTGTATGAAGGAAAATTTTCAGGTGTATGGAAGGAATGAGTAATGAGATGAAGAATGGACTAAACCTCAAGCTTGGGGATGCCACGCGTGTCACCCCAAGAAATATCCAAGAATTACAAGCATCAAAGGGCATCCCCCTCTTCATCAATAAAAATCCTAGGTTTGTTCCAAACGCTTCATTTTTATTGTTTCATGCACAGTTGTGTTGTTCTTGGAGCGTCTTCTTTTCTCGTTTTCGTTTTGGTTTTTCATTTGCTTTGTTTTCTTAGTTTGCTGAATAAATTGGTTGGACCCCCTCTTTCATATATTGGTTTTCAAATAGTTTGGTTTGGTTTGGAAAAGAGTAGGAAAGTTCATGCTTAAGTGTTAAAGAGAGCTTGTTTTTGACTGTGGCCTATGCTTTGTCATGCCATGCTTGATATTGTTTTGGCTTTATGCTTAGTATTATTTGCTGTAGCATGACTTGTTATAAACAATTGAGATTGCTTAATGTGCCTTGGATGAATCATGCGTTGTTTTAGCATATTAAAGCATAGTATTGTGGTATTCTCCTTTGATGCTTTATTTGGGTTGACTTGGCTCATGCTCACACCATGCTATGACTATCCAAAGTCACCATAAGCCTTTATGATCCTTTAGTTTTCAACTTGTAGTATCACTTTATGCTTTGATCAATGATGTTTTGTCGCTCTACATGATTTTGGCCATTATTGCTCTCTTAGTTGGTCACTCCCAGTCTTTTGCTAGCCTCCACAATCAAGTATGACTTCCACTCATGCATCCAACTCCCTAAACCAAGTTATTCCAAAGAGTCCACCATACCTACCTACTAGCTTATGTTATTCCAAGTATATTCATGTTTTTGTTTACCTTCCAAATTAAACTTGTTATGAGAAAACTAGTGATTAAAGCTCTCACAAACTTGATGGAACACTTTACTTTTCTTGCCCTTAATAAACTTGAACCATTGTGTCGTCTATTTTGTATATGCTTGCACTTATTTGTCGGGGATTAGCAAAACCATGCTGTCATGGGGAACGCTTTCAACATTGCACTGGTACTTTGTACCTAGTTGATATCATGCTCTTTTGTCTATGGATGTCGTTGGTGTGAAATAAAAGGGGAGCTTGTAAGTCCATGGAGTTATGTATATGTGTTAGATAAACGTCTGGGCCGCTGGTCTAATCCATGCTGACATGGTGGAAACCTGCAACGTAACCATAATGAGTTGTCTTTGAAGCATTCTTCTTATAAAAAAGAGTCATATATTGAGAAAAAAGAGAAAAGGAAAAAAAGATTATGAAAAGAGGAAAGAGAGAAAAAAAGCACCATATTCCCATGGTAAATAAGAAGATTGCTGAGATGCTCGTTGTCTGCTTGCCTTGTCATTTTGATATGGGGATTCTTCCGTATCATCGGGCAAGGGGTACCCCGTTGGCGGTTCTCTATGATACACATGTACTTACAATGACAAGAACTTACCGGTTACTAAACTTGAGTAGCATGAGGAGCGGCCCTCGTATTCAAGGGACATGAGATTTCTAACTTATACTTTGTCAAGCATGTACACCATAGTTTGTTCACTTTAACCTTAATCACTTCAAGATGCTTATGATAGGGGCAATGAGAGCTGAAAGCTATGAGTACCATAATTTTTGGAAGCTCTTTATGAAACTTGAATCCCTACTTCCTTCTATGAAGGCCTTTCTTCCACCATTATATTGAGTCTCCACCTTCTACCTTTACGCACCTACTTTGAGAGCATATTGGCCATTGTTAGTCTATGTGCATTATCCCAAGACTTGTTGATTGATGCATAACTTGATATTGCTTGTTTTAAACTATTTGTATCTAGTCACTCTAATGAACTTTGAAGGTGTCCTATGCATTTATACTTGATACTCTATGAGGGACAAGCCGAATGCTACTATGCTATGTTTTCTTTATGTGAAACAAACAAACGCCTTGCAAAGCATTGTTATTCATGAATCTTTTGTTTGTGCCTTTTCATCTTGCAACATAGTTTATTTGTCTTATTGCTAGTACTATGATACATGCTTGGTTTTATCTAATTTCTTGTGTTTTGTCCACACTTTGAAGTACTTTTCATATGATTTCTTGGACTAACCTATTAACAAGAGCCATAGTGCCAGCTGCCTATTTTCTGTTGTTTTTGGTTTCAGGAAGTTAGAAAATGAATATTCTCGGAATTGGACGGGACAAAAGCCAAAGTCATTATTTTACCGGGGGACACTTGGAGCCAGAATACGAGACGGAGAGGGGCTGGGGCCCGGCCACACCACCTGGCCTCGCGGCTAGGCCTGGCCCACGCCAGGGGGTGGTCTGGCTGCCCCAGGCACCCCCTCGGCCTCTCCTTCCGCCTATATATTGCCTCTGATACGGAAACCCTAAGTACATGATCAAAATTCCACAAAAGAGTCTGTAGCCGCCGTTATCTCCATCCCTAGATCGGGAGGGATCTGAAGCTCTTCCCGGCACCCCGCTAGAGAGGGGAATTCACCCTGGAGGCCTTCTTCATCATCATGCAAGCCTTCGGTGTGATGTGTGAGTAGTTCATCTCTGGACTACGGGTCCATGTAGTAGCTAGATGGCTGGTTCTCCTCTATGCTATCATGTTTAGATCGTGTGAGCTCCGTTCATGATCAAGATCATCTATTTGTAATTCTGCATGTTGTGTTTGCAGGGATCCGATGGATATTGAGATGCTATTTCAGATTGATTATTTATTCTATCATGTCTTTGTTATTTGTGATATTGCATGCTTTCCATTGTTAGTAGCTATCTTCGCCAAGTAGATGCTAGCAACTCCAAGAGTTAGTATTTATGCTCAATAGTGGGTTCATTCCTCTGGTAGTCTGGGGAAGTGATAGAAATATCTAAGTTACTAGATGTGTTGTTGCTACTAGGGAGAAAACAACAATCCTTTGTTCATAGAACAATCATATTGTTTACTTTACACGCACTTCGTAATGCAATAATCTGTTGCTTGCAACTTAATACTGGAGGGGGTTCGGATGATAACCTGAAGGTGGATTATTAGTTATAGATGCAGTTGGATGGCGGTCTATGTATAATGTTGTAATGCCCAATCGAATCTCAAAGGAGACAAGATGAGTAGTATATACTTGTATACTTACTCGATGTTTGTCAATTGCCCCGCTGTAATTTGTTCACCCAGCATGTTATCTATCTTAAGGAGAGCTACCTCTAGTGAACTATGGAACCCAGTCCTTTTTTTACATTCAATCTACAATCAACTGTTTACTGCTTTGTGTTTGCTTTCTGCAAACTATTACTTCCTTCCATTCGATACGTTTAATCCTTTGTTTTCAGCAAAACCGGTGAGATTAACAACCTCATCGTAAGTTGGGGGCAAAGTTCTGTGGTAGTGTTGTGCAGGTCTCCACGTTGCTGCTGGCACCGGTAGTGCGCCCTGCCAACGTTCAGCTAGCTACACCTTTGGGGTGTTTCCTTGCTCCTACTAGATTGATACCCTTGGTTTCATACTGAGGGAAAACTTGTTGTTGTGCTCATCATACCTACCTCTTGGGGTTCCCCAACGAGCTCGATATATTTTGGGCCATCACCATACTCCCTCTATAAAAGGTTAGGATTAGGGGAGTATTCTCCTACTACTATCACTTTACAGATGGCTGACAAGTCCACTGAACAACCCGTTGGTATGATTGAGGATGTCTTACTTAGGATAGATGAGCATGTTATTCCCACTGATTTTATTATTCTTGAAATGCCAGAAGATGAAAGATTATCTATAATACTTGGAAGACCTTTACTCGGTACTGCAAGTTCATCAGTAGATTGTGCAGAAGGGAATATAATCTTCAATGTTTATGATGCTGATATCGTCCGGTATTTTCCAAAGAAGCTAGAAGCAGGAGAAAGATATGTTCCACCGGCAAAACAAGTTCATGTGGTGAGTGCCCTTGATAAGGGGCAACCAAAGGTACGAATTCGAGAAGAGAGAAGAGGTTGAGATATTCAACTATTCTTAATAAATGCTAAATGGGAGTCAACCCATTTTCGTCAATTTAGTAGAATAGAGAATAAGAAGTTCATCGCATTCCCACCACTTTTTCATAGACATTCTTGCGGAAGAGCGCCCGTGAAGATGCAGCTGTTAAAAAGTAGTAGAAACATCGATTGAATGAGTAGAGAATAATAATAAGAATAAAAGTTTGATTTTTCCATTTATAGAAGCTAAAATTTTGCTTTTAATATGCTAATGTTGGTCGATAGTTTTTACTATCAATTTTCTGTTTAAAACTAGGTATTTGGCTAAGTTATGGGATAAGAAGGTATCCTCGGAGAAATAGAATTTTTTTGATGATTACTGATGGTTTAACGACCAACTATACAACGGGTATAAAAATTCTGGCCGTATAGTTCCGGCCATATAGATATCTTTGTCATCAACAAATTTTCTTCGAAGACACAAAGAGTTTAACGACCAACTATACGGCGGGAATAAAAATTCCGGCCGTATAGTTCCAGTCGTATAGATATCGATGCCTTCGTAGAATTTCATTCCAAAGGTCCTAAGGGTTTAACGACCAACTATATGGCGGGAATAAAAGTTCCGGCTGTATAGATATCGATGCCTTCGTAGAATTTCATCCCAACGGTACTGAGAGTTTAACGACCAACTATACGACGGGAATAAAAATTTCGGCCGTATAGTTCCGATCGTATAGATATCGATGCTACTTTTGGAAATTTATCTCGAGAAGCAGACAGTTTAATGACCAACTATACGGGGGGATCGTTACGATCCGGTCATATAGTTGCATTCGTATAGTTGTTTCCTGTATAAAGAAACCCTAGTTGGTGGCACCCCCACAACTATACGGGTGAAGCAACATCATATGCCCGTATAGTTCTGGCTGTATAGTTCGGTGCGACCACAAAATCGCACCGGGGTGGCTAGGTCTTCCTCCTCTCCTCATTATTTCTCTCATATTCTCTCTCCAAACCTCTCAAACTCCACCTAGAACTCTTGATTCTTCGCGGATTTCGTTCGTTTGAGTTGGGGCATCAACAGATCGGTATGTTTCTCTCCCCGTCCATGCTTTATTTTCAGTTTGCCATGGTTGAAACTCTCACATTGATCTAGTGGATGAACTCAAGCTAATTTTATTTTTCCTATTAATTTCTCAAGTTAGGATTAAATTTTCCCACGTATAATCATTCATATATCATATAGAAACTATATGCCTAAGGTTTTATGGTGAAATTTTTTAGTACATCACGATGAACAAAATCGGTAACTTTTTTCGTTCGAGCAAGCGCCAACGGGGTGAGGGCTCGGGCTCGGGGTCCCAAGCTCCGCGCAACTCCAAGTTGGAGATTGTCTCATCGAGGAGGGTGCTGCCCACACGGGCTGACCACAACTTCCTTACCGTGGCGGGGTTGAAGGAGGATTTCGACCTCATGTGCAGCAGGGCGGGATTGGTGGTACTTGGCTTCGCAAGACATGATACCTACACCGAGCTTACCCATGAGTTCCTTGCCTCCTTCAACGACGACCACAGGGAGAAAGGTAATTTGTGCATGATAAGCTTCACCATGAACCGGAAGCACTATGATGTAAGTTTCGAACAATTTTGCAATGGTTTCAGCTTCCCTCATATTGGGGATCCCAATGTTACTAACCTCTATAGCGTCACAAGTGGAACGACTTGGGAGGTTATTTCTGTTAATGGTGGCAGGCACTTTTATCAGAAGAAGATGTCCACCATCTAGAACCCAACCATTTGCTACTATGCTCTATTCCTCGCCAACACACTACTGGGGAGAGGTGACACATGCTCCATGGCTAATGCGGACATGGCAATGATCACCAAGGCTCTCTTCCCCACTTCACCGCAAAGCCCCAGTCCTGCATCTCTACTCATCCAGCACTTCCGCCACCAAAGCAACAAGACCAAAGGTGATATTCATACTGGTGGATTGGTAACCCACCTTGCCTATGAATTGAACATTGTACTACCTATTATGGAACCTGTTGACGGCTCCAAACTCATGGACGTCAAATATTTGACTGCTTGTGGCTTCCTTGGTGTTTACCATGCTAGCCGAAGGCTCCGAGCATATCAATTCAGTTATCTTGATGATACATAGAGTGAGCAGGTTCAGTTGCCCTGCCCCCAAGCCTTCTCTACTGTGGACAAGAACACTTGGATCCTCACCAAGGACCAAGTGATGGAGATCTTGGCCGAGCACCAGCCCGAGGAAGAGGAAGGAGAAGGGCAGTAGAATGAGGAGGAGCAGGAGTAGGATCAGGAGGAAGAGCAGGGGCACAACCCTGCTTGGGAGGGACAATAGCAGCAACAGCAACAAGAAGGACCTTGGGACCCGTGGCCCAATCAGCCACAACAGGGGTACAACCACGTCCCCTATCAGGAGTTCCAGCAGCTCAACCGGCGTGTTGGGGAGATCGACCACACTCTTCAGGATGTGAATGAAGATGTGAATCATTTGACTCACAACTTTAGTCACTTCATGACCCACTTCCCTGACTACTACCAGCAGTATCCATACCAGCCGCCAAATGATGACAACAACTGAGCCTGGCAATCCCCTAAGCTTGGGGGAGGTTTGAAAAGCTCCAAACTTTGCATTCATATTTTCATTTCTTATTTTGATTTATTTTATTTCTTCAAATTTGCATGTTTATTTCCAGCTTTGCATTTCTAAACCGAAAATACAAAAAAAATAGTTGTAACTTTATTCACAAGTTCGTTTCTTTGTTTCTCTCGTAGATTGCTTAGTTTCAGTTGACTTGGCAATAGGGAAAGCATAGAGGAGGTTCAACTCAAATATAAGAATGAAGCAAGTTAGAAGAGATATCACATTCCTTTCATCATTCTTTCTGCAACCTTAAATTGACCCTACAATTATTTACTCGCTTGCACTGAGATTGCTCCCCACTTAGCTTGTTATCCTATAAATTCTATTCCTTTGCTAGTGTATCATTTTTAGCTTTGAAACAATGAGCAAAGAACTTGGTTAAAAATACTTCCTACATTTTTACAATAAGAAAAAGCATCTGAAGATGACTTGAGACCATGTTTAGCTCAAAGAATTTAATTTTAGAACTACTATATTCCATTTGAGCTTAATATAGATAGACTTGATAGTACCTTTGATTGAAATTGTTTGATAAAATGGATGCTTCAAAGTAGTAGAAATTATGTCACTACTTTTTCTAATAATTACCGCAAGATATTGTTTTACACGTGTCATTACAACTCTGTCGTGCTCCATGGGGAACTATTAACTCTACTGGCCAACGAACGATCTAAATGTGGGAAGCCACTTGATTTCGGCTATTGAGTTATGTAAACGTCTGTAGCAGCAATCCTATGACGAGTAAAAAATTTAGTCTACTCAGGGTTTCACGTTCCAAGTAAAGTTGTAGTACTTTTCTCGCCCATTATTGCTCAACAATTATTTATTGGCATGGTCACGAGTACACAACACAACCCAATTAAACATGATAAAAATAGTGGCATGATTTGTCAATAAAAGAGCTAAAGTTTTTGAAAGGCATAAGAAAAGAAAGAGGTGCTTTGATAGTCTTGAAATTTTTACATGGAATAGATGAGTTGTTCTTAAATTACATGCTTTGATGCCAACGTGAGTACTCCTAATGGTTAAACAAACAAGAACAAAAAGTTTTCATCTCTCTAAAGAGAGGCACCAAAAGAATTTGTCTCACTTTCCTAGCTAAACTTTCGACACTTGCTTGGGCATATGATTTATTTGCTAACAAGATATACGTGGTTAGGAAGTGGACTCAGTGCAATCTTGTGAATACTTGTATGATCATATTTAAGATTTTAGGGATTATAAAGGAAGGAATTTGACACCAATTCAAACTTGTGAGTTTCTTTATTTTTAGTCTCGAATCTCCACTATTCTTCCTTATTTCCTTGTCACTCGAGGGCGAGCAACATCTAAGCTTGGGGGAGTTGATAGCTGTGAGATTCCACACATTTTTGATGGATTTATTTGATGGTTTTCTCCCGAATTTGATCGTTTTCTGGCTTTACCTAACGCTAATACTTTGGTACCAAAGAAAATTTGGTTTTAATTTGTGTTTCAGGTTCTAAACGTCAACAGAAGGATTTAACTAGAGAAATACAATATTCTGGAGAAAACAAGCGACTCTCACTTTGGAAGCACGCAAGGGGAGCTCACAAAAGCTTTAACGAGCAACTATATGGTGGGAATATTTTCCGGCCATATAGTTCCCACCGTATAGTTGTCGTCGCCTTTGTCTTGTCAAAAGGGACAACTTCCATGAAGGGACGAAGGACGAAAACACAACACAGCAGCCGCCATACCATCCAAAAGGGAGAAATAAGAGATCCGGAGAAGAAGGGGAAGACGTTCTTCATCTCACTCCATGATCTTCAACCTCCAGGCCAATACATCCCCATAGCCACTACTTGTACTTCAGAGAGAGGGATCTCCACCTTGCAAGACTAGGTTTTGAGACTGTTTCTTACCATCTTGAATTGTGTTGGATATTTTTGTATCTTATTGTGGATCTCCATGGTAATACAAAGACGAATTCCCTTTATTAGATTATATTGATGATTTATTCTTCTCTCATGTGCGAGTACTTTCTTTAGGCATGGGAGATGTAGGGGATTCGTGAGATGTGATGTTCCTTCATATTTTCCATTAGTTTGTGATTGATTCTAATTACTATATTATGTGTGCTTGACTATCTGTGAGATGCCTAATGCTTATTGTCCAATTAAGGGCCCAGACAACATGTGTAGGGGTTCCGCGTATGAAAACAATAAAGTTTACTCTACGCCCCTTGAACCCATGAAGCTGCTAGGACCTATCTATTAGTAATACAGTAACGGGAGGGGCTTTTCGCGAACTTACCCTTGAAGACCGAAAAGCGTTGTCAATGCTCAGGAGAGCATGGTTGATGTAGACGAGCCGACCTCAAGGTTGTGATGAAGTCCTTGCGCTCCTTCGGCTCCAATGACTTGAGTGCCTCAAGTGCGACACCTCGCGGGGAGTTACACATGTCCGGTGCCTGACGATGACTCCCACTTCCCCGATCCAGCAGCATTTGCGGAAGTAGAGCTCTTGGATCCGAATCCCGCAGCGCGACGGCGCTCCGCGGCGAAGATGTCTCTCGCTCGCGCAGTCCAGACTTGGGACCACGGTCACGAGAGAGAGAGGGGAAGAGAGAAAATATAAATTGGAGGTCCTCCCAAAAGTGGGGAGACCTTTATTGATTATTGGTGTATTTATCTTGGCCAAATACCCCACTATATATAGGGGGAGGGGAGGTACTACCTCCCTCAAAGTCCCGGGATGGGACTAAAGGAGAGGAGGGGGGAGGCCGCTGGCCACCTAGTGGGTCCCGCGCGGGGGGGGGGGGGGGGGGGGGCTAGGCGAAGCCGGCCACCCCCTTGCCCCTCTCCCTCTCTCCTTTCCCTAATGGGACCTCTCCCTCTGGAAATTGGCCCATTAAGCCTTTTTGACCTTCAATTGATTTTCTCTTTATTAAATAATTATGAATAAATGATTAAATCAACATTTAACATTCATTCACACATTATTCAATCTCCGTGGCCATGGAACACCTTCCACCTCCACTCCGGACATCCTCCGGTCTTACCGAAACCCTTCCGATTTTCTCCCTTCTCTTCTTCGGTGATTCCACCGACACTATAAACACTCTCTAAGCATCATCAAGGCCTTAAGTGTGATACCCGATGGTTCGGGAACACTCCAGACATGGTCGGGACACTCCCGAACCAATGATCGATAGAGGGACCTGGATGGCCATGTGACCCCTGTGTGTTCCACGGAGATCATTCGTTGTTTGAACTAGGACAGTCGTGTCTTATTCCCTTTGTCACTCGATAATTGCATTGCCTGAGATCTCATCAATGAAATCACCATGTCATGTTCAATCTCGTTACTGAACAATGCTACTTGACTCGTTCCGACAAGTGATATCCCCGTGATCAAAACACACGCTGCGCAGCTTGATACATTGCAAATGTATCTATAATTCTTGATGTTCCATGCTTGGTTTTATCCACTTTCTTGTGTTTTGTCCACACTTTGGAGTACTTTTCATATGATTTCTTGGACTAACCTATTAACAATAGCCACAGTGACAGCTGCCTGTTTTCTGCTGTTTTTGGTTCCAGGAAAGTCAGAAAATGAATATTCTCAGAATTGGATGGGACAAAAGCCAAAGTGCCTATTTTTCCGGAAGTCATCAGATGCTAGAATATGAGACGGAGAAGGGCTGGGGGCCGGCCACACCACCTGGCCACGCGGCCAGGCCTGGCCCGCGCCAGGGGGTGGTCTGGCCGACCCGAGCACCCCCTCGGCCTCTCCTTCCGCCTATAAGATTCCCTTGGGACGAAAACCCTAAGGGCCCGATCAAAAATCCACGAAAGAGTCTGTAGCCGCTGTCTTCTCCATCCCTATATCGGGAGGGATCTAAAGCTATTCTCGGCACCCTGCCAGAGAGGGGAATTCACCCTGGAGGCCTTCTTCATCACCATGCAAGCCTCCGGTGTGATGCGTGAGTAGTTCATCCTTGGACTACGGATCCATGTAGTAGCTAGATGGCTGGTTCTCCTCCTTTGTGCTTTCATGTTTAGATCTTGTGAGCTCCGTTCATGATCAAGATCATCTATTTGTAATTCTGCATGTTGTGTTTGCGGGGATCCGATGGATATTGAGATTCTATTTCAGATTGATTATTGATTCTATCATGTCTTTGTTATTTGTGATCTTGCATGCTTTCCGTTGTTAGTAGCTATCTTGGCCAAGTAGATGCAAGCAACTCCAAGAGTTAGTATTTATGCTCAATAGTGGGTTCATGCCTCTGGTAGTCTGGGGAAGTGATAGAAATATCTAAGTTACTAGATGTGTTGTTGCTACTAGGGAGAAAACAACAATCCTTTGTTCATAGAACAATCATATTGTTTACTTTACACGCACTTCGTAATGCAATAATCTGTTGCTTGCAACTTAATACTGGAGGGGGTTCGGATGATAACCTGAAGGTGGATTATTAGTTATAGATGCAGTTGGATGGCGGTCTATGTATAATGTTGTAACGCCCAATCAAGTTCCAAAGGATTCAAGATGATTAGTATATGCATGTATTGCTTTCTCGATGTTTGTCAATTTCTCTGCTATAATTTGTTGACCCAGCATATTATCTATCTTAAGGAGAGCCACCTCTAGTTAATTATGGATCCCGGTGCTTTAATTTTACATATAATCTATAAGCTGTTTACTGCTTTGTGTTTACTTTCTGCAAACTATTACTTCCTTCCATTCGATACGTTTAATCCTTTGTTTTCAGCAAAACACGGTGAGATTGACAACCTCATCGCAAGTTGGGGACAGAGTTTTGTGGTTGTGTTGTACAGTTCTCCACGTTGCTACTAGCACCGGTAGTGCGCCCTGCCAAGGCTCAGCTAGCAACACCTTTGGGGTGTTTCCTTTCTCCTACTGGTTCGATTAAACCTTGGTTTCATAACTGAGGGAAACTTGATGTTGTGCTCATCATACCTTCCTCTTGGGGTTCCCAACGAGCTCTACATCAACACTAAGCCATCAAGCATTTTTCTGGCGCCGTTGCCGGGGAGTCAAGGACATCTTCACAAGGGGAGTCCCTCATAACCAATCTCTTTACTTTGTTATTTTTGTTTTGCTTTGTTTGCTTGTTTCTTTATCAAAAACACACACAAAAATTAGTTTTACTAGTTTGCTTTCTTATTTAAAAACACAAAAAAATTAGTTCCTATCTTAAGTTGCATTTATGTCTAGCCTTGCCCTAACCACTATGTCACCCGAGGAAATGATTTTCACTTTTAAACAAGGAATTGAGGAGAGCTTCAAGGAAGCTTGGTCTAGAATCTCTGATCTACATGAAAAAACTGAGCCTAAAATAACTCAAAGCCTGTTCCTTAGTAGTTTTTACCTTGGAATTGCTCTTTGCTATAGATATGCTTTAGATGCTGTTGTGCGAGGAGATTTCCTCCAATGTAATGAGGATGATGCTATTAATGCTATAAAGAAATTGATCCTCACTAACAACTTGCCTAGTCAAACTGATATTTCTTTCGCAAGAATATTTGCTAGACTAAACACTCTTGAGACTAGCACTACTAGCTTAAAATATTGCTATAGTACTCTTAGGGAGCATCATAATTATGTTCCAATAAATTCTGAACCATCAAAGTGGCTCCCTACAATAAAGATTGAGATAAACACTGAAAATTTTCAAGCCCGTTGGGATATCATGTCTGAATTTTGTCTGATGCCCAAAGATATTTATGAATCTTTGGGGGCTTACTGAAGGAGGAAAGAAAATATCTCTTGCTAATAATGCTACCATATTACCTATTGGAATAGCTGAAGGAGTGTTTACAAAGATCCTTGGAAAAATGATTTCTACTGATTATCTTGTTATTGAATGTGCAGGAAAAGGACAAATTACACTTGGAAGGTCCCTATTAGAACTCCTTGGAGCAATAATAGATGTGGGAAAGGGGACCATGCCCCTTTCTTCTCCACAAAACAATCATATTTTCCCCAAGGTTAAGAATAAAAGTAAGAGAGGTAAGGGCAAGAAATTTGCTCTTAATGCTTCTTCATTTGAGAATACTTGATTCTTTTTCTTGCTTCTTATGCCTGACTTAGAGGCGTTAAAGAAAAGTATTTATTAGGAGATAACCCAAAAGTTTTAGATGAGTCTTTGAAGTTATTATTTCAGTAATAACCGCTCCTTATCCTTTTTATTTGCTTTTTGTGCCAAGAGTAACCTCTAATGAGAGAGAAGTAATGATTGGGAAAGTTGCTGTCCTGAAACAGATTTCTTTGCTTCACCATAAAAATTCGTGTAAAATCTCTGAACGTCTTTTTGAGGTGTGAATTTTTGTGTTTCTGCCCCAGGTTGTTATCTAACTTTCGTTACTTCAACACTTTTTGATTTGAGCAACAGAAGTTCTCCGAACAAATTCGTCTTTACCTGCTAGTCTGTTTTGACAGATTTCTGCCATTTTCTGCATTTGCTTCTTGTTGGTTCCTTTTTGAGTTCTTTTGGGGAATTGAGCTTTTTGAGGGAAGTGCTACAGTAGCTAGTGTTCTAATGGAAGTTTATTTGGTGTTGTAACTGAACCTTAAGACCTTTTATCTTGAGTGCACTAATGTTGCTAATAAAAATTGTGTGAAGTTTTGTATGAAGGAAAAATTTCAGGTGTATGGAAGGAATGAGTAATGATATGAAGGATGGACTAAAGCTCAAGCTTGGGATGCCATGCGTGTCACACCAAGAAATATCCAAGAAGTACAAGCATCAAAGTTGGGGATGCCCAAGGCATCCCCTTCTTCATCAATAAAAATCCCAGGTTTGTTCCAAACGCTTCATTTTTATTGTTTCATGCACAGTTGTGTTGTTCTTGGAGCGTCTTCTTTTTCGTTTTTGTTTTCGTTTTTGTTTTCGTTTTTCGTTTTCTTGGTTTTCTTAGTTTCCTGAATAAATTGATTGGACCCCCTCTTTCATACATTGGTTTGCAAATAGTTTGGTTTGGTTTGGAAAAGAGTAGGAAAGTTCATGCTTATGTGGTAAAAAGAGCTCGTTTTTGACTATGGCCTATGCTCTATCATGCCATGATTGATATTGTTTTGGATTTATGCTTAGTATTCTTTGTTGTAGAATGACTTGTTATAAACAATTGAGATTGCTTAATGTGCCTTGGATGAATCTTGCGTTGTTTTAGCATATTAAAGCATAGTATAGTGGTATTCTCCTTTGATGTTTTATTTGGGTTGACTTGGCGCATGCTCACACCATGTTATGACTATCTCAAGTCACCATAGCCTTTATGATCCTTTAGTTTTCAACTTGTAGTATCACTTTATGCTTTGATCAATGATGTTTTGTCGCTCTGCATGATTATGGCCACTATTGCTCTCTTAGTTTGTCGCTCCCAGTCTTTTGCTAGCCTCCACAACCAAGTATGAGTTCCACTCATGCATCCAACTCCTTAAACCAAGTTATTCCAAAGAGTCCACCATACCTACCTACTAGCTTATGTTATTCCAAGTATATTCATGCTTTTGTTTACCTTCCAAATTAAACTTGTTATGAGAAAACTACTGATTAAAGCTCTCACGAACTTGATGGCACACTTTACCTTTTTTGCATATAATAAACTTGAACCATTGGGTCCTTCTTTGTTGCGTATATGCTTGCCCTTTATAAGTTGAAGTTAGCAGAACCATGTATCGTGGGGAACGCTTTCAACATTGCACTTGTACTTTGTACCCCGTTGATATCATGTTCTTTTCCTTATGGATCCGAGCGGTGTGAAATAAAAGTGGAACTTGTAAGATCATGGAGTTTGTATGCGTGTTAGAGAAAGGGGTACCCCGTTGGCGGTTCTTTATGATACACATGTACTTACAATTACAAGAGCTTACTTGTGACTAAAGTTGAGTAGCATGAGGTTCGGTCTTCGTAAGTAAGGGGCATGAGATTTCGATTTATAACTTGTCAAGCATATCCACTTAGTTGTGTCACTTTAACCTTAATCACCTTCAAGCTACTTATGATAGGGGCAATGAGATCTGAAAGCTATAAGTACCATAATTTTTGGAAGCTCTTTATGAGACTTGAATCCCTACTTCCTTTTATAAAGGCCTTTCTTCCACCATTATATTGAGTCTCCACCTTCTATCTTTATGCACCTACTTTGAGAGCATAGTGGTCATTCTTATTTCTATGTGCATTGTCCCAAGACTAGTTGATTGATGCATAACTTGATATTGCTTGTTCTAAACTATTTGTATCTAGTCACTCTTATGAACTTTGAAGGTGTCCTATGAACTTATATGCTACTCTATGAGGGACAAGCTGAATACTATTATGCTATGTTTTCTTTATGTGAAACAAACAAACGTCTTGCAAAGCATTGTTATTCATGAATCTTTTGTTTGTGCCTTTTCATGTTGCATCATAGTTTCTTTGTCTTATTGCTAGAACCTTGTCTTTCATATTATGATTGAAGTACTATGATCCCAGCTTTGAATGTTTTACAAATATTTTGATCAAGTCTTTGATGGTGCATGTCACCTCAAAAATTATTCTTTCTTTTTATCACTTACCTACTCGAGGACGAGCAGGAGTTAAGCTTGGGATGTTGATACATTGCAAATGTATCTATAATTTTTGATGTTCCATGCTTGGTTTTATCCACTTTCTTGTATTTTATCCACACTTTGGAGTACTTTTCATATGATTTCTTGGACTAACCTATTAACAAGAGCCACAGTGCCAGCTGCCTGTTTTCTGCTGTTTTTGGTTCCAGGAAAGTCAAAAAATGAATATTCTCGGAATTGGACGGGACAAAAGCCAAAGTGCCTATTTTTCCGGAAGTCATCAGATGCCAGAATACGAGACGGAGAAGGGCTGGGGGCCGGCCACACCACCTGGCCGCGCGGCCAGGCCTGGCCCGCGCCAGTTGGTGGTCTGGCCGACCCCAGCACCCCCTCGGTCTCTCCTTCCGCCTATAAGATGCCCTCAGGACGAAAACCCTAAGGGCCCGATCAAAAATCCAAGAAAGAGTCTATAGCCGCCGTCATCTCCATTCCTAGATCGGGAGGGATCTGAAGCTCTTCTCGGCACCCTGCTGGAGAGGGGAATTCACCCTAGAGGCCTTCTTCATCACCATGCAAGCCTCCGGTGTGATGCGTGAGTAGTTCATCCTTGGACTACGGATCCATGTAGTAGCTAGATGGCTGGTTCTCCTCCTTTGTGCTTTCATGTTTAGATCTTGTGAGCTCCGTTCATGATCAAGATCATCTATTTGTAATTCTGCATGTTGTGTTTGCGGGGATCCGATGGATATTGAGATTCTATTTCAGATTGATTATTGATTCTATCATGTCTTTGTTATTTGTGATCTTGCATGCTTTCCGTTGTTAGTAGCTATCTTGGCCAAGTAGATGCAAGCAACTCCAAGAGTTAGTATTTATGCTCAATAGTGGGTTCATGCCTCTGGTAGTCTGGGGAAGTGATAGAAATATCTAAGTTACTAGATGTGTTGTTGCTACTAGGGAGAAAACAACAATCCTTTGTTCATAGAACAATTGTATTGTTTACTTTACACGCAATTCGTAAAGCAATAATATGTTGCTTGCAACTTAATACTGGAGGGGGTTCAGATGATAACCTGAAGGTGGATTATTAGTCATAGATGCAGTTGGATGGCGGTCTATGTAAAATGTTGTAATGCCCAATCAAGTTCCAAAGGAGTCAAGATGATTAGTATATGCATGTATTGCTTTATCGATGTTTGTCAATTGCTCCGCTGTAATTTGTTCACCCAGCATGTTATCTATCTTAAGGAGAGCCACCTCTAGTGAACTATGGATCCCAGTCCTTTACTTTTACATACAATCTATAAATTGTTTACTGCTTTGTGTTTATTTCTGCAAACTACTACTTCCTTCCATTCGATATGTTTAATCCTTTGTTTTCAGCAAAACATGGTGAGATTGACAACCTCATCGCAAGTTGGGGACAGAGTTCTGTGGTTGTGTTGTGCAGGTCTCCACGTTGCTACTAGCACCGGTAGTGCGCCCTGCCAAGGCTCAGCTAGCAACACCTTTGGGGTGTTTCCTTGCTCCTACTGGTTTGATTAAACCTTGGTTTCATAACTAAGGGAAACTTGTTGATGTGCTCATCATACCTTCCTCTTGGGGTTCCCAACGAGCTCTACAGCAACACTAAGCCATCACAGCTATTGGATATAACTTCTCTTGTGCTCATCATACCTTACTTTTATGCTTTATATTTCTAAAGTTTACATTTTAGTTCTATTTAAATACATCTCATTTAATCAAAACCCCATTCATATTTTCAACACTTGGAGTCAATTCACTCAAAGACCTGTGACAACTTCGGGTGCAAAAGGGACTTCATCAATCAACACTTACCTTTGGGCTCCCTGTGGGATCGATATCTGAACTTCGAAACTAGCTACAAACGATCTCTGCTCTTGTAGACATCAATTACCTTGATACCAAAGAGGTTAGATGCCACTGGGGTTGGAGATTATCGGCCTATAAGCCTAGTGCATAGTTTTGCCAAGTTGTTCTCAAAATACTATCCAGTAGGCTGAGGCTAAGGCTAGGGGAGCTCATAAGAAGAAATCAGTCAGCTTTCGTTCGTGGGAGAAGCCTACATGATAACTTTATGCTGGTGCGCCAAGTGGCAAGGAGGATCAATCAAACAAGGAATACTGTGGTGCTAGTGAAGTTGGATATTTCCCGTGCCTTCGAATCTATATCCTAGGGGTTTGTTTTCGAGGTGTTGCGCCACATGGGGTTCGGAGTATTGTTTCTGAAGTGGCTCTCACTTCTTCTACATACTGCGACCACGAGGATCACGGTAAATGGAGTTTCGGGTGATCAGATTCAGTATGCCATGGGGTTGAGATAGGGAGACCCTACCTCTCCTATGCTCTTTGTGATGGGCATGGAAGTGCTAGCTAGAGTGGTGCTCACGGTGGTACATGGGAACTTGTTCCAAAGTCTAGCTGGCATATCACTCGTGCAAAGAATTTCGGTATACGTGGATGATGATGTGATTTTCGCCCGAACTAAGGACCAGGAGCTTCTGTCAATCAAGGAGTTTTTGAGGGTGTTTGGTGCGGCATCTGGGTTGCACGTGAACTACAGTAAGACAACGGCCACCGTTCTTAGAGGTACATAGGAGGATGAGGAGCGGGTGCACTTGGTCTTGGCATGCAAGCTTGCTAAGTTCCCAATAAGATACCTGGGCCTACAGCTTGCTTCAGGCCGTTGACGAGGGTAGAGTGGCATCCCATGTTGGACACCGTGCTTCACTTTGTGCCGGGGTGGCAACATGGGATGATTGCAAGAGCCGGGCGGCTAGTGCTAATCAAGGCAGTGATCTTGGCGAGGCCAGTCCACCATTTGCTAGTGCTTGATGCCCCTGTGTGGGTATTGGAGGAGATAGTAAAGTGGCTGAGGGCCTTCTTTTGGGCTGGCAAAGAAGAGGTGCATGGTGGTCAATTCCTTGTCGCATGGGACCAGGTTTGCAAACCAGTGGAGCTGGGCGGCTTGGGAGTTAAAGACTTGAGACTGCAGGGCCTGGCGCTACGAGTACGCTAGGAGTGGCTGCAGAGGACCGACCCCACGAGGGCGTGGCAAGGGCTCAAACTGGTCCGTGACAATGAGGCTAAGGATGTATTTAGAAGCCTCACCAAGATCAGCGTGGGGACTAGGAGGGAGGTCCTGTTTTGGAGGGACCGTTGGCTACATGGCAGAACAATAGAGGAAATCGCACTGACTCTGGATGAGATGGTACCCACTAGGAGGGACAATCTCAGGAGGGTGGCCCAGGCGATGGTCAACAATGCTTGGCTGGGAGACCTAGAGGGAGCTATGTCAGCCAGAGCTGGTGAGGAGTGCATTAGACTCTAGGTCGTGCTTCGAAACATCACTCGAGATGACCATGCCCAGGACAGGTAAACCTGAGAATGGTTTGGAAATTTAACCATACTTAAACCCAAACCTGCATGAGTAAACTTGGAAACCCAAACTGAACTAAACCCATTAGATGTTTATGTCAACCCAACCAAAACCAAACCAACACAAATCTTGCACCCAAACCAAACTGAACTGAGTGCACATCTTTCGGTTGGAACCATTGGAGCGAATGGGTTAAAAACCGTTGGCGCAAATGGTTGAAGCCTCGAGCACCGGCCCAGGTTGTATTCACAATGTTGCCCTGAAGCTTTGTAGTGATTCCTTACGCAAGCTGTCCATGGAGGAGTTGGCCGGGATAGTGAGCACGACCTCATGCAAGTATGTGAAGTCAAGCTTGTCCTTGGTGAAGGTGTCGAGCGACACGCTGTAGTTCCTAAATCTCACACGCGGCTCAGAAACTTTCTGCAGTGACGTGTTCATAGGGTACGTTCGCCCACTGGCCATGGCACCAGAGGCCGACATCGACAAGCTTGACCTCGCCCGTTCTCTAGTGGCTGGATCGCCAGTCGACAAGGTCAGTGGTGTATGTCTCCTTCAGAAGCGGTGTAGCGGTGTCTGTGGAGAAGACAATCGAGCTCGCCGCCGGTCTAGAGGCGAGCAACCACATGTTCCTTTGGGTGGTGCGGATGCCAAGTCTCGACGTCCGCTCCTATGCCTCGGGGAGAGGAGGTATCGACGATGACCCACTGGCGTGGCTTCCCCATGGCTTCTTGGAGAGGACCAAGGGTAGGGGGCTCGCCGTGTCGGCGTGGGTGCCTCAGGTGCGCATCATGTCTCACCTCACCCATCGACGACAGCTTTCGTATCACACTGTGGGTGGAACTCGGTGCTAGAGAGCGCGGTGCACGGCTTGCCGGTGATCGCGTGACTGTTGTAAGTGGAGTAGAGGATGAACGCCATTACGTTAGAATAGATCGTCGAGGTTGCGCTGTTACCGCTAGAGTGAGAGAACGGCGGCGTGGTGCCGTGTGGGGAAGTCACGGACACAATGAAGAAGCTCAGGGAGGAGGATAAGAGGTGTGGCATGCGACGCCGAGATGGCGACCTGCAGCTAGCGGTGGCGCACCGGGCGCTGGAGGAGGTCGCGGGGAGCGACGGTGCCGGACAGGGCGTTCATGGCTTCATGATGTACATGTTCAGCTGCAAGGCGCTCAAGGAGTACGCCTCCACGATGGCTATGACGCGGACGGTTGCCGGAGCCTACCGGCGCGAGGACCTCGCTGTTGCCTGGGCCTGTCGTGGAGAGCCTCAGCCTGCCGCTAGCTTGTCCTCATCGGCGAGGAAGACAATATCGCTTCTGCGTGAACACTAAACAACAACAGTAGCTGCAGTCAGCAGAGGAGCGGACAGAGCAGACCTACGACTACGAGTACATACGAACCAATCTTAGCAACCAGGCGTAAACCATGGGTAAAAACTGTTTGGAACCAAAATCGTTCGTAACCGTACCTGACTCTACCCAACCGTTCAATACACAAAACCAAACCAATCCTAACTATTGTGAGGCTCCACCCATTTACAACTGAACTAAATAAGCCCGCTTGAAGCAACCGATCCAACACACCTGGTTCAACGGGAACCATTCTCACGTTTAAGGACAGGTTCACTTGGGTTTGGTCGCAGTCGGGAGAGTACATAGCCAAGGACACATACATGTTGCTTTGCCAGGGGAGTGAGCTTTTCAGTTTAGCTGCACCAATTTGGGAGTCCTTTGCACCCCTAAAGTGCAAGATCTTCTGGTGGGTAGCGACAAATTACAGGTTGTGGACCTTGGACAGGAGAGCGCTTCATGGGCTACAGGAGACGCGAGTCCCTGTTACCTCTACTTACAGGAGGAGGATAATGTGGATCATATCCTCATGCACTACGTGTATGCCAAGCAAGTGTGGCTAGGAATGCTGCAGAAGGCGGACTTGTGGCTAGGGGAGCCACAAGGCAACATGAGGATGGAGGACTGGTGGCTCGAGAGTAGGGCAGACTCAGGGAAGGCAACAAGAGGCTTTTCGATTCATTGGCGATTGTGACTGCCTGGATGATTTGGAAGCAGCGCAATGCACGCGTGTTCGGCAACAGGAGGGATCAGTGTCATACACTTAGGCTTATCGATCGGGCTCATGATGAGCTCCGTCTTTGGGAGAAGGCGCAGCTATCTAACCGCGCGAAATCCGGAGTTGGAGGTGGAGCGGGAGGGAGTCACCATCCGTTAGGAGAGTAGGCTTAGGTTGTGTGGGAGTGAGTAGGGAGTGAGTGTGTGGTGTTTTTGGTCAGACCAATTGTATGATCTCCCTGTAACTTTGTTGCTTCCCTTCTATAAAAATATGGCACGCTTTCCACGTGCTCGCGAAAAAAAAATAGATTCATCCAAATTTTAACAAATTTGCGACATCTATTTTGAGACAGAAAGGGTACAACATTTCCACAGGAAGCGAGCAAATAAATTCCTAAACAGTTAGCACTATTGAACTAATGATCGATGTGAAAAATGCACTAAGGTCGCTCTCTTGTCGATCCCCTGGTGAATGATGCATCGTGTCATCCCATTTTAGCTCCTTTTTGGCATATCATCAAATCTTCACGGCGTGATCTTTTTCTTGCATATACATAAGTACTAGGTGAAAAGGCGAGTTTCTTGGTGAATTGGCACGTGTTTCCGGCCATGTAGCTTTCTGATGTGACACACTTATTTTGCTTCAATGTCTCCCGTAAATATGTTTTTTTAAGTTGTTGGGACCACGGAGCATTGGTGTAATGCGTTTTTATCTCTACCAAGTTTTTGGGAGCAGGGAGCATTGGTACGTTCATGCTTGGCCTTTCAAGTGGGCTAGGTATACTTGCATCTTATTGGTATTTAACTTGGACCATTGGATCTTGAGGTTTTTTTTTCCTTGAGACCATTATTTATTTTCTTTGGACATGTTATTATGTTCACTCGTATATACCCGGTTGTTTGAGTTTAGAAACATAAACATACACTTCGGTGAGCCAAGTTAAATAACATGGCACATAAACATAGTGCAACCGTCCAAGTGAAAAAAAATGACTAAAGAACGTAATTATAAACCAGAAGGACCGAGACTTTCGAACAACATATACAACAGACATGTTTACTGTACTCCCGTCACACTAAATGCTTCATATATATCTTGTCAAGAACATGACATCACCACCGAGTTGTACACAAATATCAGGCAGTTCAACACAACCATACCAGGTTAATGTGTTACTACAAAATAGATCTCTAGACATGCACATATAACTTATATTTTTATGACCTGGATCAGAATATGTCACTTTAGGCGAATTTGGATTTGCCCTTATCTTCTAACAAACACCTTCTTAGCCAATTTAGATTCTCCTATGTAGGATCTAAACAGAGAAATTCACTGTTGTTCAATTCTGCAAACACTGAATCCACAGAACCTGTCGTCTACCACAACCGTACATGTCTAGCACTATTTGTGCAGTTAAGCTATCGTCCTGGCTAAGTGTAGAATTTATGCACTTAATACACAATCTGGCCTGGAAAGCAACCATACACCGTTTGGATATGAACTTATGATACAGACGATGAAATAAAAATGTAAGCGATCATAAAAATTTATTAGAACAATGGGGAGGAAAATGTTTTGTACCATGAGTAGGCTATTAGCCTTGTTCTTAAGGTATCGAACTTTTGCAGCATCTTAAACAGCCAGTATGTTTTACCAACTTGGCAAAAAAAATCTCATGAGCACTAAATCCATATATATTTCTGGTGTAGACGTAGGTTCAAATTTGTAAGATTACAACCCATGAAATCAATATGGTTTATAACCCAACTAAGCCATCTAATGGTGAATTTGTTATGTAGAAGAACCTGGCAAGAACAACTTGTACTCAATGAAGTTGATAGTTCTTCGTATAAGATACAAACTTGAGAAGAATGAGATTCCACACAAGAGTGTATCCATTCGTATCTTGAGCATCAAGTCTGAAAGAAGAATATCATGCTTGTGATTAACGGACCATCTGAATGATAAAACAGTGCTGAAATTTAAGTATATTTCGAATGAAAAATACTACACTTCCCAAATTTAAAACCTGATTTGTACCAGAATTAATGGAGATAAAATAATTTAATGTAAAGTGATAACTTACTAAACTAAAGGTAGCATCCAAGTGAGATTGCCAAAAATTCTTGTGAAGTATCTCCAAGGGGAAAGACTATCCTGAATGCTAGTTGCTAACCAAAGATATATCAAGAGGCATACCTATTACAAAAATGAGCAACATTATGAGGACGCGCTAATGTTTGAAAGCTCTTGTAGAAAACAAATTCAGAGAAAATCTTAGATTCGTAAAATGTATAATAATGTATTTTATGGCCGAAAACATCAATATAGACCAGAACATAAGTCACTAAAGATGGACAATTTGTCAGGTATCTGACTGCCTTTTTCCGTTTCTTTTGAGAGCAGGTTTTCAACCACGCTTATTTTAGCTAATCCTATTAAGGGGACCCTCAGCTAAGTGCCAATCATATGGCATCAATACATGCTTCAAGATTGTTCTTACTGGCTATTCAATTGAGCCGAAAATGTTATTTTTAAGTAAAACCATGTTTACTTAAGTAGAGGTTAACAAAGTACATTATTAAGGAAAGATGAGTTAACATTTCTAGCAAGAAAATAGAGTTCACAATAAGAAGTACAACCAAGCAAAGTTACTAATGGTAAGTGTGAATTGTGCAGGCATATATGTACTTGTCAATTAGAAATGTCCACACCCCACTGGACGATCCAGTATAGTTTTTATTTGAATATTTAGTTAGTGTAACCATAAAACTATGGCATGTAGTTGTCCATTTATAAATGTACAATCTGGTGTTGGTAAGATAAGAAGCGTTGAACTTTCAAGTACAAATTAGTATCGTCATAAATAATAAAATTTGATGCATAATTCATCAAGATAAAATAAGAATTACCTCCTGCATGAACCATCTGCACAACCCCTTGGATATTGTTAATAAGCATTTCCATAGCTTGCCTTCTTCAAGCAACCACTCTCAGTGTCCTCCTTCCATTCGGCAGTTCCTTAGAATCAATTATATGTAAAGTTCACGATACCATATTGATCTTAGTTATGGTTAATTAAGCAGGAGAGAAATTATCTCGACCACAAAACACTATACAGAAGTAGGCAATAATACACAATAAAGTAGTGGATAATATTCGACAACTTAACATTTAACTTCAAATATAAATGAGAAACCTGTTATAGATCTCTTCTTTTACAGAAAAGACACCACCTACACCTTAAGGTACTAGAAAAAATATACCAAGATACATCACAGGAAATCTGATCATTTACCTGCCTAGTTGTGTGCTCTTGGACAACCTTATACAAAAAAGATAGCACTTGCACCTCAAGGTACCGAAAAATACACCAAGATATATCACATGAATTCTATTCATTTACCTAGCTAGTTGTGTGCTCTTTGACATTCGTTGAAGTTTGGCAACCATGGATGGCAGAGATTTTATACCCATTTACCTATGTAACTAAAAACATTATTAAAGAAAGTTCAAAATTATCACTTCGAAAGACAGTATGGTTACTTTGGCATGTGTCATCCACTGGACATAAATGATTGTGATTGAATTATGAGAACACATAATCATTTGCAACATACGTATATAGTCTTTAACTTGTACATATCCATAACAAACAAATCCACTGAGCACTCCGAGCAAGCTCAGCTCACAAAATGCAGAGGCTCCAGTACCAATTTCACGTTTTCAAGCAGTACAACATCATAGACTGAATTTATATGCCATATCAAACTAAATATGTTTAAGGAAGAAATATTTATATCTAACTTCTCTGCTACATAAATGGCTACTTGATCTTGTACAATGTAGATGTATATGTAACAGATCTGAGAAATGTACAAACAACTTAAATATTTGGTTGTACCATAAAAAAGAAAAAGTTATAAATAGTAATCATCACTTATCTAACCTAATGATTCTGCCATCAATGTTTCATGACATCGATCCACACCAACAATCAAGAATACTGGTTAATTAGCAGCAGATTAATTTATTTTTTGAACAAAGCAGTAGATTAATTGAACATGTATATCAAAAGAAGTCTGAATCCGAGACCAATTGGCTATGTATATATCAAACGAAATTAGAAACAAACATCAATAGATAAGACAGATCAACTAAATGTGTTGTAAGGAAACCAACCAAAATTATGGATGGCCATCTATAGCAGTATTGCCGTAAAGAGAAAGTGGCACATGATGCAACCAAAAATTAGAGCTGGAGGAGATTGTGCCGACTTCTTGCAAGTCGAGGATGAAAAATAACCCAGGGAAGCTATTGGCGAAGCACGTTGCTGCTGGTCAGAGAAGTCCCCCTTGAGCCGCCATCGTGTGTAGGTCCATAGTCGTGAGACCCGCGCCGCAAGAACTTGTCGTCTGCAGATGGATCTTGATGCGCGGGAGGGGGTATAGAGAGACACGGGGACAGATTATCGGCACATAACGAAGCAACGCAGGCGATATTTGTAATGGCATCGCATTCACCCACCCCATCTCCATTGGCACCTCCACCCCGACTCGCCATCCCTGTGCAGCAACCTCCTCCACTTCACTCAGTGGATCAGGCGAGGAAACATTTGGGGCGGCCATTGGGAAGGAATTGTCCAACATGAGTCGTACGAGCAGAGGTGCGGTGGCCGGAAACCTAACCTAGCAGCAAAGCACTCGGGAAAAGAATTTAGGAGATAAATAAACAATGAGAGGATAGACCCACCGCCCAGCACCGCACGGACTCCTGCCACCCCTGCCCACAATCAGTGACACATGGCAACGAAGCTCCACACCGAGCAGCAGCATGGACACGGAAGTGGTCTCAAATCGTAGGCTGCTCACCCACCTCCAGGAGCCACTCAAATCCTAGCGCATCGCGCGGCCATGCCGGACACCTCGGTGCTTGCCATCCTACTCTCCGGCCACGCGTGCAAGCTCTGCCATGACCGCGCCCGTCTGCGGCTGCCCCATCCTGCTCGACCGCGTCGGCCTCTTTCTCTGGCGCATCGACCAGGCCGTCCGTCTCCTCCCGACGTTGTCGCGTGGTCCGGCGAGGCCGTCCACCTGCAGGAGGCGCTGCGCCGCCGCTTCACCAAAGAAGTCCTCGCCATCCACCTCGGACACCACCTCCTTCCGTTCCTCGACGCCGCCGCGTGGTCCGGCGAGGCTAGAGCGTGCGCTGCCGCTTCACCGAAGAAGTCCTCGCCGTCCACCGTGGACACCACCTCCTTCCGTTCCTCGACGCCACCGCGTGGTTCGGCGAGGCCAGAGCGTGCGCCGCCATCTCCACCACCGGCAGGACCGTGGCGCGTGCGCGAGGCAGCAACTAGGGTCCTCCGCAGTGGGGGCGGAGCGGTGAGACGAACACTGGGAGGCGGAGGACCTGAGGGAGCCGCGCGACACCGGGCCGCATTGTCCTCCACGCCTACCGACCGACGACACCCTAGGGTTTCGCGGTGGCGCGGTTATGAGAATGATTGGAGGCGCAATGCGGAGGGAATCAGCTGGGGAGATGGATGGATCCATATCCGCGTCGTATGGTGGCGATGCAAAGGTGGCCCAGCCGGTGGCGAGGCTGGAGCGCCAGAGCTGGGGTGATGGTCGTGAAGAAAAAGGGCGGCGGCGGCAGCGTCGATCTGGTGCTGCAGGTCGCGCTTGGAGCGGAGAGGAGGAAGGCCGGCGGATGGGAGGTGTGGCCGGTGTAGAATGGGACGGTGGAGGAGATGGAGAAGTGGCTCGGGGCTGGGATTGGAGCTAATTTTTTTTAAACAATACGTTTTTTTAATCAATTTCACGAATATTACGCAGATTAAGGAATTTACGGAAGTATTCCACTGTCGTTTTTTCAAAAACGACTCAGCCGCGCCGTCTTTTTAGGCACCGAAAGCAGCGCCTGGGACCCACCCTGCCGGCCTGCAGCACGACGGACGCTCCGGCCGTTGCCTGGAAAGACGACCCAGCGCGCGCTGTTTTAGGGTAGAACGACGTCGCCGCGTCGTTTTAGGGTAGAACGACGTCGCCGCGTCATTTTAGGGTAGAACGACGAGCCGTCTTTAATACACGCGCGCCGCGCCCAGCCCCGCGCACGCCTCCTTCCTCTCCCTCTGCGCCGCCTAGCCCCTGCGCATGCTTCCTTCTTCCCCGCCCAGCCCCTGCTAGCTCTTCTCCCCTGCTGCTTCTTCTCCCATGGAGCTATTCCCATTTGGACTGTATCAATGGGTTCTTGGGCGACTAATGAGGAGGATCAGCAGACTCATCAAGATCAGGTTGACTGGTTTGGACTGTATCAGACGCAGCAGACTCAGGAGACGCATCAGACTCCACCACCTATCCCCACACAGGATACACAGACGCAGGATGACGGGTCAACTCTACCTCCCCGCAATGTTGTGCCTCCTACAAGGTACGGATGGACTACACCGACTCCAGGGCTACCTCGTGACCGGTGGCAGTGAGACTTGAATCTATGTATCTGTCTGCGTATCTGTCTATGTATGAGACTTGAATCTTATATCGGTCTAGTTATCTGTCTATGTATCAGACTTGTATCTTGTATCGGTCTAGTTATCTGTCTATGTATCAGACTTGTATCTTGTATCAGTCTAGTTATCTGTCTATGTATGACACTTGAATCTTGTATCGGTCTAGTTATCTGTCTATGTATCAGACTTGTATCTTGTATCGGTCTAGTTATCTGTCTATGTATGAGACACATTTTTAATTCGACAAACACTACAACATAGCTTGCAACACAATTCAACATAACTTGCGGTAAATAAATAAGAGTGCTCTCTATCCCTACTACTATGCCCTTACACTTCAACGATGCCTTCTTCATGGCCTGCTCTTCTTGCCCGTACCCTTCGACGATACCTCGTCTTTACCCTTCTTCTTGGCCTGCCTTTCGTCCCACTCAGCTCTCCACTTAGTCCCAACGGCAGGCGTCATGAATATATCATCTTCATCTTCACTATCTTCTAGCTTGTCATTGCTCTTCTTGCCCTTACCCTTCGACGATGCCTCGACCGATGATGGCTTGCCCTTACCCTTCGACGATGCCTCATCTTTACCCTTCTTATTGGCCTGCCTTTCGTGCCACTCAGCTCTCCACTTAGTCCCAACGGCAGGCGTCATGAATATATCATCTTCATCTTCACTCTCTTCTAGCTTGTCATTGCTCTTCTTGCCCTTACCCTTCGACGATGCCTCGACCGATGATGGCTTGCCCTTACCCTTCGACGATGCCTCGTCTTTACCCTTCTTATTGGCCTGCCTTTCGTCCCACTCAGCTCTCCACTTAGTCCCAACGGCAGGCGTCATGAATATATCATCTTCATCTTCACTCTCTTCTATCCAAATCCAAGGGAACGTGAGGTTCTGCTGCCTTGCCCCTTCATTAGAGAATCTTTGCTTGCTCCACCTACCATTGATCCGAAGTAGCTCTTGCCATATCTCCTCTGGAGTCCTCTTCGGCCACCCTTTCCTACGCAATCCCTCACGCAGCTCAGTGAGGAGACAATCACTACCAATTAGTTTCTCCAATGGGGCTGGATTGTTGTCTATCGTAAATTTTCTAACCAAATGAAATAGGTCGACGGACATGTCTGGCACGAAACTACGATCGTAGGGAAACATACTGGCTAAAAACGGGGTGGCTGCTGCTTAAACAACTGTGCGAGGAGGGGTTTTTATAGGGTTACATTCTGGCGGGAAAAAATCTGCCAGGAAACATTATGGCGGGAAGCATTTAGGCGGGAAAGATTTAGGCGGGAGATATTTTGGCGGGAAAAATTGTGGTGGGAAACATTCTGGCGGAAAAAAATCTGGCATGTTGAAATTATAGATACATCACATGAAATGAAGATACATCAAGACATTACAACTGAAAGGAAGTTACATCAAGACACTACAACTAAAATTAAGATACATCGGGATACTACAACAGTAATTAAGATACATCGGTACTGAGACATATGTCTACCTTCCCTGAGTCCAGCGCGGGTACTTCCCGGTCTTGTCCCCATGTTCCTCTGCCGCCCGCGCCTCGGCAGCTCTTTCTCTTAATCTCTTCCTTTCCGCCTCACGGGCCTCCTTGCGCACCTCTTCCTGGTGCTCGCGGATTGCATTCTCTTCCTCCCTTCTCTTCCTGTTCAGCTAGCGGTTTCGAGCTTGCTCTGCTCGGAATTCTTTCATTTCTCTCTCCCGTTCCTTCTTCCCGTTCGCGGCCTTCCTTTCAGCACGTTCCTCATCAAGAAAGATCTCCCTTGCACGTCGGCTCCTGTCCGCAATCTCCTGCACGGCCCAGGCTGGCTGCTCGGTGTCAATCCAATGGTACCACTTGCAAAGTGGAGGAGGAGACTGCAAGTAAATCAATGGAATGAATAAAAGAACACATGATAACATGAATGATTAATATTAACCATGCTCTGGGAACATACCGGAGGCCTCTCGTACGACGAACTTGCTTGCCGGGGCGGGCTTGCGTCGTAGTTGGGACACATGAAAAACTTCATGCCCATGCAGGTGGAGAAATCGATCGACTCCTTGACCTTCGCGAGATGGCCACACCAACAACGCTCGTGTGTCACCCCTTGCGGCAACCTCGCAGCTTTCGTCCTCGTAGGCCTATACTCGGGGTCCGAACATGGCACACTCATGATGGAAAAGGGAAGGAAATGGGAGAAATAGAGGAATAACAGGATGGAGAGCTACCATCTCGGTGCCAATATTTATAGAGGCAACTAGTAGAAATTGGCGAGAGATAACAGCGGAAACAAGGGGCGGGAGAAAACAGCGGGAAGAAGTGGCGGAGATAAACGGCGGGAAGAATTGGCGGGAGAAAACAGCGAAAAGAAGTGGCGGGACAGAAACGGCGCGAAAAATGTGGCGGGATAAATACTGGCGGGAAGAGGTGGCGGGAGATAAAAGTGGTAGTAGAAATACTAGGGGGGAAATAACGGCGCAAAATAGTGGCGGGATTAGTCTAACGGAGTGTGCATGATCCATGCAACCGTCATCTTTTCAGAAAACGATTTGGGTCTGTCGTTTTTTCAAAAAACGACCAGCTGCCGGCCGGTCTTGTCATCCTGCGGTCGTTTTTTCAAAAAACGACACTAGCTGCCGTTTTTTCAAAAAACGACTTAGAGCTGGTCGTTTTTTCAAAAAACGACGGTCTATTACATCCGTAAATTCATTTTTTAGCATAATATTCTTAAAATTAATTAAAAATAATGTATTATTTAAAAAAAATTAGCGGGATTGGATGCGTCGGTGGAGATGGTCACGATTTTGGGCTGGGCCATATTTCACCCCGACACAGAAGACCGTGGTCCAGCCCATATGCAGCGGCACAACCGAGAGAGGAGGCGCGCCAAGTGCCCTGAAAATGTCCGCTTTTTTGCACGCTAAGCTATTAGATAATATGATACACCTTATATCAAGAAACAGAGGGAGTATATATATATTACTACCTGACATTAATCATCGACCCGGCGAGAAAAAAAGACCATAATGCATTGTGTGTACGGAGTTTAAATCCTCCTCACAAAACGAGAGCAAAGTGTTACCAAAAAGGTTGAAATATGGGTGATCTTTCACTCCTAATTTTTCTTAGACATATGATGTCCAGTGTCCTCTCCATGCACACTTATGAGAGACAAGAATCATATTTTATGCTGTCTACTTATATGTCCTTATAACAAGCTATGGTTGTATCGCTAGTTATTCTTATATTTCCCATTCCTTCTGCTTGCTCTTCTTACTCTCATTGCTCATATTGGCTTTTCTTGTTCATCACAATATTTTGGAAAAATAGTAGTAGGGGTGTGACACTGATTGGATAAGGTCGGCGACGCCAGAGAATTAGTGTACTCTTTACCCGAAGGTCGCGCTTGAGAGGTTTTATCGTGTGTCATGTTATTTTTATTGTCTGTAATGTACTCCAAGTTATCTCTTAACGACACCGATGTCATCTCAGTGGCATCGGCTTATTGATATGGAGAAATATCGATGAGACTAGCACTCCATCTCCTTACAGAGTTTTTTAAGCGGGAGGAGCAGATTAATGCAGTCCTCGAGAGCCATGTCCATGACATCCATGGTAGAATTGTCTAATGGAGAACTTAAGTAATTGGTTGTTGTCTATTTATACCAAACATTTTTACAACTTCAAGGATAAAATTTTGGCCACAAACTATTATTGTACAATCTTAATTTATGTCTTTTCAATCTTATCTTACATATGATAAGACTAAAGTGCGTCCTTGTAAAATTGAAGTCTCTATCACTATTATGAATATAATAAGCAAAACTCTATTTCATCATGTAATTTAAAATATTTTCTTTTTTTAAAATATCTGTACGAATTATGTATAAACTAAGCATATCATCAACGGATTAGTTTCTATGATTTTGATGCACTATAGTGTGTTTATACATTTGTGTATACATTTTAGGATCTTGAATATATGCTATGCAAAGTACGACTCTTGCAAATATCTAAGGAGAACTTTCTTGGATAGGATAGTCTAGCTTAGCTTTACCAAACAGAATATTGTGTAGAGCATGGAACGTAACAAGTGTCTTATCACAACGTTGCAGTTTGTAATGAAACTTCCTGAGAACATCTCTAGCAGATACCGCATACCTGGTGAAACTCGCAAAATTTACAGTACATGTCTAAAAACGACCAAAAAAATGGGCCGATCCGATCCTATAAAAATGGTTAAAACCGTAAAAAATTGCAACTCCCACATATCCATCCTCGTGTATCGTATATATTCAGTTTTAGAGGCTGGTTTTACAGTAAACTGCAAAGCGGTCAACCCTCTCCTCTACCGAAAATACACCAACTGCTCATGTCCGGCTCCGGTGGCCCGCCGCCCCCCTCCGAGCTTGATTCCATATCGACGAGCCTCGATACACACATCAATCTTCTATTCATGATAGTCTATTTGATTCCATGGACTAGCTAGCTTTGTATAGCTCTAAATCGATCGAGCATAGCTTGACCGACAGCATGCGGCTTGGCCGGCAGCGTACGCGGCATGAGCTAGCTAGCTTGGCTTGCACAGCGCGAGCAGAGCGCCAGCTTGGCCGTCGGCCGGCACAAGAGCAGAAACAGCATGGGCGCGTGCCATGGCGGTGGCCGGTCATGAGCGATCCAGTGCCTTGGCTAGTGTGTGCACTGCGTGTCTAAGAGGAATCTGGTTTACAGTACGAGTTTGCGGTATTTGTATGTGCATTTACTGTATATCACGGTACCGCAAAAGGCGGATGCGATAAACCAGTAATGTTGTTTACGGTATGGAAAAATACGAGACGGAATAGATACACTAATCCGAACTGCATATTTAAAAATAATCACACATTGATGCCAAATTACATAGAGGAGATTTTGATCATCCAGATTTACATATATATAGTTTTAGAAGAATTTGATGTCGCGCCCTGCATTCAGACTTCACCTAGCATCTAAGGATTACCGGCGGTAGCTACTCACCGGATCATCAACGACGGTGGCGCTTACTCCTCGTCGGTTTTCGCATTGCCGAAGTCGTCCGTCATGAAGTACTCGTCGGGTAAGTGGGCTTCCTGGTCCTCGATCCACACCATGTACTTGCGGAGTGAGAGGCGACAGACACGGAGAAACTCGGGTTTCTCCGCCCTGCGCGCGTCACGACGACGCTTCCAGCGCTGCACGATCTGCATTACCTCGGTGCACAGCGAGTGGTACTTGGCCTCGGTGACCAAGACCTCCTCCAGCTCATCGTTGACAGCAGGCTCGCGGATGACCAGCAGGAGGGCGCACATTTCCGCCAGCAGGGGCTCTTCTGCCTCGTCGGCGGCATCATCGGGCAAAAAGGGGGAGGGGAGGGGGAGTTGCGGGTGCGTTCACGGGCGACGACGTCGTGTCCCTGCACGGGGGCGAGCTGGCAGGCCGGAGCTCCTACTCCTCCGACAACAGCCGCATCCGCCCAAATCGCGGCTCGATTGGCCGGCCATGGCAAGAGGGGGTGGACACACAGAGGTTGGCGGTGGCGATGTGCTTTTCATCGGCGTAGTCGGCCGGAATCGGAGGCGGGGCCGGCGGCGGCGAGAGCTTCTGGGCGGGGGAGGAAGGGAAGAATAGATGCGGGATACCGCATCCAGCGCCCCCCGCACCGAATATATGCGGGATAGATGGGCCTCGATGCGGGAAACGCAAAAAAAATTACGGTACGGGCAGTTTTGCGGTATCTGGAAAGGGCATTTTTTAGCCTCGATACCGCATATCGGGCCGAAATTTTGCGGGTCAGGGGATATGCGGTATCCGCTAGAGACTCTCTGAAGAAAGAAAATTCTAGTGAGAAGATCAAAGGTGCAATTGCAGAATCGCAGAGAATAAGATCACGCTTACAGTTACAGGTAGTGTAGCAAATGTCGCTTATTTAGTCTCAAGTTCCTTGTGAATTGAAAGTTGTCGCCTCTATGCTGTTCACTCGGAAGGTACGGTGCAATCTTCTCCAGTCCAGTGCCTTGGAAGATGCGGGAGATGCCGAGTTATCAAGGCGGAGTGGTATTTAATCCTGCGGCTGCCTGCTTGGATGCATAAGGTTAATGTAGCTCTATATTAGGATGCATACAGTATACCTGAAGACTGAGGATGGCTAGCTGCTCCTTCTGAAAACAACTAAACTAAGGCCGAGGCAGATAGCGCCGAGCGACTGTTCATCTCTGGAAACAACCATAATTGGACTGAGGCCTCGTAAAGATCATGTTGCACCTGTGTTCTTTGAAGAGTGCTATATACTGTATGATTATTCCAGTTTTGTTACGAGGTATTAAGGCTATATCAATCATTGCTCAAATGTAGCTACGGAGGTAGTAGTACATTCAATTCGTGACATATCAGTACAAGCAGCCATGAGCGAATGATTATGAACTAATTCAATGCTCTGACTGTCACTTCTAACCAGTGTTGCTAGATTGATTTTCCATTGCTTTGAATTATATTACGCCGCTATTCTGAATAGGATGGTAACATGGGCGTCAGGATTCAGGAGGATAGATTTGCTGTCCGTGCAGTTTCCTGAATCCTGAGCCCACCGTTTTAGTAACAGATTTCGCTGTTGGGAGGATCCCACTAATTGGCGCTCCATCTGAACTGGTAGTGAATGCCTGCAGGGGTGAGCAGGAATCTTCCATTTGTAGCACAGACATGGATGTTTCCATCATGAAACCTTCGCCCCGTGTCAATTTCCATGTGATATAAACGGCATATCTCAGCATGGACGACAGATCGACGGGTGATGTCTTGATTGGTTCTTCTGTATGATGAAATCCATGAAGTGCCTTCATCGAATGATTTTCTCATGTGATGCGCCCTATCTACTAGTACTCTGTTAGGTGAGACATAGCTTTCGGAGGATCTGGAACTCTAGAATTCTAGATGTGTAGAGAGGTCCTGAGTTATGGTGGGTAACAGTGCATGACAAGGTAGCGAAGCTAGTATGGTACCAAACTTTGTGAAGAAGAGAAAATCATGTGCATAGCTTCCAGGACGACTGGGTATGCATGCATATCGAGATATTTTTGCCTTTTCGGATAAAACATTCCCTTGCCTGTCATGTTTGTTATACAGGAAGGCGCATTCCTTTTTTCCTGTGAAGAACTGAAGCGAATGGAACTTTTTTTTTGAAAGAAAGGCAAAAGATTTGTCTTAATTCATTGATAGAGAAGAACTGTCTCGCCGGTGGCGGGGTGCCCTGGCTCGTGCTTCTAGTGCCTTGGGTCGGAATCTGGGTCGGATGGAGAGGAAGCTCAGGCGGCTAGGAAAGCGATCGAGGCTCTCGAAGACGTCACTGGTGAGCTCAGCTGGACAACCGTTTCTCGACGGCGTCGGAAGACCGACGATGAGCTGCGACAAGCCTTCCGGGAGGAAATGGGATTCCCTACCCCAGCATCCCGTTTCTGGGAGAAGGGATCGGATGGGTTGGCTTCTCGGGGCTCTGTGTCGCCGTCGCGTGAGGTTCCGCCGGTGATGGAGGTGGTTGCGGGGAGGAGGATATCTGCATATCCTTTGACGGTGCGACGCGGTGTTGCGGCATCACCGACGGGAGTTCTGCTAAACCGCGGTCCGAGGATCCGGCCATGGAGGGGACCTCTGCCGCCGAGAAGGACCTCTGCATCGTCGGTGCTGGGGAACCTTGTGGCGGTGGTGTTCGAGCGTGCACAACTTCGGGTGGATCAAGATCCGCAATCATCACGGATTGCTAACGTGGAGGTTGACGTTGAGCTGGCATATGGGCCCACCACGACTAGCTCGGACTCGAGTTTATCTTGGATTAGCATTGCCCGGAGGTTTAGTAACGTGTGGCATCGGGGTGACCTAGCAATCTGAAACCAGCCTCCACCGCCGCCACGTGATTCTTTGACATCTATTACGAGTCCACCCCGATCAGCACCGCCCTTCTTGTCGTTGCCTTCGTCTGTGGCTACTGGTCTAGCGGTGTCATCATCGTGGGACACACCTTCGCTAGGTCGATCCTTTGCCGATGTGGTTGCTGCACCATCCATGGCGGGGCAAAACCAGGTGCCCAACCATCGGGGGTCGCTTGCTTCACCACTTCCCCGAGGACCGCCGGCGGCTAGGATGCCTCGTAGGGCAGCTGCTGCACCGACACTGCCCATGTTCAGCATGATGCACCGCCTGGCACTCTGCCAAGACGTGGTCCGCCGCCGAAATCAGGGCCTCCTGAATTTCCGTCGGGGTTGCAGTTCAGGCCTCCTAGGGCCTACTTTGGCGTAGCCCAGACCGCCTAGCTCTGTCCTCTGTAGCCTCCTTACATAGGGTCGGCTCCTGCCGCGTATGCCGGGATGCTGGGGTGCGGGGGGCGTCCTTGCTTTTGTGCATCAAGGTGGGAAACATCATGTTGCGCTGGCTCTGAATCAGATGAGTGATGTGGATGAGACACAACAGTTTACCCTAGGTGTAGGTGTGGCTACGACCGTCGTCCGTAGAGAAAGAAGAAGAAGAATAAATAGAAGCCGCAACCCCAACCTTAGTTTCAGTAGGGTACGTTCGTGAATCAATCGCAACCTCTGCAGCAACCATAGTAGCCAAGTCACCAGCAGTAATGCTCATGACCATGGTGCCTTTGTTCCTCCGTTCCTGGCCCCTTCTCGGTATCCGGGTACACCGTAGGGTCAGTCTTTTCAATTGGCACCTTCGGTCGAAGTTAATCTGGTAGAGGCACACAATATGTCGGATACTCTTGCCACTTCTAAGAAGAATAAAAAGGTTTTCAGGTGTTGGAAGTGTGCGGTTAACACTCATGCTTCTAAGGATTGTAAAGTGGTGCACTAGTATTATATTTGTGATTGCTCGGCCCACCCAACTTTGAGGTGCCTTGTTCTGAAGCAGCCTCGACCCACGGCTTATATGGTTGGAGTTGGCCACGACCAGACTTTGTTTGCACGGATTCCTGACAGTGTGGTCCGTGAGCATTGGGCGCTCAGTCAGACACCTATTGCCTTGGTTCAAGTAACTGGAGAGGTTGTCCCTGCGGATGTGGTCAAGAAGCAAATTGTGAGGAGATGTCCGGTCCGGTCCCAGTGGAAGTAGGAGGCTTTGACATATGGGGAAATGCTTTTTCTAGTTAGTTTTCGAGTTGATGGGAGTCGGTTCTCTATACCACTAGGCAAGAACCAGATTTCTTTTTTTGCTTACAAGTCTCAGGACGTGCCACATAAGTTTGAGTTGCACTAGGTTTGGTTGCACGTGGAAGGGTTTCCCCATACCTTGCGCTCTTTCCTTGGTTTGTCGGTTGTTTGGTATCTTATGGGAAATACTCTCGATGTGGATCTCCTTAGTTTGCGAAGGAGGGTGTGGTCCATATTCTAGTTGCTATATTTGATCTTATTGTGTTTCTGAAGAAGCGGGATGCTTTGGGATTTTACCTACCTCTTATGTTGTGATCAAGCTGAAGGGTTATGAGTTCTGGTTTAGAAGGGAGACTGAGGGGTACATCCTAGAACCAGATTCCTCACCCTTCTTGTGGAAAAAGAATAATGATGATTCTAAGGAGTATGGTAGAGGGAACTCTGGAGATGATGCGATGGACACTTCGGAGCCAGCCATTATTTCTTCTAGGACTAGGATGGCTTCTTCTTCTGTACCACCATTCGTGAAAGGGAATTCAGCACCGTCCTTATCGAGACAAGTTCCTCAGATTGTGTTTGTGGTGACTCCATTCGATGCCACTCCTTCAACTCCGCATGAAAGGGAGCTCCTAGATGCATTACCTTTGGATTCCCCCCTTCGTGGGAGTAGGGCTTATACGATTATGGTCAAGGATCCCACGCCTTATACCTCACCTAGTGTCATGCCATCCTAGTTATAGGAGGCTCTACATGCGGTGTTGGCTTCTTCTGTGCAACCACATGCTTCTCCTTTGGCGGCTTCACTAGCATGCTGTAGACCAAATGTGCTGGGGCATTTGGTTCCACGATCTTATACTTTGGACCGACAAGAACATGTGCTATTGGAGGTGGGTGGTGGATTTTCTACACGGGGCTGGACTAGGAGGGGCTGGCCAACTGCGGCGGCGATGGACCTGCCAGGAAGGGCAGCTTAGTCCGGGTCTAGCCTAGTACGGATCACCAGAGGAGATCGCGACCTAGGTGGGGCTGTCCGGTATAGTCACGGCCTAGGCAGGGATGGACCTGGAGGACCCAATTAAGTATATACCGGGATGGATGACATGCCCGCGGTTGGCCAGATGGGCCCGGCTATGGCCTAGGGTATGGATCTTGGCTCCCAGGTGACCTAGGTGGGGTGGCCGGATGCTGGAGATAATCTGGCCCAGGTGGGGCTGCTTCACGGTGGGGGAGGTCAGGCCTAGGAGGGGTCGGTTCTATCCCAGGTTGTGGCAACAGAGGCTGCAGCTATGGCCGGGCTAGCCGGCATTCTGTCGGGAGGTGGTTCTGGTCCCATAGGCGCGGTGCCAGCGGATGGGACTCCGTCACATCGAAGATCTTGTCATTGGACCGATGCCTTTGGGGCATCAACTATGGATGATGATTCTCTGGTTAAGGCTATGCAGACGAAGGCTATCTAAACATTTGTTCTTTGTGTATGGTGTAAGAGATTATAAGTTAGATTTCTTGGGTATTTTTGAATCTGGAAGACGTGAATTCTCGCAAACTTTACTCCATCGCCTTTATGGTGGAGTGGAGTTTACTTGGACTTCACGTCCGCCTCGTGGTAGATCTGGAGGTATCCTACTAGGCGTCGGAGATGAGACTATGGAGGTATTAGCTAGTTCGGTTGGAGATTTTTATATCAAACTCTATATCTGTAACAAAGCTGATGACTTCACATGGTCTCTAGTCCCTATGTATGGCGCTGCCCAGGATGTTTATAAGCCTGACTTTTTTCGTGAATTGGTTAATCTAGCAAAAGATAATCCATTTCCTTTCCTAATAGGTGGATATTTTAGCTTGCTAAGACTTCCTCACAAGAAAAGCAGGAGGCGATATGATGATCATTGGACTTTCCTATTCAATGTTGTCATTGAAAGTTTGGATCTGAGATAGCTTACGATGTTAGGAAGACAATTCACTTGGGCTAAAAGTCTTCCTAAGCCAACATATGAGAAATTGGATAAAGTACTTATGGATACCGACTAGGGAGACAAGTGCCCTATGGTAATTGTTCGTGCTCTTGAACGTACGGAAGCTCTATCGTATCATGCCCTTATTCTTCTATCTGTTGGGTCTCCTTCACCAAAGCACAAACAAGCATTCAAATTTGAACTGGGTTGGTTGCATCGTGGTGGTTTATGATAAGGGTGAACCTCAAGGGTTGCCCGATCTTCACGGATCGCGTGGTCAAATCGATGGGAAAGCAAGGGGACAGGATGAAGATAGTGAAAGCAAACACACATCTCATGAAGAACACAATGGACACACACAAAAACGACATGATACAAGGCCAATTGCTCCCACTAGTGGCCACTGGTCCGATAGAATCCTTGCAAGAAAAGATCGGTCAACGTCCTCCCATCAATCCCAAGCGAAGAGGGAAGAAAATCTAGGAGAGGGTCTTCATATCTTCGCTCACACACTCGCAAATGTAGGCCTTGTAAACGATGGATTATCTATGAAAAGTCCAACGACGTTGGTGACGATAGTCGATCCCCTCGGTAAAGGGGATGAGGCAAAACTAGAGATTCCTCAAAGGGGGTTGTCTTTAGTCTACTGTTTATGCCTCCTAGGTACAATGAGGGGTGGGGGCTCTATATATAGACTAACCACTAGGATGGGGTAGTTTGGGCATAAAACTAGGGTTTGGAATGGAATAAGGGGGTACATGGGCAAAGGGTCAAGTTGTTGGCATGCATGTCCATCTCTTAGGCCGTACACTCCAGTGTGTGGAGGTCGGACCGTCTAGATGGGCCTGACACTCTGGTGTGCGAAGGCTGGATAGTCAGGTCGGGCCAGACACTCCAGGTGGAGTCCGGTTGGAGTCCGGATTGAGCCACAGACTAGTAGCACCAGGCTTCAAGCAGAGGGTGGTCGGACACTCTACCTATTGGTGGTCGGACACTCTGGCTCAGGAGGAGACTCCGAGGCGATGTCGATGGAGTCTCCGATCCTAGAGTCGGTTTCTTCTTCCGTATCCTCTTCCAATCCACCATCTTGTCAGGCTTGATGCTCTGGGCTTCCTCCCTTGTCTCTGTACTTATCGGTGTGAACCTATCATGGTCATGGGATGGAGTATGAAGTAGTATACCATTCAATAGGGTAGGAAGTGGTCTCGCATAGAGGATAGGATTCACCTTTTGAGTCCATGACAACTTGGCATAACTTGGAGACCTTGATGTGGTAACGACCGTAGGTCGAGCTGCATTAGATCCCCCCTTCAAATAGAGTCGTCCTCGACTCTACATGCTCATCACAAAGTAGAAAAGGTCGAGATACAAATTTTATATCGGGGTTCACCATATAGTCATCCTCAAGAAGATTGATTTGAAAACACTTCAATGTTACTTCACTTTCCATGAAGCCTATAAAGCCCACAACAAAAGAGAAGCAACACTCAAAGAGTAGCCAATTCCTAAAGATTATAGCATGAGTCTTCAAGTAGAAGGAAGTCACCTTATGATGTAGAGATAGCTCGTTTAAGGGCAGCCATAGGTAACTCTCTACGATTCATCTTGCCAACTCATGGTCCATAGAGGTTGACGCGTAAGAAATTGTACCTTCACACAACAAAGACAAAGCAAAATATTTTTGTGTGTGATAGAGGAGCATGTCATTTATGGCATGTACATTCTTGTTCACAACACTATTAGCACAACTCAAGTATAACAAATGAAATGGATATGCAAGGTCATAGTGCATGGACATCGTTTTAACATCATCCAAATGTGGGAACTCAAAAACTCCATAGAATGTATTAGTGTGGCACTCAAAGCATTGGACTAAAATATTGGTCAACATCCTTGATTCAAGAATAGGAGAATTCGGCAAAAACACATGAGGTAGGATATCCAAAGCAACATCATTATGCGTGGAAACCAACCATTGGAAAGAGAAATTGTTCAATATGTTGGATGCCATACACAAATCATTAAAATCAAAGATCATGGGAATATGAGTGACACAAGCGGAAGCAAAAACAACATGCTTGCCAACAAACCATAGGAAAGGGCAAATGTTCCTTATGTTTGCTGCAACAACAATAGGAGATACTAGAAACCTCTCATGACAATACATGCTCATAATGGCATTATGGTTGCACACAAAACATTGGAAAGACAAAATTGTTCAAATTTTTTGTTGCAACACATAAAGCATCAATATCCAATATCCAAGAAAACACGATTGTCACTAGGTGAAAGAATAACCTCAACATGCTTGCAAGCAAACCATAGGAAAGTGCAATTTTTTAACATGAAAGTTGCAAAGCATGCAAAAGGTATCAAAGATGGTTTGATCCTGAACTCACGTGGGGGATGCTCTCTAGAGCTCTTTTTGTCAACTCGTGCTCAACCGAGGTTAACATTATAGTACAGGTACCTACACACCACATAGATAAATGGAAGAACGTGTGTGTATGGTAGAGAAACACATCATCCATCATGACGTATCTTTGCTTGTGCACATCACCATTATTGTCAATCAAGTGTAAAATAGATGCATGGTGAGTATGCAAGTGGGTAACATGCTTATCATGGCATTTACCAAAATCTCCAAAATTTAATAAATATATTATAGAAACCATATGATAATTATTGTTGCAAGCAAAACAAGTGAAAGAGCAATTATTCATATTATTGCTAGCAACAGGAGAAATGGTAAAACATCCATGACAAAGCATGTCCAAAGCAATAGCATGGTTGCTGGCAAACATACGGAAAGAGAAATTGATCATCAAGTTTGCCGCAACACGAGGATCATTCTTAACATCATTGCAAGAAAAACATTAGAAAGAGCAATTGTTCAACATATTACAAGTAACAATGGAAAATATGAAACGTTTAAAGCATGGCATGTCTATGGCAACATCATCACCATCAAATAATTTCACATTATCAACAATATGCAAAGGCAAAGTATCAAACAAAAATATGAATGAATCATATGTAATGTTAGAAAAATTATCCATGGCATGCAATCATCACAAGTCATCATGTCCACTAGTGGGATCATGGCATCATCAACGCCCTTATTTTTACCTTGTTCATACATCTCATATGAAGTGGGCATTGTGTGGTAGTGGTGGTTGATGACTCTGAAATATAGCCATCTATGTCCATATTTAAACTAGATATTATTCACATTTTTGATGAAATGACTCTCTAAACCCTACCACTAATGCCTAATATTCAAAGGGGTATGTAATCCTTTCTTTCTATTTTTGCCTGCACAGATAATGACGTTTTATGATGGGAATCACTATATTAAAGTCAAAGATACGAGATTTTCAACAACCAGAAGAAACCAGGACTCGTGGATCGAAGGCAGACGCTTTAACGACCAACTATACGACCGGAATAAAATTTCGGCCATATAGTTGACATCGACGCCGCTAGGTCAAACAGAACAACTTTTGTGAAGGGACCTCTATATAAAGAGGCCTCAGGCGACGAGAAACAGGCGCTCGTAGAAACCATCAGCCACCCCCAAGATCTCCATCTACAACACCGATGAGCCGCCGGAGGAATAGACTTAGATCTAATCTCTCCACCACCATAGCCATATTCCACCACTTGTAATAGTAGATCTCTTATTCGATTGGCGATATTGTAAGACTATTTGCTATCAATCTCATGATTTCTACTACAATGTTTATGATCTTTGATCTCATCTCTATGTGTGAGTAATTCTCCTTGGGTTAAGGGCTTTGGCCTAGCCATGTAGCTTTTATTGCATATTATTTATCATAGATGGGATCATGTATTAGTTTGTATGACATGATGATTATTGTATCCCCGCTTGCCTCGATCTAAGGACTTGTCAGGTACCCAAGACCCCAAGGATTGAGCCAGGTATAGGGAGTATGAGTAATGACTAATTTGCAGGTTGGGAACTCCAGTGACAGAAAGGGTAGTACGTGATGGCTCTGAAATATAGCCATCTACATCCACATTTAAACTGGATATTATTCATATTTTTGATGAAATATCTCTCTAACCCTGCCACTCATGCCTAATATTCAAAAGAGTATGCAATCCTTTCTTCTTATATTTTTCCTGCGTAGATAATGTTGTTTGAAGATGGGAATCACTATATTGAAGTCAAAGATACGAGATTTACAACAACCAGAAGAAACCAGGAGTCGTGAAGCGGAGGCAGACGCTTTAACAAAACTATACGACCGGAGCAAAATTCCGGCTGTTTAGCTCCGGTAGTATAGTTGGTGCCGCCACCGTTAGGTTAAACATAACAACTTTCGTGAAGGGAACCCTATATAAAGAAGCCTCATGCAAGGAGAAAACAAGCCCCCAACGACCAGACACCTCCGCCCTCGCCTGCCACAGATCATCAGCCGCCTCTAGATCTCAAAACCCTTCTCCATCTCCATATGCATATTCCACCACTTGTAATAGTAGATCTCTTGTTTGATTGGCGACATTGTAAGGCTATTGCTATCAATCTTATGATTTTCAATACAATGTTTGTGATTGTTGATCTCATCTCTATGTGTGAGTAATTCTCCTTAGGCTAAGGGCTTCAGCCTAGCCATGTAGCATTTGTGCATGTTATTTATCATAGATGGGATCATGTATTAGTTTGTATGACATGATGCTTATCGTATCCTCTCTTGCGTCAATCTAAGTACGTGTCAGGTACCCAAGACCTCGAGGGTTGAGCCAGGTATAGGGTGTATGAGTAATGACTGATCTGCAAGTTGGGAACCCTAGTGATAGAAGGGGTAGTACGGCTGTATGTGAGGGATTTACTTGGGATTAACGGTGACGTCACTATACATATCATTAGTTCTCTTTCTTCTATGGATGAGACTAGTAGGTTATTGCTATAAGAGGTTGCGAAGGCAATAGCAATTATGGATGCACTGCCCACATATAATTTATCTTGCTCTAACAATTACATGCATACTTTATCTTTATATTTTATTCCCATTAGATGTTTTGCACAGGTACAGGTGAAACCGAATGCCCTAGGCCCGCTCTGTCCATCATCAACAACAACCAAAAGACACAAACTATTGGTCCGATGAAAACACAAAAGAAATTCTAAAACTCCCGAAGGTTCGTTAAAGTAACTTCACTATGCATTCGCTTCCCGAGGATTCGATATCCTAGGTCTACTAGGGAAAAAGAAGCTATACTACATCCGTAATCCGGATCGAAGGTATCCGTACGGCTATATGTGAGGGATTTACTTGGGATCCACGGTGACATCACTATGCATATCATTAGTTCTCTTTCTTCTATGGGTGATACTAGTAGTTTATTGCTATAAGCGGTTGCGGAGTCAATAGCAATTATGGATGCACTGCCCAAATATGATTTATCTTGCTCTAACAATTACATGCATACTTTATTTCTATCTTTTATTCCCATCAGATGTTTTGCACAGCTATAGGTGAAACCGAACACCCTAGGCCCTCTCTCTCCATCATCGACAACAACAAAAAATATGCAAACTCTTGGTCCGGTAAAAACACAAAAGGAATTCTAAAATTCCCGAAGGTCCATTAAAGTAACTTCACTATGCTTTGCTTCCCGAGGATTCAATAAACCTAGGTATACTAGGGAAAAAGAAGCTATACTACATCCGTAATCTGGATCAAAGGTATCAACCCTTTTTCTGGCGCTATTGTCGAGGAGGCAGTAACTACCCTGGTGAGGTTAGTAGGAACCTTGCTAGTTTTAATTCTTGTTTTAAATTTTGTTAGTTTGCTTTCAGTCTTTATTTAAAAAACCAAAAAATTTAGTTAGTCTTTAAATTCTTGTTTTTATTGTTATCATACTTTTCTGTTTAAGAAAACCCAAAAACATAGGAAATATGGCTGAAAAGAAGCTTGGGGAATTTGCCACTCCCAATAATGATTATTTGCGTACTCCTATTACTCAGCTAAACAATTGCTGCTGATGACTATAAAATTAAGCCCCATTATTTAAGTTTGGTTCAACGGAATCAATTTGGAGGATCAGCTGTTGAGGACGCATGTCTGCTCTTGAATACTTTCACTAAGTATGCCATATGATGCACATAAAAAATGTTGACCCCGATGTTATCAAATTGCGTTTATTTCCTTTCTCTCATAGAGTAAAAGCAAAAGAATGGTTGCTAGCTTTGCCTAAAAATACTATTACATATGGGTGGGATGTACTTCTTTATTTATGACTAAATTTTCCCACCTGCAAAGACTATGCAACTAATATCTAATATTACTGGTTTTAGATAGGAAGAGCACGAGCCACTAGCGCTTGCATGGGAGAGGATGAAAGAATGTTTAAGAAACTGTCCTAGCCATTGGATGGAAGATTGGTTAATCCTCCATTTATTTTATAATGCTCTTAATCCGGTGTCTAAGTCTATGCTTGATATTGCAGCTAGAGGAACATTCATGGGTAAACATATTACCGAAGCAAAGCAGCTGCTAGATAATATGCAAGACAACCATGCCCAATGGCATGTAGAAAGATCAAACACGAAGAAGGTGAACTCCGTCTCACCACAAGAAAATGAAGAACTCAATGCTAAGTTGGATAAGCTCATATTAGCCGTAAAAGGTAAGGAAACCTAGGTAAGAGCTATTCCCGAAACTAATATTGAAGAAATAGACTTCATAGCTTGTCATGATTATAACCCTCCTTGGAAGAAAAATTATAATCCTAATTTCCAGAAGCATTACTCTAATCCTATAGGTAACTCTAATAATAATATGGGAACTAGTAATGGTAGTCTCCAAGAAACAGTAAAGTATTTTATAGACTCACAAAATGAACAAAACAATATTCTTGTTAAAATAATAGAGAACCATGATGCCATGCTTGGTAAATTATCTAACCAAGCTGTAAGTTTAAGAAATGATTTGCAGGCCCTCCAAGAAAGGACAAGGATTGTTGAGGCACAACTAGGTAAGATAACTGAGAGTCAAACTCTCATTCTAGCTAAATTTGCAGGTAAAGATGAGCCCAATCCTGTTGAAGAACTCAAAATGATAAGGATCCAAAGGGAGGAGCCTAAAGAGCTCGATTATAGTAATGCCCCTTCACCAAGCTACACCACTGAAGATCTCGTAAAGAGGACCAACGTCAAAATTCTGGTGAGTGAAGGTAACGATGAAGCCATGTATCAACACTTCGTTGATCAGGTAGCAATTAAGGTACGCGAGCTTGAAGAGGAATACAAGAAAATCGCTGAAAATTTCCTGTTAAACTAGATGATATATTTGAGCCCACGATTAAAGTTAAGATTGGGACCAATGAGATAAATGCAGTTTGTGATCTAGGTGCAAGCGTCTGAACAATCCCAAAGAGTCTTTTTAACAAGTTAAATCTTGGCTCTTTCGAAATCATTGAACTAAAACTACATCTTGCAGATTCTACTTATAAACAAGCTGTAGGAATTAAGGAGAACACTTTAGTTTACATTAAAGGCTGTCCTACTCTAATTGACTTTGTTATTGTTGACATGCCTGAAGATGCTACTGCTCCTATTATACTTGGCCATCCTTTCTTAAGAACTATAAAGGCTTTAATTAACCTCCATGAAGGGAACATGAAGCTTCAATTGCCTTCGTGGGATACTTTTGTTATCCTTTTCGCTAGGAAAAAGAAAGCCAAACATGATAAGAAGGAGGCCATCACTTTGAAGGCTAACTACTTTGGAGTGGGTGTTCCACTCATCTGGCCTAAGTGAGCAATATCATGGTCACGCTATTGACCATAAAAGAGCGCTGCATGGGAGGCAAACCATGTGAAATAAAGTTTTGAGTTAAGTTTTAAGTTTTTAGTTTAAGATTATGTTTAATAAAGAGTGCTAGAAAACTCCATTTGAGGAGAAGACGTTCGGTAGTACTTAAAATTCTGCTTTATACATGCTGTTGTTGGTCGATAATTTTAACTGTCAACTTTCTCTTAAAAACAAGGTATTTCGCTAAGTTTCCATATAAGAAGTAATTCGCGAAGAAACATAAATTTTTGATGGACACAGAGAGTTTAATGACCAACTATATGACGGGAATAAAAATTCTGGCCGTATAGCTCCGGTCGTATAGATACTTTTGCCATCGACAATTTTTCTTTCATATGTACTTATGGTTTAACAACCAACTATGCAGTGGGAATACAAATTCCGGCCATATAGCTCTAGTCATATAGATATCGGAGCTTTTGTACGAATTCTTTTCCATGTATTGTTGTTTAATGACCAACTATATGGCAGGAATAAAAATTCTGATCGTATAGTTCCGGTCATATAGATATCGGTGCCTTTGTAAAAAATATTTCCCAGGTACAGACGGTTTGATGACAAACTATACGGCAGGAACAAATTGTTCCGCTGTATAGTTCTGGCTGTATAGCTGCCATGACGAAACCCTAAAAAAATTGACAGAAGGCCAACTATACGGCCGAAGGAATAGACTTAGATCTAATCTCTCCACCACCATAACCATATTCAACCACTTGTAATAGTATATCTCTTCTTCGATTTGCGACATTCTAAGACTATTTTATACCAATCTCATGATTTCTACTACAATGTTTATGATCTTTGATCTCATCTCTATGTGTGAGTAATTCTCCTTGGGCTAAGGGCTTCAGCCTAGCCATGTAGCTTTTTGTGCATATTTTTTTTATCATAGATGAGATCATGTATTAGTTTGTATGGCATGATGATTATTGTATCCTCTCTTGCCTCAATCTAAGGACTTGTCAGGTAGCCAAGACCCCGAGGATTAAGCCAGGTATAGAGAGTATGAGTAATGACTAATCTGCAGGTTGGGAACCTCAATGACAGAAAGGGTAGTACGGCTATATGTGAGGGATTTACTTGGGATCAACGGTGACATCATTATGCATATCATTAGTTTTTTTTCTATGGATGAGACTAGTAGGTTATTGCTATAAGTGGTTGTGGAGGCAATAGCAATTATGGATGCACTACCCACATATAATTTAGGGATTTCTATTTTTGTGCCCCTGGTTCGTTAGTTGTACTTAGTTTCCCCAGCCGCTTAGTTTTTACTTACTTTTTCCCTCCCTCCATTCTGAAACCCTCACATACGCTCAGATGGAGGGATGCCGTCAGGTCAGAGGCTTAACCGTTACATGCTGACCGGTGGGACAACGTTGGGGCGGGTCGTGCGTTGAGCGTTACGTTACGTCGCCTCGACCGTTATATGCTGACAGGTGGGGCCAGGATACATAGCGGACCAACCATCCATCTCTCGCTGATTATGGGGGACGTGGTGTGGGCCCATGTGGGGCCCGTTTGGTGGTTACGTGCGCCCTGTCACCTAAATTGGAAGATTTTTTTGTTATTTTTATGATTAGCCTTTTTAAGATCAACTTTTCCCCTCTCTCGCGCTAACAGTTGTGTTTTTTTGACTAAAAAGGTAGCGAATGTAGAGCAGCTTCTCTCTTCATTCATTGTTCCTTTTGCCCTTGTTTTTCCCCAATCTAGGAGAAAATCTAGAGCAGAAAAACTAACCAGCACCATAAATAAATTCAGTAAACAGAGAAGATGTAGATAAAATAGCTAATATAGGTTATATAGTATGATACTTAACAAAGTTCGACAATTAGGCTGCTGAGCAGTAGCAGTGGACAAGTTCAACACAGACAAGACAAAAGAAGCTTCTTTACATCAGCAGTAGATCAGTGCCCCCTCACCGCCTCTGCCAGGAGGGCCTCCGCCTCGTTCCTCTCGCGCCTCCTCCACTTCTTGCTGCCCAGTCACTTGACCTTGGGCGCCTTGGGCTTGATCGGGGGCATGCGGCCCTCCTCGATAGCCACCTTATGGAGGTTGTGGAGGTGATGACCGAGCGCCTGGTGCTTGGCTATGAAGTCGTGGACATTCATGGACTTGCTGCAGGTCCTCACGTCCTCGGCATGCTTCATGAGGGAGTTGAAGTCCGTGCCGCGGAGCCTCCTGGTGGGGCAGAAGGGGCGCCTATACACATCGCCGACGAAGAAGTTGCTGTACTGGCCGGACTTCAGCCTCCTCAGCACATGATGATTCTTGGTGTCCTTGGACTCGTCGTTGTTGCGGACATCACTGCTATCATCATGTTGGAAAAACAATAGAGTGCATTAAGGACATGATTGAGATACTTGGATTATCGGGATTGATTATTTGCATAAATTAACCAATTGAGATCTCTTGATTATTCCCCAAATCTCAAACCAAATTAATACTAATCCCAACTACGAACAGGGGGATTCATCAAAATACGAGATCTAACACAAGAGGATTAGCTACTGTAAAAATACGAATAGCCGAGCCCTAATAACATACGATCTAGCATCCAACGATGGGAACGGGGGAGAACAAGGGAAGGGGAGAAAACCCTAGTTACCTCCAACCATGGGTCGGCGATGCTGGTGTCGTAGGGGTTCTCCAGCCTTATGTAATCAACCTCCTCGTAGGGTTCCCAGCCAAGCGGGATCTGCCTGAGACCAGCGGGGGCCTCCTCGCCGGCCGCTACGGCGGCTGCCGGGACGGGGACGGGGGCCTCCTCGCTGGCAGCCTTGGAGGCACCGATGGCCACCGTGCCATTTTTCTCCATCGCCGGCCCGGTTGGGGTTTTCTTGGGGGTTTGCAGAAGGTGATGGGACAGTGGAGACGGTTGAGTGAGCGAGTGACTGATGAGTGAGAGTGGGGAGGCCTCTATTAATGGAGAAGAGAATCGACGTTTCATTGCACTACCGTGCACCGCGTAACCGCGTACGCTACTGCACCGTGCACCGCCACATGTGTCCACTACCGCCCCGTGCACCACACACGCGTACCGTGAGTCATGTTTTTTCCCTCGTGTCTAATCCTGGCGACTCAGTTGTACTCAGTTTTTCCCTCGAGTGTAACACTGGTAGTTTGGTTGTACTCAGTTTTACCCTCCAGTACTAAAACTATCGTGTGCAATATACTCAGTTTTATCCTCCGGTAGCTGGTCAACAGAAAGTCAACGAATAGGTTTTAGCTATCTAATTGAGTCATTTTATGCACACAAATTCAAAAAGAGCAAAACATAGTGGCATCTACCCAGGGAGTCTTATTATGTGACCTGCCACCATAAGAAATGTATATAAACCAAGTTTTAACCTAAATCACCACTTCTCAAATCCCCTACTATCATGAAGGTTCATGGCTTTATACTCAAGCCTCTTCCCAAAACAGCCCTCCCCAAAACATAGTTTGTTTGAATGAGGCAATAATTGTTAAACCGGTGTATATTTGAATTGCAAATAGTTTGATGTATGCTAAGATGTGTTGTATAAAAGACACATTTTCCATTTTTTAAATCTTTTCTATTTTCTATTTGAATCCCTTTGTCAGTCATGCCCTTGGTTTTTAAGTTCTACTCAGTTTTGCCCTTGGTTCTTAAGTGCTACTCAATTTTCCCCTCTCTTTGTATCAATCTCTCGCACGTGTGCTCATCTTCACTACTATGCTCTGATTGGTCAAAATAGTTGTCAGATGGATCCTGCCCACCAACCGTTGATCCTGTGTGATCTAGTGGACAAGATAACCCCTATATCTATCGGGGGTACCCCTCTATCCATGCAAAATAACGAGTATGCCACTGGTACTTTAACTCCATAAACAAATGAACTTGAATATAATTTGAAGGGAACGTGTTCGAAGGTGTATAATTTGTGCATTACATTCCACTCCATGAAAATGATAATCTCTCAAGATTTTCTTAGCACAATATTATCATGTATTAAGTGCGATTTCAAAGAGTTCAAATGTGTATAATTTTCGTATATGCAAGTTTATGCATTACATTCCACTCTATGAAAATGGGGGAAGAAAAAGATAATCTCTCAAAATTTTGCTAGCACATCATTATCTTATTATGCAAGTGCGATTTCACAGTCTTCAAAGGTTTAAAATTTTCGTATAAGCAAGTTTATCCATTATATTTCACTTCATGGATATGATAAATGATCAGGATTTTATTAGTACAACATTATCATGACCTAAGTGCGATTTCAAAGAGTCCAAAGGTGTATAATTTTCGCATATGCCAGTTTATGCATTACATTCCACTATGAAAATGATAATCTCTCAAGATTTTCTTAGCACAGCATTATCACGTATTAAGTGTGATTTCAAAGAGTTCAAAGGTGTATAATTTTTGTATACGCAAGTTTATGCATTATATTTCACTCCATGGAAATGATAATCTCTCAAGATTTTCTTAGCACAAAATTATCACGTATTAAGTGCAATTTCAAAGAGTTCAAAGGTGTAGAAACTTCGTATGCAAGTTTATGCATTACATTCCACTCTATGAAAATGGGGGAGAAAATAATAATCTCTCAAAATTTTGTTACTACATCATTATCACGTATTAAGTGCAATTTAAAAGTGTTCAAAGGTTTATAATTTTTGCATATGCAAGTTTTTGGATTACATTCCACTCTATGAAAATGATAATCTCTCAAGATTTTCTTAGCACGACATTATCACGTATTAAGTGCGATTTAAAAGAGTTCAAAGGTGTATAATTTTTGTATACGCAGGTTTATGCATTATATTTCACTCCATGGAAATGATAAATGATCAGGATTTTATTAGCACAACATTATCATGTCCTAAGTGCAATTTAAAAGAGTTCAAAGGTGTATAATTTTCATATATGCATTACATTTCACTACATGAAAATGAAGCAACGACATGGGCGCGGGCGCGGGGCTGGCTTGGGGTCCCATCTTGCAACGCCAACCTGGGTAAGCTATGGATCCGGCGCTCACGTGGATAAGTTGTGGGTCCGGCGCTCACGTGGATAAGCTATGGGTCTAATGCTGATCTAGATAAGTTGAGAGAGGTGTCCACTACGGGAATCGACTGAACGCGGCCCCACTTGTCAGCATGTAACGGTAAGGATACACTAAGTGTCCCGATAGAATGCATCCCTACTTGTCAGCACGTAACGGCAAGGGTCCACTATGGGACTCGACTGAACGCGGCCCCACTTGTCAGCATGTAACGGCAAGGCTAACGGATGGCGAGTTTCAGACCATGTGAGAGTATCGTTCAAGGAGATGGAAAAAAGTGAGGAAAAACTAAGCGGCTGGGGAAACTGAGTATAACTAACGAACTGAGGGCACGAAAATAGAAATCCCTATAATTTATCTTGCTCTAACAATTACATGCATACTTTATTTCTATCTTTTATTCCCATCAGATGTTTTGCACAGCTACAGGTGAAACCGAACACCCTAGGCCCTCTCTCTCCATCATTGACAACAACAAAAAATACGCAAACTCTTGGTCTGGTAAAAACACAAAAGGAATTCTAAAACTCCCAAAGGTCTGTTAAAGTAACTTCACTATGCTTTGCTTCCCGAGGATTCGATAAACCTAGGTCTACTAGGGAAAAAGAAGCTATACTACATCTGTAATCCGGATCGAATGTATCAGTGGCTGCCATGTGGGAAACTTCTTCATCTTCTTGATATAGCAATGGCGTAGAATCATCTTCATGCACCATGTACATCTTCTCAACAAGATGCATCATCTTCTCCAAGCTTAGCGCTTCTTGATCCATGGAACCTAGCACATCAGGAGAGAACACACTAGAGATAGAGGGTAAGTTATTAGAAATCAAAATGTCCTCACATGACCTATCAACTACCACTCTCAACTCACTTGGTGTATCACTCATGCCCTTGAAGTGGAAGGACTCAATCTTACATATGGTGGAGTCACTGATCTCAATTTTGCTCTCACTCAAGTGGGATAAGTGGCTCTCATACTCACATGGGATTGGTACCATATGATCACTCAAGCATATATGGATAGGCTCAGTTTTCTTAACTCCATGTGCCTCCTTTGGCGAAGGGAAAGTCCCATGCTCACCATTCTCGACCTTGTCGTCACCATCTTGTAGTAGTGGTGGAAGTAGGATCATGTTGATGTTGAGAGCAGTGCTCAGATCGACTTCACCACATATGTGGCCTTTTCTTCCTCCATCTTTAAGTGTAGACTCTTGATTTGGATCTTTATCATCCTTCTCCATGACCACCTTGGCTTGTGTAGTCATCCACTTGATGTACTCATCCAACTTGTTGAAGTAGAGGTTGTGGTTCTACTCATCCATGAAGATGCATGCATCATCTTGAACATCAAGTTTTGGCGTTGAAGCTTGATGGCGTGGAAGAACGCTTTATCTTGGTGCCATTTTGGTAGTGGCACTAGTAGTTGAAGGTGCCTTATGATGATGGTGTCAACGTAGGTCAATGGCGTGCCTTGTCAAAGGTTTATGTTGGTGAACCATTTGGTCATCCACATGACGCTCTCAATGATGATCCTTTTCCTTGGCACTCTTCTCGTGCTTGTGGTGCCTTCTTGAACTTGACTTGTCAAATTGGGCAAAGTTGTCATCCATGTACTTCTTGATCTTGATGAGGATGCTTTTCAACTTGTCCAATTGATGGTGGACCATGGCGCTCGTCATGAATTCTTTGTATTTATGATGAAGATGCCTTGTACAACGTGTTGTATCCTATTGATGTTGATGATGATCATGAGAGGATGTATGTCGATGAAGATTATTGCTTCATGGAACCTCTTGCGGAATATGATGTTGGGTGCCACTTTTCTTGGAGTAGTTGGCACTTGATGCCTTGGAGGAGGTTGCGCTTGACGCATTGGAGATGGTGGTGCTTGGCACCTTGGACATGGTGGCGCTTGACGCCTTGGGGGTGGTGGAACTTGATGCCTTGGAGGTGGATCATCAAAGTAAGTGGTTCCCTTTGGTGTGGAACACTTGGCCTTGAATGTCATGGTTTCTTGATGATGCGCCTCCACTTGCTTGGCGTAGTAGTCTTCCATCTCCAGGCGGTGGAGGAATTCTTCATGGATCAAGGAAGAACCATCAAAGTTAATGAACTTCTACATATCCTCTATACTTGGTGAGGCGTCGTCGTTGCCGCACTCGAAGTCGTCCATGCTTGGGGAGTCATTTTTGATGCAGTACTCCATACAAACCAAGCATGTTTAGCCATTGTTGGTGTAGTGCTCTATGTCTGATACATTGCAAATGTATCTATAATTTTTGATGTTCCATGCTTGGTTTTATCCACTTTCTTGTGTTTTGTCCACACTTTGGAGTACTTTTCATATGATTTCTTGGACTAACCTATTAACAAGAGCCACAGTGCTAGCTGCCTGTTTTCTGCTGTTTTTGGTTCCAAGAAAGTCAGAAAATGAATATTCTCGGAATTGGACGGGAAGCCAAAGTGCCTATTTTTCCGGAAGTCATCAGATGCCAGAATACGAGACGGAGAAGGGTTGGGGGCCCCGCCACACCACCTGGCCGCATGGCCAGGCCTGGCCCATGCCAGGGGGTGGTCTGGCCGACCCCAGCACCCCCTCGGCCTCTCCTTCCGCCTATATATTGCCCTCGGGACGAAAACCCTAAGGGCCCGATCAAAAATCCATGAAAGAGTCTGTAGCCGCCGTCATCTCCATCCCTAGATCGGTAGGGATCTGAAGCTCTTCCCGGCACCCTGCCAGAGAGGGGAATTCACCCTGGAGGCCTTCTTCATCACCATGCAAGCCTCCGGTGTGATGCGTGAGTATTTCATCCTTGGACTACAGATCCATGTAGTAGCTAGATGGCTGGTTCTCCTCCTTTGTGCTTTCATGTTTACATCTTGCGAGCTCCGTTCATGATCAACATCATCTATTTGTAATTTTGCATGTTGTGTTTGCGGGGATCCGATGGATATTGAGACACTATTTCAGATTGATTGTTGATTCTATCATGTCTTTGTTATTTGTGATCTTGCATTCTTTTCGTTGTTAGTAGCTATCTTGGCCAAGTAGATGCTAGCAACTCCAAGAGTTAGTATTGATGCTCGATAGTGGGTTGATGCCTCTAGTAATCTGGGGAAGTGACAGAAATCTCTAAGGTACTAGATGTGATGTTGCTACTAGGGAGAAAACAACAATCCTTTGTTCATATAACAATCGTATTGTTTACTTTACACGCAGTTCATAAAGCAATAATCTGTTGCTTGCAACTTAATACTGGAGGGGGTTCATATGATAACCTGAAGGTGGATTATTAGTCATAGATGCAGTTGGATGGTGGTCTATGTATAATGTTGTAATGCCCAATCAAGTCTCAAAGGAGTCAAGATTATTAGTATATGCATGTATTGCTTTCTCGATGTTTGTCAATTGCCCCGCTGTAATTTGTTCACCCAGCATGTTATCTATCTTAAGGAGAGCCACCTCTAGTGAACTATGGATCCCTGTCCTTGTCTTTTACATACAATCTACAAACTGTTACTGCTTTGTGTTTACTTTCTACAAACTATTAATTCTTTCCATTCGATACATTTAATCCTTTGTTTTCCGCAAAACAAGGTGAGATTGACAACCTCATCGCAAGTTGGGGACAAAGTTTTGTGGTTGTGTTGTGTAGGTCTCCACGTTGCTACTAGCACCGGTAGTGCGCCCTGCCAAGGCTCAGCTAGCAACACCTTTGGGGTGTTTCCTTGCTCCTACCGGTTCGATTAAACCTTGGTTTCATAACTGAGGGAAACTTGCTGATGTGTTCATCATACCTTCCTCTTGGGGTTCCCAACGAGCTCTACATCAATATCGCACCAGCATTTTCCTGGAGCCGACACTAAGCCATCAAGCATTTTTCTGGCGTTGTTGCCGGGGAGGTAAGGTAAAAGGTATTCACACCGAAGGATTAAAGAAGAAGAACCTCCCATGGAAAACACCTATTTTTCTAGCGCCGTTGCCGGGGAGTCAAGGACATCTTCACAAGGGGAGTCCCTCATAACCAATCTCTTTACTTTGTTGTTTTTGTTTTGCTTAGTTTTTTTTGCTTTGTTTGCTTGTTCTTTATCAAAAACACATAAAAAATTAGTTCTACTAGTTTGCTTTCTTATTTGAAAAGATAAAAAATGACTACTCTTGAAAACACTAAGTTGTGTGACTTCACTAGCACCAACATGAATGATTTTATGAGCACACCTATTGCTCCACATGTTCCTGAAGCTACTTTCTTTGAGATAAAACCTGCTTTACTCAATCTTGTTATGAGAGAACAATTTTCTGGTATTGGTAATGAAGATGCTACTGCCATCTAAATAATTTTGTTGAACTTTGTGAGATGCAAAAGCATAGGGATATAGATGGTGATATTATTAAGCTGAAATTGTTTCCTTTCTCTTTGAGAGGAAAAGCTAAAGAATGGTTGAATTCCTTAAATAGGAATAGTATTGATTCTTGGACTAAATGAAAAGATGCTTTCATTAGAAAATACTATCCTCCTGCTAAGATTATATCTATGAGAAGTGAAATAATGAAGTTTAAACAATTTGATAATGAACATGTTGCTCAAGCTTGGGAAAGAATGAAATCTTTGGTAAAGAATTGTCCCACTCATGGACTGAATGCTTGGATGATCATCCAAACTTTTTATGCAGGATTGAACTATTCTTCAAGGAACTTATTGGATTCTGCTGCTGGAGGTACCTTTATGACCATTACTTTGGGTGCTGCAACAAAACTTCTGGACAATATGATGGTTAACTATTCTGAATGGCATACTGGGAGAGCTCCACAAGGTAGGAAGGTAAATTCTGTTGAGGAAACTTCCTCCTTGAGTGATAAGATTGATATTATTATGTCTATGATTGTTAATGGGAAAGCCCAGCTTGATCCAAATAATGTTCCTTTGGCTTCTATTGTTGCTCAAGAAGAGCAAGTTGATGTGAACTTCATAAGAAATAATAATTTTGGCAACAATGCTTATGGTAATAACAATTATAGGCCTTACCCTCCTAGTAATACTTATGGTTATAATGGTAAACCTGGATTACCTAGTGAAGGAAGAATTTTAGAAGTTGAAAGAGCCACTAAAAACTTCATGCAAATGCAATATGAGCAAAATAAACTATTCACTAAAACTATGGAGGAACAATCTACCATTTTGAAGAACATTAGCCATCAACTTGAGAGTCTAAATAGGGAAATTCCTAGTTTACAATTGAAACTCTCTAATGCTGAAAGAAATATATCATCTTTGTCTGAAGCTCAATCCTTTTTGATTAATAAAATGGCTGCTAAACCTGAAATTAATGATAATCCCTTTGCAGCCACTAATGCTATACAAGTAAGAATTGATGAAAATGTTAGACTATTAGCTAAATTACATGCTAAGTGGGAAAGAGAAGATGAAATTGCTAGAAACATTAGTGTTTCTACTATTACCACCACTAGTGTTGAGGCTAGTAATAGTTCTACTACTTTAGATGATAAATTTGATTTTGACCTTGATGGTTGCAATATCTCTGAAGTTATTAAGTTCCTACAAAAGCTTGCTAGAAGTTCCACTGCTAGTGCTATGAACATGGCCTTTACAAAACACATTACTGATGCTCTCATAAAGATTAAAGAAGAAAAGATGAAACATAAAGTTTCTATTCCTATAAAACAAGAGGATGGTTGGGAACCCATCATTAATATAAAAGTGAATGACTTTGATTTCAAAGCTTTATGTGATCTTGATAGTAGTGTTTCTATTATGCCTAGAAGGATTTATGATATGCTTGATTTGCCTCCTCTTGAAGATTGTTATTTGAATTTGCCACTTGATGATAATGCTAAAAAGAAACTCATGGGGAGTCTTAATGATGTTCTTATTATGGTTAACGATTCCTATGTCCCCGTTGATTTCTATGTTTTGGATGTTGAATGCAATGCTTCTTGACCTATTACTTTGGGAAGACCTTTTCTTAGAACTGTTGGTGCCATTATTGATATGAAAGAAGGCACGATTAAATATCAACTCCCACTCAAGAAAGGTATAGAACACTTCCCTAAGAAGAGAGAGAAGATTTCTTTTGCTTCCCCTATGAAAACAAAATTTGGTCTTAATGCTTCTTCATTTGAGAACACTTGATTCTTTTTTTTGCTTCTTATGCCTAACTTAAAGGCGTTAAAGAAAAGTACTTATAGGGAGATAACCCAAAAGTTTTAGATGAGTCTTGGAAGTTATTACCTCTGTAATAACCGCTCCTTATCCTTTTTATTTGCTTTTTGTGCCAAGAATAGTAATGATTGGGAAAGTTGCTGTCCCGAAACAGATTTCTATGCTTCACCATAAAAATTCGTGTAAAATCTCTGTACGTCCTTTGGAGACGTGAATTTTTGTGCTTCTGACCCAGGTTGTTATATAACTTTCGTTAGTTCAACACTTTTTGATTTGATCAACAGAAGGTCTTTGAAAAAAATCGTCTTTACCTGCTCGTCTGTTTTGACAGATTTCTGCCATTTTCTGCATTTGCTTCTTGTTGGTTCCTTTTTGAGTTTTTTTGGGGAATTGAGCTTTTTGAGGGAAGTACTACAGTAGATAGTGTTCTGATGGAAGTTTATTTTGTGTTAGAACTGAACCTTAATACATATTTATCTTGAGTGCACTAATGTTGCTAATAAGATTGTGTGAAGTTTTGTATGAAGGAAAAATTTCAGGTGTATGGAAGGAATGAGTAATGAGATGAAGGATGGACTAAAGCTCAAGCTTGGGGATGCCACGCGTGTCACCCCAAGAAATATCCAAGAAGTACAAGCGTCAAATCTTGGGGATGCCCAAGGCATCCCCTTCTTCATCAATAAAAATCTCAGGTTCTTCCAAACGCTCTATTTTTATTATTTCATGCACGGTTGTGTTGTTCTTGGAGCGTCTTCTTTTTCGTTTTCGTTTTGTTTTTTGTTTGCTTTTGTTTTCTTAGTTTTCTGAATAAATTGGTTGGACCCCCTCTTTCATACATTGGTTTTCAAATAGTTTGGTTTGGTTTGGAAAAGAGTAGGAAAGTTCATACTTATGTGGAAAAAAGAGCTCGTTTTTGACTGTGGCCTATGCTTTGTATTGCCATGCTTGATATTGTTTTGGCTTTATGCTTAGTATTCTTTGTTGTAGCATGACTTGTTATAAACAATTGAGATTTCTTAATGTTCCTTGGATGAATCATGCGTTGTTTTAGCATATTAAAGCATAATATAGTGGTATTCTCCTTTGATGCTTTATTTGGGTTGACTTGGCGTATGCTCACACCATGTTATGACTATCTCAAGTCGCCATAAGCCTTTATGATCCTTTAGTTTTCAACTTGTAGTATCACTTTATGCTTTGATCAATGATGTTTTGTCGCTCTGCATGATTATTGCCATTATTGCTCTCTTAGTTTGTGGCTCCCAGTCTTTTGCTAGCCTCCACAACCAAGTATGAGTTCCACTCATGCATCCAACTCCCTAAACCAAGTTACTCTAAAGAGTCCACCATACCTACCTAGTAGCTTATGCTATTCCAAGTATATTCATGCTTTTATCTACCTTCCAAATTAAACTTGTTATGAGAAAACTAGTGATTAAAGCTCTAATAAACTTGAACCATTGTGTCGTCTATGTTGTATATGCTTGCACTTATTTGTTGGGAATTAGCAAAACCATGCTTTCATGGGGAATGCTTTCAACATTGCACTTGGTACTTGTACCTAGTTGATATCATGCTCTTTTGTATATGGATGTCGTCGGTGTGAAATGAAAGGGGAGCTTGTAAGTCCATGGAGTTATGTATATGTGTTAGAGAAACGCCTGGGCGGCTGGTCTAATCCATGCTGACATGGTGGAAACCTGCAGCGTAACCATAATGAGCTGTCTATGAAGCATTCTTCTTATAAAAAAGAGTCAGATATTGAGAAAAAAAGAGATTATGAAAAGAGGAAAGAGAGAAAAAAGCACCATATTCCCATGGTAAATAAGAAGATTGATGAGATGCTCGTTGTCTGCTTGCCTTGTCATTTTGATATGGGGATTCTTCCGTATCATCGGGCAAGGGGTACCCCGTTGGCGGTCCTCTATGATACACATGTACTTACGATGACAAGAACTTACCGGTGACTAAACTTGAGTAGCATGAGGAGCGGCCCTCGTATACAAGGAACATGAGATTTCTAATTTATACTTCGTCAAGCATGTACACCATAGTTTGTTCACTTTAACCTTAATCACTTCAAGATGCTTATGATAGGGGCAATGAGAGCTGAAAGCTATAAGTACCATAATTTTTGGAAGCTCATTATGAGACTTGAATCCCTACATCCTTCTATGAAGGTGTAACACCCTCGAATCGGCCCTATGCAAGTTTTAGCCCTTTCCGCCAAACCCGCTTAGAAACGATTCAAGGACGCCCACCAGGCACTTTCGTGCGGGTGGAAAACGAAGTAATACCATTACACAACAGTCCTCGATGCGACCCACAGAACAGATATATATATATACAACAACGACTCAACGAGTCAAGAATACAGATATACAATACAAAGATCCAAATCACCTTGAAAACGATAGAGCGTTCGACTACGGAAACGATGCAAATGGGGCTAAGAGCCTTGAAGAATAACCAATGGCGTCCATAACCCTGCCCAGGCCAAGCCAGAAGGGTAACCCTGCTAACGACGTCGATCTCAAACCTGCTATAACAAAAGGGGTGCCGACAAAGGGCAAAGGAAAAAAGAGGAGCGTCAGTATTGAGGCCAGTACACAGCGAGAATTCGGCGGCTCTCGCCTACATAGGTATGGTGGACTGAAGCAGCGGCGCAACATGCACTAAACAACCTATAGAGACTCAATATCACTAGCGGCTATTAGAGAGGGGTAAGAAAGACCTATTCAGATCCTACCTGATACTAACACAAACCATACCCATCCTGGTATTTCCCCCTCGAGACCAACGAGGAAGTCAGACCCAAGAACTCACACAGTTGGCAGTTTTACTCATTCCATTATAGTTGCAGCATTTACTAGTCAGATATATAGCATGAGTCATCCTGATAGCATAAGTAGTGGGCAATTTTAGTTAACATTCCGTTGTAGTTGGACATTTATTAGTCAGATATAATTGTCCCGAGGAATCACAAAACCCAGCAGTTGTTGGCACTTTTATCACATTCAATTGGAGTTGCAATACTTACTAGGCAGGTATAGTATGACACAGATCACCACAGATCCACCAGTTGTTGGCATTTTTATTATCCATTCCATTGTAGTAAAGCTGATTACTAGTCACATATTAAGTCAAATTCATAGCACTACTTTAGTTATGCTTGTCTATGATGGAGATACTGTGCTCCAAGTCGTCCATAACCACGGACACGGCTTTCAGAAAGTTTTACCCTGCAGGGGTGCACAAATAGCAACACACACTCGATCAACCTCGGAAAAACCAACTCAAAACCCAACGAGGCTTTCACGACAAAGCAATCACAGGATTCATAAATATTTCAGGGGGCCACCCCATTAAGCTACCCGCAACGAAGTTGGCTGGCTCCGAGACAGACCCAAGGTTTGCGCCAATGGCTGTAAACGACTGGGAACCCGAAAGTGTGACTGGGCATGTCGATACTGCGAAAACACTCCGCAATCCTAAACAGTACAGGTGCTCCACGCACAATCTTAAATAAAGCAGTAAAACATGGCATAAGTACAGGATAGTAATAAAGCCCCAAACTACTTTGTGGCCCTAAGAAATAGAAATGAATCAAGCTCTGGCTCAGGGGGATCCCATAGGGTCTCCCAGATGTGGATAGTGCGAATAGTCAAGGAACATGTATCAAGTACTCGGGGTCCTACGGGACACAAGTGAGCGTGGAAGAACCAAATAACATCTATTGCCCGCCGATGCCTCTGCATTAATTATATCTAGCAATTTAATAGTTGTAGTTAAAGTCATGATCATCTCCACCATTAAGCATCTCCACCATTTATCATGTGCCAACTTGCCTTCAACGGTGGAACGACTACGACGCGAAGCAACACAGAAGCAAGCAACTACGACTCGCAAGACTGACTATCTATTGAACAACATGCAATAGGATGTGTCCATGGCAATATAGAGGCTGCAATGAGTATAATTGGTGTACGGAAACTAAAGCATCGCGACACGGATAGCAATAGATCAACATGAGGAAAATAAAGACTATAAGTGCAAAATAGGTAGAAAGGGGAGAGATGCTCGCCTGGGAAACACTGCCGACGGATCATATCCGGAGAACTTGGTGATACTCGCATCCACTCATCGGCCTAATCCGCGAAGAAGCAAACACTACGGCAGAAGATTCGGCATGATTATGATATGATGCAGATGCGGTGCAATTAGGCAGTATTAAACGGAACCGGGGTCCCGACAATTAATTACATGGTTCAAGTTATTTAACAACCCCGCAATATAAATGTTGTATTAACAGGGCAAAACATGGCATCGGTTCGCTACACAAATTTAAATGGAGTCCGGAATAAGACAAAGGTATCCCGCATATAGACTCCATATTTAATTATGAGGTGATTCGGCATAATTCCCCCAAACCACATATAGATATGCGTGCATGAACAATTTAAGATGCGACAATTATATGTCATATTATAAAAATAGAGGCTTAGGGTCACACATCTGGGTTCGGAAGATCTTGGGTTCCGGGGGTCCGGGGTTCGGTCTCAGGGTCTCAGGGTTCGACGAGGAATGGTTCGACGGGATCGGTCTTGGACAACGGAAGGAGAGCTTGGCGTTCCGGGAAGAAGGACTTGGTTTGGCGTCGGAGGATCATCGGATCCGCCCTGGTCGGTGTCGAGCTTGTCGTCGCGAAGATCTTCTCGGGTCCGCGCCATTGAGTCGGTCTTGGCGTGCGGGATGCAGAACTTGGCGACCTTGTCGGAGTTCTCGGGTGATGTTGTCGGTCTTGGGTTCGGCACCGGGAGATCTTGGTGTTTTGGGATGGAGATCTTGCCGTCAATGGCGGACTTGAGTGGATCGGGTACCGATGGTCTTCGGGTCATCGGCTCTGGGAAGGAGATCTTGCTGGAGACTCCCGATGTACATGTACAACTTCTCGTTCTCGTCCACCGGGAGGTTGTGGCCGAGAACATGGTGCTCCGCAGTACCATCTTCTTGTCATCGGGCCACACCCGAGCAGTACCAACACCACCAGGTAGTTGAACAAGTTGTCGCGCTTTCCTTCGAGAACATGTAGCAGTAGCATCACATAGACTCCATCGAATCTTCACCACATCGTTACACTTCAACGGACAGAGCCAGTAGGGATAGGGTATCCGCCGGCGTCGAGAGCGAAACAAAGGCACTGTCGAGGGGGAAGGCGAGCAGATGCGGTGGAGAGGCTCCTGCACATGGTGGTGCGAGATGCTCGCAGAGGGGAGAGAGGGTTCCGGAGGCCGCGGAGGCACGCGGTGCTCACAGAGAGGGTCCGCGGGCGGCCGGAGACGGGGAGGACGCGCAGAGACGACGTGGGTGGATCCTCGCGGGGCTGAGGGCTTGGTCGACGGTGGCTTGCCGGCGGAGCAGAGGAGGGCCCAGCCTCGAGGTCAGCTCCACAGGTGACGACGGGAGGCTCGGGGAGCGGGGAAACGGACGGAGGAGGAGACGCGGCACAACAGAGGGCGGGGGCACCAAGTGGCGGTCGGAGGTCGGTGCCGGGCGGGGAAGGCGAGGCCGACGAGGAAGAGCACGGGTCGCGGTGGCCGACGATGATGCTAGGAGCCGTGGCGGTCCATCTACACGCGTGGCGAGGTCGCGCAGAGGGAGGGCACAGATGACACGGACCGTCCAAGGCGTGGAGGGGCTCGGGCGCCGGGCTTCGGGAGCTTGCTGCGGTGAGGTCGACGACGGGGACGAGCACTACAGGGGCTCCGAGTCGCAGGCCGCGGAGCTCGCAGGTGCGGCGGCGGTCACGGTCGCGACCGAGCGGCACGCGAAGGAACGCGTCGCCGGCGGGTTGCACGGACGGTGGCCGGCGAGGGGAACGGCCGCGCGGCTGCAGACGCGGTAGGTGGGGAGGTGGGTCACGCGTGGGGAGAGAGGAGCGGGATGAGCGGGAGTGGTGGGCCAGGGGGAGGAGATCCCGAGGAGGGAGTTGTCGGCACGGGGTAGTGGGATGGCTGGCGCGTGGTTGGTGAGCGGGTCCAGGGGTGGAGCGTGAGTGGTGGGGCCAAAGGCATCGCTCGGGTAGGGCGTTGCGTGCAGCGCGCCGTTTTGCGTCGCAGCGGCCGCTCTGTGCATCGCGAATGGTGCGCTGCGTGTGTGCGGCTATTGCGCGCGAGTGCGGCCAGGTGGTGGCGGCTAGGAGTGTGGGTGATGGAGTAGCTAGGGTTAGGTTTGGGTCTGGTCTAGGGTTAGGGTTTAGGCAGGAGTTTGTCTAGTTTGGGCCGGGTTGTAGGTTGCTGGTTTACCGGCCTTTCGGGCCTGGCAGGCTAGCGGCCTCCCCAAGTTTTCTAAAACCGTTTATTTAATTTTTGAATAGACTTTTGTAAATAGTTTTTAGACAAATAAAAGACCCAGAAAAAGACCGGAGTTTTCATTTGGAATAAAGTCGGGGCGTTTAGAAAACAAAACCAGACTTTTCGAAAATAGTTTTTAAACAAACCATGCAATATGATGACGATGCTCAAATGCAATGTGGCATGATGACATGAGCATGCGGTCATGATGATGCAATGCACAAAAACACCGCGATTTTCTAGTAGTGGTTTTAGCGGGATGCCACAATTCGACACCACTAACAAGGGATATCTCCCTCGAGATCTGCCTCATGGTACGGAGAAGAAGGCCGACGATCTGAATCTTCTTGCTTCGTGTAGATCCTCGCGACACCAGTAACAAGAGGTCGTTGTCCGTGATTGTCGAGAGAACACTCCGGGAACAAAGGGCGAAGGTAGACGTATCAGAAGATAAAGCCACCTCTAACTTCCGGGGACGGAGTAAAATTGCTGGATCCACCGATTCAATATACAAAAGCGAATGATAAGAGTAGTCGGATGGCGATCAGTCCATCGTGCACCCAGACCATTACTCTGCACACGAATAGGTGAATTATGCAACCAACTCAAGGAATTAGACTGAAGATCTCGACAATCGAGGCTCGGAAACAAAGGTGGAATGCAGAATCTACATCGGATCTGGCGTAGCTGATGACGTCGTCTTTGAAACTCCGGAAGGCACAAAGAAGGAACAACGAGAATTCCAACAGATGAAGGATTCCTTGGATAGCATGAAGACCGGATGTAGAAGCACCATTACCAAAGGAGGAAAACGAAAACCTGAAGGTACGACGGAAACCCACCACGAGAATTCCTGGACACGAAGAAAGAGAAGAGAGAAGATTCAAAACACGTGGAGATAAGAGGTGAATAGCAGAGGGGTAAGGAGTAAAAGCAGACCTAATCAGATCTATCCAACCGATTTTGCAAGATAGTTTTGACACTCTACTTCGGCTGTTAGCTAGGTTATCCTACAGGCTGGACTTGTGGGGTATCGTAACTGCTGAGCTCTGGTACCACTCTGTAACACCCTCGAATCGGCCCTATGCAAGTTTTAGCCCTTTCCGCCAAACCCGCATAGAAACGATTCAAGGACGCCCACCAGGCACTTTCGTGCGGGTGGAAAACGAAGTAATACCATTACACAACAGTCCTCGATGGGACCCACAAAACAGATATATATATATACAACAGCGACTCAACGAGTCAAGAATACAGATATACAATACAAAGATCCAAATCACCTTGAAAACGATAGAGTGTTCGACTACGAACAAGATGCAAATGGGGCTAAGAGCCCTGAAGAATAACCAATGGTGTCCATAACCCTGCCCAGGCCAAGCCGGAAGGGTAACCCTGCTAACGACGTCGATCTCAAACCTACTAAAACAAAAGGGGTGCTGACAAAGGGCAAAGGAAAAAGAGGAGCGTCAGTACTGAGGCCAGTACACGGCGAGGCTAGAATTCGGCGACTCTCGCCTACATAGGTATGGTGGACTGAAGCGGCAGCGCAGCATGCACTAAACTACCTATAGAGACTCGATATCACTAGCGGCTATTAGAGATGGGTAAGAAAGACCTATTCGGATCCTACCTGATACTAACATCAAACATACCCATCCTGGTATTTCCCCCTCGAGACCAACGAGGAAGTCGGACCCAGGAACTCACACAGTTGGTAGTTTTACTCATTCCATTATAGTTGCAGCATTTACTAGTCAGATATATAGCATGAGTCATCCTGATAGCATAAGTAGTGGGTAGTTTTAGTTAACATTCCGTTGTAGTTGGACATTTATTAGTCAGATATATTTGTCCTGAGGAATCCCAAAACCCAGCAGTTGTTGGCACTTTTATCACATTCCATTGGAGTTGCAATACTTACTAGGCAGGTATAGTATGGCACGGATCACCACAGATCCACCAGTTGTTGGCATTTTTATTATCCATTCCATTGTAGTAAAGCTGATTACTAGTCACATATTAAGTCAAATTCATAGCACTACTTTAGTTATGCTTGTCTATGATCGAGATACTGTGCTCCAAGTCGTCGATAACCGCGGACACGGCTTTTATAAAGTTTTAACCTCCAGGGTGCACAAATAGCAACACACACTCGATCAACCTCAGAATAACCAAATCAAAACCCAACGAGGCTTTCACGACAAAGCAATCACAGGATTCATAAATATTTCAGGGGGCCACCCCATTAAGCTACCCGCAACGAAGTTGGCCGGCTCCGAGACGGACCCAAGGTTTGCGCCAATGGCTGTAAACGACTGGGAAACCGAAAGTGTGACTGGGCTTGTCGATACCGCGAAAACACTCCACAATCCTAAACAGTACAGGTTCTCCACGCACAATCTTAAATAAAGCAGTAAAACATGGCATAAGTATATGATAGTAATAAAGCCCCAAACTACTTTGTGGCCCCAAGAAATAGAAATGAACCAAGCTCTAGCTCAGGGGGATCCCATAGGGTCTCCCGGATGTGGATAGTGCGAATAGTCAAGGAACATGTATCAAGTACTCGGGGTCCTATGGGACACAAGTGAGCGTGGAAGAACCAAATAACATCTAGTGCCCACCGATGCCTCTGCATTAATTATATCTAGCAATTTAATAGTTGTAGTTAATGTCATGATCATCTCCACCATTAAGCATCTCCACCATTTATCATGTGCCAACTTGCCGTCAATGGTGGAACGACTACAACGCGAAGCAACACAGAAGCAAGCAACTATGACTCGCAAGGCCGACTATCTATCGAACAACAGTCAATATGATGTGTCCATGGCAATATAGAGGCTGCAAGGAGTATAAATGGTGTACAGAAACTAAAGCATCACGACACAGATAGCAATAGATCAACAGGAGGAAAATAAAGACTATAAGTGCAAAATAGGTAGAAAGGGGAGAGATGCTCGCCTGGGAAACACTGCCGACGGATCATATCCGGAGAACTTGTCGATACTCGCATCCACTCATCGGCCTAATCCGCGAAGAAGCAAACACTAGAAGAAACACCTGATGCAATATTTAATACTAAGACAGAAGATTCGGCATGATTATGATATGATGCAGATGCGGTGCAATTAGGTAGTATTAAACGGAACCGGGGTCCCGACAATTAATTACACGGTTCAAGTTATTTAACAACCCCGCAATTTAAATGTTGTATTAACAGGGCAAAACATGGCATCGGCTCGCTACACAAATTTAAATGGAGTCCGGAATAAGACAAAGGTATCCCACATATGGACTCCATATTTAATTATGAGGTGATTCGGCATAATGCCCCCAAACCACAGAAAGATATGCATGCATGAACAGTTTAAGATGCGATAGGTATATGTCATATTATAAAAATAGAGGCTTAGGGTCACACATCTGGGTTCGGAAGATCTTGGGTTCTGGGGGTCCGGGGTTCGGTCTCAGGGTCTCAGGGTTCGACGAGGAACGGTTCGACGGGATCGGTCTCGGACAACGGAAGGAGAGCTTTGCGTTCTGGGAAGAAGGACTTGGTTTGGCATTGGAGGATCATCGGATCCGCCCTGGTCGGTGTCGATCTTGTCGTCGCAAAGATCTTGTCGGGTCCGCGCCATCGAGTCGGTCTTGGCGTGCGGGATGCAGAACTTGGCGACCTTGTCAGAGTTCTCGGGTGACGTTGTCGGTCTTGGGTTCGGCGCCGGGAGATCTTGGTGTTTTGGGATGGAGATCTTGCCGTCGATGGCGGACTTGAGTGGATCGGGTACCGATGGTCTTCGGGTCATTGCCTCCGGGAAGGAGATCTTGTTGGAGACTCCCGATGTACATGTACAACTTCTCGTTCTCGTCCACCAGGAGGTTGTGGCCAAGAACATGGTGCTCCGCAGTACCATATTCTTGTCATCGGGCCGCACCCGAGCAGTACCAACACCACCAGGTAGTTGAACAAGTTGTCGCGCTTTCCTTCGAGAACATGTAGCAGTAGCATCACATAGACTCCATCGAATCTTCACCACATCGTTACATTTCAACGGACAGAGCGAGCAGGGATAGGGTGTCCACCGGCGTCGAGAGCGAAACAAAGGCACTGTCGAGGGGGAAGGCGAGCAGATGCGGTGGAGAGGCTCCTGCACATGGTGGTGCGAGATGCTCACAGAGGGGCGAGAGGGTTCTGGAGGCCGCGGCGACGCGCGGTCCTCACTGAGAGGGTCCGCGGGTGGCCGGAGACGGGGAGGGCGCGCAGAGACGACGCGGGTGGATCCTCGCGGGGCTAAGGGCTTGGTCGACGGTGGCTTGCCGGCGGAGCAGAGGAGGGCCCAACCTCGAGGTCGGCTCCGCGAGACGGCAGAGGGCGAGGGCGCCGAGCGGCAGTCGGTGGTCGGAGCCAGGCGGGGAAGGCGAGGCCGACGAGGAAGAGCATGGGTTGCGGTGGCCGGCAACAATGATAGGAACCGCGGCGGTCGGTCTACATGCGAGGCAAGGTCGCGCGGAAGGAGGGCACAGACGACACGGACCGGCCAAGGCGTGCAGGGGATCGGGCGCCGGGCTTTGGGAGCTTGCTGCAGTGAGGTCGACGATGGGGACTAGCGCTACAGGGGCTCCGGGTCGCAGGCTGCGGAGCTCGCAGGTGTGGCGGCGATCACGGTCGCGGCCGAGCGGCGCGCGAAGGAACACGTCGACGGCGGGTTGCAGGGACGGCGGCCGGCGAGGGGAACGGCCGCGCGGCGGCAGACGCGGTAGGTGGGGAGGTAGGTCACGCGCGGGGAGAGAGGAGCGGGACGAGCGGGAGTGGTGGGCCAGGGACGGATATCCTGAGGAGGAAGTTGTTGGCACGGGGTAGTGGGATGGCTGGCGCGTGGTTGGTGAGTGGGTCCAGGGGTGGAGCATGAGTGGTGGGGCCAGGGGCATCGCTCGGGTAGGGGGTTGCGTGTAGCGCGCCGTTTTGCGTTGCAGTGGCCGCTCTGTGCATCGCGGTTGGTGCGCTGCGTGTGTGCGGCTGTTGCACGCGAGTGCGGCCAGGTGGTGGCGGCTGGGAGTGTGGGTGATGGAGTAGCTAGGGTTAGGTTTGGGTCTGGTCTAGGGTTAGGGTTTAGGCATGAGTTTGTCTAGTTTGGGCCGGGTTGTAGGCTGTTGGTTTACCGGCCTTTTGGGCCTGGCAGGCTGGCGGCCTCCCTAGGTTTTCTAAAACCGTTTATTTTATTTTTGAATAGACTTTTTTAAATAGTTTTTAGGAAAATAAAAGACCCAGAAAAAGACCGGAGTTTTAATTTGGAATAAAGTCGGGGCGTTTAGAAAACAAAACCAGACTTTTCGAAAGTAGTTTTTAAACAAACCATGCAAGATGATGACGATGCTCAAATGCAATGTGGCATGATGACATGAGCATGCGGTCATGATGATGCAATGCACAAAAACACCGTGATTTTCTAGTAGTGGTTTTGGCGGGATGCCACAGAAGGCCTTTCTTCCACCATTATATTGAGTCTCCACCTTCTACCTTTATGCACTTACTTTGAGAGCATAGTGGCCATTCTTAGTTCTTTATGCATTGTCCCAAGACTAGTTGATTGATGCATACTTTGATATTGCTTGTTTTAAACTATTTCTATCTAGTCACTCTTATGAACTTTAAAGGTGTCCTATGCATTTATATTTGCTACTCTATTGAGGGACAAGCTGAATACTATTATGCTATGTTTTCTTTACGTGAAACAAACAAACGTCTTGCAAAGCATTCTTATTCATGAATCTTTTGTTTGTGCCTTTTCATGTTGCATCATAGTTTCTTTTTCTTATTGCTAGAATTTTGTCTTTCATGTTATGATTGAAGTACTATGATCCCAGCTTGGAATGTTTTACAAATACTTTGATCAAGTCTTTGATGGTACATGTCACCTCAAAAATTATTCTTTCTTTTTATCACTTACCTACTCGAGGACGAGCAGGAGTTAAGCGTGGGGATGTTGATACATTGCAAATGTATCTATAATTTTTGATGTTCCATGCTTGGTTTTATCCACATTATTGTGTTTTGTCCACACTTTGGAGTACTTTTCATATGATTTCTTGGACTAACCTATTAACAAGAGCCACAGTGCCAACTGCCAGTTTTCTGCTGTTTTTGGTTCCAGGAAAGTCAAAAAATGAATATTCTTGGAATTGGACGGGACAAAAGCCAAAGTGCCTATTTTTCCGAAAGTAATCAGATGCCAGAATACGAGACGGAGAAGGGCTGAGGGCCAGCCACACCACCTGGCCGCGCGGCCAGACCTGGCCCGCGCCAGGGGGTGGTCTGGCCAACCCCAACACCCCCTCGGCCTCTCTTTCCGCCTATATATTGCCCTCAGGACGAAAACCCTAAGGGCCCAATCAAAAATCCACGAAAGAGTCTGTAGTCGCCGTCATCTCCATCCCTAGATCGGTAGAGATCTGAAGCTCTTCTCAGCACCCTGCCAGAGAGGGGATTCACCCTGGAGGCCTTCTTCATCACCATGCAATCCTCCGGTGTGATGCGTGAGTAGTTCATCCTTGGACTACTGATCCATGTAGTAGCTAGATGGTTGGTTCTCCTCCTTTGTGCTTTCATGTTTAGATCTTGTGAGCTCCGTTCATGATCAAGATCATCTATTTGTAATTCTGCATGTTGTGTTTGCGGGGATCCGATGGATATTGAGATGCTATTTCAGATTGATTATTGATTCTATCATGTCTTTGTTATTTGTGATCTTGCATGCTTTTCGTTGTTAGTAGCTATCTTGGCCAAGTAGATGCTAGCAACTCCAAGAGTTAGTATTTATGCTCGATAGTGGGTTCGTGCCTCTGGTAATCTGGGGAAGTGACAGAAATCTCTAAGGTACTAGATGTCCTGTTGCTACTAGGGAGAAAACAACAATCCTTTGTTCATAGAACAATCGTATTGTTTACTTTACACGCAGTTCGTAAAGCAATAATCTGTTGCTTGCAACTTAATACTGGAGGGGGTTTGGATGATAACCTGGAGGTGGATTATTAGTCATAGATGTAGTTGGATGGCGGTCTATGTATAATGTTGTAATGCCCAATCAAGTCTCAAAGGAGTCAAGATGATAAGTATATGCATGTATTGGTTTCTCGATGTTTGTCAATTGCCCCCGCTGTAATTTGTTCACCCAGCATGTTATCTATCTTAAGGAGATCCACCTCTAGTGAACTATGGATCCCGGTCCTTGTCTTTTACATACAATCTACAAACTGTTACTACTTTGTGTTTACTTTCGGCAAACTATTACTTCTTTCCATTCGATACATTTAATCCTTTGTTTTCCGCAAAACACGGTGAGATTGCCAACCTCATCGCAAGTTGGGGACAAAGTTCTATGGTTGTGTTGTGCAGGTCTCCACGTTGCTACTAGCACCGGTAGTGCGCACCAAGGCTCAGCTAGCAACACCTTTGGGGTGTTTCCTTGCTCCTACTAGTTCGATTAAACCTTGGTTTCATAACTGAGGGAAACTTGCTGATGTGCTCATCATACCTTCCTCTTGGGGTTCCCAACGAGCTCTACATCAACATCGCACCAGCATTTTCCTAGCGCCGACACTGAGCCATCAATGTCCTCCATGCATGATGAGCCATTGTCGATGTATTGATCCAAGTCTTCCATGCTTGAGGAGCCATAGTTGATGTCATGCTCCATGTCTTCTATGCATGTGGAGTCATTGTAGGTGTAGTGCTTCGGGTCCTCAAAGCATGCGGAGACATTGTCGGTGTAGTGCTCCTTCATGTCCTCTATACTTGCGGAGTCATAGTCATGGTGGCTCATCATGGATTCTTCATATATGTCATCTTCGGTTCTGGAGTCCCTAGACATGATTCACAAGACCAGGTGGTGTATATGAAAGTGGTAGTGGGTGTTAGGGAAACAACGTCAAACCTTACTTTACCTTGGAAGATAGTATTGTGAAAAGTGGTCACACTTGAGAACACTAAAAATCAAGCAAAGTGAAGTGAAAAAGCAACCTAAACCCAACTAACAACTAAAAACACACACACAAAGCTTATGGTGGCTAGGTATGGAAAGTGGCATGTCAAAGAAGCAATCCAAATTCAAGATGTTGTAATGGCAAGTAACGAACCACGATGATCACAACGCAAAACAAGTTAATCCACAAGAAAGGAAATTAGTTCAAGAAAACACATACGGTGGGATAAATGGGACTTGTGCTACGGAGAAAGTGAGTAAGAACCAAATGATTACCTAGCAAAGAATAGAATCTCGTGTCACACAAGTGTAAGGAGATACGCTAGTTCAATTGCAATAAATTGGTGGGCTACAAGATATGCACAATAAGTACCACATATATGATGTTCATCGAGCATGCGCTTCCTATTATATGAGGCACTTGTCTGTTTGTTTCTTTTCTCTTTTTATCTTTTCCTTTTTCTATATTTTTTACTCCTTTTCTTTTTCACTTGTCTTTTCCTTATGCCAACAACTATACAAGATAACAAATTTTCTAAGAATTCTAAAAGGTATCAAATGTGCATATCCCAAGCAATCATAGTAGGAACTAGTCTCAATAGGTGTTTGTTGATCTCAAAGATAGTGTAGTTCACAAAGGAATGCAAGTGGGGAGAAGTCGCGGAAGGTTCATACCTTTCATCACTACTCGTCATCCTTTATTGTTGGATTCTACCTTTCTCACTTAATTTAGATGGACTAGATAGCATGACCAACTTGAATGATGATGTAAAGCTCTTTTTCCTCTTTGAAACGAGCTAAAGAACACCAAAATCTGAGTTCAAATGCAAAATTTATGCTCAAAACCGTGAAGACGTTTTTCTGTTTGCGGGGGGGGGGGGACTCCGGTGTGCGTAGGCCGGACACTATGGATGGGCAGAGACTCTGGTGCAATTACACCGGACACTCCGCTCCGGTCAATTCCAGAACTTTAGAAACACAAACTCAACTCGATTTGGGCGGAATAACTCAAACCAAAACATCAAATTGACAGAGGAAATCAAGGAATTAGGCCATGGGAACACAAGGGAAGGTATATCGACAAGTTTAGCAAGCAATCCATGGATCAAAACCTACCAAAATGCACTCAAATCTCAAATCAATCCAAAACACAAAATTGGGATATTTTTTATGGAATTTTCGAATTTACGGGAAAATACCAAATCGGTGAGAAATCTATGGCAACCAGTAGCTCTGATACCAGATGAGAAGGGTGAACCTCAAGGGTGGCCCGATCTTCATGGGTCTCGTGGTCAAATCGATGGAAATCAAGGGGGAAGGAGGAAGGCAGCGGAAGCGAACACACACCTCGCGAAGAACACGATGAGCACATGCAAACATGACACAATACAAGGCCAATTGCTCCCGCCGGTGGCTACCAATCCAATAGAATCCTCGCAAGGACATATCAGTCAACGTGCTCCTGTCAATCCAAAGTAGAGAGGGAAGAACATCTTGGAGAGGGTCTTGACATCTACTCTCACGCACTCGTAAACGTAGGCCTTGTACAATGATGGATGCGCTATGCAAAGTCCAATGAGGTTGGTGATGATAGTCAGCCCCCTTGGTAATGAAGGGTTCATAGCATGGAAAACAAAAATTTTCTACCGCAAGAACGAACAAAAACCTAGATCTAATCTAGATAAAAGCCAAGATCTAATCTATTATACATGTGCAACAAGATAGATAGGAACTAACCCTCGTAGATCCGAAAGCGTTAACGAGATTAGATCTCGTGGTTGATGTAGTTGATCACTTGCCGATCTCAAGATCGTGTGGACGATCCTTCCGGCGTCGCGTTCCGGCAGCGCTTCTGCAGCCGGTCAAGTGGACGATCCTTCCGGCGCCGCGTTTTGGCAGCGCTTCCGCAGTCGGTCACACGTGCGGAGTCGAAGCAGACCTTCCTCTCCTCGTTCCATCGAGCAGCGGAGGTAGTAGATCTTCTCCACGGAATCCCAGCAGCACGATGGCGTGGTGGTGGTGGAGTAGAGAATTCTGCAGGGCTTCGCCTGTGCCTGTGCAGAAGAAAGGAGGAGGAGAGAGGCGGCAAAGATTGGGAGTTATGGAGCAGGGGTGGAGGGGGCGCCCCTGCACCTCTATTTAAAGGGGGTGAGGCGCCATGGGAGGGGGAGTCCTTGTAGGACTCCCCTCCCTCTAGGGCCGGCGGATTGGGGAGGGGGGGAGGAGTCCTCCTCCCCCACGATCCTAGTCTTGACCCACCAGGACTCCTTGATCCCTTCCTTGGTTTTCAAGCAAACTCCAAGAAACCTTCCAGAACCTTCCGGAACATTTCGAAACCTTCTAGAACCCTCATACAAATACTTCGGAACATTTCCTAACTAGAAAATGATCCCCAATATATGAATCTTATTCTCCGGACCATTCTGGATCTCCTCGTGATGTCCCGAATCCAATCTGAGACTCCGAACAACATTCGGTCTCCAACGCATATTCCATATCTACTTAAAACAACTTCGAACCTTAAGTGTGTCACCCTACGGTTCGTGAATATGCAGACATGACATAGACATATCTCCTATCAATAACCATCAGCAGGACCTGGAGATCCATAATGGCTCCCACATACTCAACGATGACTTCGTGATCGATTGAACCGTTTACATACGAAACCAATTCCCTTTGTCACGCGATACTATACTTATCCGAGGTTTGATCGTCAGCATCTCCATACCTAGTTCTACCTCGTTACTGATAAGTACTCTTTACTCATTCCGTGATATGTCATCCCTTGTGACCCAGTCACATGATTGCAAGCTAACTAGACGACATTTCACCGAGAGGGCCTAGAGCATATCTATCTGTCATATGGATGGACAAATCCCAATCTTGGTCCATGCGCTTCAACACACACTTTCAGAATACCCAATGACACCTTTATGACCACCCAGTTATGAAGCGGTGTTTGATGTCATCAAAGTACCCATCCGGTGATGGTGATTAACACAACCTCATGGTCGAAGGATTAGGTTACTATGCATTTAAAAGCTTACAACAATACGAACTTAATGACTTGATCTTATGCTACGCTTACTATGGGTGTGTGTCCATCACATAATTCTCCTAATGATATAACCTTGTTATTAATCACATCCTTATGTCCATGATCAGGAAACCATGATCATCAATCAATCAACAAGCTAGTTCAACAAGAGGCTTACTAGGGACTCTTACATGTTTACAAAACACACATGTATTAGTGTTTCCTTATAATACAATTATAGCATGGGATGTAAACATTCATCATAAACACAAAGATATAATAATAATCACTTTTATTATTGCCTCTTGGGCATATATCCAACAGTATCCCACTTGCACTAGAGTCAATAATCTAGATTACATGGTAATATACCGAACACCCATGGCGTTCTGGTGTTGGTCATGCTTTGCCCTAGGGAGAGGTTTAGTCAACAGATCTGCCACATTCAGATCAGTGTGTACTTTGCAAATATTTATGTCACCATCTCGGACATACTCGCGAATAGCGTGGAAACGTAGCTTGATGTGCTTCAGCTTGCTATGTGACCTTGGCTCCTGTGCATTAGCTATGGCACCTGTGTTGTCACAGTAGATGGCCATCGGGTCCAACACACTGGGAACCACGCCAAGTTCAGTAATGAATTCCTTCATCCAAACGGCTTCTTATGCAGCCTCCGAAGCAGCTATGTATTCCGATTCAGTTGAAGATTTTGCCACAACGCTTTGCTTCGCACTCCTCCAGCTCACTGCAGCACCATTCAAAATAAATATGTATCCCGATTGTGACTTCGAGTCATCCGGATCGGTGTTCCAACTAGCATCGGTGTAACCGTTTACAACAAGTTGTTCATCACCTCCATAAGAAAGAACCATATCCTTAGTCCTATTTAGGTACTTTAGGATATTCTTGACCGCTGTCCAGTGCTCCATTCCAGGATCACTTTGATATCTGCTAGTCAAACTAACAGCATGTGCTATATCCGGTCTTGTACATAGCATGGCATACATGATAGAACCTATGGCCGAGGCATAGGGAATATTATTCATTTTCTCTCTATCTTCTGCCGTAGCTGGACTTTGAGTTTTACTCAAGGTCTTACCTGACAACATGGGCACGAACCCTTTCTTGCTATCTTCCATTCTAAACTTCTTTAGAACTTTGTCTAAGTATGTACTTTGTGAAAGCGTTATTAGGCGTCTTGATCTATCTCTATAAATCTTGATGCCTAGAATGTATGCCGCTTCGCCAAGATCCTTCATTGAAAAACTATTATTCAAATAGGTTTTGACGCTATTAAGAAGTTCTATATCATTCCCAATCAACAATATGTCATCTACATATAGTACTAGGAATGCTACAGAGCTCCCACTCACTTTCTTGTAAATACAAGCTTCTCCATAAGTTTGTATAAACCCAAATTTTTTGATTACTTTATCAAAACGTTGATTCCAACTCCGGGATGCTTGCTTCAGTCCATAAATGGAGCGCTGAAGTTTGCATAGCTTGCCAGCATCTTTAGGATCGACAAAACCCTTGGGTTGTACCATATACAACTCTTCCTCAATGTCACCATTAAGGAACGCCGTTTTTACATCCATCTGCCAAATCTCATAATCGAAATGTGTAGCAATTGCTAACAAAATCCTCACAGATTTTAGCTTCGCTACTGGTGAGAAAGTCTCATCATAGTCAACTCCTTGAATTTGTCGGAACCCTTTCGCGACAAGTCGAGCTTTATAGACGGTAACATTACCATCAGCATCTGTTTTTCTCTTGAAAATCCATTTGTTCTCGACAGCCTTACGGCTATCCGGTAAGTCCACCAAAGTCCACACTTGGTTTTCGTACATGGATCCCATTTCGGATTTCATGGCTTCTAGCCATTTGTCAGAATCTGGGCTCACCATAGCTTCTTCATACGTCGCAGGGTCATCAGCGTTGTCAACCAACATGACATTCAAGGCAGAGTCATACCAATCAGGAGTGGTACAAACCCTCATTGACCTGCGAGGTTCAGCAGTAACTTCGTTTGAAGTTTCATGATCATTATCATTAGCTTCCTCTCCAATTGGTGCAGGCGGCACAAAAACATCTTCCGGTGCTGCGCTACTCTCAAATCCGAGAGAAAGTTCAATAACCTCATCGAGTTCTACTTTCCTTCCAGTCACCTCCTTCGAGAGAAACTCCTTCTCAAGAAAGGATCCATTCTTTGCAACGAAAACTTTGCCTTCAGATCTATGACAGAAGGTATACCCAATGTTTCTTTAGGGTATCCTATGAAGACGCATTTCTCCGCTTTGGGTTCTAGCTTATCAGGTTGTAACTTCTTTACATATGCTTCGCAACCCCAAACTTTAAGGAACGACAACTTAGGTTTCTTACAAACCACAATTCGTATGTTGTCGTTTCAACGGATTTAGATGGTGCCCTATTTAAAGTGAATGCGGCTGTCTCTAATGCATAGCCCCAAAATGATAACGGTAAATCTGTAAGAGACATCATAGACCAAACCATATCTAAGAGAGTTCGATTACGACGTTCGGACACACCATTACACTGTGGTGTTCCCGACGGTGTCAACTGCGAAAGTATTCCACATTTCTTTAAATGCATGCCAAACTCATAACTCAGATATTCACCTCCGCGGTCAGAACGTAGAAACTTAATCTTCTTGTTACGATGATTTTCCACTTCACTTTGAAATTCCTTAAACTTCTCGAAAGTTTCGGACTTATGTTTCATAAAGTAGACATACCCATATCTACTCAAGTCATCCGTGAAATTGAGAACATAACGATATCCACCACGCGATGCTACACTCATTGGACCGCACACATCGGTATGTATTATTTCCAATAAGTCTGTAGCTCGCTCCATTGTACCAGAGAATGGAGTCTTAGTCATTTTTCCCATTAGACATGCTTCGCATCTTTCAAGTGATTCAAAATCAAGTGATTCAAGAAGTCCATCAGAATGGAGTTTCTTCATACGCTTCACTCCAATGTGACCAAGACGACAATGCCACATGTATGTAGAATTATCATTCAATTTTATTCGTTTAGCATCTATGTTGTGAACATGTGTATCACTACTATCGAGATTCAGTAAGAATAAACCATTCATCTCAGGTGCATTACCATAAAAGATATTACTCATATAAATCGAACAACCTTTATTCTCGGACTTAAAAGAGTAACCGTCTCGCAATAAACAGGATCCAGATATAATGTTCATGCTTAACGCAGGCACCAAATAACAATTATTTAAATTTAAAACTAATCCCGAAGGTAGATGTAGAGGGAGCGTGCCGACGGTAATCACATCAACCTTGGAGCCATTTCCAACGCGCATCGTCACCTCGTCTCTTGCTAGTCTTCGTTTATTCCGCAGCTCCTGTTTCGAGTTACAAATATGAGCAACCGAACCAGTATCAAATACCCAGGCACTACTATGATTACTAGTAAGATACACATCTATAACACATATATCAAATATACCTTTCTTCTTGATGTTTCCGTTCTTTAGATCCGCCAGGTACTTGGGGCAGTTACGCTTCCAGTGACCAGCACCCTTGCAGTAGAAGCACTCAGTTTCAAGCTTAGGACCAGCCTTGGGCTTCTTAACAGGTGCGGCAGCTTTCTTGCCGTCCTTCTTGAAGTTTCCCTTGTTTCTAGGCTTGCCCTGTCTCTTGAAATTGGTGGTCTTATTGACCATCAACACTTGGTGCTCCTTCTTGATCTCCACTTCAGCAGTTTTCAGCATGGACGATAGTTCAGGCAACGTCTTGTTCATGTAGTGCATGTTGTAGTTCATCACAAAGTTCTTGTAACTTGGTGGCAGTGATTGAAGGAGACGATGAATCCCCAATTCATTAGGAATCAATATTCCCAACTCTTGGAGCTTCTTTGCGTACCCAGACATGGTGAGCACGTGCTCTCTAATGGAGCTTCCCTCTTCCATCTTACAGTTAAAGAATTTTTCGGAGGCCTCATAGCTCTCCATGGCCACGCGAGTCTCAAAAATTAGCCTGAGCTCCTTAATGATCTCGAACGGGTCATGGTGCTCAAAACGCTTTTGGAGCTCCGCTTCTAAACTGTACAGGATGGCACACTGAACTGTGGAGTAATGATTTTTCCGAGTGGCGTAAACATTCTTTACATCATCGTTAGCATCATCTGCAGGTGGGTCACCTAGCAGTGCTTCGAGCACATAGGTCAACTGACCAGCCCTGAGGATGATCTTCAGTCCACGGAACCAGTCCGTGAAATTGCTTCAATTGTTCTTAAGCTTTTCTTTCTCTAGGAACGCATTGAAATTGATGGAGGGGGTCGCCATGATCTACAACAATTTGCAAGTAGTTTTAGACTAAGTTTATGACAAATTGAGTTCAGATTTAATTCTTAAACTAACTAGGTGAACTCCCACTCAAAACAACATCCCTCACATTGTCTTAGTGATTACACGAATCAAGTCCACTACACCAAGTCCGATCTTCACGAGAGAAGATGTAGTTTCATTGGCGAACAATCTTCATGTTCATCATATCATTTATATGACTCATGCTCTACCTTTTGGTATTCCGTGTTCCGAGACCATGTCTGTACATGCTAGGCTTGTTAAGATAACCTTAGTTTCCGCATGTGCAAATCTGGCTTGCACCCGTTGTATGCACACGTAGAATCTATCACATACGATCATCACGAGATGCTTCGAAACGACGAGTCTTAGCAACGGTGCCAACTAAGGGTGAACACTTTATTACTTGATATTTAGTGAGAGGGATCATCTTATAATGCTACCGTCGCGATCTAAGCAATACAAGATGCATAAAGGATTAACATCACAGGCAATTCATAATTAGTGTGATATGATATGGCCCTTTCTTCTTGCGCCTTTGATCTCCATCTCCAAAGCACGAACATGATCTCCATCATCACCAGCATTGCGTCAAGGTCAGTGGTGCCGCTTCATGGTTGTCCATCATCGCTAGCAACTATTACAACTACTTGGAATAAAGCTATTACAAGATGAATAGACACGCAGGTCTTAACAGAATTAAAGACAACCATTAGGCTCCTGCCGGTTGCCATATTACAACAAGGATCATTGCATACATCAAATACAATCACAATCACATGATGGCCATATCACATCACAAAACCCCTGCAAAAACAAGTTAGACGCCTCTAATTTTCTTTGCATGTTTTACGTGGTTTGGGGCTTTCGCATAAGACCGATCTTACCTACGAACAAGAACCACAACGTTGATACAAGTGTTGTCAGATGCTCATTGTAAATTGAATCTTAACTATGGTGGGAGAGACAGACACCCGCAAAGCCACTTGTGCAAATCAAGTTGTACGTCAAGCGTGGAGCAAGTCTCATGTGCGATGACATGCAATGTTAGCCCGAGCCGCTTCATCCCATCATGCCGCAAGATGCAAAGTACACGCTAAGACACCGACAACAAAAGCATCAACGCCCACAAAAACATTGTGTTCTACTCGTGCAACAGATCTACGCATAGATACGGCTCTGATACCACTGAAGGGTTCATAGCATGGAAAACAAAAAATTTCTACCGCAAGAACGAACAAAAACCTAGATCTAATCTAGATAAAACCCAAGATCTAATCTATTAGACATGTGCAATGAGATAGATAGGAACTAACCCTCGTAGATCTGAAAGCGTTAACGAGATTAGATCTCGTGGCTGATGTAGTCGATCACTTGCCAATCTCAAGATCGTGTGGACGATCCTTCCGGCGTCGCGTTCCGGCAGCGCTTCCGCAGCCGGTCAAGTGGACGATCCTTCCGGCGCCGCGTTTCGGCAGCGCTTCCGCAGTCGGTCACACGTGTGGAGTCGAAGCAGACCTTCCTCTCCTGATTCTAGCGAGCAGCGGAGGTAGTAGATCTTCTCCACGGAATCCCAACAGCACGACGGCGTGGTGGTGGTGGTGGTGGAGTAGAGAATTCTGCAGGGCTTCGCCTATGCCTATGCAGAAGAAAGGAGGAGGAGAGAGGCGGCAGAGATTGGGAGTTATGGAGCAGGGGTGGAGGGGGCGCCCCTGCCCCTCTATTTAAAGGGGGTGAGGCGCCATGGGAGGGGGAGTCCTTGTAGGACTCCCCTCCCTCTAGGGCCGGCGGATTGGGGAGGGGGGAGGAGTCCTCCTCCCCCACGACTCCTAGTCTTGACCCACCAGGACTCCTTGATCCCTTCCTTGGTTTTCAAGCAAACTCCAAGAAACCTTCCAGAACCTTCCGGAACATTCCGAAACCTTCTAGAACCCTCATACAAATACTCCGGAACATTTCCTAACTCAGAAAATGATCCCCAATATATGAATCTTATTCTCTGGACCATTCTAGATCTCCTCGTGATGTCCCCCATCCAATCCGAGACTCCGAACAACATTCGGTCTCCAACGCATATTCCATATCTACTTAAAACAACTTCGAACCTTAAGTGTGTCACCGTACGGTTCGTGAATATGCAGACATGACAGAGACATATCTCCTATCAATAACCATCAGCGGGACCTGGAGATCCATAATGGTTCCCACATACTCAACGATGACTTTGTGATCGATTGAACCATTTACATACGAAACCAATTCCCTTTGTCATGCGATACTATACTTATCCGAGGTTTGGTCGTCAGCATCTCCATACCTAGTTCTACCTCGTTACTGATAAGTACTCTTTACTCGTTCCGTGATATGTCATCCCTTGTGACCTAGTCACATGATTGCAAGCTAACTAGACGACATTTCACCGAGAGGGCCCAAAGCATATCTATCCGTCATATGGATGGACAAATCCCAATCTTGGTCCATGCGCTTCAACACACACTTTCAGAATACCCAATGACACCTTTATGACCACCTAGTTACGAAGCAGTGTTTGATGTCATCAAAGTACCCATCCGGTGATGGTGATTAACACAACCTCATGGTCGAAGGATTAGGTTACTATGCATTTAAAAGCTTACAGCAATACGAACTTAATGACTTGATCTTATGCTACACTTACTATGGGTGTGTGTCCATCACATCATTCTCCTAATGATATAACCTTGTTATTAATCACATCCTTATGTCCATGATCAGGAAACCATGATCATCAATCAATCAACAAGCTAGTTCAACAAGAGGCTTACTAGGGACTCTTACATGTTTACAAAACACACATGTATTAGTGTTTCCTTATGATACAATTATAACATGGGATGTAAACATTCATCATAAACACAAAGATATAATAATAATCACTTTTATTATTGCCTCTTGGGCATATCTCCAACAGGTAAAGGGGATGAGGCAAAACTAGAGCTTCCGCAAAGGGGTTGTATTTAGTCTATCATCTATGCCTCCTAGGTACAATTAGGGGGTAGGGGCTCTATCTATAGGCTAGCCACTAGAATGGGGGTAGTTTGGGCATAAAACTTGGGCTTGGAACGGAATAAGGGGGTACATGGGCCAAGGGCCTAGCTGTTAGCACGCATGCCCATCTCTTAGGTCGGACACTCCGGTGTGTGGAGGTCGGACCATCCGGCCGGGCTAGACACACCGATGTGCGAAGGCCAGACACTCTGGGTGGAGTTTGGCTGGAGTCCAGATTGGGACACAAACTGGCAGCGCTAGACTTCGAGCAAAGGGCGGACGGACATTCCGGCGCTTGGTGGCCAGACACTCCAGCTGGGGCAGAGACTCCGGGGCGATATCGACGGAGTCTTCGGTCCTAGGGTCGGCTGCTTTTTCCGTCTCGTCTTCGAAGCCACCTTCTTGTCGGGATTGATGCTCCAGGCTTCCTCCCTTGTCTCTGGACTTGTCGGTATAAACCTATCATGGTCATGTGATAGAGTATGAAGTAGTATACCATTTAATAGGGTAGGAAGTGGGCCCGCATAGAGGATAGGATTCACCTTTGGAGTCCATGACGACTTAGCATAAGTTGAAGATCTTGATGTGGTTATGATCGTAGGTCGGGTTGCATCAGCTTCTATGACATGCTGAAGGCTATTTGGGATAAACATGTAAGTGGTCAAATGCCTATACAATGTTGGAATAACACATTGTGTGCTCTTTGCAAGTTCCTTCGGGGTTGGGCAAGACATACTGCTAGAATCCTAAAAAGGGAAAAATTGCGGATTTCATCTATTATTAATGACTTGGAGGCTTTAGCAGAAGTTGGGCGGTTATCTGCACAAGAAATTTAGCTTAAAGCCAATCAAATGCAGAAATAGCGTGACTACTACGTGAGGAGGTACTAAAATGGTATCAACGAGCTAAATCAAAATTCATCCTCGAAGGAGATGCGAATACGATGTACTTCCATGGAGTTGCCAATGGAAAACACAAGAAGAAACTTATTCACTCTCTGATACATGATGAAGATACTACTGAGGGTCATGAGCATATGAAGTCGTTTATTACTAATTATTATAAGGGATTTCTATTTTCATACCATGGTTCGTTAGTTGCACTCAGTTTACCCCAGCCGCTTAGTTTTTCCTCACTTTCCCCTCCCTCCATTCCAAAACCCGCACATGCACTCGGATGGGGGGATGTCGTCACGTCAAAGGCTTGACTGCTAGATACTAACAATGGGACCATGTTGGGGCGGGTCCTGCGTTGAGCGTTACGTTACGTCGCCTTGGCAACTCTGCTGCCCCGCCGTCGTGCCCTCCTACCTGAGAGCCCCTCCTACCTATGTCGTCCTCGTCCCCCGAGCTGCCCCTCCCCTAGCCGCGGAGCCCACTCCGGCTCCGCTTCCTCCCCCGCTAGATCTACCACTTTTGCAAAACAGAATGCAATATCGGCGGGTGTACTAATCCTCCCCATCAAGCGCGAAGAAGATTGGGTGGAACCGGAGGGATCTAACGCATGTATTCCATCTGAGTAAGTATTGTTTCCCATGGTGGATTCATTATATGCAGTAATTGAGCGTGAATCGCCGGTGCTCAGCTAACTGCCTTGCTTTTCGAATGGGACTGATCCAGCGCTAGCATTTCGGTTGGCGGTTAAACTGGATACGAGCGTAATTCATGGTTGTGAACGGTATCTCTCTGGATTTTACTTCCTAGCGGTGGTTGCAACCTCCATAACTCTCAGAGATTTGAAAGATAAAATATAGTCTAAATTCCCTTGGAGCAATGGTGATTCAGTTGATTTGCAATATTTCAACATTAGGGAACAAAGATTGCTCCCACTAACTAGCGAAGCTGATCTGGTAATGCTTTGCTCTTTGAATGCTGCAGAACGTTTTGGTCGAATTCGTCTCCATGTGCAACCTAAAGTTGAACACACAGGAAAAAGGGCTAAAGCATCATCTGGTGGTCAGGCATCATGTGTCTCTACTGTCTCTGCTAATAGTATGCTCCCCCGTGCTCCTTGTAGGTCCACAACAATACCATCTGTTCGCACTGCGAGTGTAAGCCAAATCGCTAGTGTGGCCGATGTGGAGGATGAAGCAGAGCCTGCCGAGGGAGCGCCTCCACTAGAGGATGAGGATGAGTTGATGTTTCCTGAATTGGTAGATAGATTCAGTAAACGGGCACTAGAGGATCAATACATGGAGGAATTGGCCCACGGTGCTAGATTTGATGACACTGATGAAGAAGAGAACAAGGAGAACAATGACAGTCTCATTTTAGCTGAGTACGATGGTGAGGACTTGCCAGTTATTGAGTGGGGCAGGAACGATCCTAAGATTTCAGAAGGCACCGTATTTGAAACGATGCGGGACTGTTGTAATGCCCTTACTACATATTGCATCTGCACCAATAATGATTATGTTGTTATTAAGAGTGAGCCAGCAAGGTTAACAGTGCAGTGCCCATACAAGAGGTGTAGGTGGAGGATGCATGCATCCACTATGCTTAGGAGCAGTTTGGTTCAGGTATTACAACCAGTTGTGTATTTTAGATCATTGTGTAGAATTTGTTAACTGTACCTGACATTTTCATTATGTTTCAGATAAAAGGTAACCGGTTTGAACATTCTTGTCCACCTCAAGGGGGATAGCCAACGGACAAAACAAAACTAGCAAAGACTAGGTGGTTGGCAGATGAAATCATGGATTGGATGAGAGCGAACCCATCACTTGGTGCAACAGCACTCATAAAAAAGTTTCTGAAAAGTTTAATATTACAGTACCTTATATGAGGATGTTCTATGCAAAGGAAATGGATCTTGATAGGATCAATGGTCCATGGAATGAAAATTTTCAGTTGCTTTATAGCTTCAAAGCTGAAGTGGAGATGGCTAGTCCAGGTAGTGTTGTACAGATAGACATGCATATAGTTCAGTACAAAATAAGAGGGAAGACAATGGAGAAGGAGTGCTTTAGAAGGGCTTTTGTTTGTTTCAAAGCTTGCTAGCAAGGGTTGCTGGATGGTTGTAGGCCTTATTTGGCCGTGGATGCAACAACTCTTCATGGCATATTTAAAGGATAGCTAGTAGCTGCTACTGTTGATGATGGCCACAATTGGATGTTCCTTGTTGCTTTTGGAATTTTGGAGATTGAGTTAGTGGAAAGTTGGACTTGGTTTCTGGAGAATTTGCGCGACCTTATAGGTCATCCACCAGGACTTACTATTCACACGGATGATTGCAAAGGTTTGGAGAAAGCTGTAGCAGCAGTATTCCCCGGAGTGGAGCATAGGGAATGTATGCGACACTTAGTGCAGAATTTTACAAAGAAATTCAAGGGTAAAGTTTATACTGACAACCTATGGCCAGCTTCATACACATGTAGTTTGAGAATGCATCTGTATCATTTGGAAGCTTTGTATAAACAAAAACCTGTGGTGAAGGAGTACTTGGATACACATCATGGAATGGTGTGGTCAAGAAGCCAATTCAATGAAATTTGCAAGGTAGACTATGTGACAAGTAACGTTGCAGAGAGTTTCAATGCAAAGGTCGAATCATTGAAAGGGCTTATGTTGTGGCAAATATTTGATAAGATTAGGCAAATGATCATGATAAAGATCGATTTGCGTCAAAGAATTGCATCAATAGTATATGCTGGCCATCTGATCCTCCCATCTTTGATTAAGTCTTTGCATGCCAGGGAAAAACAATTGAAGATGAAATGCATTAGAAAAGGAATGGAGGCTGAGGTAATGTACATTGACAGTAAAGATAGGCAATGGAGGTATCCAGTGAGTTTGGCTGATAGGGCATGCCATTGCAGGCAATGGCAGCTCCGTGGCAAACCCTGCATACATGCATTGTTTTTCATGGGTGTTCTAGGAGGTGAAGAGGGTGAAGTTGATCAGTACGTGTCGGACTATTTCTCCGTTGCCAAATTTAGGGCAGCATATGCTCAGAATGTTCCATCCTTGCTGGGAAAAGACCATGCATGGAAGTGAATCTAGGCTTCAAGCTATACCCTCCAGTTTTTACTAGACCAGTAGGTAGGCCAAGGAATAATAGGATGACAGCTAGTGCAGAGTGTGGTGCACCACCTCGATGACGTAAGTGCAAACATTGTGGGATCCTAGGGTACATTGCTAGGCTTTGTAAAACTGCAGTGGACCCAGCTTATGGAATGGATGATCAGGCAGGAGCAGCAAATGCAGATGAGAATGAAGTATCTGAACGAGAAGAGAATGAAGCAATGGATACATTGTAGATTGAACCAATAGATTGAGATGAGATTGAACCAAATGCAGGGGAGATTGAACCAAATGTAGGGGGATTGAACCAGATGCAGGGTAGATTGAACCAATGAATCGAGAGGAGATTGAACCAAATGCAGGGGAGATTGAACCAGATGCAGGGGAGATTGAACCAATGGATCGAGAGGAGATTGAACAAAATGAAGGGGAGATTGCACCAAATGCATGGGAGATTGAAGCAATTTATTCATTTGAAGTAGAATTCAAAAGTAAACGAATTACACAAGAGGATATTGAAGAAATAATGTCAATGCATTTTGAACAGTATGACCCAATGAATCGAAACTTGGTTGAACCAATTGTACGACAGACTGAAGCACTTGATTCATTTGATGCAGAGCAAAAGAACAAAGGGAATAAACGGAAGAATTGGCTGGTGGACTCCGAGAATATTCCAGCCAGGATCACCTGGAGCAAGGTGGTGAACTCCGAGAATATTCCAGCAAAAAACACAAGGAGCAAGAAAAAATGAATTTAATTATTATTTTGAATTTGTATGATGAATTTTAACTACTGTCAATGTTTGTATTGAATTTGAACTACTATTAATGTTTGTGGCGCTCCCAAGTTTGTATGTTGGATAACCCCATAATGTATGTGTTATTGCAAGTTTCTATTGGCATCCACCTAGTTGCTTAGCACTGCTCATTTTTGTCCTTGACATGTGGTCAACCCATGGGGTTTAGCTAGTTCATGGCTTAAACCATAGCAAACGTTGACCAATTGATCCAAAATTTGGCACACTTGTGTATCCTGGATTGATTTACCATATGAAATTGGAAATTTTGGATTTACTTGTAATCAGCCACATTTTTGTTTTTCTAAGTGATTAAATTCAAATAAATGGTTTTAGGGTTAGTTTAATTCAAAAAAGAAGTCAAAACATAGTGCAACCTTCGCATGGAGTCTTGTTATGTTAACTACAACCTAGCATGAATAATAAAGGAAAAGGAAATAAAGAGAAATGGACTTCTCCCCTAAACCACTTCTTAAATCCTTCTTGGAATGAGCTACTAGCTATGAAGATGCATGGCTTTCTACTCAGTTAACCTCCAAGATAACCCATCCAAAAACATATTTTTTCTAAATGAGGCCAAATTTGGCACACTTGTGTATCTTTGAGTTGAAAACAATATAATATCGGCCAAGATGGATTATTTTATTCAAATAACACATTTTCCATTTGTTATGCCAAAAGCTTAAATTTCCCTTAGTCATTTTTTTATCTAAGCGCCCTTGTTTTCCTTAGCTCTACTTAGTTTTCCCCTCCCGCTAAAATTTTCCTCAGTTTTCCCCTACCACTAAAGTTTTCCTCGGTTTTCCCCTCCCGCTAAAGTTTTCCTCACTTTCCCCTCTCTCATGTCTCAGTTTAGCTAGTGCTCTGATTGGTCGAGATGTATGTCACACGGATCTAGGCCAACCACCGTTGGATACATCATGATCCGATGGGCTGGAGGGCTCTCTCTCCCGATGGGCGCATCTAACCTTGTACGGCGAGGAGAGCCTGACAGGCTGGATGTCTCTCCCTCCCTTTCCCTGATGCACGTATACCAGCCACATCAACTAGCGCTCAGTTTTGTTACACTCTGATTGGTCGAGATGTATGTCACACAGATCTTGGCCAACCACCGTTGGATACATCATGATCCAATGGGCTGGAGGTATCTCTCTCTCGTTGTGCTACAGAGAGGAGAGCCCAATGGACTGGATGTCTCTCCCCCTTTCCCTGTCGCACGTATACCAGCCACATCTTCCTCCCCTCCTATCGACGTACGGCGACACGGTAGTCCGAACGGCGTGCGGCAACGCGGATCTAAGCGTGGTGGTCCGAATAGCGTGTGGAGGCACGAACCTAAGTGTGGCGGTCAGAACGGCATGTAGTGGCGCGGACGTGGGGGTCGAAATCTAAGCGTGGCTACTAGAACGACATGCGGCGGTGAGGATCTAACCGTCTGAAATTTTTGTCTCTGTCTGTTTCACTTCCGTTCACATCCTCAGATCCGTTGCTGATGAAAGACACCATTGGAAGCCATCATCCGCAACATTAGTGCGATGACGGTGGTGCCGATAGTGGCCATCGATGAAAGACACCGATGGAAGCCATCATCCGCAACATCTACGGCTGTGGTGCCGACATTTGTCATTGATGTGAAGACGATTGAAGCCACCATTCGCAACATCTATGATTGTGGTGCCGACAGTGGTCATCAATGCGAAGACGATTGAATCCATTATCCGCAACATCACTGCGACGGTGCAGATCAAGCCCTCGTGAATCGAAGATGTGGGAGGCAGGCCGTGGTTGGTGCGTCGAGGTGCACTTCAACGATGATGGCTGGATGGGAGCACTTTGCCCGTACTACTTGGAGTACACATACGGCAGGGAGGGCAGCTAGCTCACCGTCCACTTAAAATTGCGACAAATTTAAGCCCAATTTGAACCAAAATTCCGTGACTTAAAATATATGAATGATTTGAATAAATTTGACATGTATTTGATCCATGAGACCAGTGGTTATGCTCTAAAGTTGATTCATAAGTAGTATTACTTGCTTTGACAATCTCTGGTGGCTTGTATAAATTTGATCGAAATATGTATGATTTGAATCAAAATTGATATGTATTTGAGCAGTGAGGACGGTGGATATGCTCTAAAGCTGACTCATAAGTAGTACTCCCACCGGCCCAAATTAGTTGATTTACAACTATCAAGATTCGATTATATCTTGAGGAATTTGAGTCAATTAACTTGGATTGACAATCTCAGCCACCAATTTGGAATGGGGAATGGATACTGCCGCCAACGTTGCAACTCTACATGGCATCCACGATGGCAGCGACAGAAAAGTCAAAACCGATAGGCCCCAACTTGACCCTCTAGGCATTTGGCAGGCCAACTATGGGCAGCTAGATCCAATGGCAAGCAACTCGGGCCCCGCAATACATTCTCTCGACAACTTTGGGACCGCTAGATCCAATGGCAATCAACTCGGGTACCACAATGCATTCTCTCGACCACTTTGGTACCGCTATATCCAATGGCAAGCAACTTGGGCACCGCAATGCATTCTCCCGACAACTTTGGGACCGCAAATTGACTAAATTAGTAGGAACTCACAACCATCTATTGAATAACAATTATACTCTCTAAATTAGCTATCTGTTCAACTACATGTGCCCCCCTTAACCACAACCGCATATCGTAACTGCTAGGATGCGGATGTCAACTACTAAAACTACCCACATGAATCTACTATCCCCTCGTCTTCACTTGAAGTTCATGTTTTAGATTTTCTATGACTTGATCAAATACGACAAGATCAGCCTCAGGTGTCAACTTCTCTTTGCGAATAAGCTCTAAATTCTTCCTCGACAGTACGCTTCGGCTCGAATATCACCTAAATTGGCAACCATCTCCTCCAAATCCATCTTATGGCTAGACTACTGAGTTGATTCATCTTGTTATGCAACGTACCATGGATCATCGACCTGCATAGCACACTGTAATAATCCCAAAACAAACCAAATTGGAATTAGTCCGACAGGCCATGTCAGCACTTCAAATTCAATGGTAGTACAAAGATAAGGAGCTACATGCACTTCCGACGTGGTAGGAGAAGGAGAATGTGGCCACGCCATGATTGATTCCCCACACTCGCCGATGTACCCGCTATGACCAGACATTGAGGACTAATTTGCACCTACAATATCAAGGAAAGTACGGGAACCGAATCGATTAGGGTGGGCGAAGCAGGAGGGGAGGTCTTAGCAAGCACTACTAGCAATTGCTGCGACTGTTCATTGAGCTATGGCGGCGGAACCAGATCCCGGTCATCGTGGGTGGCAGACCTGCCTGCGGTCGGTACTGCCTCAACGTACAATGCGTGCAGACGAAACAGGTGCTGAAGCTATGGTTGAGGTGCAGCGCGGCAGTCCGTCTGATACCGCCGTAGGACAGATCCGGCGAAGCGCCGACGCATTGACGATGGCTGCTCTATCTGCCGGTGGGATAGGAGCTGCTCGGGGCTAGGGGCTGGGAGCGAATGAGAGAGAGAGCCGACGTGTCATACATGACCCCACCTGTGAATTATTTCATATTTACCAATTTTGCATATCTGCCAAACTTTTTCTTTGAAATTTGCATATTATCCACATGACCACCACATGTTAGTGACACACAAAATGACAAATATGCAACTTGCAAAATAAATGTGGCAAATATGCAAATCCCCCCTCTAGCCCCACATGATAGCCCCACCGGCCATTCGCTACGACGGCCCCACAGAACGGCTCACATAGCGGCCCCATCATTCATTGGTTTCGACGGCCCCACAGAATGGCCCCATTTGTCATTGGCTTCACCGGCCACACAATCAGGAAAAACGGGGCCCACAAGTTAGCGAGAGACGGATGGCTGGTCCGCCGTGTATCCTGGCTCCACCCATCAGCATGTAACGGTCGAGGCAACGTAATGTAATCCTCAACACAGGACCTGCCCCAACGCGGTCCCACCTGTCAGCATGTAACGCTCAAGCCTTTGACCTAATGGCATCCCCCTATCCAAGCGCATGTGAGGGTTTCAGAATGGAGGGAGGGGAAAAGTGAGGAAAAACTAAGTATAACTAACAAACCAGGGGCACGAAAATAGAAATACCTTATTATAAAGATTTGTTTGGGCCTCCTGATGAGAATACGTTCTCAATGGATGAGGCCCAATTCGTAGATATACCCCAGGTTTCAGATGAGGAAATATCTTTTTAACCTTTCCATATACGGAGGAGGAGGTTAAAAAGGTTGTATTCTAAATGGAACATAACAAGGCACCATGTCCGGATGGTTTCCGAGCGGAATTTTATCAAAATTTCTAGGACGTCAACAAGGAAGATCTGATGGATTTGTTTGGGGTTCTTTCTACTGGTCAACTAGACTTATTCCGACTTAATTTTGGTAATATTATTTTATTGCCTAAGGTGAATGATGCAGAATGCATACAACAGTATCGTCCAATCTGCCTCCTTAACATTAGCTTTAAAATATTCACAAAAGTTACCACCACTAGGTTGAATTTAGTAGCTGACCATGTTGTTCGCCCTTCTCAAACAGCTTTCATGCAAGGAATAAACATCTTTGATCGTACTGTAATTTTGCATGAAACAGTTCATGAACATCAGACCAAAAACTGAATGGAGTAATGTTCAAGATCGACTTGAGAAGGCCTATGATAAAGTTAAGTGGTCTTTCCTTCAGTGGACACCCGGTATGAATGGTTTTTTAATAGAGTGACGTGCTCTAATACATTCTTTTGTGTCTAGAGGGAGCATTTCCATTAATGTCAATGATGATATTTGTAAATACCTTCAGACAAAGAAAGGGTTAACACAGGGGATCCGCTATCGCCTATTTTATTTAATATAGTGGCAGATATTCTGGCAATCTTGATCGAGAGAGAAAAGGCTTATGGTCTGATTGAAGGATTAGTGCCTCATCTTGTTGATGGACGACTTTCTATCCTACAATATGCTGATGATACAATCTTATTTATGGAACATGATTTGGAGAAATCAAAGAATCTGAAATTAATCTTATTAGTATTCGACCAACTTTCATATTAAAGATAAATTTTCATAAGAGTGATTTATATTGTTTTGGTGAGGCTCAAAACAAGGCTCATCTATATGCTGAACTATTCGGGTGTTGACAAGGGCAATTTCCAATCAATTATCTGGGCATTCCAATACACCATTGGCATCTCACGATTACCGAGTGAAAACTCGTTGAGGAAAGGCTACAATAGTGTCTTAGTAGTTGGAAAGGTAAATTACTATCCCTTGGAGGAATACTTGTACTCCTAAACTCAGTACTTACTAACATGGTATTGTATATGTATCATTCTTCTAGTTGCCGAAAAGGGGTCTTACATCGATTGGATTATTTCCGATCAAGAATTTTTTGGCAAGGGGATACTGAGAAAAAGAAATATCGACTGGCTAAACGGAATATTGTTCGCCGTCCAAAAGAACAAGGTGGTCTTGGTATACATGATTTACAAGTTAGGAATTCCCCCCTTCTGGGTAAATGGCTTTTTAAGCTACTTTCAGAGGTCAGGGTTTGGCAAACCATTCTGTGAAGAAAATATGTTGGGTCAAAAGCAAGGTCACAAGTGTTATGGAAACCTGGTGACTCACTTTTGGGCTGACGTTATAGCATCTAAGAAGCACTTCTTTTTCTTTGGTGCTTTTAATATGTAGGATGGATCTTAGATACATTTTTGGGAGGATAAATGTCCTGGCCATGCCACCTTGCGAGAACAATATCCATCTTTGTATGCTATTGTTCGACATATGGGGGATACAATTTTCATAGTGTTGGAATTGAATCATCTGAATGTGTCTTTCAGGAGAGATCTCATTGGACCCAATTGGAATCGTGGAATAATCTTGTTATAAGATTGTCCATAGTGCAACTATCGGAAGGACCCGATGAGTTTAAATGGAATTTAACTATCAGAAGATTCACGGTTGATTCTATGTATAGAGCTTTGATACAACTTGATATTCCAGCCGATGTTGAACATAAAAAGATTGGAAGATGAAGATACCTCTGAAAACGAAAATATTTGCATGGTATCTTCATCGAGGAGTAGTTCTTACTAAAAATAATCGTGTTAAGAGGAATTGTCAAGGAAGTAAACAGAGTATTTTTGTCATCAAGATGAGACGATTAAGCATTTATTCTTTCATTGTAAATTCGCTAAGACTATATGGTAAATCATCCAAGTAGCATCTGGTTTATCCCACCACGGTCAGAGGCCAGTGTTTTTGGTAACTGGTTACATGGATTAATGATAAGTACAAGATATTGTTTAGAATGGGAGCGCTTGTTATTATTTGGTCGCTCTAGCTATATAGAAATGACAAGATTTTTAATAATAAATTGTCTACTAACTTATAGGTTACCTATCGGAGTATGGCTATTCTCCGTTCATGGTTACCTCTATAATGTGTGGAGTTTCGATACCTGTTGATGGAGGCTTGTCTGTACTTGGAAGATAAGACGAGGGATATTTTTTCTCGACTTGGATGGTAGCGTGATCTCAGGATTGATCTTCCATCTTGTTTTAATGATTGATCTTCCATCTTGGCATCATGTTAGACGTTTTGATTTTAATGATTGCCTCATTTTGTTTTTTGTTCTTCAGACTCTTGTCGGTTGTGTGCATCTTGGTTATGCAAAGGTCTGGTTTAAATATTATTTTATTATAATAAAGCGCCCATTTCCTAATAAAAAACTTATGGACTGTCAGAAATTTGTTTTTCTTCGTGTAGTCTAAAATAAAATGAATTTTTTCTAAAATTTTACACAAATATATGTATCATATACATGTATTCCTAAGGTTTTTATAAAAAATGAAACTCAAAAAATACTATTTTAAATGTTTTCAAATGAAGGGAGCACTAGTGCCCATCAGGGCCGTCCCTGGGGAGGGTTTGGAGGGGTGGACGCCCCGGGACTAGGAAAATGGAGGGCCCTCCCCAACTATGGCCTAGTATATGTGTGGACATCTCAAGAAAATATAAGATCGGCGTGTAGTATTGGGCCAGATTTAGTCCTTCTTGTTTTCTTGAGACATACGTGCGAGTTTAAAATCACCAATCCACTATCCGATAGCGACTCGCATTACCTTCTATAACTCCTTAATCCTAGATCCAAGTCTGGATCGAAAACAACCAAACCGGAAAGAACTCACCACACCAAGTCCTCGCCCATCAGCCTTCGCACAGCGCTTAGCCACTAAGGACCCTCTCGTCTCAATCATGCTCCTTTCAATGTTTCGCAAAGACAGCTGCTCGTCCAACTCCAACCATGCATAGGTATCAAAATCATGCCAATTCTATGTGGATTTGCGTGATTATCCATGCATAATTCTAGTACTCCCTCAAACCCAAATTAGTTTACTTAGATTTGTCTAGATTCGATGGTATCTATACATGATTTAGTATTAGATTTATCTGTATCTTAATAAATTTGAGTCAACTAATTCGGTTCAGGGTGAGTAGTGATTAGTAATTGTTTTATATTTGCAGTGTGGTTAATTAGTATTGTCCTCAATCCGGTGCTCAGAAAAGGAAAAAGGGAGAATTTACGGAGAGATTGATATTGATTCCAACATTGTCGTTTACTTTGTTTATAGAAATTATACCTAATTCTAGTACTCCCTCCGACCCAAATTAGTTGACTTTGATTTGTGTAGATTCGATTGTATCTAGACATAATTTAGTATTAGATACATCTATACCTTGATAAATTTGAGTCAACTAATTTGGGTCGGAGGGATTACTGTTTAGTAATTGTTTTCTATTTTCAGTGTGGTTAATTGGTAATGTGCTTGAATCCGGTGCTCAGAAAAGGAAAAAGCGGGAATTTACAAAGAGATTGATATTGATTCCAACGTCATCGTTGACTTCTCTTCTACAAATTGATAGAGAAAATTTTAAGGAAAATATAAACATTGTTATTTTTGTTTGAATATTGCTACTTATACACCTCAAGTATTTAGTTTTCTTGATTTCATACATGTAGATTCAAAAAACGTTATACTAAGGGGACCTAAGTTTTGGTTTCGCCCCAGGCCCTCGAAATCTCAGGACCATCCCTACCCATGTGTACCAAATCTTCACTCCTAAATTCTACAATGTGTATGACGCTTTCTAACATGTCGGTATTGCGGATTTTGTGATCTTTAATTTGCATGGAAAAATATGTATAAGGATGATACATCTGTTTTGCCGAAATATTTTGGCTGCAACCTCATGATCAAAGCTTGACATTTCGAGGACCTTAGGCGCAAGGTTGCATTTGCTTGGACCTTGGCAGGAGATCGATCCCGTGATGGGAAGGTGCACCCAGTCTACTAACTTCCAAACATACTTGGGACTTAAAATGGATGGTCCACTTCTTTGTTGGGGCTTATTTTTCCTCCATGATTTTTTTCCTACATCACTTCCACAATAAGCCAACAAATAGCTACCTACTCTGTTAGCACTTATGAAGTAATGATCAATATGAAAAATCCACACAGGTCGCTCTCGATCGATCCTCCGACAGTTGATGCATCATGCACTACCATTTTATTAGCTCCTTTTTGGGTATGAAAGTGCGAGCCTTTATTGGGCATATCATTAACTCTTCATGGATGATCCTTTTATAGCTTATATATTACTTCCTGATGTTAAACTATGATCTAAATTCTATGAAGGAGGCTAACTTCTGACGAAGCAGAGCGAGGCCCATCGCCGAAGGCTTGGGCTGAAGCGGAATGGCGTGGATGAGCACATCAACAGAACCATCATCTCGAGGGCTCGCTGTATGTTGTCCAATGCAGGTATGCATAGACGTTTCTGGGATGAAGCAGCCAACACAACATGCTACCTCATCAACATGTCGCCTTCTATTCCACTTGAGAATAAATCTCCCATTGAGGTATGGTCAGGTTTGCCTGCTGATTATTCGTAGTTGAGAGTTTTTGGTTGCACTGCATATTCTCATGTTGATAATGGAAAGTTAGAGCCTAGAGTTGTTAAGTGTATATTCCTTGGTTGTGGTTCAAGAGTCAAGACATATGAACTATGAAATCCTGAAACTAAAAAGGTTTTGTTGAGTAGGAATGTTGTTTTCAATGAATTCATTATGTATCATGACAATTTTCCTTTAGATCCTACTCCTATTTTCAGTAAAGACGAGAGAGCTAATGTGCAGGTAGAGCACCTGCAGAAAACTGTTGTTAATGAGGTTGTCATTGATAATACTCATGAGAAAAACATTGATGATGATGTTGTTCAGCACTCACCTACTGTTTTGTAGCAACCACATGAGTCTATTACTGCTAATAGACCGAGGCGTAACATAGTTCCATGATACATTGCAAATGTATCTATAATTTTTGATGTTCCATGCTTGGTTTTATCTACTTTCTTGTGTTTTGTCCACACTTTGGAGTACTTTTCATATGATTTCTTGGACTAACCTATTAACAAGAGCCATAGTGCCAGCTGCCTGTTTTTTGCTGTTTTTGGTTCCAGGAAGTCAGAAACTGAATATTCTGTGAATTGGACGGGACAAAAGCCAAAGTCGCTATTTTACCGGAAGGCATCTGGAGCCAGAATACGAGACGGAAAAGGGCTGGGGCCCGACCAAACCACGTGGCCACACGGCCAGGCCTAGCCCGCTCCAGGGGGTGGTCTGGCCGACCCCAACACCCCCTCGGCCTCTCCTTCCGCCTATATATTTCCCTCGGGACCAAAACCCTAAGTACCTGATCAAAAATCCACGAAAGAGTCTGTAGCCGCTATCATCTTCATCCCTAGACCGGGAGGGATCTAAAGCTCTTCCTGGCACCCTGCTGGAGAGGGGAGTTCACCCTGGAGGCCTTCTTCATCATCATGCAAGCCTCCAGTGTGATGCGTGAGTAGTTCATCTCTGTACTACGGGTCCATGTAGTAGTTAGATGGCTGGTTCTCCTCCTTTGTGCTTTCATGTCTAGATCTTGTGAGCTCCGTTCATGATCAAGATCATCTATTTGTAATTCTGCATGTTGTGTTTGCGAGGATCCGATGGATATTGAGATGCTATTTTAGATTGATTATTGATTCTATCATGTGTTTGTTATTTGTGATCTTCCATGCTTTCTGTTGTTAGTAGCTATCTTGGCCAAGTAGATGCTAGCAACTCCAAGAGTTAGTATTTATGCTCGATAGTGGGTTCATGCCTCTAGTAATCTGGGGAAGTGACAGAAATCTCTAAGGTACTAGATGTGCTATTGATACTAGGGAGAAAACAACAATCCTTTGTTCAAAGAACAATCATATTGTTTACATTACACGCATTTCGTAAAGCAATAATTTGTTGCTTGCAACTTAATACTGGAGGGGGTTCGGATGATAACCTGAAGGTGGATTATTAGTCATAGATGCAGTTGGATGGCGGTCTATGTATAATGTTGTAATGCCCAATCGAATCCCAAAGGAGTCAAGATGATTAGTATATGCTTGTATGCTTTCTCGATGTTTGTCAATTGCCCCGGTGTAATTTGTTCACCCAACATGTTATCTATCTTAAGGAGAGCCACCTCTAGTGAACTATGGACTCCGGTCCTTTCTTTTACTTTCAATCTACAATCAACTGTTTAGTGCTTTGTGTTTACTTTCTGCAAACTATTCCTTCCTTCCATTCGATACGTTTAATCCTTTGTTTTTAGCAAAACCGGTGAGATTGACAACCTCATCGCAAGTTGGGGACAGAGTTCTGTGGTTGTGTTGTGCAGGTCTCCACGTTGCTACTAACACCGGTAGTGTGCCCTGCCAAGGATCAGCTAGCAACACCTTTGGGGTGTTTCCTTGCTCCTACTGGTTCGATTAAACCTTCGTTTCATAACTGAGGGAAACTTACTGCTGTGCTCATCATACCTTCCTCTTGGGGTTCCCCAACGAGCTCGACATCAACCACGAGCCAGCAAGTATTTTTCTGGCGCCGTTGCCGGGGAGTCAAAGACATCTTCACAAGGGGAGTCCCTCATAACCAATCTCTTTACTTTCTTATTTTTTTTCTTAGTTTATTTTTGCTTTGTTTGCTTGTTTCTTTATCAAAAACACACAAAAATTAGTTTTACTAGTTTGCTTTCTTATTTGAAAACACAAAAAAATGACTACTCTTGAAAACACTAAGTTGTGTGACTTCACTAGCACCAACAACATTGATTTTATGAGCATACCTATTGCTGCACCTGTGCCTGAAGCTACTTTCTTTGAGATAAAACATGCTTTACTCAATCATGTTATGAGAGAACAATTTTCTGGTATTGGTAATGAAGATGCTGCTACCCATCTAAATAACTTTGTTGAAGTTTGTGAGATGCAAAAGCATAGGGATATAGATGGTGATATTATTAAGCTGAAATTGTTTCCTTTCTCTTTGAGAGGAAAAGCTAAACAATTGTTGAATTCCTTAACTAGGAATAGTATTGATTCTTGGACTAAATGCAAAGATGCTTTCATTGGAAAATACTATCCTCCTGCTAAGATTATATCTATGAGAAGTGAAATAATGAAGTTTAAACAATCTGATAATGAACATGTTGCTCAAGCTTGGGAAAGAATGAAATCTTTGGTTAAGAATTGTCCCACTCATGGACTGACTGCTTGGATGATCATCCAAGCTTTTTATACATGATTGAACTATTCTTCAAGGAACCTATTGGATTCTGCTGCTGGAGGTACCTTTATGACCATTACTTTGGGTGCTGCAACAAAGCTTCTGGATAATATTATGGTTAACTATTCTGAATGGCATACTGAGAGAGCTCCACATGATAAGAAGGTAGATTCTTTTAAGGAAACCTCCTCCTTGGGTGATAAGATTGATATTATTTTGTCTATGCTTGTGAATGGGAAAGCCAATATTGATCCAAATAATGTTCCCTTAGCCTCTTTGGTTGCTCAAGAAGAGAAAGTTGATGTGAACTTTATAAGAAATAACAATTTTAGCAACAATGCCTATAGGAATAATTTTGGTAACAACAATTATAAGCCATATCCTCCCAACAATGGTAATGCTTATGGAAATTCCTACAACAACAATAGGAGTGTGATACATTGCAAATGTATCTATAATTTTTGATGTTCCATGCTTGGTTTTATCTACTTTCTTGTGCTTTATCCACACTTTGGAGTACTTTTTATATGATTTCTTGGACTAACCTATTAACAAGAGCCACAGTGCCAGCTACCTATTTTCTGCTGTTTTTGGTTCCAGGAAAGTCAGAAAATGAATATTCTCGAAATTGGACGGGACAAAAGCCAAAGTGCATATTTTACCGGAAGTCATCTGGAGCCAGAATATGAGACGGAGAGGAGCCAGGGGTCACCACACCACCTAGCCGCGCGGGCCAGGCCTGGCCGCGCCAAGGGGTGGTGTGGCCAACCCAGACACCCCCTCGGCCTCCCTCTTCGCCTATAAGTTGCCTTCTGACCTAAAAACTCAGGGGGGTTCGACGTTTTTCCAGAAGGAGTTCTGCTCTGCCGCCACCACCAGATTCCACGAAACAGCACCAGAAACTCCGTTCTGGCACCCTACTAGGACGGGGAATTGGAGGAGATCATAGCCATCATCATCACCATCACTTCTCCATCGACCATCCATGTTTCCCACATCTATGAGTGAGTAATCCCCCACTGTAGGCTATGGGGATGGTAGGTATTGGATGAGATCATTCATGTAATGGCATCAGATTGTTAGGGCATGGTGCCTAGTATCTTTTATTAGTGCTTTATGACTTTGTTGCGACTTGTTGTGCTTAATGCTTTTCACTAGGGCCCAAGTGCCATGAATTCAGATCTGAACATGTTATTGATTTAGTATGATAGTATTGTCTATGGTCTTATCTGCAAGTTGTATACACACGTTGTTGTTCGGAACCAATGGCCCCGGAGTGACAGAAATTGGGATAAAAGGAGGGAATGTCTTTGATGTGAGGATCACATGTGTTCATGGAGTGTTAATGCTTTACTCCGGTGCTCTATTACAAGGAGCACCTTAATTGCCAGTAGTTCCCTTGAGGCCCCCGCTGCAAACGAGCTGGCAGGACAAAAGATGTTGTGCAAGTTCTCATTGCGAGCACGTATGACTATATATGGAACACATGCCTAGGATTATCTAGTACTTGGATGCTTTATCTTATTTATCTGCAATTGCCCTATGTTCTGATTCCTATGTGAATTCTCTTGTCCATGCAACGCCCATCCATCCATCCCTATTCCTACCACACTCCAATCCTACTGTTTACTGCTATTGTTACTACTGTCTTTACTTTACTACTGCTGCTACTTTGCTATTCCTACTATAAAACTGTTGCTACTGATAAACTGCTGTGAGCAAGATTGTTTCCAGGTGCAGCTGAATTGACAACTCAGTTGTTAAGGCTTATAAATATTCTTTGGCTCCCCTTGTGTCGAATCAATAAATTGGGTTTCACTTTCCTCGAAAATACTGCGATACACCCCCTATACTTGTGGGTCATCAAGACTATTTTCTTGCGCCGTTGCCTGGGAGCATAGCTTTATTTATTAAGTTCACTTGGATTCTCTATTGTTCGCTGCTATCCATCCATCATGGGTAAGTCTCGTGATGGCAAGGTTCCTATTTTACCATCCACTACAAGAAGAGGTACGGTTCTGAACACCTCAGTTCCTCTTGATTCACCATCTATTATAAGTAAGCTCGTTACACCACCACATACACATGCTACACACACTGCTACTACTGCTGAATCTGAAACTTCTGATGCTTATGATGCCACTTCTACTGTGCTTGATAAGAGTGGTTCATTAGGTCCTTTCCTAGATGCTACGATTGCTAGAACTAGAGCTGGAAATACTGAAACTCCTAATGAAGACACTACCACACCTGTTAGTTCACCTGAGTCTAGTGAAAGTTATGATATTGAACATGGTTATATTGAGATGACCGATGAATTCATTAAAGAATGTAAAAACACCCATGATAGGAGTGCTGCTAAGAGTCTCCTTGAGAGGCGTACTATTAGACCCAAATTATCTCCTATTGCTAGGTTTGCTGCTTCTCCCATAAACATTATAGATAAATATTATGATTTCTCTCTCGATTTATCTTACATATCTATTGTTGAGAAAGAACCTTTTTGTGGGACTAAGAATGAAAGTGCGTTAGAACATATGTATGAACATTCTACCATGAGTGGCTTGTTTTCTGATGATATTAAGACGTGTACTTACTTTGTTGCTAAGATTTTCCCCTTTTCACTGAAAGGAGAAGCTAAAACTTGGTTTAGTAATTTACCTCCTGGATCTATTGATAGCCCTAATTGCTTGATTAGTACTTTCCTGCAGAAATATTTCCCTCCTAGTGCTAGACATGCTATTTTGCAGGAACTTTTTGATTTTAAACATGGAGAAGAATAGATATTGCCTGAATCTTGGGCAAGGTTTTGTGCTTTGATTCATGCATAGGCTGGAAGTCCATTACCTAAGAATGAGCTTCTTGATATATTTTATAATGGACTAACCGAAGAATCTAGGACATACCTAGATACTTGTGCTGATTGTGTTTTCAGGAATAGGACTCCCAAGGAAGCTGAGGAATTAATGGCTAAAATAAGTAAGAACTATGAAGATTGGACTCCTCCTAAACAAGTTATACCTGAAGTAATTGTACCTGAACCTACTATTCCGGTGCCTATTCCAACATCAAAGAAGAGGCGAGTTATTGAATTAAATGATGAAGTGATGAAGGAAGCTAAGAAATGTCTTAAGGAGAAGGGAATTAAAGCTGCAGATGTCAAGAATTTACCTCCTATAGAAGAATTATGTAAGCCTATTCCCTACTCATCCACTATCGAGGTACACTCTCTCCAACACTTTGATGAAGGTGATATCCCTTACTCTAAACCTCCTGATCAATGCTTAGAAGAATTTGATATATTTATTGTTAGCAGGATAATTTTAATAAAAGGGTCCAAAATCATCTAATGGAAAACACTAGAGCTATTGTTGAGTTAAACGATATTGTGGAAAGAACCTCTAATAATGTTAAAATGATTGTTAAACACTTTCAAATGGTTCAAACTCAAATAGATCAACTCGTTAAAGTGCAAAAAGACTTGCTAGTTAATGCTGCTAAAGAAAAACATGCTTATGAAATTAGAACTAGAAGTGGTGCTGCTACCCAGGATCCTCTATATCCTGAGGGGCATCCCAAAAGAATTGAGCAGGATTCTCAATAAGTTGAAAATAGTGGTTCTACTCATAAGAAAAGGAAAAATAAACATAAAACTTTTGTAGAACCCTCTGAACCTGCTATAGATCCTAATATTATATCTATTTCTGATGCTGAAACTGAAAATAGTAATGAAGAAAATGAAGCTCCAAGTGAAGAAAAAGTTGAAGAAGAACCTGAAAAGCACACTAAGAATACTAAATACACTAAAGAAGATTTTGTTGCAAAGAAACATGGTAGTGAAAGAGAACCTTGGGTCCAAAAACCTATGCCTTTCCCTGATAAGAAACACAAGTCAAAGGAAGATGAACACTATAATAAGTTTTGTGAGTGGATGAAACCTTTATTCCTTCAAATTCCTTTGACTGATGCTATTAAATTGCCTCCTTACTCAAAGTATATGTAGGATATTGTCTCGAATAAAAGGAAAATCCCTAATGAACAACTCTCTACTTTGCTTGCTAATTATTCCTTTAATGGTAAGGTTCCAAAGAAACTTGGAGACCCAGGGATTCCAACTATCCCTTGCTCTACTAAGAACAGTTATGTTAGAATTGCTTTGTGTGATTTGGGAGCTAGAGTTAGTGTTATGCCTTTCTCTCTCTATAAGAGGCTCCGACTAGAAAAATTAATACCAACTGATATATCTTTGAAAATGGCTGATAAATCTACCACTATTCCTGTTGGTATATGTGAGGATGTACCTGTTCAAGTGGCTCATAATTGCTTGATATTAACTGATTTTGTTGTGCTTGAAATGCCTGAAGATGATAATATGTCTATTATTCTTGGGAGACCTTTTATTAATACTACAGGAGCTGTTATTAATTGTAATCAAGGAAAGGTGACCTTCAATGTTAATGACAAGGAACATACTGTCTATTTCCCCAAGAAGATTGATAGGACTTATGGTTTAAATTCAATTGAACATGTTGAGGGCATTCAAGTTGGAGAAATATATTGTCCCATACCTAGAGAAAAATTTGAAACTATTATGATTGGGACCATTGCTATCGAAGTTGAGGTAACATAATCACTAGTGGAATACAAAGTTTTGTCTCTTATGAAATTTTTTTGGTAACAAGACCTGATCAACCTTATTAACAAAAGGATTTCATTGAGCAAAACAATGTTTTCACCATGATTATCTCCGTTTACTTCTATTCTATCCATTTTAGTTTTTGCTTATGGCTAACTTAAAGGCATTAAAGAAAAGTACTTATTGGGAGATAACCCAAAAGTTTTAGATGAGTCTTGGAAGTTATTACCTCAGTAATAACCGCTCCTTATGCTTTTTATTTGCTTTTTGTGCCAAGAGTAACCTCTAATGAGAGAGAAGTAATGGTTGGGAAAGTTGCTGTCCCAAAACAGATTTCTGTGCTTCACCGTAAAATTCGTGTAAAATCTCTGTACGTTCGTTTGAGGCGTGAGTTTTTTTTATTCTGCCCCAGGTTGTTATCTAACATTCTTTAGTTCAACACTTTTTGATTCGAGCAACAGAAGGTCTTCGAAAAAATTCATCTTTACCTGCTGGTCTGTTTTGACAGATTTCTGCCATTTTCTGCATTTGCTTCTTGTCGGTTCCTTTTTGAGTTCTTTTGGGGAATTGAGATTTTTGAGGGAAGTGCTACAATATCTAGTGTTTTAATGGAAGTTTGTTGGTGTTAGAACTGAACCTAAAGACTTATTATCTTGAGTGCACTAATGTTGCTAATAAAGATTGTGTGAAGTTTGTATGAAGGAAAAAAATTTAGGTGTATGGAAGGAATGAGATATGAGTTGAAAGATGGACTAAAGCTCAAGCTTGGGGATGCCACACGTGTCACCCCAAGAAATATCCAAGAAGTACAAGCGTCGAAGCTTGGGGATGCCCAAGGCATCCCCTTCTTCATCAATAAAAATCTCAGGTTTCTTCCAAACACTTCATTTTATTGTTTCATGCACAGTTGTGTTGTTCTTGGAGCGTCTTCTTTTTCGTTTTCGTTTTGGTTTTTCGTTTGCTTTGTTTTCTTAGTTTTCTGAATAAATTGGTTGGACCTCCTTTTTCATGCATTGGTTTTCAAATAGTTTGGTTTGGATTGGAAAAGAGTAGGAAAAGTTCATGCTTAAGTGGTAAAGAGAGCTTGTTTTTGATTGTGGCCTATGCTTTGTCATGCCATGCTTGATATTGTTTTGGATTTATGCTTAGTATTCTTTGTTGTAGCATGACTTGTTATAAACAATTGAGATTGCTTAATGTGCCTTGGAAGGATCATGCGTTGTTTTAGCATATTAAAGCATAGTATTATGGTATTCTCCTTTGATGCTTTATTTGGGTTGACTTGGCACATGCTCACACCATGTTATGACTATCCCAAGTCACCATAGCCTTTCTGATCCTTTAGATTTCAACTTGTAGTATCAATTTATGCTTTGATCAATGATGTTTTGTCGCTCTGCATGATTATGGCAATTATTGCTCTCTTACTTTGTCGCTCCCAGTCTTTTGCTAGCCTCGACAACCAAGTATGAGTTCCACTCATGCATCCAACTCCCTAAACCAAGTTATTCCAAAGAGTCCACCATACCTACCTACTAGCATATGCTATTCCAAGTATATTCATGCTTTTGTTTACCTTCCAAATTAAACTTCTTATGAGAAAACTAGTGATTAAAGCTCTCGCGAACTTGATGGCACACTTTACTTTTTTGCATTTAATAAACTTGAACCATTGGGTCCTTCTTTGTTGCGTATATGCTTGCGCTTTATAAGTTGAAATTAGCAGAACCATGTATCATGGGGAACACTTTCAACATTGCACCTGTACTTTGTACCCCGTTGATATCATGTTCTTTTGCTTATGGATCCCGGCGGTGTGAAATAAAAGTGGAAATTGTAAGATCATGGAGTTTGTATGTGTGTTAGAGAAACGCCTGGGCCGCTAGCCTAAGCCATGCCTAATCATGGTGGAAACTTGCAGCATCACCATAATGAGCACTCTATGAAGCATCCTCAATAAAAACCTATGCAAATAGCAAATAAAAAGATCGTTGAGATGCTCATTGTCTGCTTGGCTTGTCATTTTGATTATGGGATAGCTCATGTATCATGTGCAAGGGGTACCCCGTTGGCGGTTCTTTATGATACACATGTACATAAAATGACAAGAGCTTACTCGTGATTAAAGTTGAGTAGCATGAGGTTCGGTCTTCGTAAGTAAGGGGCATGAGATTTTGGTTTATAACTTGTCAAGCATATCCTCTTAGTTGTGTCAATTTAACCTTAATCACCTTCAAGATGCTTATGATAGGGGCAATGAGAGCTGAAAGCTATAAGTACCATAATTTTTGGAAGCTCTTTATGAAACTTGAATCTCTGCTTCCTTCTATGAAGGCCTTTCTTCCACTTATACATTGAGTCTCCACCTTCTATCTTTATGCACCTACTTTGAGAGCATAGTGGCGATTCTTATTTCTATGTGCATTGTCCCAAGACTTGTTGATTGATGCATATCTTTGATATTGCTTGTTTTAAACTATTTGTATCTAGTCACTCTTATGAACTTTGAAGGTGTCCTATGCATTTATATTTGTTACTCTAAGAGGGACAAGCTGAATGCCACTATGCTATGTTATGACTATCTCAAGTCACCATAGCCTTTATGATCCTTTAGTTTTCAACTTGTATTATCACTTTATGCTTTGATCAATGGTGTTTTGTCGCTCTGCATGATTATGGCCATTATTGCTCTGTTAGTTTGTCGCTCCCAGTCTTTTGCTAGCCTTCATAACCAAGTATGAGTTCGACTCATGCATCCAACTCCTAAAACCAAGTTATTCCAAAGAGTCCACCATATCATACCTACTAGAATTTGCTATTCCAAGTATATTCATGTTTTTATCTACCTTCCAAATTAAACTTGTTATGTGAAAATTAGTGATTAAAGCTCTCACGAACTTGAAGGCGCACTTTACTTTTCTTGCATTTAATAAACTTGAACCATTGGGTCCTTCTTTGTTGCGTATATGCTTGCACTTTATAAGTTGAAATTAGCAGAACCATGTATCATGGGGAATGCTTTCAACATTGCACTTGTACTTTGTACCCCGTTGATATCATGTTCTTTTGCTTATGGATCCTGGCGGTGTGAGATAAAAGTGGAACTTGTAAGATCATGGAGTTTGTATGTGTGTTAGAGAAACCCCTGGGCCGCTAGCCTAAGCCATGCCTAATCATGGTGGAATCTTGCAGCATCACCATAATGAGCACTCTATGAAGCATCCTCAATAAAAACCTATGCAAATAGCAAATAAAAAGATCGTTGAGATGCTCATTGTCTGCTTGGCTTGTCATTTTGATTATGGGATAGCTCATGTATCATGTGCAAGGGGTACCCCGTTGGTGCTTCTTTATGATACATATGTACTTACAATGACAAGAGCTTACTTGTGACTAAAGTTGAGTAGCATGAGGTTCGGTCTTCGTAAGTAAGGGGCATGACATTTTAGCTTATAACTTGTCAAGCATATTCACTTAGTTGTGTCACTTTAACCTTAATCACTTCAAGATGCTTATGATAGGGGAAATGAGAGTTGAAAGCTATTTAGTACCATAATTTTTGGAAGCTCTTTATGAAACTTGAATCCATACTTCCTTCTATGAAGGCCTTTCTTCCACTTTTATATTGAGTCTCCACCTTCTATCTTTATGCACCTACTTTGAGAGCACAGTGGCCATTCTTAGTTCTATGTGCATTGTCCCAAGACTTGTTGATTGATGCATAGCTTTGATATTTCTTGTTTTAAACTATTTGTATCTAGTCACTCTTATGAACTTTGAAGGTGTCCTATGCATTTATATTTGTTACTCTAAGAGGGACAAGCTGAATGCCACTATGCTATGTTTTCTTTATGTGAAACAAACAAATGTCTTGCAAAGCATCGTTATTCATGAATCTTTTGTTTATGCCTTTTCATGTTGCATCATAGTTTGTTTGTCTCATTGTTAGAACTTTATCTTTCATGTTATGATTGAAGTACTATGATCCCACCTTTGAATGTTTTACAAATACTTTAATCAAGTTTATGATGGTGCATGTCACATCAAAAATTATTCTTTCTTTTTATCACTTACCTACTCGAGGACGAGCAGGAATTAAGCTTGGGATGTTGATACATTGCAAATGTATCTATAATTTTTGATGTTCCATGCTTGGTTTTATCTACTTTCTTGTGTTTTTTCCACACTTTGGAGTACTTTTCATATGATTTCTTGGACTAACCTATTAACAAGAGCCACAATGCCAGCTACCTGTTTTCTGCTGTTTTTGGTTCCAGGAAAGTCAGAAAATAAATATTCTCGGAATTGGACAGGACAAAAGCCAAAGTGCCTATTTTACCGGAAGTCATCTAGAGCCAGAATACGAGACGGAGAGTAGCCAGGGGGTCACCACACCACCTGGCCGCACGGGCCAGGCCTGGCCGCGCTAGGAGGTGGTGTGGCCAGCCCAGGCACCCCCTCGGCCTCCCTCTTCTCCTATAAGTTGCCTTCTGACCTAAAAACTGAGGGGGTTCGACGTTTTTCCAGAAGGAGTTCGCTCCGCCGCCACCACCAGATTCCACGAAACAGCACCAGAAACTCCATTCTAGCACCCTGCCGGGACAGGGAATTGGAGGAGATCATCGCCATCATCATCACCATCGCTTCTCCATCGACCATCCATGTTTCCCACATCTATGAGTGAGTAATCTCCCGCTGTAGGCTATGGGGATGGTAGGGATTGGATGAGATCATTCATGTAATGTCATCAGATTGTTAGGGCATGGTGCCTAGTATCTTTTATTAGTGCTTTATGACTTTGTTGCAACTTGGTGTGCTTAATGGTTGTCACTAGGGCCCAAGTGCCATGATTTCAGATCTGAACATGTTATTGATTCATTATGATAGTATTGTTGATGGTCTTATCTGCAAGTTGTATACACACGTTGTTGTCCGGAACCAATGGCCCCGAAGTGACAGAAATCGGGATAACCGGAGGGAATGGCTTTGATGTGAGGATCACATGTGTTCACGGAGTGTTAATGCTTTGTTCCGGTGCTCTATTAAAAGGAGCACCTTAATTGCCAGTAGTTCCCTTGAGGCCCCGCTGCAAACGGGCTGGCAGGACAAAAGATGTTGTGCAAGTTCTCATTGCGAGCACGTATGACTATATATGGAATACATGCCTAGGATTATCTAGTACTTGGATGCTTTATCTTATTTATCTACAATTGCCCTATGTTTTGATTGCTATGTGAATTGTCTTGTCCATGCAACACCCGTCCATCCATCCCTATGCCTACCGCACTCGAATCCTACTGTTTACTTCTATAGTTACTATTGTATTTACTTTACTACTGCTGCTACTTTGCTATTCCTACTATAAAACTGTTGCTACTGATAAACTGTTGTGAGCAAGATTGTTTCCAGGTGCAGCTGAATTGACAACTCAGTTGTTAAGGCTTATAAATATTCTTTGGCTCCCCTTGTGTCGAATCAATGAATTGGGTTTCACTTCCCTCGAAAATACTACGATACACCCCCTATACTTGTGGGTCATCAGAGTGCTCCCTCTGAACTTGAAGTTATGCTTAAATATTTTATTAGTAAACAAACTGCTTTCAATAAAACTCAGGCCACGGACTCGAATTCGGAAAAGTGTTGGTGTAATTCGACTCAGGCCACGGAGGTCTGATAGAGTTCAAATCCTAGTATATAAGTGTAAGCACTCGACGCGTTTGTCAAGGCATATTTCATTGTACCTGTAGGCACGGATTGTTTCTGATAGAGCACAGCAGATGCGTTGTCAGGCCTTATTCAGGTCTTATCTTCATGTTGTAAATGTGGTATCCAAATTTTATCATCGCGGAGATGATTCGGGTGACCCAGGAGACGCAGTCTCTTTGCAGGGAAAATATGAGGCGGAGTCGCCGAAGCTTTCAAGTGTGGACGTAGTCAACACGCAGTTATGTCCAAGAAAAATCATAGGGTGCGCGACCAGTGCTCCCTATGGGAGTAGCCCCCGGGTGCCTATTTGAGTCGTACACTCGAATAGGGACTATAAGTATTTTGCGACTGTTGTCATCTTTTTTGCTTATTTCAGTCGAATGTGCTTTCAGAGCTCCCTATGGGAGTAACCCGAAGTCCAAAGTCGAATTGTAGATTCGAGTGAAGGGTTTTTCATGATGCTTGGATGTTTTTACAAAGTTCTGCGAGTGCACGGTCAGTGCTCCTATTAGGATTCGCCCCCGAGTGCTTGGTCGAGTCGAAGACTCGAGTAAGGACTAGAGTAGTCAAAAGGTGCTCCTACTGGAGTTAATGACGTCAGTGCTGATGGTGAAATGACCTCAGTTGCCCACGTAAGCGGCTTTGACGGGACGTGATGAGTAGTGGGCCCCATTTTCTGACTTGGACATGACCAGGCGTGCGTAATCTTCTCATTTAACTGTGGCTCCTCGATTCTGGCGCGTAATGGGCGGAGTGGGACGACGATTCGTGGGTTACCCTTGACACGCGTCGACGTCGATGTGTGCCACGCACCGTATTGGTTTTCTCTTGGCCGTTGCATGGCATCTGCTGTGAGGTTAAGTAGGGGTTCACCGTGCGGTAATTTCCCCACATCTTCTTCTCGCTCACGCACCTCCGCCATTGTTGCTCTTGCTGTTCCATTGCGCACATCTCCTCCGTGGCACTGGACCAACTCCGTACCTTCCCCAGCTACTTCATGCGCTCACACCGTCAGCGCAAGATGGGCAAGAAGAAAGGGGATTCTACCACTAGATCTGTGGCTGCCACTGTACCGGCCAAGAAGAAAAGCGCCGCCACTACAGGCACCAGTGCTGTTGCCACGGCGGGAAAGAATTACGGCGCGGGGACTTGCGTCACCAATGCTTAATGGCGCCCATCCACCATCAAGCCATCAGAGTTGTTCACACAGCACTAGGATGGGGCACTTCATGCCGTGGAGGATGACTCTCGCGTTCTCGGCGATGAGGTAATCCCCAGTCCTCCTGCGGGTTTTCGAGTGATGTTCCTTGTGTTCGTCATTCGCGGTCTCTCTCTCCCCCTTCACCCATTTGTTAGGGGTCTTCTTTGCTTCTACGGGCTCCAGCTGCACCAGGTATCCCCAAACTCTATCCTCCACATCGCCTGCTTCATAAATCTTTGCGAGTGCTGGCTTGGAATCGAGCCACACTTTGGCCTCTTCAAAAAGCTCTTTAAGCCCAAACGTCAGTCGGGGTCGGGTTCAGCAGTCTACGATGTAGGAGGCTGCGGATCCACGTCGACTCCAATGATACTTATTTCGCCATCAAGATCACTGCATCTGTCCAAGGGTGGAGGGATAAGTGCTTCTACATCCGCGACCAGAAGGCCAATAGAGAGCACTACGGACTTGCACCCTTTGATCCGGTGGTGGTCTGCAAGAGGAGGAGATCCTGGAAGAATGTTGTGATGCCCGCCGAAGTCGAGGACACAGAGGCGCTGTATCAGCATGTCTGCGACCTCGAACACCACGTAGGCAAAGAAGTATGCGGCACAGAGCTCATTCGCACTTGGATGCGTCACCGCATACAACCTCTGCCGGCCAGGGTACACCCGATGTTCCGCTGGATCGGTACTAGTGATGTCACTCGCATCTCTGCAGAGGGCATTTCTTCGGGTGAAGTGGACATGAGGTTGCGGCTAGTGACCAAGTACACCACCAAGGAGGATCTCCCAGGTGACTCAGTCGTGCCTCCATTCTGTGATAGAAATCCTCCACCTGAGGTGGATTTTTGTTTGAAGTTTTCTTGACTTTTCGATTGCCTGCCAGGTCCTTTATATACTGATCCTTCTTCTGATTGTAGGACTGGAAAGTATCCGCCAATTTGCCTCCTCAGCCTGAAGGAATTATCCAACGCGAAGAAGAGGAAGAGGACGAGTCGGGCTCCACCGTCCCTATTGGGGAGGAGCAGGAAGCCCCCGAGTCCAGTGATCATGCGACTCACAAGCGTTCTCGTAGCAAGGGTTTGGATGCTTCCTCATCGTCGCCGCTAGAGGATCCTCCTACTGCTGTGGAGGAGCCAATCCCCTCTGTTCCTGTGCGCGCCATGGCTCCTCCTTCGCGGAAGAAGCTGAGGTTGCCGAAGGAATCATTTAGTGATTCTTTTGACCTCGAGAATTTTGATGGGTAAGTCTTTATTTTTGCTAGTTCGTCTTGTCTTTCTCTAAGATTTTCCTCTTCTGAAGTGGTGATGGGTACTTTGCAGTCAAATGGCGTCGTCGTCCTTCGATGACTACCAATTTGTTAAAGAGTTCAGAGTCGCAAACTCCAAGAACAAGGAGGTGGCAGTGTGGTCTTCTTCTCCTCCGGTGGCGGCCCACTCTGGTGCCATTTCCTTGAGCTCCCCCCATGCTGGGGAGCATCAAGTTGTTGCCTAGGCGTCGATTCTGGAAGAATCTTCAGAGTCCCTGGAGGAGCACGTGAGTTTTCTTCATGCCATTGGCACTCGAATTTTGTGTTGATACTCATACTGCTTTTCTTTTCTTGCAGCCTATCATGAAGGATTCCACTCGCCTCGCTGAGAAGATCCTTTCCTTGGGTCGACAGCATGCCTTGCTAGATAACCGCCATCGTGCCTTCGAAGGTTAGTTTTAAACTTTTCTCTCTGTTATGTTGTGTAGAGATTGGCAAGTGATCTTGCCATGTTTTTATATCGTTTATAGGTGAGCATAATGAGCTTCTTCGTCGCGTCGCTTCCTGATGACCCACAAGTATAGGGGGTGTATCGCAGTATTTTCGAGGAAAGTGAAACCCAATTAATTGATTCGACACAAGGGGGCCAAAGAATATTTATAAGCCTTAACAATTGTGTTGTCAATTAAGCTGCACCTGGAAACAATCTTGCTCACAACAGTATATTAGTAGCAACAGTTTTGTTGTAACAATAGCAGAGTAATAACAGTAGTAAAAGTAAAGACAATAGTAACAATTGCAGTAAACGATAGGATTAAAGCGTGGTAGGCATAGGGATGGATGGACGGGCGTTGCATGGACAAGACAATTCATATGGCAATCAAGACGTAGGGCATTTGCAGATAAATAATATAAAGCATCCAAGTACTAAATAATCATAGGCATGTGTTCCATATATAGTCATGCGTGCTCGCAATGAGAACTTGCACAACATCTTTTGTCCTGCCAGCCCATTTGCAGCGGGGCCTCAAGGGAACTACTGGTAATTAAGGTGCTCCTTTTAATAGAGCACCGGAGCAAAGCATTAACACTCCATGAACACATGTGATCCTCACATCAAAGCCGTTCCCTCCAGTTATCCCGATTGCTGTCACTTCGGGGCCTTTGGTTCCGGACAACAATATGTGTATACAACTTGCAGGTAAGACCATAAACAATACTGTCATAATGAATCAATAACATGTTCAGATCTGAAATCATGGCACTTGGGCCCTAGTGACAAGCATTAAGCATAACAAGTTGCAACAAAGTCAAAAATCAGTAATAAAAGATACTAGGCACCATGCCCTAACAATCTGATGCCATTACATGAACGATCTCATCCAATCCCTACCATCCCAATAGCCTAGATCGGGGGATTACTCACTCATAGATTGGGGAAACTTGGATGGTCGATGGAGAAGCGATGGTGATGATGATGGCGATGATATCCTCCAATTCCCTGTCCCGGCAAGGTGCCAGAACGGAGTTTCAGGTTCCAAATCATGGTATCTGGTGGTGGCGGCGCAGCTAAACTCTTTCTAGAAAAATGTCGAACCCCCTTTGGTTTTTAGGTCAAGAGGCAACTTATAGGCGAAGAGGGAGGCCGAGGGTGCAGCCGAGGTGGCCACACCACCCCCAGGCACGGCCTGGCCTGGCCCGCGCGGCCAGCTGGTGTGGGCCCCTCGTGGCCCTACTCCGTCTCGTCTTCTGGCTCCGTGAGTCTTCTGGTGAAATCGGATTTTTGGCATATTTTTTGGGATTTTTCCTGATAGTTGATTTTCTGCACAAAACCTAGACACCAAGGTAATTCTGCTGAAAATAGCGTCAGTCCGTGTTAGTTGTATCCAAATCACACAAGTCTAGAGGAAAAACAATAGCAAAAGTGTTCAAGAAAGTAGCTACGTTTTGGACGTATCTACTCCCCCCAAGCTTAGCTTATTGCTTGTCCTCAAGCAATTCAGTTGAAAACTGAGTGCGATAAAAGAAAATTTCACGAACACATTTGCTTCATAAGATGTATATATTCTCAGCATATGATCAACTACTCAGGCAATTCATAATAAAGAGTATGCAACTAAGTTTACTTAATATTTATTCCAAGCTATGAAGAGATTCCAACTCAAAAATAATAAGTAGCATGAAACATAAACATAAGCAACATTACAATGCTCATAACAAGGTATCATAGAGTGGTATCTCACTTGCCTTTGATTGTAGAGCAAACATAAATGCTAAGGCACCTCTGAAGTTCAAGTGAAGACTAGAAGTAAAGATATCAAAGATACAAGCATCAAAATCATAACACAATTAATCAAGTTTTGAGACAAGCACATTACACTAAGAATGACAACTATGCTCTCAAGAAAGTGCTCAAAGAATAGGTGGTGACTCAACAAGGGAATGAAAAGGTTTTGAAAAGTTTGAAAGGCTTCCAAATGCTGAAAGTATGGTACTCATTAGCTTTGAGCTCTCATTGCCCCTATCATAAGCATCTTTAAATGGTTAAGGTGAAAGTGAGGTACAATTTGAGTTATATGCTTGATAGACTATAAACTGGAAATCTCATGTCCCTTGAGTACGAGGGCCGCTCCGCATGCTACTCAACTTTAGTTACCGGTAATGACGAGGGTTTAACTCATCAATGCCCATTGTTATGGACTTGTGTTTTTGAGAAGGAGGGAGCGCTGGAGACATCTATCAGCTAGCAAACAAGCACACAGGGGACTCGAAGATTTACCCAGGTTCAGGCCTCGCAGAGGTCCCTACTCCTGCTTGTCTGCTCGTGGAATTATCAAAGGAATCGAGGATTACAATGGTGCGCAGATGCAATCTGGCGAGGGTTGTGGAAACTAGGGTTGCGTGTGTCCTCCTCGCCGCCCCCTCCTAGCCTTTATATAGATAGGCTAGGTCTCGGGTAGTAGGTCGAGTCGGTTACAGGTTAGGGTTTTCCCCTTTTAACTTTCTATCTTTAGCTTCTTCTTGTTCTTCAAGCAATCCAGAGTCCGTAGGTTACTCGAGGTCTCCATTTGGGCCTTGGCGACACCGTGGGCCTCTACTGTATTCAGACCATATATACCAAGCTCGAGTACCTGTAGGGTATACCCATGTTAGTAGCCCCCGAGTGTCCAGTGGAATCGCAGATTCGATTGGAGAGTTTATGAAGCCTTTCCAGTGCATGAATGAGTATGTTTTTTGACTGCTTTGATTGTGTCATAGGGATTGTTGATGTGCGTGCCTGACTTAACCGATGTATCGGTATCAGTTAACTACCTTAGGGTAAAACAACACAATCTACTCGAACTCAAGTCCCTAGACTCGAATCCGGAAAAGTGCTGGTGTAATTCGACTCAAGTCGCGGAGGTCTTATAGGAGTCAGATTCCAGTATATGGGTGTGAGCACTCGACGCGTCCGTCAAGGCATGTTCATCGTACCTGTAGGAATGGATATATTTCTGGTAGTGCGCAGCAAATGCGTTGCCAGGCCTTATTCATGTCTTATCTTCACGTTGTAAGCGCGGCATCCGAATTTTTGTCATCACGGAGACGATTCAGGTGATCTAGGAGACGCAGTCTCTTTGTAGGGAAAAATATGAGGCGGTGTCGCCATAAGCTTCGAGTGTGGATGTTATCAACACATAGTACATTGTAAAAATAACCATAGGGTGCGCGACCAGTGCTCCCTATGGGAGTAGCCCCCGAGTGCCTGGTTGAGTCAAAGACTCAAGCAGGGACTAAAGAACTTTTGCGACTGCTGTCGTCTTTTGTTTCCTGTTTCAGTAGAATTTGTTTCCGGCGCTCCCTATGGGAGTAACCCATGTCCATAATCGAATCGCGGATTCGAGTGGTTGGGTTTGCTTTGATTTAGCCTGTTCCTGTAAAAAGAAAAAGAAAAATTGTAGGGTGCGCGACCAGCGCTCCCTATGGGAGTAGCCCCCAAGTGCCTGGTGGAGTCGAAGACTCGAGCAAGGACTAAAGTAGTCGAAGTCTTCTGCTGCGTAGTTTTGGATGACGTCAGTGCTGACGATATGATGACCTTAGTTTCCCGCGTGAGCGAGTTTGACAGGACGTGACGAGCGGTGGGTCCCATTTCCTGACGCTGATTTGACCGGGCGTACGTAATCTCTGTTTTAACTGTGCCTCCTCGATTTCCATGCATAGTGGGGGACGGTTCGCATTTTAGGTCCTCCACGTGTCGAGTGCGATGAACGCCATGCGTCTGGTAGGGTTTTTCCTGGCCATTAGATTGCATCTTCCAGGGGGTTAAGTAGCGATGCGGCGACGGTAATTTTCACATCTGCTTATTTTCTGCCTTTGCCTCCGTCGCCATTGCTGCTGCTCCTCTGCTTCTTTGCGCTCCTCTCCTTCCCGGCGCTGGACCAGCTCCGCGTATTTCCCAGCTACTTCCTCCGGTCACACCGCCACCACAGAATGGGGAAGAAGAAGGGAGGTGCCGTGGCCGATTCCACCGCTATCGCGGTTACTACGAAGAAGAAGGGTGGCTCTGCCGCTGTGGGCACCAGCACTGCCTCCGCCGGGAAAAAGAAGGGCACGGGCACTCACGTCACCAATGGGGCATGGCGCGCATCCATGATAAAGTCTTCAGAGCTTCGTCTTCTATGCCAGGACAGAGTTTTGTCTTCCGCAGTCGCGGACGCGCGCGTCCCTGGCAGCGAGGTAATCCCCTCTCCTCCTGCCGGCTTTTGGGTGATGTTCCTAGCATTCATCATCTGCGGTCTCTCATTGCCCCTGCATCCTTTCTTTAGGGGCCTTCTCTGTTTTTACGGGCTCCAGCTCCATCAGCTGTCCCCAAACTCCATCATCCGTGTAGCTTGCTACATTACTCTTTGCGAGTGCTAGCTCGGAATCGAGCCGCACTTCGGTCTCTTCAAGCGCCTCTTCAAGCTGAAGCACCAATCGGCGTCTGGCTCCGTAGTCTATGATGTAGGCGGCTGCGGTATCCACGTCAACTCCTCCGCCACATACTTTGATATCAAACTCACCGTGTCCGTCCAAGGGTGGAGGGACAAGTGGTTTTACATCCGCGACCTGAAGGCCGGCGGAGACCACTTCGGACTCGTGCCCTTCGATCCCGTGATGCCGTGCAAGAGGAGGTGCTCCTGGAAGAACGTAGTGATGCCCGGTGAGTCCGCGGAGACAGATGTGCTATACGAGGAGGGAGGCCGCACCCTCATTCGCACATGGCTGCGCCACCGCGTCTAGCCCCTGCAGGCCAGAGTCCACCCTATGTTCCAGTGGCTGGCACGGACGATGTCACTCGTGTATCTGCCGATGGCATTTCCGCGAGTGAGGTAGATAAAAGGGTTCGACTGGTCACCAAGTACACCGCCAAGGATGTGCTTCCTAATGATCCAGACGTTCCCCCGTTCGATGCTGCTAACCCTCCTCCTGAGGTACAGTTGTGCTACGTAGTAGCTTTGTTTTTCGACTGCTGTTTCTTGACTTTGTGCTCAATTGTTTTCGGTATGCAGGATTGGGCGGTATCGCCTAGTATGCCTCCTCTCCCTGAGGGGGTTATCCCTCGTGAAGCCTTGGAAGAGGACGAGTCGGAGTCGACCGTCCCATCTGATGTGGAGGAGGAAGCCCCCGAGTCGAGTGGTCCGAACACTCGCAAGCGTTCGTGCAGCAAGGGTTCGGATGCATCTTCTCCTTCGACTTTGGGAGGTGTGGCTATGGGTGCTGAGTCGCCGATACCTGCCGTTCCTGTGAGTGTTGCGGCGCCATCTTCCCGCAAGAAGATGCGGCTACCGAAGGAGTGATCGTCGGAGTCGGGGGATCAAACCTTCGATTTTGACAAGTTTGATTGGTAAGTATACGAATCTTCTTTTTTGGTTCTTCTTTGGAGATGCGTTCCCTTGATGTTTGTTTTCGCCCTACAGTCAGTCGGTGTCGTCGTCTTCTGGCGATGTCGAATTTGTGAAGGAATCTGGAGTCGCAACCTCCAAGGCCAAGAAAATGGCGGAGCACAGTCCTTCTCCTCCATTGGTGGCCCACTCCTGCCATAATTCATCGAGTTCTCCGCACAATGTGGAGCACGAGATGGTTATCCGAACAACTGTGCGTCCATCGACTTCGGAGTCATTGGAGGATCATGTATGTGTAGTATTTGTTTCCTCTATTTTTTGTAGTCGAATGTATCATCTTCTATCGTCTGCTTATCTTTTGTTGTTTTTCTCCTATCGCAGCTTATTGTGAAGGAAGCCACTCACTTAGCGGAGCAAGTTCTTGCGTTGGGTCGCCAGCATGCAATGCTGGATAATCGCCATCGCGTAGTTGAAAGTAAGTGTCTTGCTTCTTCTTTGTCCTCCTTGTGATATCTCCGGCTGATAGCCTATCTTGGTTTGTTTCATAGCTGAGCATAACACACTCCTTCACGACGCCGCTCCCCTTGAGAAGGCGCTTGCCGCAGTGGTAAAGAGTCGCGATGAGGCAATCGCAGCGTGTGACGAGTCGCGGAAACGCGAAGAGGATCTACGCGCCTCCATCATGGCTAGAGAGAAGTTATTCGAGGAACAGCTTTTCTCGATTGCCAAGTCTCTCTCAGGTATTCCCTTGTCTGGATTTTCATTGTTTTTCTTCTTTCGAATTTGTTGTTTGTGTTGACTTTCGTGCCTATGCTTGGATTTTATGTAGATGCCAGCGGTTTGAGCTTCGACCCTCAGGCACTCCGCCATGACGATGCCTTGGCGGGTGCCGTTTCGGCAGTCGAGGATCGTAGTGCTGCTTTTCAGGGGACGCTCTCCAAGGCCAAGGGCGTGCTCAGTCACCTCCGGGAAGATCTGGCGCCCAAGGCTGAGCTGGTGGAGTCCCTTGCCGGGGGCGTCCCTGCAAGCTTCAAGAACTCGCTCCGTGCGGCTGGCGCTACGATGTCACTCGCAATGGTTCAAGCCCATGGAGTCGAAGTTAATCCAGCAGCGGTCTCCAAGGCGATGCCTATCAGCGCTGATGGCCAGCAGGTAGTCTTTTCTCCCTTTGTGACTGCTTGTGGCAAGTACGGCCCGCAGCTGATCAACACAGTTGCGAAGTACTCTGAGGAGCTTCAGCGAGCCAAGAAAGCAGCGAAGGTACGACATCAGGGGCCGGTGGGAAGTCTGTGGCATCTGACACTGCCACAGACTCGATGAGGCCCCCAAAACTGAAGTCGAAGAAGCCAATCGCTCCTCAGTAGTCGCATCTTGTAATACCTAAATAGTTTGTGTCTTTTGTCAAGAACATGCCAGTTGGCGAGTGTATCTGTTGATACTTTTGTTAATCTTGAATGCGCTCGAGTCTTTTGTCTATGCCTCACCTTAGTCTTATTATTGTCCCTTGCTTGACTTGTGATAGGGCACATCGAGTGATCCGTTGAGGGAACCTCGGGATTCGCCACCTCTTGATGACACCTTGGCGCCGTCACGCTCAAGGGTAGATGAGTTGTCTCTGCTCTCGCGACTCCGTGACCGCGTGAAGCAGATGGAGCATGAATTGCCCGTACTCCGCGGTAATGCAGATGTATGGAAGTCGAAGGCGGAGAAGGCCCCCGCCCGAGAACAATATCTGTTAGGGGAAGTGATGCAGCAGGGTGACCAATTCAACTGTTAGTTTTCTTCCTCCTTATCTTTTTCCTTGTATTCACTCGCAGTAGTTCCTGGTCTTCATGCTTTTGCCTTTGCTTGGTACAATCGTCAGTGCACGCCATCCGCAGGATGAGAAAGATAGGATTGCCATTCGCATGAATGATCTCACCCAGGAGCAGCTTCAGGAGAGTGGATACTTCTGGGTGGATCATGATCGCGCAATCGCACTGGCGACCCTGCAGGACCATGCGTCGCGGGTGCTTCACTTCCTGAAGAAGTCGCAGTCGTGCCTGAAGAATATTTATCGGACGATGTTCCCGCTGGACGTCGTCCCGTCAAGCCTGCTGGGCCTCCTTGCCAAATTCCAGGACTTGAGTGTAGTCCGCGAGTGTGTACGGCAATAGTTGGTGGTGGGTGCCAAGGCTGCTTTGTTGTGGGTGCGGCTGCACAGGCCTGATGTGGACGCGGCAGCAATTGCGGCCGGACCGCCAACGCCGCCAACGGGTTTGACTTGGAACATGGTTCCGCACTATCAGGCGGTGGATCGCCTAGCGGAGGAAATCATCGACTTCTTCGAGGAGCAGACTAACGTCCCTTTGGTGCAATAGTAGTTTGGTTCGTACCCTGCACATAGTTGTACCAGTGTTGTAAAGTTCATATATATGTTGTGTATAATTGATTAAAATTGGCATATAAAAGAGCTTGTTAGCATGCATGCTTTGTGAGTGTGTTGCACTATGCGATTCCTTTTCGTTAGCCTGACTTGCGATTATCTTAGCCCCTTGCCAGCCTGTCAGGTGCGTTGCAACTGGGTTGGTATTTGTCAAGGGTTTCGACTAATGCGCCAGCTACTCAGGATATCGCGATTAGTTCGTAGAACGGATGTATATAGGGTGGCGTAGCCCCCGAGTGGATACTTTGCAAAAAGTAAAAGAAAACACAGAGTTTCGGGGCACTTAGCTTTATTTATTCACGGGATAGTACGAGGTACAATATGCGGCCAAGTAGCCTTTGCTGAGTAGCCTTATTTGCAATGTAAAAACATAGATGGCTAAGGGTAGAAGCGCCGCAGTTGCGCGATGTTCCAAGGGTTGGAGTATGTGACTCCTGTCTCTAAATCTTTAAGGCGATAGGCGCCATATGAGATTACTTCTGTAATCACGTATGGTCCCTCCCAGGGGGACTCGAGCTTGAGATGCCCTTGCTGCTTCAGTCGTAGGGACCAGGTCGCCTTCGATGAAGGACCTAGGGCGTAGTCTCCTGCTATGGTAGTTGCGCAGGTTCTGCTGGTAGATCGTTGATCTTTCTTCGGCGATTTCCTTTGCCTCATCAAGGAGGTCGATGGAGTCTTCGAGTGCAAGAGTTGACGCTTGCTCGCTGTAAGTGACCACACGTGATGCTTTGTATCGTACTTCGGCGGGTAGCACCGCTTCAGCCCCGTGCACCATGAAGAACATGGTGTATCTTGTAGCGTTGTTTGGAGTTGTGCGTAGGCTCTAGAGTACCGATTGCAGCTCGTCTGGCCAGCAGCCCGCGGCCTGTTCGAGTGGCCTAAGGATTCTCTTCTTGATGCCACCGTAGACGAGCCTGTTAGCTTTTTCGACCTGCCGTTGGTCTGTGGATGTGCCACGGAAGCGTAGCTGATGTTGATTCCCAGATTCTCACAGAATTCTTGGAACTCCTTAGATGTGAAGTTCGTCCTGTTGTTTGTGATGATGTTGTGTGGCACTCCGAAGCGGTAGACGATGGACTCGAAGAACTTTACAGTGCTGGCTCCTGATTGGTTTGTCACTGGCATGGCCTCAATCCACTTGGTGAATTTGTCGACTGCGACCAAGAGGTAGACATAGCCTCCTCGTGAGGACATTGGGAGTTTTCCAACCATGTCGAGTCCCCATTGCGCGAAGGTCCAGGCTAATGGAATTGGCCGGAGCTCTGCGCCTGGTGCATGCGACTTGTCCACGAATCGCTGGCAAGGGTTGCATTTTTGGACGATGTCCTTGGCGTCCCGCATGGCCGTAGGCGAGTAGAATCCAGCTCGTAGAGCTTTGGCGATGAGGGCGCGACTGCTGGCATGGTGCCCGCAGGTCCCCTCATGGATGTCGAGGAGAACAGCTCTTCCATCGATCATGGAGACGCATCGTTGGAGTACTCATGTGATGTTGCGCTTGTATAGTTCGCCGTTGATAACAGCGAATGCCTTGGAGCATCGTGCGATGTGCCGGGCATTAGTCGGATCGTCCGGTAGCTTCTTGTTGAGGAGGTAAGTAATGTATGGTTGGGTCCAGGATGTCTCGATCATCATGACGCTCATTGGTCCTTCGAGTCCTGTGTCCAGCTCCAGGTCATAGAGTGCCATTGGCTCATTGGGCGGCGCAGCCCCCGAGTCTGTTGCTGCGCTTGTTTTCTTCTCTGCGGCCTTTGGCTTGATGGAGCGTTCGCAGATGTGCTCGAGAAATACCCCAGGTGGTATGGGCACGCAGGTAGAGCCTATGTTGGCGAGTGTGTCCGCCTCTTCATTGCTTTCGCGGCCTATGTTCCGCAGCTCGCAACCGTCGAAGTCCCCTTTGAGTGTGTCGTAGAGGTCGCGGTAGGCGATCATGTTGTCGTTCAGTGTGTCGCACTCGTGCATTGTCTGGTTGACGACCAGCTTGGAGTCATCTTAGATTATTAGCCTCTTGGCACCGCAGGCTTTTGCCATTCGCATCCCGTGCAATAGGGCCCCGTATTCAACTTCGTTGTTGGAGGCGGTGAACTGCATTCGCAGGATATATTTCAGCTTATCTCCCTAGGGTAATGTCAGTATGACACCTGCGCCAGCTCCATCCTTTTGCTTGGATCCATCGAAGTGCATTGTCCAGAGGTAGGACATATCTAGTTTTTCAGGGAGCTGATTCTTCATCCAGTGCACAAGGAAGTCAGGGAGAACTTGTGACTTGATCGCGTCGAGCTTTTCATATGTAATGTCTCATGGAGACATCTCAATTCCCCAAACCACGACTCACCCAGTGGCGTCGGGGTTATTGAGGATATGTCCCAGTGGGGCGTCTTGTCATAGTAAGTACATGTGTATCATAGAGAACGGCCAACGAGGTACCCCTTGCCTGATGATACGGAAGAATCCCCATATCAAAATGACAAGGCAAGCAGACAATGAGCATCTCAGCAATCTTCTTATTTACCATGGGAAAATGGTGCTTTTTTCTCTCTTTCCTCTTTTCTCTTTTCTCATATCTCTTTTTTTCTTTTTCTCAATAGCTATCTCTCTCTTTTTTATAAGAAGAATGCTTCATAGTTACTCATTATGGTTACGATGTAGGTTTCCACCATGATTAGGCATGGATTAGACCGGCGGCCCAGGCATTTCTCTAACACACATACATAACTCCATGGACTTACAATCTCCTCTTTTATTTCACACCGATGACATCTGCAAACAAAAGAGCATGATATCAACTGGGTATATATTTACATGTGTTGAAAGCGTTCCCCGTGATAGCACGGTTCTGCTAATCCCCAGCCTATAATTTGCAAGCATATAACTTTCATGGACAGTCACAATGGTTCAGGTTTATTAGGTGCAAGAAATAAAGTGTGCCATCAAGTTCGTGAGAGCTTTACTAACTAACTTTCTCATAACAAGCAAACATTTTATTTGGAAGAAAACAAGGCATAACGAATATGCATGGAAAAGTAAATGATGGTAATAGGTAGGTATGGTGGACTCTTTTGGCAATAATGGTTTTGGGGAAATGGAAAGACGAGTAGAGCTCATACTCAGTGCAAGTGAAGGCTAGCAATAGTAAGGGAGCGACAAACGAGAGAGCAATAACTGTCATAATCATGCTTGCAACAAAACAGGACTAATCATGGCATGAAAGTGATTCAAGATCCCTGGGGCAAAATAATTCATCGAGGCTTAAATGATTATTGTTTCAGTCATATGCATGCATGAGCATGTGCCAAGTCAATTCAAGTGAAACATTCAGAGGAGGATACCACAGTGTCATACCAAGTTATGAATGGAGCAATGCAAGCAAACGGTCATACGACATGCTACAGACTATTAGCAAGCTGGAGCTAATCATAAGAAAGCAAGAACTACTAAGCATCCATAAATAACATACACCCTACATGAATAGACTAAGCATGCCCACAATGATGAGTATATGTACAAAAATGAAAACAAATAGAGTTCGTTACCAACCTCTTACCACACCTCAAGTTGTCATTAATCCTCATTATTGCCCTTCACTTGTATGGCTTGAATAATAACATGAAACCAAATTCCACAGGGGACTGCTGAACCCTGCAACAAACTTCACAAAACCAAAGAAGAACAACAAATATTTTTGGTGTTTTTGATTTTTAAAGGCAAGAACAAAAAGGAAAAACAAGCAAAGCAAAATATTTTTGGGTTTTTAGAATAATTCAAACAAAGAAAAAAGAAAAAAACAAACAAAGGAAAAAAGAAAAAGAAGCAAACAAAGAGAAACAACCGAAATATTTTTGGTCTTTTTGTGTTTTAGAGAGCAAAAGTAAAGAAAGAACGAAAGCTAAAAAGAGAACGAAGCATGGATATACAGAGTAACGACTAAACAGGATATGGAGATGAGTGTGATGTCAGTGTACCTCCCCCCAAGCTTAGGCTTTTGGCCTAAGTGGGTATCAATCCCAAGCTGGCCAAGATGGAGCGCCTCCGTAGTACGACGAGGAGGTACCCTCGTCCTGGTACGAGCTCGAGGATGCCCCACCGTAGTGCGCAGAGTAGTCGTAAGAAGGCACATCCTCCTGGTGCTGCATGTGAAAACCAAGCAAGCAGAGCTGCTCGTCCACCTCCTCCTTGCAACGTGGCCATGGCCTCCTGTGAATACTGAACAAAGTAGATTGCGGCAAAGGAATCTCCCTCTCGTCCCCGTCAGTAAACAACATCATGTATACTAAACCCTCCGTACAAGAGTCAGTAGTGAAGAAATGATGTGTTTTCATAGCAGCAAGATCAAGCCTTTGTGGTGCCAACATAGTGTCATTAGGATCCATAGAAAGTTCTAATGCAACAACCATACGTGAAGCAATAATGCCCCCATAAATAGGTCCCCTAGAAGCTAGGCGGCGGACAATGAGAGAGCCAAGATTGTACCAGGTATCATTATTAAGTACAGCAGCGAGGAAGGCTAAATGATAATTAGAGATATTACTTGTGTTCTCCCTACCAAGAATGCTAGTGGCAAGATAATAAGCAAAATATCTAAGAGCTGGGAGTTGAATATTCCTTATCTTCCCGCGCTGAGCTACACGGTCATCATCATTTGTAACACTTCGATAGAGCTCCAGCAAATCAGCGGGTCGACCTTGGATCTTCTTCACCGTCCCTGTCATGCCTATACCTATAATGCTGCAAAATCTTTCCAATACATAGTAATAGGCTGATTATAAATTCCGAAAGAAATAGTTGACTGATAAGGGGTGTTAATGAAAATGAAACTCCTAACGAAAGTTTTGGTGAGCACGGCATATTGCTCACTCTCTTCATGCATGTAAGTGGTCAAACCGAGCCTCTAGACCAGTAGTAAGAAATCATCGAGGATCCCTGCAGCTTGCAAAAAGGTAAAAGAAGGGAAAGTAGATGGGTGAGCATCCCCCTCATCTCCTTCATTGCCAAAGCATGGTGCAATGAGATCTTCATTGTATGAAGTCCTAAACTGAGAGGCTGATCTTGAGGGCCTTGACCTCCTAGGTGTGTCCCTCTCAAATATTTCTCCAAATGTGTGGTTGTCCATCTTTGATATTCTGAAATTTAAACATCCATTATACAAGTGACTGCAAAGTGAATACATAATGAAGGGGGCTACTCATAAGGACTTGTAAGAGGCCTAAACATGCATCAAAACAATATCTCTAAGCATTGAACAAGCTTACAAGCTCTCATAACCTGTCACCTACAGCAACAAAATACTCAAGATATAAACCACTAAACACAAATCTACTTGGACAATCGGAGGAGTAACATACCGGAGAACAAATGCTCAAAATTTCAGCAGCAAAGATGGGCTGAGCAAGGAGATCAAAAAATCAAGGCCAAGAACAGCAAGAACGCGATTTCGAGCAATAAACTGGTGTTTTCTCGGGAGAGAGAGAGAGTGTGGGAAGTGAGAGAGTGAGAGGAGGGCCAGGGGTGGCCACACCATGGCCAGGCGCGCCCCTAGGCTGGCCGTGCCACCAGGTGGTGTGCCTGCCTGGTGGGACCCCTGGTACTCTCCAGGCACTTCTGTGCCCCTTTTTTCACGTAAATTTTTAATATGAATTTTCTGGAATTTTTCGAGACACTTTATTTTTGAGCAATTTTTAGGTATAGATGAATAATTTTCTGACAGAAAAAAGTTTCTGGAATTATGCAATAGCTAAACAAAGCTAAAACTTTAAAAGTTCTAGGACACTCTAATAACAACAGAAAAGTAAACTAAACGAAAGCAAAAACTAAACTGGATAGAATAGAAGTAAGCGGAGATAATCATGGTGAAAACATTGTTTTGTTCATTAAAATCCCTTTGTTAACAAGGTTGATCAGGTCTTGTTACCAAAACAATTTTATATGAAACAAAACTTTGTATTCCACTAATGATTATGTTACCTCCACCTTGATAGCAATGGTCCCAATCATAATAGTTTCATATTTTTATCGTGGTATGGGACAATATATTTCTCCAACTTGAATGCCCTCAACATATTCAATTGAATTCAACCATAAGTCCTATCAATCTTCTTGGAGAAATAGACAGTATGCTCCTTTTCATTAACTTTAAAAGTCGCCTTTCCTTGATTACAATTAATAACAGCTCCTACAGTGTTAAGATAAGGTCTCCCAAGAATAATAGACATATTATCATCTTCAGGCATTTCAAGCACAACAAAATCAGTTAATATCAAGCAATTATGAGCCACTTGAACGGGTACATCCTCACATATACCAACAGGAATAGTAGTAGATTTATCAGCCATTTGCAAAGATATATCAGTTGGTATTAGTTTTTCCAGTTGAAGTCTCTTATAGAGAGAAAAACGCATAACACTAACTCCTGCTCCCAAATCACACAAAGTAGTTCTAACATAACTATTTTTAATAGAGCATGGAATAGTTGGAATCCCTAGGTCTCCAAGTTTCTTTGGAACCTTACCATTAAAGGAATAATTAGCAAGCAAAGTAGAAATTTCTTCATTAGGGATCTTCCTTTTATTCGAAGCAATATCCTTCATATACTTTGAATAAGGAGGCAATTTAATAGCATCAGTCAAAGGAATTTGCAAGAATAGAGGTTTCATCCACTCACAAAACTTATTATAGTGTTCATCTTCCTTTGACTTGTGTTTCATATTAGGGAAAGGCATAGGTTTTTGGACCCAAGGCTCTCTTTAACTACCATGTTTCTTAGCAACAAAATCTTCTTTAGTTTATTTAGTATTCTTAGTGTGCCTTTCAGGTTCTTCTTCAACTTTTTCTTTATCAAGGGCATCATTTTCTTCATTACCACTTTCAGTTTCAGCATCAGAGATAGATATATACTATTAGGATCTTTAGCAGGTTCAGAAGGTTTCGCAATAATTTTATGTTTCTTTTTTCTTTTCTTAGGAGTAGTACCACTATTTTCAGCTTATTGAGAATCCTTCTCAATTCTTTTAGGATGCCCCTCAGGATATAGAGGATCCTAGGTAGCAGCACCACTTCTAGTTCTAATTTCATAAGCATGTTTTTCTTTACCAGCATTAACTAGCAAGTCTTTTTGTACCTTAATAAGCTGATCAATTTGAGTTTGAACCATTTGAAAATGTTTAACAAGCATTTTAACATCATTAGAGGTTCTTTCCACAATATCTTTTAACTCAACAATAGCTCTAGAGTTTCCATTAAATGATTTTGCACCCTTTTATTAAAATTATCTTGCTTAACAATAAAAACATCAAATTCTTCTAAGCATTGATCAGGAGGTTTAGAGTAAGGAATATCACCTTCATCAAAATGTTGGAGAGAGTGTACCTCAATAGTGGATGAGTGGGAGATTGGCTTACATAATTCTTCTATAGGAGGTAAATTCTTGATGTCTGCAGCTTTAATTCCCTTCTCCTTAAGACATTTCTTAGCTTCCTTCATCACTTCATCATTTAGTTTAATAACTCCCCTCTTCTTTGATGTTGGTATAGGCACAGGAATAGTTGGTTCAGGTATGGTTGGTTCAGGAGGAGTCCAATCTTCATAATTCTTTCTTATTTTAGCCATTAATTCCTCAGCTTCCTTGGGAGTCCTATTCCTGAAAACACAATCAGCATAACTGTCCAGGTATGCCCTACATTCTTTAGTTAGTCCATTATAAAATATGTCAAGAAGTTCATTCTTAGGTAATGGACATCTAGCCTGTGCATGAATCAAAGCACAAAACCTTGCCCATGATTCAGGCAATATCTCTTTTTCTCCCTGTTTAAAATCAAAAAGTTCCTACAAAATAGCATGTCTAGCACTAGGAGGAAAATATTTCTGAAGGAAGGTACTAATCAAGCAATCAGGGCTATCAATAGATCCACGAGGTAAATTATTAAACCAAGTTTTAGCTTCTCCTTTCAGTGAAAAAGGGAAAAATTTAGCAACAAAGTAGGTGCGCATCTTAATATCATCAGAAAAATAAGCCACTCATGGTAGAAAGCTCAGTCATATGTGCTACCGCACTTTCATTCTTAGTCCCACAAAAAGGTTCTTTCTCAACAATAGCTATGTAGGATAGATCAAGAGAGAAATCATAATCCTTATCTTTAATGTTTATGGGAGACGCAGCAAACTTAGCATTAGGAGACAATTTGGGTTTTATAGTACGCCTCTCAAGGAGACTCTTAATAGCTCTCCTATCATGGGTTTTTTGACATTCTTTAATAAATTCATCGGTCATCTCTATATAACCGTCCTCAATATCATAGCTCTCTCTAGACTCAGGTGAACTGACATGTGTAGTAGTGTTTTCATTAGGAGTTTCAGTATTTCCAGCTATAGTTCTAGCAATCGTAGCATCTAGGAAAGGACCTAATGAACCACTTTTATCAAGCACACTAGAAGCAACATCATAAGTATCAGAAGTTTCAGATTCAGCAGTAGTAGTAGTGGGTGTAACATGTGTATGTGGTGGTGTAGGGAGCTTACTCATAACAGAGGGTGAATCAAGAGCAACAAAGGTGTTCAGAACCGTACCTCTTCTTGTAGTGGATGGTAAAATAGGAACCTTGCCATCACGAGACTTACCCATGATGGATGGATGGCAGCGAACAATAGTGATTCCAAGTGAACTTGATAAATAAAGCTATGCTCCCTGGCAATGGCGCCATAAAATAGTCTTGATGACCCACAAGTATAGGGTGTATCCCAGTATTTTCGAGGTAAGTGAAACCCAATTCATTGATTCGATACAAGGGGAGCCAAAGAATATTTATAAGCCTTAACAACTGAGTTGTCAATTCAGATGCACCTAGAAACAATCTTGCTCACTGTAGTTTATCAGTAGCAACATTTTGTAGTAACAATAGCAGAGTAATAGTAGTAGTAAAAGTAAAGATAGTAGTAACAATTGCAGTAAATAGTAGGATTAAAGCACGATAGGCATAGGGATGGATGGACGGGCGTTGCATGGACAAGAGAATTCATATGGCAATCAACACGTAGGGCATTTGCAGATAAATAAGATAAAGCATCCAAGTACTAAACAATCATAGGCATGTGTTCCATATATAGTCATACGTGCTCGCAATGAGAACTTGCACAACATCTTTTGTCCTGCCAGCCTGTTTGTAGCGGGGCCTCAAGGGAACTACTGGCAATTAAGGTGATCCTTTTAATAGAGCACAGGAGCAAAGCATTAACACTATGTGAAAACATGTGATCCTCAAATCAAAGCCATTCCCTCCGGTTATCCCGATTGCTGTCACTTCAAGGCCTTTGGTTCTGGACAACAATATTTGTATACAACTTACAGGTAAGACCATAAACAATACTATCATATAAAATCAATAACATGTTCAGATCTAAAATCATGGCACTCGGGCCCTAGTGACAAGCATTAAGCATAACAAGTTGCAACAAAGTCAAAAAGCACTAATAAAATATACTAGGCACCATGCCCTAACAATCTGATGCCATTATATGAACGATCTCATCCAGTCCCTACCATCCCCATAGCCTACAGCGGGCGATTACTCACTCATATATGGGGGAAACATGGATTGTCAATGGAGAAGCGATGGTGATGATGATGGCGATGATATCCTCCAATTCCTCGTCCCGGCAGGGTGCCAGAATGGAGTTTCTGGTTTCGAATCGCAGAATCTGGTGGTGGCAGCGCAGCGGAACTCTTTCTGGAAAAACGTCAAACCCCCTTTGGTTTTTAGGTCAAGAGGCAACTTATAGGCGAAGATTTCACCGTGCGGTAATTTCCCCACATCTTCTTCTCGCTCGTGCACCTCCACCATTGTTGCTCTTGCTGTTCCATTGCGCACATATCCTCCATGGCACTGGACCAACTCCGTACCTTCCCCAGCTACTTCCTGCGCTCACACCGTCAGCGCAAGACGAGCAAGAAGAAAGGACGCTTTGCCGCTAGATCTGCGGTTGCTGCTGTACCGGCCAAGAAGAAAAGCGCCGCCACCGTGGGCACCAGTGATGTTGCCACGGTGGCGAAGAAGTATGGCGCGGGGACTCGCGTCACCAATGGGTCATGGCGCCCATCCACCATCAAGCCATCAGAGTTGTTCACACAGCACCAGGATGGAGCACTGCCTCCCATGGAGGATGACTCCCGCGTTCCCGGCGATGAGGTAATCCCCAGTCCTCATGTGGGTTTTCGAGTGATGTTCCTTGTGTTCATCATTCGCGGTCTCTCTCTCCCCCTTCACCCATTTGTTAGGGGTCTTCTTTGCTTCTATGGGCTCAAACTGCACCAGCTGTCCCCAAACTCTATCCTCCACATCGCCTGCTTCATAACTCTTTGAGATTGCTGGCTTGGAATCGAGCCACACTTCGGCCTCTTCAAAAAACTCTTTAAGCTCAAACGTCAGTCAGGGTCGGGTTCAGCAGTCTACGATGTAGGATGCTGCGGGATCTACGTCGACTCCAATGATACTTATTTCATCATCAAGCTCACTCCATCTGTCCAAGGGTGGAGGGATAAGTTCTTCTACATCCGCGACCAAAAGGCCGATAGAGAGCACTACAGACCCGCACCCTTTGATCCAGTGGCGGTCTGCAAGAGGAGATCCTGGAAGAATGTTGTGATGCCTACCGAAGTCGAGGAAACAGAGGCCCTATATCAGCATGTTACTGACTCGTGTACTAACGAGCTCGTTGGGGAACCCCAAGAGGAAGGTATGATGAGCACAGCAGTAAGTTTCCCTCAGTTATGAAACCAAGGTTATCAATCCAGTAGGAGCAAGGAAACACCCCAAAGGTGTAGCTAGCTGAACTTTGGTAGTGCACACTACCGGTGCCAGCAGCAACGTGGAGACCTGCACAACACAACCACAGAACTCTGTCCCCAACTTGCGATGAGGTTGTCAATCTCACCGGTTTTGCTGAAAACAAAGGATTAAACGTATCGAATGGAAGGAAGTAATAGTTTGCAGAAAGTAAACACAAAGCAGTAAACAATTGATTGTATATTGATAGTAAAAGAAAGGACCGGCTCCTTTGAGCTTGATTGGGCATTACAACATTATACATAGACCGCCATCCAACTGCATCTATGACTAATAATCCACCTTCAGGTTATCATCCGAACCCCCTCCAGTATTAAGTTGCAAACAACGGATAATTGCATTACGAATTGCGTGTAAAGTAAACAATACGATTGTTCTACGAACAAAGGATTATTGTTTTCTCCCTAGTAGCAACAGCACATCTAGTACCTTAGAGATTTATGTCACTTCCCTAGATTACCAGATGCATGAACCCACTATCAAGCATAAATACTAACTCTTGGAGTTGCTAGCATCTACTTGGCCAAGATAGCTACTAACAACGGAAAGCATGCAAGATCACAAATAACAAAGACATGATAAAATCAATAATCAATCTGAAATAGCATCTCAATATCCATCGGATCCCCGCAAACACAACATGCAGAATTACAAATAGATGATCTTGATCATGAATGGAGCTCACAAGATCTAAACATGATAGAACAAAGGAGGAGAACCAGCCATCTAGCTACTACATGGACCCGTAGTCCAGAGATGAACTACTAACGCATCACACCGGAGGCTTGCATGATGATGAAGAAAGCCTCCAGGGTGAATTCCCTTTCCGGCAGGGTGCCGGGAAGAGCTTCAGATCCCTCCCGATCTAGGGATGGATATGACGGTGGCTACAGACTCTTTCGTGGATTTTTGATCAGGTACTTAGGATTTCCCTATCAGAGGCAATATATAGGAGGAAGGAGAGGCCGAGGGGGGTGCCTGGGGCGGCCACACCACCCCCTGGTGTGGGCCAAGCCTAGCCACGCGGCCAGGTGGTGTGGCCGGGCCCTAGCCCCTCTCTGTCTCCGTCTCGTATTCTGGCTCCAGGAGTCCCTCGGTGAAAAACTGACTTTGGCTTTTGTCCTGTCCAATTCTGAGAATATTCATTTTCTGACTTTCCTGGAACAAAAAACAGCAGAAAACAGGCAGCTGGGACTGTGGCTCTTGTTAATAGGTTAGTCCAAGAAATCATACGAAAAGTACTCCAAAGTGTGGACAAAACATAAGAAAGTAGATAAAACCAAGCGTGGAACATCAAAAATTATAGATACATTTGCAATGTATCAACATCCCCAAGCTTAACTCCTGCTCGTCCTCGAGTAGGTAAGTGATAAAAAGAAAGAATAATTTTTGAGGTGACATGCACCATCATAAACTTGATCAAAGTATTTGTAAAACATTTAAAGCTGGGATCATAGTAATTCAATCATAACTTGAAAGACAAAGTTCTAGCAATAAGACAAAGAAACTATGTTGCAACATGAAAAGGCACAAACAAAAGATTCATGAATAACAATGCTTTGCAAGGCATTTGTTTCTTTCACATAAAGAAAACATAGCATAGTAGTATTCAGCTTGTCCCTCATAGAGTAGCAAACACAAATGCATAGGACACCTTCAAAGTTCCTAAGAGTGACTAGATACAAATAGCTTAAAACAGGCAATATCAAGGTATGCATCAATCAACAAGTCTTGGGACAATGCACATAGAACTAAGAATAACCACTATGCTCTCAAAGTAGGTGCATAAAGGTAGAAGATGGAGACTCAATATATAAGTGGAAGAAAGGCCTTCATAGAAGGAAGCAGAGATTCAAGTTTCATAAAGAGCTTCAAAAATTATGGTACTTAATAGCTTTCAGCTCTCATTGCCCCTATCATATGCATCTTGAAGTGATTAAGGTTAAAGTGAACAAACTATGGTGTATATGCTTGACGAAGTATAGGTTGGAAATATCATGTCCCTTAAATACGAGGGCCACTCCTCATGCTACTCAAGTTTAGTCACCGGTAAGTTCTTGTCATCGTAAGTACATGTGTATCATAGAGAACCGCCAACGGGGCCCCCCTTGCCCGATGACACGGAAGAATCCCCATATCAAAATGACAAGCCAAGCAGACAGCGAGCATCTCAACAATCTTCTTATTTACCATGGGAACATGGTGCTTTTTTCTCTCTTTCCTATTTTCATATATTTTTTTCTTTTTCTCTTTTTTCTCAACATCTGACTCTTTTTTATAAGAAGAATGCTTCATAGACAGCTCATTATGGGTACGCTGCAGGTTTCCACCATGTCAGCATGGATAAGACCAGTGGCCCAGGCGTTTCTCTAACACATATACATAACTCCATGGACTTACAAGCTCCCCTTTCATTTCACACCGACGACATCCATAGACAAAAGAGCATGATATCAACTAGGTACAAAGTACCAGTGCAATGTTGAAAGCGTTCCCCATGACAGAATGGTTCTGCTAATCCCCAACAAATAAGTGCAAGCATATACAACATAGACGACACAATGGTTCAAGCTTATTAAGGCCAAGAAAAGTAAAGTGTGCCATCAAGTTCGTGAGAGCTTTAGTCACTAGTTTTCTCATAACAAGTTTAATTCGGAAGGTAAACAAAAGCAAGAATATACTTGGAATAGCATATGCTAATAGGTAGGTATTGTGGACTCTTTGGAATAACTTGGTTTAAGGAGTTGGATGCATGGGTGGAACTCATACTTGGTTACGGAGGCTAGCAAAATATTGGGAGCAACAAACTAAGAGAGAAATAATGGCCATAATCATGCAGAGCAACAAAACATCATTGATCAAAGAATAAAGTGATACTACAAGTTGAAAACTAAAGGATCATAAAGGCTATGGTGACTTGGGATAGTAATAACATGGTGTGAACATGTGCCAAGTCAACCCAAATAAAGCATCAAAGGAGAATACCACAATACTATGCTTTAATATGCTAAACCAACACATTAAGCAATCTCAATTGTTTATAACAAGTCATGCTACAGCAAATAATACTAAGTATAAAGCCAAAACAATATCAAGCATGGCATGACAAAGCATAGGCCACAGTAAAAAACAAGCTCTTTGCCAGTTAAGCATGAATTTTCCTACTCTTTTCCAATCCAAACCAAACTATTTGAAAACCAATGTATGAAAGAGGGGGTCTAACCAATTTATTCAGCAAACTAAGCAAACAAAGCAAACAAAAAACCAAAAAAAAACGAAAAATAAGGCGCTCCAACAACAACACAACTGTGCATGAAACAATAAAAATGAAGCGTTTGGAAGAAACCTGGGATTTTTATTGATGAAGAGGGGGATGCCTTGGGCATCCCCAAGCTTTGACGCTTGTACTTCTTGGATATATCTTGGGGTGACACGCGTGGCATCCCCAAGCTTGAGCTTTAGTCCATCCTTCATCTCATTACTCATTCCTTCCATACACCTGAAATTTTTCCTTCATACAAAACTTCACACAATCTTTATTAGCAACATTAGGGCACTCAAGATAATAAGTCTCTAGGTTCAGTTCTAACACTAATAAAACTTCCATTAAAACACTAGCTACTGTAGCACTTCCCTCAAAAAGCTCAATTCCCCAAAAGAACTCAAAAAGGAACCAACAAGAAGCAAATGCAGAAAATGGCAGAAATCTGTCAAAACAGACCAGCAGGTAAAGACGAATTTTTTCGAAGACCTTTTGTTGCTCAAAACGAAACGTGTTGAACTAACGAAAGTTAGATAACAACCTGGGGCATAAGAAAAAAAAATTCACGCCTCAAAAGGACATACATAGATTTACACGAATTTTTATGGTGAAGTACAGAAATCTGTTTTGGGACAGCAACTTTCCCAATCATTACTTCTCTCTCATTAGAGGTTACTCTTGGCACAAAAAGCAAATAAAAAAGATAAGGAGCAGTTATTACTAGATTAATAACTTCCAAGACTCATCTAAAAATTTTAGTTTATCTCCCAATAAGTAATTTTCTTTAACGCCTTTAAGTTAGGCATAAGAAGCAAGAAAAATAATCAAGTATTCTCAAATGAAGAAGCATTAAGAGCAAATTTTGTTTTCATAGGAGAGGAAAATGAAATCTTCTCTCTCTTCTTAGGGAAGTGTTCTATACCTTTCTTGAGTGGGAGTTGATATTTAATGGTGCCTTCTTTCATATCAATAATGGCACAAATAGTTCTTAGAAAAGGTCATCCCAAAGTAATAGGACAAGAAGCATTGCATTCAACATCCAAAACATAGAAATCAACGGGGACATAGGCATTCTTAACCATAATAAGAACATCATTAATACTCCCCATGAGTTTCTTTTTAGCATTATCATCAAGTGGGACATTCAAATAACAATCTTCCAACGGGGAAAAATCAAGCATATCATAAATCCTTCTAGGCATAATAGAAACACTACTATCAAAATCACATAAAGCTTTGAAATCAAAATCATTCACTTTCATATTAATGATGGGTTCCCAACAATATTCTTGTTTTATAGGAACAGAAGCTTTGTGTTTCGTATTTTCTTCTTTAATCTTTATGAGAGCATCCATAATGTGTTTTGTAAAGGACATATTCATAGCACTAGCATTAGGACTTTTAGCAAGCTTTTGTAGGAACTTAATAAATTCAGAGATATTGCAACCGTCAAGATCAAAATCATAATTTTCATCTAAAGTAGTAGAGCTATTACTAGCCTCAACACTAGTGGTAGTGATAGTAGAAACACTGGTGCTTCTAGCAATTTAATCTTCTCTTTCCCACTTAGCATGCAATTCTGCTAACAGTTTAACATTTTCATCAATTCTCACTTGTATGGCATTAGTGGCTGCAAAGGGATTCTCAATAGTCTCAGGTTTAGCAACCATTTTATTCAAAGAAGATTGAGCTTTAGCCAAAGATGCTATATTTCTTTCAGCATTAGAGAGTTTTTCCTCGACAGTTTTATTAAAAGCAGTTTGTTTACTAATAAAATCTTTAAGCATAACTTCAAGTTCAGAGGGAGCACTCCTATTGTTGTTGTAGGGATTTCCATAAGCATTATCATTGTTGGGAGGATATGGCTTATAATTGTTGTTACCAAAATTATTCATGTAGGCATTGTTGCTAAAATTATTATTTTTTATAAAGTTCACATCAAATTGCTCTTCTTGAGCAACCAAAGAGGCTAAGGGAACATTATTTGGATCAATATGGGCTTTCCCATTAACAAGCATAGACATAATAACATCAATTTTATCACTCAAGGAGGAGGTTTCCTCAACAGAATTTACCTTCTTACCTTGTGGAGCTCTCTCAGTATGCCATTTAGAATAGTTAACCATCATATTACCCAAAAGCTTTGTTGCAACACCCAAAGTAATGGTCATAAAGGTACCTCCAGCAACAGAATCCAATAGATTTCTTGAAGAATATTTCAATCCTGCATAAAAGGTTTGGATAATCATTCAAGCAGTCAGTCCATGAGTGGGACAATTCTTTACCAAAGATTTCATTCTTTCCCAAGCTTGAGCAACATGTTCATTATCAGATTGCTTAAACTTCATTATTTCACTTCTCATAGATATAATCTTAGTAGGAGGATAGTATTTTCCAATAAAAGCATCTTTGCATTTAGTCCAAGAATCAATACTATTCCTAGTTAAGGAATTCAACCATTTTTTAGATTTTCCTCTCAAAGAGAAAGGAAACAATTTAAGCTTAATAATATCTTCATCTATGTCCCTATGCTTTTGCATCTCACAAAGTTCAACAAAGTTATTTAGATGGGCAGCAACATCTTCATTACCAATACCATAAAATTGTTCTCTCAAAACAAGATTGAGTAAAGTAGGTTTTATTTCAAAGAAAGTAGCTTCAAGAACAGGTGGAGCAATAGGTGTGCTCATAAAATCATTGTTGTTGGTGCTAGTGAAGTCACACAACTTAGTATTTTCAAGAGTAGTCATTTTTGTGTTTTAATAAAGAAAGCAAACTTCTAAAACTAAATTTTTTGTGTTTTTGATAAAGAAGCAAGCAAACAAATCAAAAGTAAACTAAGCAAAAATAATAACGAAGTAAAGAGATTGGTTATGAGGGACTCCTCTTGTGAAGATGTCCTTGACTCCCTAGCAATGGCGCTAGAAAATACTTGCTGACTCGTGTACTAACGAGCTCGTTGGGGAACCCCAAGAGGAAGGTATTATGAGCACAACAGTAAGTTTCCCTCAGTTATGAAACCAAGGTTATCAATCCAGTAGGAGCAAGGAAGCACCCCAAAGGTGTAACTAGCTGAACTTTGGCAGGGCCCACTACCGGCGCCAGTAGTAACATGGAGACCTGCACAACACAACCACAGAACTTCGTCCCCAACTTGCGATGAGGTTCTCAATCTCACCGGTTGTTGAAAACAAAGGATTAATCATATCGAATGGAAGGAAGTAATAGTTTCCAGAAAGTAAACACAAAGCAGTAAACAGTTGATTGTAGATTGATAGTAAAAGAAATGACTGGGGTCCATAGTTCACTAGAGGTGGCTCTCCTTAAGATAGATAACATGTTGGGTGAACAAATTACAGCGAGGCAATTGAAAAACATCGAAAAAGCATACAAGCATATACTAATCATCTTGACTCCTTTGAGACTTGATTGGGAATTACAACATTATACATAGAGCGCCATCCAACTGCATCTATGACTAATAATCCACCTTCAGGTTATCATCCGAACCCCCTCCAGTATTAAGTTGCAAGCAACAGATTATTGCTTTACGAACTGTGTGTAAAGTAAACAATACGATTGTTCTATGAACAAAGGATTGTTGTTTCCTCCCTAGTAGCAACAGCACATCTAGTACCTTAGAGATTTATGTCACTTCCCCAGATTACCAGAGGCATGAACCCACTATCGAGCATAAATACTAACTCTTGGAGTTGCTAGCATCTACTTGGCCAAGATAGCTACTAACAACGGAAAGCATGCAAGATCACAAATAATAAAGACATGATATAATCAATAATCAATCTGAAATAGCATCTCAATATCCATCGGATCCCTGTAAACACAACATGCAGAATTACAAATAGATGATCTTGATCATGAACGGAGCTCAAAAGATCTAAACATGATAGCACAAAGGAGGAGAACCAGCCATCTAGCTACTACATGGACCCGTAGTCCAGAGATGAACTACTCACACATCACACTGGAGGCTTGCATGATGATGAAGAAGGCCTCCATGGTGAATTCCCCTCTCTAGTAGGGTGCCGGGAAGAGCTTCAGATCCCTCCCGATATAGGGATGGAGATGACGGCGGCTACAGACTCTTTCGTGGATTTTTGATTGGGTACTTAGGGTTTCCGTATCAGAGGCAATATATAGGCGAAGGAGAGGCCGAGGGGGTGCCTAGGGCGGCCAGACCACCCCTGGTGCGGGCCATACTTGGCCGCGCGGCCAGGTGGTGTGGTCGGGCCCCAGCCCCTCTCCATATCGTATTCTGGCTCTAGGTGTCCCTGGGTGAAAAACTGACTTTGGCTTTTGTCCCGTACAATTCCGAGAATATTCATTTTCTGACTTTCCTGGAACCAAAAACAGCAGAAAACTGGCAGCTAGCACTATGGCTCTTGTTAATAAGTTAGTCCAAGAAATCATATGAAAAGTACTCCAAAGTGTGGAAAACATAAAAAAGTAGATAAAACTAAGCATGGAACATCAAAAATTATAGATACATTTGCAATGTATCACATGTCTACAACCTCGAACACCACGTAGGCAAAGAAGTAGGTGGCGCAGAGCTCATTCGCACTTGGATGTGTCGCCGCATACAGCCTCTGCAGGCCAGGGTACACCCAATGTTCCGCTGGATCGGTACTAGTGATGTCACTCGCATCTCTGTAGAGAGAATTTCTTCGGGTGAAGTGGACAGGAGGTTGCGGCTAGAGACCAAGTACACCACCAAGGAGGATCTCCCGGGTGACTCAGTCGTGCCTCCATTCTGCGCCAGCAATCCTCCACCTGAGGTGGATTTCTCTTTGAAGTTTTCTTGACTTTTCGATTACCTGCTAGGTGCTTTATATACTGATGCTTCTTTTGATTGTAGGACTGGAAAGTAGCCGCCAATTTTCCTTCTTAGCCTGAAGGAATTATCCCGCGTGAAGAAGAGGAAGAGGACAAGTCGGGCTCCACCATCCCTACTGGGGAGGAGCAGGAAGCCCCCGATTCCAGTGATCACGCGACTCACAAGCGTTCTCGTATCGAGGGTTTGGATGCTTCCTCACCGTCGATGCCAGAGGATCCTCCTACTGCTGTGGAGGAGCCATTCCCCATTGTTCCTATGCGCGCCATAGCTCCTCCTTCGCGGAAGAAGCTGAGGTTGCCAAAGGAATCGTCTGGTGATTATTTTGACCTTGAGAATTTTGATGGGTGAGCATAATGAGATTCTTCATTGCGTCGCTTCCTGATGACCCACAAGTATAGGGGGTGTATCGCAGTATTTTCGAGGTAAGTGAAACCCAATTTATTGATTCGACACAAGGGGAGCCAAAAAATATTTATAAGCCTTAAAAACTGAGTTGTCAATTCAGCTGCACCTGGAAACAATCTTGCTCACAGCAGTTTATCAGTAGCAACAGTTTTGTAGTAACAATAGCAGAGTAATAGCAGTAGTAAAAGTAAAGACAGTAGTAACAATTGCAGTAAAAGTAGGATTAAAGCGCGGTAGGCATAGGGATGGATGGACGGGCGTTGCATGGACAAGACAATTCATATGGCAATCAAGACGTAGGGCATTTGCAGATAAATAAGATAAAGCATCCAAGTACTAAATAATCATAGGCATGTGTTCCATATATAGTCATATGTGCTCGCAATGAGAACTTGCACAACATCTTTTGTCCTGCCAGCCCGTTTGCAGGAGGGCCTCAAGGGAACTACTAGCAATTAAGGTTCTCCTTTAATAGAGCACCGGAGCAAAGCATTAACACTCCATGAACACATGTGATCCTCACATCAAAGCCATTCCCTCTGGTTATCCCGATTGCTATCACTTTGGGGCCTTTGGTTCCAGACAACAATATGTGTATACAACTTGCAGGTAAGACCATAAACAATACTATCATAATGAATCAATAACATGTTCAGATCTAAAATCATGTCACTCGGGCATAGTGACAAGCATTAAGCATAACAAGTTGCAACAAAGTCAAAAAGCACTAATAAAAGATACTAGGCACCATGCCTAACAATCTGATGCCATTACATGAATGATCTCATCCAATCCCTACCATCCCCATAGCCTACAGCGGGGATTACTCACTCATAGATGGGAGAAACATGGATGGTCGATGGAGAAGCGATGGTGATGATGATGGCGATGATATCCTCCAATTCCCCATCCCGGCAGGGTGCCAGAACGAAGTTTCTGGTTCCGAATTGCGGAATCTAGTGGTGGCAGCGCAACAGAACTCTTTTTGGAAAAATGTCGAACCCCGTTTGGTTTTTAGGTCAAGAGGCAACTTATAGGCGAAGAGGGAGGCCGAGGGGGCAGCCGAGGTGGCCACACCACCACTAGGCGCGGCCTGGCCTGGCCTGTGCGGCCAGGTGGTGTGGGCCCCTCGTGGCCCTACTCCGTCTCGTCTTTTGGCTCCATGAGTCTTCTGGTGAAATAGGATTTTTGGCATATTTTCTAGGATTTTTCCTGATAGTTGATTTTCTACACAAAAACTAGACACCAAGGTAATTCTGCTGAAAACAGCGTCAGTCAGTGTTAGTTGTATCCAAATCACACAAGTTTAGAGGAAAAACAATAGCAAAAGTGTTCGGGAAAGTAGATACGTTTTGAACATATGAAGCGCGAGGAAGATTTGTGTTCCTCCAATGTTGAGAGGGAAAAGTTGTTCATAGAACAACTCTTCTCAGTCGCAAAAGCGCACTCAAGTATGACATTGTCTTGCTTGTATTTGTCATGTACTTTGCCTTCATATTACTGTGCTCATCTGTGTATTCTTACAGATGCCGTCGACGTGGACTTCGACGCCCAAGCTTTGGCTCACGCGGACGCCTTGGCCGGCGCCGTGACTGTAGTCGAAGATCACAATGTCTCTATGAAGGATACACTAGAGAAGGCCAAGGGTGTGATGAGTCGCCTTCGAGAGGAGATGGCTCCCAAGGCTAATTTAATCGAGAATCTTGACGGCCTGGTGGAGTCCTTTGTAGAGGGTATCCCGATGGATTTCAAGAATGCGCAAAGGTCAGTTGGCGTGACCATGGCACTCACAATGGCGCAGGCCCATGGCGTGGAGCTGTACCCCAGCGAGATCTCCTTGGTGATGCCGGTCTCTCTGGTGGCCAGCAGGTAGTCTTTCAGCCTTTCGCCACTAGTTGTAGTAAGTATGGGCCTCGGCTCATTGATACAGTCGTTGCTTATTCGACAGAGCTGCAGCGAGTGAAGAGTGCGAAGGGTGCGGCATCTGGGGCTACCACTGGGAAGTCTGTGGCGTCGGAGACTGCCACAGATTTGAGGAAGCCCTCGAAGTCAAAATCGAAAAAATAGAGCATTCCTTAACTGCCTTCTGTAATAACTTAGCTTTCCTTTTGATGAACCTTATTGTGTGGGCGTACCCCTTTTGATACTTGGTTGAACTTGAATGCACTCCTTGTTAATGTATAGTTGGTCTTATTTGCCTCTTGTTTGGCTGTAATAGGGTCCTTCGAGTGGTCCTCCTGACTCTCCTCCCACTAATGAAATTGTGGCGCAATCACGTTCAAGAGTGGAGGAGCTGTCACTGCTTGCGCGATTGCACGATCGCGTGAAGCAGTTGGACCGAGAATTGCCTGTAATCTGTGGTAATGCGGATGTTTGGAAGTCGAAGGCTGAGAAGGCCAGCACACGTGAGAAGTATCTCCTGGACGAAGTTGCGTAGCTGAATGAGCAATTTAAGTGTTAGCTCTCTATCTTCTTATCCTTTCCTTTGTCCATTCATGGTGATGCTCTGTCTTATGCTCTGCTCTTGCTTCCTGTAGTTGTTAGCGCTCGTCATCCATAGGATGAGAGGGATCGGGTTGCCATTCGCCTGCATAATCTGACCCAGGAGCAGCTGCAAACTAGAGGTTACTTCTAGGTGAACCATGACCGGGCAGTTGCATTGGCAATGCTGCGGGATCGTGCCTCGCGGGTGCTTTAGTGTTTGAAGAAGGCGCAGTCGTCCTGGACGTGGTGCCTTCAAGCTTGTTAGCTTTGCTGGCGAAGTTTCAAGATATCAGCGCGGTCCGCGAGTGCGTGCGCTAGCAATTGGTCGTGGGTGCCAAGGCTACGTTGGCGCTTGTTCGATTGCATCGGCCAAATGTGGATGACATGGATGTTGCTGCTGGGCCGCCTCCGCCACTAGAAGGGATGACCTGTAACATGGTTCCACACTACCAGGCGGTTGATCGGCCAGCCGTAGATATCGTCGATTTCTTTGAAGAACAAACACATGTTCTCCTTTTGCAGCAGTAGTGTAGTTTATACCCTGCACATAGATGTATAAGTGTTGTAAAATTCATATGATTGCGTCGGGTGTGTTTGATATCGGTTTAATGTATAAAGAGCTTGCTAACTTGTATATTTTTCGAGTGTATTGTAATATGCAGTTCCTTTTCGTTAGCCTGACATATATTCATCTCAGCACCTTGCCAACCTGTCAGGTGTGTTACAGCTGGGTTGGTGTTTATCAAGGGTTTGATTTGTAGTGTGCCAGCTACTCATGATAGTATGTTGTTCATGGAACGAGGTGTAAAGGGTGGTGCAGCCCACGAGTAAAATAATAGCAAAGAAAATAGAGACACAAAGTTTGGGGCACTTAGCTTTATTTATTCGCAGAATATCACAAGGTACAATGTGTAGCTAAGTAGCCCGGCTGAATAGCCTTATTTGTAAAGTAAAAACATCCAGGGGTAGAAACGACACAGCTGCGCGACATTCTAGGGATTGGAGTAAGCGACTCCGCTCTTGAAATGTTTAAGGCGATAGGCGCCACCTGGGATTACTTCGATATTCACATAAGGTCCTTCCCAAGGGGACTCGAACTTGAGGTGCCCTTGTTGCTTCAGTCGCAGGACCAGGTCTCCTTCAACGAAGGATCTAGGGCATAGCCTTCTACAATGGTAGTTGCGGAGGTTCTGCTGGTAGATCGTGGATCTCTCCACTGCAATCTTGTGTGCCTCATCGAGGAGGTCGACGGAGCCTTCGAGTGCGAGGGTTGATTCTACCTCGCTATATGCTACTGCCCGTGGGGCCTTGTAGCGCACCTCTGCGGGTAGTACCGCCTTGGCATCCTGTACCATGAAGAATGGAGTGTAGCCTGTAGCGCTATTTGGAGTTGTACGCAGGCTCCATAGTACTGATTGCAGCTCGTCAGGCCAGCACCCGACAACTTTTTCGAGTGGCCGGAGGAGCCTTTTCTTGATCCCGCCATAGACGAGGGCATTGGCCTTTTTGACTTGACCGTTGGTCTAGGGATGTGCTACTGAGGCATAGATAATGTTGATTCCTAGGTTTTGCAGAAATCCTGGAACTCCTTGGAGGTGAAGTTCGTCCCATTGTTCGTGATGATGCTATGTGGCACCCCGAAGCGGAAGACGATGGACTCGAAGAATTTGACAGTGCTGGCTCCCGATTAGTTTGTCACCGGCATGGCCTCAATCAACTTGGTGAATTTGTCGACCGCGACTAAGAGGTAGACGTATCCTCCTCGTGAAGATCTCTGGATCTTACCGACCATGTTGAGTCCCCATTGCGTGAAAGGCCAAGCCACGGGTATTGGCCTGAGCTCCACGTGTCCATGTGGCTTGTCCGTCGAATCGCTGGCAGGCATTGCAACGCTGGATGATATCCTTGGCATCACGCATGGCTGTTGGCCAGTAGAATCCATCTCATAGAGCTTTGGCGACGAGGGCGCAACTGCCGGCTGCAAGTACCTTCATGTATGTCTAGGCGGATTGCTCTTCCATCCCCATTGGAGACGCACCGCTGAAGGACTCCTGTGATGTTACGCTTATACAGTTCACCATTAATGAGGGCGGATGCCTTGGATCGCCGCGCTATATGATGCGCATCAGCCGGGTCATCTGGCAACCTTTTGCTGAGCAAGTATGTGACATATGGTTGCGTCCAGGATGGCTCGATCATCATGACCTCCATGGGGCCTTCGAGTCCTGTGTCTGGCCTCGTGTCGTCGACAACCGTTGGCTCGTTGGGTGGCGTAGCCCCCGAGTCCTTTGACATGCTGGTTTTATGCTCTGGAGCCTTTGGTTTGATGGAGTGCTCGCAGATGCGCTCGAGAAATACTCCGGGTGGCACTTGGGCACAAGTGGAGCCTATGTTGGCGAGTGTGTCTGCCTCCTCGTTACTCTCTTGACCTACGTGTCACAGCTCGCAGCTGTCGAAGTCTCCCTCGAGTGTGTCGTAGAGGTCATGGTAGGTGATCATGTTGTCGCTCAGAGCATCACACTCATTCATTGTTTGATTGACCACCATATTGGAGTCGCTATAGATGATGCGTCGCTTGGCGCTGCAGGCTTTCGTCATTCGCATCCCGTGGAGCAAGGCTTCGTATTCAGATTCATTGTTGGAGGCAGTGAACTGCATTCGCAGAACATACCTCATCTTGTCACCTTGGGGTGATGTCAGAATGACGCCCACGCCAGCTCCCTCCTTGCGCTTGGACCCATCGAAGTGCATTGTCCATAGATAGGACATGTCTGGCTTGTCGAGGAGCTGATTTTCCATCCAGTGTACAAGGAAGTTCGGCATAACTTGTGACTTGATCGCGTCTTGCTTCTCTTATGTGATATCTCGTGGAGACAGTTCGATTCCCCGGAGGGCGACTCGTCCAGTGGCATCGGGATTGTTGAGTATGTGCGCAGGGCGTCATTCACCACTACGATTGAGTGTTGCTGGAAGTAGTGGCGCAGTCGCCTGGCTGTCATGAAGACGTCGTATACCAGCTTCTGATAATGCGGGTACCGCTATTTGGTTGGCGTGAGCACCTCGCTGAGGTAGTCGACTGGGCGTTGTACCCTGTGGACTTTATTTTCTTTGGCTCGTTCCACCACGAGCATAGTGCTTACCACCTAGTTGGTGGTGGAGATGTATAGCAGTAGTGGCTCTTTTTCACGCGGTGTCACCAATACCGGCGAGGTGGACAGTAGATGCTTGAGGTCGTCGAATGCTTCTTGCGCTTTGTTTGTCCACTCAAATTTGTCAGCCTTGTGGAGAAGTTGGTAGAAGGCCAGTGCCTTTTCGCCCATGCGACTGATGAATCGACTAAGCGCCGTGATTCGCCCAGCCAGCTGCTAGACACCTTTTACGTTCTTCGTATTCTCCATAGCCAGTATAGCCTTTATTTTCTTCGGGTTGGCCTCGATCCCTCTCACGGAGATGAGATACCCGAGAAGCTGCCCAGATGGTACGCTGAAGGCGCATTTGTCTGGATTCAGTTTGATCCGATAGCGATCAAGGTTATCGAAGGTCTCGCAGAGATCATCGAGTAACGAGGCTTCCTCCTTGGTTTTGAAGACGATGTCGTCGACGTAGACTTGGATGTTACGACCAAGTTGGCTCTTGAGGCAGGCCTGCATGCACCGATGGTAGGTGACTCCTGCGTTTTTCAGACCGAAAGGCAACGTTGTGTAGCAGAAGACACCGAAAGGCGTTATAAACATTGTTTTCTCCTGGTCTTCGTCCTTCATTCGAATATAATGATAGCCTGAGTAGACGTCGAGGAAGCAAAGACGCTCGGATCCTGCGGTGGAGTCGATTATTTAATCGATCCGTGGTAACAGGAAGTGGTCCTTCGGGCAATGCTTGTTCAGAGAGGTGAAGTCCACGCACATACGCAGGATATCCGTGTCCTTTTTGGGAACGAGCATGGGGTTTGCGACCTAGGTACTTTCCTTGATCTTGCGTGTGAAATTAGTGTCGAGGAGTCTGTTGACTTCCATACCGACCGCTTTTGCCCTTGGTTCCGACAGTCGCCGGATTGTTTGCTTGACTAGCCTTGCTTCAAGATTCATGTTGAGTGCATGCTCGGCGAATTCCCTAGGAACTCCTAGCATGTCCGTTGGACACCAGGAGAAGATTTCCCAGCGCTCACGGAGGAATTCTACGAGCGCAACTTCCTATACGGGACTCAAGTTGTTGGCGAAGAGGGCCATCTTGGTCGGGTCCATTGGATGGACCTAGACTTTCTTGGTGTGCACCCACGTGTCGAAGGATTGGTCGGGTGAGCTTGGCTTGCTCGGGGGAGGCAGACCATTATCTGTCGACTCCTTCAACCTTGCCAGTTCCTCTTGCATGCTGAAAGACTGGGAGATTCTGTTGAATTCCCTATCATAGTTGTCGGATCTCTCGAAGCTTCCGTTGATTGTGATAATGTGTTTGGGCCTGGCATTTTCATCTGCAGGTAGGCATAGTGTGGCACTACCATGAACCTCGCAAACGCAACACATCCGAGGATACAGTGGTATTGTGAGGGCCAGTCAACGACTTCAAATTCAATGTGCTCTCACTGAAAGTTTTGCAGCGTGCCAAAGATGACATCGAGGCTGATCTTGCCCAGGGGTACACGCCCTTCCCTAGGACGATGTCATGGAGCGTTGTGTCTGAAACTTCTAGGCATGTCAGAGGGATCCTTATGGCGGGCAAGCTACTTGCGAACATGAGGTTAATGCCGCTTCCGCCATCCATGAAGATGCGACTCATCTCAAAGCCACTGATCTGCGCCTCGAGCACCAAGGGACAGTGGCCTGGGCGAGGTAGTTGGTGCGGATGGTCACGCTTATCAAAGGTGATGCATGACTCGCTTCCAATGAGGTACTCAGTGGTGGAGGGAGTAGAGTTCATCGCCACGTTGACTTGGTGAGTGATTGCCTTCTGCACTCGATTTGAGGGGCGTCCCTTTTGGATGATCCCCATATTTCCCAACACTCGTGGGTATGTCTCACCTCCATGGTTTTGGACTGGCGCAGTCGCGGGTGGTGGTGGCCCGGGTGGTGGCGGTGGTGCTCCATGAGCCACAACGCTCGGGGCAGCTCCGTAGCCCTGGCTGATCGTGTTGCGATTCATCTGGCTAGGCCTTCATGGAGCTTGAGGAACTCGCGACAGTCCTTGAGAAGGTGGTTGGACTTCTTGTTGTCGTCGTGCTTGTCGATGTAGAAGTGTACGTTGCACGGTCCGGACAGTTTGTCCTGGATGGATATTATAGGTGCCTCATCGCAAGTGTGGCGTTGCCACACTTGCGTGGTTTTTCCGCTATCATGGTATCCACCGCTGCGGTATCCGTTGTTGTGGTTGTCGTTGCATTTGTCGGCGTAGCCAGCCGTGACCATATTGACCTCTTCGCGGTCCTTGTAGACGCGCATTCGACGTTTTCCTCAACAGTCACGTCTGCGGCCGAGGTCGTCATCACCATCAGAATGGACACGGTTTTTTACCGAGTCCTCTCCATCGGCCCACCGATTCATGATCTCCATTAGGTGGTCGATTGTTTTGGGCTTCGAGCGGCCCAGATCCTCTCTAGGCTCTCTGTGGCGCACTCCGCCATTGAACGTGTCGATTGCACGATCTTCAGATATGTCTTCTGCAGAATTCTTGATGATGGACCATCTCTAGATGTACGAGAACAAAAACTCGCCTATCTTATGGTAGCAGCCTCACAGTTCTTCGATTGATGTGGGCCTTTTGTAAGTGCCCTTGAAGTTTTGCACGAAGCTGTAGACCAGCTCTTCCCAGGTGCGAATGGATCTGCGCGGGAGGTTGTTAAGCCACGCACGAGCGGCGCCTTATAGTTGTAGTTGTAGGCATTGCATCGCCATACTCGTCATTCCGCCGTGGAGCCTGGCGGAGGAGATGTGATCCTCTAGCCAGATCTTCGGGTCATGCAGGCCGTCGAATTTCGGGTTCTCCGATGGGAGTTTAAACCCCTTAGGTATTTGCTTCTGCCTGATGGCTCTGCTGAAGCAGCTGGCGCTGCAGAGCTTGATCCCGTCATCCTCCGAGTCAGACGAACGGGAGCGCCTCACGTGCATCTTGTCGACCTTGCGCTGCGTGATGTCATCACGCGCGTTGTAGTCACGGTCGTGCCGCCATGAGCGGCACCGCTGAGACAAGTCGTGGATGTCATCGTTGGAGGAGGCCGATGAATAGCACATGACTGGAGCTTTGTTTTTCTTCGGCTCTGGTGTTGGATCCTTGGTGAGGGCATCTTCGACTAGCCCCAAGCCCACGATCGTAGATCGATGCATGGCAGCTTGCGGATCCCCAGCCGGTGGCTAGTTGTTGAGGAGGTACATGGTGGCCTCCGTCACCGCTGCTTGCGGTGCCTTTGGGAGCATAATGCCCCGTGTATCCACCGTCATGGAGCCGAAGTCGAGGACTCACGCAGCTTCTTCTCGCTCCTTGTCGGTAAGGTGGGCTAGTCGAGAACTCCTTTTGGCGGCCACATGGTCATTGCCCTTGGTGGAGGATCCTCCCATGGAAAAGAGCTGAGCCCGCCGAAGGCTCGACTCGTCCGCCGCCTTTCTGCATGCGTTGAGTTGCGCGATTACTTGTTGTTGGCGCTTGTACTCCTCCTTGAGTAGCCAATGGTAACCCATCAGCATCTCTTGTGATGAGTTTAGGGGCATGGGATTACCCCACAGAGCTTCTCGCCAGCGGGCCCACTCATTGTCATTGAGCTTGATCAGCATGCGCTCTTCGGTGCACCCATTCACCGTGAGATGCGGGTCTCCTTCTACCCCATTGTTGGTGGGTGCACCGTTGGCGGGACCACCGTTCTCAACTGGGATGCCGCCGTTAGATGACCCAGTACTGGTGTTGTCGCGATTGACACCGATGTCGCCTGCGTTGATGATGGCGCACATGTAGTGATTGGGGAAGTTGTTACTCCCACAACTTTCAGATCCGGAGCCATAGGCTCCATCCTCTATGGCCAGATCACCCAGATCGGATTCGCGACTGATGTCGATGTCCATGCTCCCAACTGCTGTCGGGGCGTTGAGCTCGCTTAGGGTGCCGATCAGTGGTGGAAACCACGATGCTAGAGCAATCGTAGGGACCATTGGCTGATCAGGGAGGTGAAGTTTGCCCAGCTGACCAACTTGGAAGCGTAAGCTCCCGATCGCCAGGCCGATCCCATCGCCCACGGATTCGAAATCCGGGCGAGTGGCCGGCGTGTGGACGGTGAAGTCGCAGGCACCGAAGAGGAGGCGAATCTCTGTTGTTTCAGAGTTGTAGATCGCGGTTGACGGGGCCGAAGAAGCCGCGACATTAGCACTCCCAGTTCCCATAGACGGCACCAATTGACGAGGGTTAAACTCATCAATGTCCATTGTTATGGAATTGGGTTTTGGAGAAGGAGGGAGCGCTGGAGGCATCAATCGGCTAGCAAACAAGCACACAGGGACACAAAGTTTACCCAGGTTCAGCCCTTGTAGAGGAGCCTACTCCTGCTTGTATGCTCTTGGAATTATCGAGGGAATCGAAAGTTACAGGGGGTGCACGGATGCAATCTGGCGAGGTTGTGGAAACTAGAGTTGTGATTGTCCTCCTCGCCGCCCCCTCCTAGCCTTTATATAGATAGGCTAGGTCTCGGGTAGCAGGTCGAGTCCGTTACAGGTTAGGGTTTGTCCCTTTAAACTTTCTATCTTTGATCTTGCCTTGTGCCGCAAGTAGTCGGAGTCTCCGTGGGTCACCTGGATCTTGGATTGGGCCCTGGTAACACCGTGGGCTTCTGCCAGACTAGACTGTATATGCCAAATTCGAGTACCTGTAAGGTATGCCCACGTTAGTGAGAGTGTGTAAGCAAATACAAAAGTTGACATAGTAGTATAGAAAGGGCGAAAAAGCATATGAAAAACAGAAAAAGATTAAAAAAAAGTAAAAGAAAAATAGAAAAATACATAGTCTCCCAATACAAAGAGAGTATCAAGCTTGTAAGCAAAGTGAGAGAAAGAGCGCAACCAAGACAAGTGCATAAATCCGTTGCTTATTCTATTTTGGCGAACGAGTTTGGTCTCTCCTTGTGTTGCCACAACACCCGAGATTTCTCTTCATTAAGACATTTTGTTCTTATTTTCATAGTCATGCTAACCACATATGTCTCCACGTGTGTGTATCCTTAAGTTTTTGTAGATCATATCCTCTATTCCTCATGCACCATGGTCGAACATTGGCATGGATTTCGTGTAAGGATTGCCTAGGTCTAAGCATGTTCATGACTCTATATTTGTAGCCGTGAATCGCTTTTCAAAGATGGCACACTTCAGTCCGTGCCATAAGACGGGCGATGCTGCACATGTTGCCAATTTGTTTTTCAGGGAAATTGTCCATCTTCGCGGTGTTCCAAGAACAATCATCTCCGACCGCAACATCAAATTCATGAGCTACTTGTGGAAGATGCTAATGGCCAAGCTCGGCGTCAAGCTACTCTTATTGTCTGCCTTGCATCCGTAAACCGATGGCCAAACCGAGGTTGTGAACCGAAGCCTCTGAACTCTCCTTTCGTGTGTTGCTCAAGAAAAACTTGAAGGATTGGGAGGAATGCATTCCCCACGCCGAGTTCGCCTATAATCGAGCCAAACAATCTACAAAAAGATGATCCCCTTCATGATCGTCTACGGTTTTGAGCCCGTCACTGCGCTCGACATCCTACCACTTCCTCTCCACGAGTGCACCAACATGGACATTGACAAGCGTGCCCAAGCTATGAAGAATCTTCAAGAAAAAACATGATCTAGTATCGAGCAACAAGTCCTTCGCCAAGCATTAAGGCTAAACAAGGACAAGAAGGAGATGGTGTTTGAGGAAGGCGACCTTGTGTAGATACATTTGAGCAAGGACCGTTTCCCTAAGGAACATGACTCCAAGCTCAAAGCAAGATGCGATGGCCTCTTCAAGGGTCTCAAGAGAATAAACAACAATACCAACATCATTGACATCCCGACCTCCAAGTACCTTGTGAGAAATACGTTTAACGTCAAGAACCTTTCACCTTTCCATGGAGTTGTTCAAGATGATATGCATGAAGAGTCGAGGACGACTCTTTCCCAGGGGGGGAGCTGATGCAGCCCGTCCTACGGACGTCCCAACATCTACACCACCAAGTCACCCAAGTGGACCGATGACTCGTGCCCGAGCCAAGCTCCTTCAAGCTAAGGTGAATTCGCTCCTCACCTCATGTGATTTCGATACATCCTTAGATGGCTTGCTACTTCATGCCACTACTTTATGCATCCTTATATGAACCCCATGAAGAAACGCAAAGAGAAGAGACCAAGCCATCACAAGACGGAGTTCCAGCTCAAACCGGTGCCAGGCCCGGTGAACCGGTTCCCACGCTGGAAATACCGGCGACCACTCCGGCGGAACGAACCTGCCGTCGGAATTACCGGTGAGCATCGGAATGAACCGGTGGCGACCAGAATGATATACAGTAAGCCATTCTGGTACGCGCCCAAATAAACCAGCATTCGCTGGAAATTCCGGCGACCATACCGGCGCCTCCGGACTTATCGCCGGAAATCCCCAGTCTAAAGTTAATATGGGTTTGTTGCCCGAGAATATTGTTATTTCGTCGAGACTTTACCTTTTTTTACCCAAATTACCCATGTTTTAGTGGCTGGCCTATAAATAGCCCCCCACTCTCCATTGTAATACTCAGACTTGGATAACTGAAATTAGCAGACACCCTTGTGGATCTCCCTAATTCTAGTTTCATTCCCCTTATTAAAGGAGCACCAATTAGCCCCCAACTTATTGGAGTTTGCATCGTGCATCCCTCGTCGTACAAGCCGTTAGCATCGGAGCCCTTTGCCAAGACGTCAAGATCTCACCAAGACTCCCGCTCACCGTGTCAGTTAGAGAGAGATATCCTTACCCGACACCGATCCTAGGGATTGCGCCGGACCGGTGGCCGCCGACATGAGCTATTGGTTTGTATCGTGTCTTCGTGTGTGTGTGTTCATCATGTTTTTCGTGCGTGAGTTCGTAGGTTTCATCCTCTCCCTCTTTCCCCAGTCACCCCTGCCTAGATTTTGAAGGGATTCGTGAAAGATCGAGCCACCCTCGAGGTTAGCCCTCAACATGAGACCTTTCAAAAAAAGGTGAACTCGGGCCATGAAGCTCACTCTTGAGCAGTTTTGCCCTATTTCTTCTTTAGTGTCCTGCGTTTTGGGGTATCTTCTTCGCAACAACGGAGAAAATTTATAAACACTATCTCGTTGAAATGGTCGAAGAATGACTGAGACTACCACATTAACGACATATACTTGATAGGATTGCCCCAAGTAAATTTTTAACTAAAGGTTTTTTTCATGCAAAAAAATCACTTTGACACGACTTCTAGGACATATTTTCCATGGGAAACACTTTTGCCACACATTATTAATTTATATGTTTTCAGTAAACTCAAAGTTTGTCATTGAAAAGTTCAAGTATTATCATTATTTGAACACTCTAATCAGAACTTTGTTTCAGAATGAAAATTACATTACTTTTCAAATTTTTGATTAAAAAATCTTTGAACAAAAGTATGCTATGTAACTGGATTTTCACAAGCAAAATAAGTTTCCGAGCTCTAGTTTTTGTGGTATAGAACTCATATTTTCTTAATCGGCCTGCGCCGGGCTAGGCCAGGGCGGCCCCTGTGGCAGTGGCTCTCGGCCATCTCTCCCCTGGACAAGCTCTCGCGGGGGGCAGTGCGAATCGGAGGGGTGTCCTTAGGCGGCAGCACTTTGGCGAGGCAGCAGGCTTTCCCAGTGCTGGTGCATATGGCAAACATGGCGGTGGAGCTTCTCTTGGCAGCTATGGCGGTGGGGCAGGAGCCTGGTGGGATTCTGCAGGCCCGGTCTAGGCCAGCGCGGGTCGGAAGCGCCTCGGCCTCTTCTCCTCCGTTTAGATCAATGAGAGGACCATGACGAGAGTGATGGTGACGTCGCCGCGCCTCCTACAACGAGGCGGCGAGAGCTTCGTGGGCCCGTCTGGGCCCGATCGGACATATGGCGCCAAACAAGAGGGTGTCAACGATGGCCTGCGAGCAGCAATGTGGTGGTGGGGACTTTATGGACCCTTCTAGGGCCCAGCCGGGCCTGCCCGGCTTGGTTTGTCCCCACTGCAGCATCCGGTCGGCTCCTGTCGTGTCGGTGGAGGATGCCCTCCAGGTGGTTGTGCTGCTGCCGCCCTCCGACTCCATGTGGCCTGGTGTGCTCTTGCTGATGCGTCTGGCTAGCTACCACCTCTGGCGATGGAGGTTGTTCCCTCCCGCGTGGCGGTTGTTCCGTCGCTCCTTGCCTATGGTTGTTTTTTCTCGGTCCGGCCAGCCTCACGGTGTTTTCCTTGGTGAGACGATGATGGTGACTGCAAGACCGTGGTGGCACATGTTGGTAGGCGGCAAGTGGGTGGAGCGTGATGGATTGTATGGGGTTGTGGTTTGGGGATCGGGAGAAATCCCTGTCAGCATGGTCGACACTGACGCGGTGATGCCTATGGGCATCGCCGTACCTTCTTGAAGGACGTCGGGTGTACCCCTTGCCCTCTACCCTTCGTGTACTCGGAGAAATCCTAGGACCAGTCCGGACAGCAACATCGTCGTCATCGCATTCCTTCTTGGAGGTGTTGCTTAGTAGGGATGATTCAGAGCATAGGAGCATGGTGGGACTTCTCTGGAGGGCACAGCGGTTGAGGGTCACCACGCTCGTTGATCTGGCGTTGTTGACATTTCTTTCTATTTATTTCTCTTATTTTATTCTTTTGGTCTTGCTTTGTGCTGTTTGCCCTAGCAATGATCTTGTTGTATCGGTGGTTGCTATATTAATATAGCGAACGTATGCCTGTTTCGAGAGAAAAGATGGAGGAGGATAATCAATCCATTTTGTTGGGATAGTTAGGTTTGATACCCTGCGATCGAAGTGTCACATTTGGAGGTTCTTAGGTGCGAGGTTGCAGCTTCCCGATAGATAGGTCTGGCAGTGGGAAGATTAATTATTAACTTTTTTTGGAAAGGAGCATATATTAATATCAGATGATACCAATTACACCCAGCCTCTGCAACAACGCATTACCCTAGCGGCCATACGGATACACAGAGCCAAAAAAGAAAGAAGAATTACAAAAAAGAAAGTCCCGCTACATCGACTCATTCATTAAAACAGCAGTACTACCACCACCAAGACAGCACCAAAAGTCCAGCTTCTCCAAAAACGATGCCTCCAAGAAGGGAACAGTGCACAAACACCGCCATCGCCCGATCAAAGATCTAGGTTTTCACCGTGAAGAAAGTCCACGCTCTCAGAACAATACGTTCAACAAGGCCATTGCCAGGCACAACCAATTAAGGCCAGACCCTGGGTTTTCACCCTGAAATTTAGGACCATGAACCTCTCCTGTGCAGTCGCCTCCACTTGTATGCCACTACTCCAATTCACAAGTCACCTAGCCAATTCCTCATCACCACCCAGACTCAAACCACCATTATCAGTCCTCAGATCTCGGTCTCCATGACTTTCTCCGTCAGCACCATGGAACGAGAACATGCCCCATGATAATAACAACCAGCAGAGCTTCGAAGCGCATCCTCTGAAACCAAACGGTCAGAGTAAAACATGGGTGCGTACGACCGAATCCAATCCGATCCAGCAAACTCACGGCATGAGCGCACTATGGAAGTTCGCCGGCGGAGCCTTCCGGAACATGACACAGAAACCAGATCAATGGAGACCAACATCCGGAAGATCTTCTTTGGCTTGAGAGGGATCCAGGACCACCTCCTTTATTTAATCCGAGCTAGCAGTCCCCACGCCACCCGCCGGAAACGAGCATGATCCGCCGCACGATGGCAAGACCACCCGGCTGACCACTCCGACGAAGAAGAAGAAGAAGGCCACCACCACCATCATACCTAGGGTTGTTTCCCCAGGTGTCCCCGTGCTGTGTGGGAAGCCCCGAGAACCCGTGCCGACGTCGGAGAAAGGAGATCTGGCAGGACGAGCCCGTCCGAACCCATCTAGGCCCGAAACAAGCCCGTCCACCGCCACTGCCCTCGTCCGTCGCCGATCTGCACGCGTCCCTGGATCGCCACCTCCCCACAGCGCCGCCACCAAAACGCCGGAGCAGTATCCCGTCGTCGCTGCGCAGTCACCTCTGCCGCATGGCCAAGGCGAGCTGCCGCCGCACCCACGAGAACCGCCGCCGCCGCGCCGGATGCGGCCGAGGCGCGCCGCACGGGCTTTGCCCGGCGACGCCCAGGGCGACGGCAGCGGGAGAGGAGGCTGGGTACAGGAGGGGTGGCGGCTGGGTGGGGGAGGGTTTCGGGAGAGGACCGAAAAAAAATCTCAAAAGGAAATGAAAAATAAAGTGGATGTTCCACTTCTTTGATGCGATTTCTTTTCCTCCTTGTTTTATTTTAATCTACAGCACCTCCAAAACAAGCCAGCGAGCAAATAATTGATTTGACGGTCGCGGTTAGCACTAATTGTGTAATAATCCGTGTGAAAAATCCACTCACGTCGCTCTCCATTGATCCCCCTGCAGATGATGCATCATGCAAACCCATTCTGTAAGCACCTTTTGTCGTCTGAAAGTGCGAGCTTCTGCTGCGCGTATTGTCAGATTTTGTAAGCACCTTTTGGAGTATAATATCATTAGCATAATTGTTTTCTGCCGACAAAGCGAGCAGCTAGGTGTTACCAAAAGTGTTCAAATACCAGGTGATCCTTCTTTTCCTCCTACTAGGGGTAGCTGATCTCAATTGGCCAGATGGGTTAGTGTACACTGGCTGATGCGCACTTTCAGTCAGACATGAAGCATAATTTGCGAGTCTTATTTATCTGCCAACTGAGATCAGGATTTTATATGTCCTTGCTGAATACTTAAGAAATCATCAGTGTTTGCTTCCCTCATCCCGAATGTTTTAGCGCCTTGAAAAGAATAATAATGTCGTGACTGTTTCAGGTTCTATTATTATTATCTGCATATATATACCAACCGATTCAGGCATCAATCATGTACGTACTAGATAAACTAGGTGTGGATGTGCCTGCGTTGTGGAGAACACCCACCATGGCACTAGGCTCCGTTCCTTTCCGGCTACAAGTTCCGACTGTTCCCACATGGGACGGGCCTTTGTCTTCTTTCGTGCGACTGCACACACTGACACACGGCATAACTATATTTCATTCTGGAAATTAGTCGCAACTTGCGAAAGCTTGTCGCCTGACGACTGAGGCTGCTCCATGACGCAATGCCTAGGGCATCTTCAACTTTTTTTTTTTGAGCGGAAGGGCATCTTCAACTGACCGACCCGATTCGACCACGGGCTGCCCGGCTGTGAAAACCCGCCTTGATGGGCTGATCCAAACGATTAAAATGTTTAGGCCAGACCATTCTTCGTCCAAAAATACGCTCGAAATGTGTTACCGTGGACGGAGCACGTGTCCTTCCTCATGTCCTCGCGCCTACGCACGGGCCCGCCTTGCAGTGACCGGGGTGTGCCCATGACGTTGGCTCGTCTCCTAACGACAGCAAAGGGTCCCGCCGCCATCGTTTCCCACCAGTTCTATCGTCGGTTCGCGTATGTTCTGTTTGGTTCCCACTATTTTCAGTAGTTCCCGACGCTTCGCGCGGGCTTTCCCGCCGGAGCGGCTGCTCTGCTATAAAAAGGGGTGAGCCTCATGGAGTAGCGGCGTGGCACTGCACCTCCAAAATCTGCCATGTATGGCCGTCCTCTTCCTGCCGGTACCCGTCGCGCTGCTGACTACTAGGCTCCGCGTCGGCATTCAACGCCCTAGCCTTTTAAAACACCGCCCCACGGCCATCTTCTCCTCATGCCTCTACTAGCATCCGCTCCTTCCCCCGTGCCCAACCAACCACACGCCCGCCATCATGTACTCCGAGTGGCGCTGGCTTCACGAGTGGGAGGCCTGGGCCTTGTACAGAGCAAACTATCTGGTGCCTCCTAACTGCATCTGCCCCGGTGGGTGGGCGTTGAGCAAAGTCGGCATCCCGATTCCACCGGTGCCACGCAGTGACGACCTGCATGCGGCCATTCGATACGAGTGGGCGGAGCACTTTACGGTGGCGCAATGATCAGATCCGGATCTAGGATCCCGACAATCTACCCATCTGGATCAAGTTCTTCCGCAAGCGTCGGAGGAGGAACCTCGCCGATACCACTGCGCTTTTGTACCCCGTCGGAATGACAATGAAGGGCATATGTTCTAGTGGAGCGTGTCGGACCGCACGCAGGTCTCCGTCATGTAATATATCGCGGCGGGGAACTACCAACGTCTCCTACTGCCCCCGTTGGGCCTCTCCCTCCCTAGCACGACGCCAGTCATCGACCTCACGGAGGACGACGGAGGCCGATGCCTAGGTGTCGTCGCCGCCTCCGACACCACCGCCGTGCCATAGCTAGGTTTTGGACTGTTTGTGTAATGCATGTAATTTTTTGTATTGTTCGTTTTTAAAAAAAGATGGGCAAAATGGCATGTTTCATGTTCGCGGCGGACCCAAACGAAAATACATCCAGTTTTCGAAATGGATTGGTACGGTGGAGATGCGTTTGTTACAGCAACCTGGCAAGTCGTAATTTTTTTTGAACGGTAGGCAAAAGATTTGCCCCATTCTATTAATAGAGAAGCAAGATTCATGACATGACAAGGGTCCAAGAAATTCAGAAAAAGGAAAAAAAACTAGGGAATCACTCTCCCAAAATTATAAGGCTCAAAGAAGTGGCGCCCGCGGCGACCCAAAGTCTAGCCTCCCCCTTGATTGTCTCAAGAAGAACTTGAGGCGGCTTTGCCTTGTTATCAAAGACTCTCGCGTTTCTCTCTTTTCAAATAGTCCAAGAAATGAGCATGACGAGGGAAGCAAGGACCTTGTGGTTCTCCGTTGTGTTGGCCGTCATCAAGATCCACTATTGTTTTATACAAATGTCTAGCGCCCAAGCTTGCGTATGTATGGTAGATAGACCAAGCCACTTCTTGACTAGGTTTCAAACCCTTTTGGTGAAACGACAATGGGAGAACAAATGCGCCGCCGTCTCTTGCATTTGCTTACAAAGTGGGCAAAGCCCATAATTGTTTCACCCTCTTTTCTCTAATCGGTCAGCGGTCCACAGTCTATTTTAGATAGCCAACCAAGGAAGAACTTGACTTTCGACGGAGCCCAAGCCTTCCAAACTAGCTTATTCATGGTAGTGAGAGTGGCTCCCAAGAATTGCGCCTTGTAGGCCGACTTGGAGGAGTATTCACCATTCACTAGTAGAAACCGGGCAATTTGCCCCGGTTCGTAAGGGCCTTTAGCCCCGGTTTCTGAACCGGGGCTGCAGAAGCGGGACTAAAGGTCCAAGCTTTAGCCCCGGTTCAGTTAAGAACCGGGGCTAGAGGTCCAACCACGTGGTCTGCTAGGCGCGCTGGGCGGCAGGACATTTAGCCCCGGGTCATGTTATGAACCGGGACTAATGGTTCCCTGCCGTGGTAGCATTTTGGGCCATTTGGCTGCCGCGGCAGGGAATGGGGTTTAGGGTTTTGTGTTTTTCTTTTCATTTTGTGTTTTGTGTTTAATTATTTTTCATTCTGTGTTTTCATTAGAAACAAGTTTTCGTATACATACAGAACGCTACTACACAGTACTTGGCCACATTGACGCAATATATAATATAATTACTCTTACAAGCATATATGGAGTCCCAACAAGGTCCAGAGCATGTCTATTTGATTACATGGAGATTATTACATGGATGCTTTAGGGTCTACTTATACAGTATTCTCCGCGTGGGTCTATGACCTCGTCGAGAAAAAATGCAGCAAATTCCTCTTGGATTGCTATTAGGCGGTCCTCTGGTAGGAGCTTGTCCCGCATCGCATCTAACTATGTAAAAAGGAGATCGTATGGATTAGACTCAACACGATTTTTTGTAATAAAAATAAAGGGTGAATATATTGTTTACTTACTCGAACATTTTCCGAGGGCTTATCAATACTGATGCGAATGAACTCGCACACGTAGAATCCACATAGATTAGTTCCTTGTGGCTGCCTCGCGCACTTTACAAGAATAGAATTCAATCAAATAATAACGCTAGCATGATAAATGCACATAAACTAGAATTAAATAGATGCGCAGACTTAGCTCGTACTACTTATCGAGAGTGATTTAAAAAATAGCTCCTCACGCCATTGACCGCGGACATGTTTCTTGAACTGTGTCCAAACCCTACCCGACAAAGAAAATTAATGTATGAGTTAATAACTACTTGATATCCCAGAAAATGAACGAAAGAAACCGATATAGTGAGATAATGGTTGAAATTACCTCTGGAGCGCATCGATAATAATGCGGTAGTTTTCAATGTCTTTGTTTAGTGAGTCCATGATGTGAACTCTTCCCATGTCAAGTGAAATGCTTAGAAGAATCCAGTGGTACCTACGCAAGGTTTACATATGTCAGTAACTCATCATTTACACTGAACATCGAGTAAGCAAAAGTTAATATGTACAAAAACTCACTTGCCGTCGTGGTAAGGAAATAGTTTTTCGTTACAGAAATGCTGTTTCGTGAGAAACCGCAACAAGTTGTGCTCGGTCTCCAGTGGTTTATCCTTTAGTATAGACCCATGAACTCGATGTGGGTCAATGTACCCAAATCCGTTGATAGCCTTTATTTTACAATCGAGCATCTTCATTTTGCATCACTATATATAGCGTACAAAAGAATATAGTGAGTATACTTACCGGCAATGAATTAATAAAGCTGAGATAGAGACATACTTACATAAATAAAGTAATCACTTACAAACAATACGAACTGAGGATAGTTTTGTCGAGTTCCTTTAGATTGAATAACTGAAATAATTCTGTAAATTCAATAGGGACCTCATATTCAATGAAGTAATGCGATTTTCGAACTTTCAGTATGAGCCAATTTCGCTGTTCTTTTGATGCTTTCATGTACCATTCATGGAATCGTCGCATTTGTGTTGGCATATCCCGAAGCCTCTCAGAAGTGACCAGAGGCTCCCCGTTAACAAATTTGGGTGCTACCTCAGCCTTGGGCATAACACCGTGAATAATTTCATGAATAGGCATACCACATTGCTCGGCCAATATCCTAGTCGTTTCCGGATCCATAGGTTCTTCCTCATATAGTTGAGGTTTGGGTATGTCCACCTGGAGTGGGGGGAGCGATTGGTTTGCTTGTTTCCCCAACTGGGGAACATCTCTTTTGGTTCTTCGGCTACCACTCGATTGTTTTGCTTATTTCACCAGCTGAGGGACGTCTGTTCTGATGCTTCCGCTACCACTCGATTGTTTTGCTTGTTCCCCCTGCTGGGGAACCTCTTTTTTGCTGCTTCCTCTACCGCTTGATCTCTTTTGTTTCAATGTCTTCTGAAGACATCGTGTATAGTCATCTGGCGCATTTAACTGAGCTTGGGATGGCTGTGTCAGTAATTTCCTAAAGTGCTCCTTGGTTTCCGGTTTTATTTGGACCTCTCGCTCAGGTTATTTCTTTTTAAAATGAGCATCTACTTCGGCACGTACGACCGCATCGGTCTCCTCATCGGTCAGGTCGTAAGCCCTCTTGGGAGGAACCGACGGTACTCTTGGGAGGGGCGACAACTATCGCTTCGGGCGTTGGTTATCGCTCGACGGAGCGGTGGTATTCTTCCGCTTTTGCCCCATAATGGGTGGAGGCGGCTGCGTAGATTGAGATGGACTCGTGTTGGGGTCATGGATTGGACTATTACTGGGAGGAGACGGTGCACTTGGAGGTGGACTTGGAGGAGACGGTGCACTTAGAGGTGGACTTGGAGGAGACGGTGCACTGATGGGAGGAGACGGTTGCCTTGGTGTCGAGCATGGAAACTTGATGTATTCTTTTTTCCAAAGAATGAAGCCACTCGTGACTTCTCCCAGTGTCGTATCCCCTTCACCTCCAGGGATGTCAAGCTGTAGTGACTGACACATAGGTAGAATTTCATCCACACCGACACGAGCATAGCCAGCTGGAATCGGATTGCAGTGGTAGGTCGCTCCCGGTGCAAAAGGTAAAGCAAAGCCGACCGCCACCTTCATGGATATATTCTTCAGTTCAACATGCAGCTCACAACTAGTCTTCTCCTTAATTGCATCCACGGGGTATACATCCATCGTTACATCATTACCGTGGCCATCCGTGGAAGCCACGCTGCTTTTCCGTTGTGATGGGCCGACCGTACTGTCCGGTGTAGGATCTTGCCGTCGGAGTCCTTTAAGTTCATTAAGCTCTTGGCGATACTCCTGCAGCGCGGCTTCAAACCTCGCGAACTGCTCCGTATCCTCCTCTTTTTGACGCTTTATTCTTCTCGATCGGCTTCTGTATGTGTCACGGTGCTCGGGAAACCCGATAACCCATGGATAAGAAGGTCCGAACCCTCTTGTTCGTCCAGCCTTTTCAGGATTCCCGAGAGCCTTTGTCAGCTCATCATTCTCTCTATCGGGAACAAACGTTCCCTCTTCAACCTCTTTGATCACTTTAACAAGTTCTTTCTTGGGTGTAGAAATTTCTTTGGCTGCAACAATCTCGCCTGTTTCTGGGTCTAATGATGCCCCATGCCCGAGTACCCAATTTCTTGACCTCAAGGGCCAACTAGACGTAGCTGGAGTGACCTCTTTAGCCTCTAGGTCAGCCTCAACTTTATCCCACTTAGGCATGGCACTCCTGTAGCCACCTGTGCCCATATGATGGTGATATTTCTTTTTGGCTGCATTTTCCTTATTTTTTGCTGATATTGCCTTAGATGGTGCTGAGGTCTTGTATTCCACAAATGCGGCCCAGTTATCCTGCTGCAACTCTAGTGGGCCAACGAATGGAGGAGTTGTTTCCTTCAAGACATACTTGTGGTACAATATTTTTTTCCATTTCTTGAATAGTTCGGCCATCTTCTTAAGAGCAAAGTGCTTGACTTTCCTCGTCATTTGCTGTGTGAGCTCATCAGTCTCCAAGACAGGTAGGGTGAAATGTGTCATGAGAGAATTCCACATTGTATCTTTCGCTCTGTCATCTACAAAACTAGCCCCAGCTGGATCCTTTTTCTTTCCTGGCTTGTTCCAGTTTCGCGTGGTGATCGGGACTTTGTCTATAACAATCACTCCGCATTGACTTGCAAATGCATTCGCAGCTTCTTTGGGCTCCAGCGGTTGACCCTGCGGAGAGACTAAGTTAATGCTGAAACGGACATCAGCGGGCAACTTGTGTGTTGGGCCTCTTGTATTTGTAGAAGATTGGCCAGAAGCAGAGGTCTAAGAGAAGAAACATTCGTCAGTACATATATACGAATCAATTAGTGCATCTATACTACTGAACCATCGATAGAGGCTTTATATACCTTGACGGAGTTTGTCATTATTATGGTGTCTTCACCATGGTCTCCACGATGGTCAGCACCATTGTCTCCACTATTTGGTCCACTATCGTCTCCTCCAGACAAATTAAGATATTCGGAGCCATCATAATAAGACCCCCCAGTACCCTCATCTATCATGTTGAGAAGGTCCTCTTCATTCTGTCTACCGTCCATAGCTTAACTAATACAGAAAAAGAATATTGCATTAAGTAAAAGAATATTACAACTGCGACAACTCAGATACAGTACTTAGTGATTAAGATAAATTACAATAATATAAGATAAAGTACATTTTTAATACATCACCGGAGAATAGCTCGGGTGCATTATAGGATAAAGTATAAGATAAATTACATTATTAATACATCACCGGAGAATAGCTCGGGTGCATTATAAGATAAAGTACATTATTAATACATCACCGGAGAATAGCTCGGGTGCATTATAGGATAAAGTATAAGATAAAGTACATTATTAAGATAAACTAGCGAACGCGGCTGCCGCGTTCTGTGTTACGGGAGCTCTGCAGCCACAGAAGAGGAACCATCACCGGAGAATAGCTCGGGTGAGATCCGTGAACCTGCCAGATATTGGAGAACCTAGTCTCCAAAAGATACATGTATCGCCGTACATGCTCGTCCTCCTCCCTGATACGACGACGTACCACCTCCTCGGGGGCTGGCTCCCTCTGCACCGCTCCTGGACCTCATGGACGCCACCAAAGAAGCTCCGGGTCGACGATGATACTCGGATTCCTCACCAAGGTACGAGTCCCGACAGGTAGCACCTCCCAGTGCCAACCCGGCGGAGCCCAGACTCGGACATCCCTGACGGAGTCCAGTAGGCTCGGACGAGATGGACGCGGCATAACTAAATAATAGCAATAACTTACAATCATAAAACATAATTAACTAAGTAACCCTAACTAACCCTAGATAATACTAACATATACAATTAACCTAATACTAATACTAAGCTAATACTAATACTAATACTAATTAATACTAATACTAATACTAATTAATACTAATACTAATACTAATACTAATTAATACTAATACTAATACAAAAATACTAATACCAAATACTAATACTAATAGTAATACTAATACTAATACTAATACTAATACTAATACCAAATACTAATACTAATAGTAATATTAATACTAATACTAATAGTAATATTAATACTAATACTAACCTAATTAATAGTAACCTAATACTAACCTAATTACTACCCTAATTACTACTAACGGCGAGGCGGCGATCACCGTACCTGACGGCGAGGCAGTGCGGGCGGCGCCGCCGGAGACGGGACACGGACGGCGGCGGGCGGCGCGGAGGCGGCCGACGCGGAGGGATGGCGCGGGCGGGGCGGGACGGGGCGGGGCGGGACGGGGCTGCGCGGCGCAGGGCGGAGACGAGCGCGGGCGGCGGCGGCGCGGGGCTTCTCACGGGCGCGGGCGGCGGTGCGGCGGACAGCGTGGGTGCGGAGGACAAACTGGCGAGGATCTCCGGGGCATGGGCGGGGGTGGTATTTATACCACCCCCTTTAGCCCCGGTTTGTCATACAAACCGGGGCTAAAGGTCGCCTTTAGCCCCGGTTTGTATTATAAACCGGGGCTAAAGGTTATTTTTGGCGCCAAACCCAAAAATGGTTTATAGTTTTCAGAAAATTATGTATTATATATCAAAATTTTCAAAAAAAAGATCTATAATTTAAATCTATTATCATAATTTATTATACAACTTAAATGAAATTATCTATTTTCTAAAAGTATTATATTTAGTAGAAATGTTCACAAAAAATAATAAAAATATAGTTTATTATTTAAAAATGGAAAAATACATATAATATAGCAAAATATTCACAAAAACATAGTAGAAATGTTCTCCCGCCATTTCCCCCGCTTCCCGCCATTTCCCCCGCTTCCCACCATGTTCTCCTGCCATTTCCCTCTATATCTAGGCCGACCGCCATTTCCATCGACACATCCACACCTTCTCTCTCACAACAATGGACACCGCTTACTGGGCTTTTCTGACGCTCGAGGAGACCGAGGCGCTGTGCGCCTCTAGCTACCCATGCCCGCCGGGGTACCGGCTGTCCGCTGGCTGGATGCTGAGCGTTGGAGGGGTTCCTGTTCCTCCAATGTCTCAAGGTTCGGCCCGCTAGGCGGCCATCACGAACCACTTCTACCTCGAGCTCACGCCGGATCAGCGGATGGATCCCCATTGGGATCCCGACAACCTCGACACCTGGAATGCCTTCTTCGCAAACCGGCAGGAAAGGGAGCTCGCCAGGTACGAGGGTGACGGCCCGCCCCCAGTGAACCACAACGAGGCTGGTCGCCGCCTGTGGTGGGCGAACCGGACTATCGCCGGTGTGATGCGCTACATCACCATGGGAGACCATCCTCGCCTGAGGTACCCGCACTTTCACTAGCAGCATAGCCACAAGAATGGTGGTGGTGGTGAAGGCCTAGGACGTACTGGGGTCGTCATCCGGGAGCCCCCTCCCCCGCGCGTCGTGAATCCGAGGCCGGAGGATCTATCCGCGTGCTACGAGGAAGGACTGAGGATCCATCCGCGTGCTACGAGCGACGACGATGACGATGACGATTCCGAAGACGACCCAGGAGCTGTGTACTACAGGGCTAGATATGATTATGACTAATTTTTATGTTTTAATATTAATAAATGTCTGGCCACAACAAGTTGCAATACTACCTATTGAGATCGAGAAAGTTCATATCATATACATATAAGAAGATCATTAAAAATAAAGAATTAATAATATTGTACATCACCAACATCCACACATGTTAGGGTTTTCTTCTAATCCGTAACCATGGAGCATCTTCCTTATTTAACGGGATGCTTGGGTCATCCTTCACAGCGAAGGGCGGAATTTCATGAAACTTATCATAATCGTCTGACATGTCTGTCTTATCCTCCACCCCCACGATGTTTCTTTTTCCTGAAAGAACTATGTGGTGCTTTGGCTCATCGGATGTTGTATTCTTTTGCTTATCTTTCCTTTTTCTCGGTTTGGTAGACATGTCCTTCACATAAAAAACCTGAGCCACATCATTGGCTAGGACAAATGGTTCATCTCTATATGCAAGGTTGTTGAGATCCACTATTGTCATTCCGTATTTCTTGTCTACCTCAACCCCGCCTCCTGTCAGCTTGACCCATTTGCACCGAAACAAAGGAACCTCAGAAAAAGGTCCATAGTCAAGTTCCCATATCTCCTCTATGTAACCATAATATGTATCCTTTTGCCCATTCTCGTCTGTTGCATCAAATCGGACACCACTGTTTTGATTGGTGCTCTTTTTATCTTGGGTGATCGTGTAAAATGTATTCCCATTTATCTCGACCCTTGGAAAGTCAATATAGTCAAAGATGGTGACATGGCCAACAAGTACAATTGCTCTCCAACATTTATGTCATTCATGAGATGTGACTGCAACCAACCGCCGAAAGTCCTCATATGTTCATCTCTAATCCAGGAGCCAGGATTCCCCGGGTTGTTGGAGTGTACAATATTCTTGTGTTCCTCGATATACGGAGCCACCAAGGTGGAACTTTGCAGAACTGTGTAGTGTGCTTTAGTGAGAGAATGCCCGTCCATACATATCCTTGCTTTCTTTCCTAGCGTGCCTTTTCCACTAATTCTACCCTCATGCCGTGATTCAGGAACACCGATGGGCTTAAGGTCAGGAATAAAGTCAACACAAAACTCAATGACCTCCTCTGTTCCATATCCCTTTGAGATGCTTCCTTCTGGCCTAGCACAGTTATGAACATATTTCTTTAACACTCCCATGAACCTCTCAAAGGGGAACATATTGTGTAGAAATACAGGACCAAGAATGTTAATCTCATCGACTAGGTGAACTAGGAGGTGAGTCATAATATTGAAGAAGGATGGTGGGAACACCAACTCGAAGCTGACAAGACATTGGACCACATCTTTCTGTAACCTTAGTAGACTATCTAGACTGATTACCTTCTGAGAAATTGCATTGAGAAACGCACATAGCTTCACAATGGGTACTCGAACATTTTCCGGCAGGAGTCCCCTCAATGCAATGGGAAGCAGCTGGGTCATAAGCACGTGGCAGTCATGAGACTTTAGGTTTTGAAATTTTTTCTCTGCCATATTTATTATTCCCTTTATGTTCGACGAGAAACCAGACGGGACCTTGATACTATAAAGGACTTCAAAAAAGATTTCATTCTCTTCTTTGGTAAGAGCGTAGCTAGCAGTACCTTCAAACAGCTCTGGATGCATGCCGTCTCGGTCTTTTATACGTTGTTGGTCTTATCGTGCTTCAGGTGTATCTTTGCTCTTCCCATACACGCCCAAGAAGCCTAGCAGCGTCACGCAAAGATTCTTCGTCAGGTGCATCACGTCAATTGCAGAGCGGACCTCTAGGACTTTCCAATAGGGTAGCTCCCAAAATATAGATTTCTTTTTCCACATGGGTGCATGTCCGACATCGTCCTTCGGAACAGATTGTCTACCAGGACCCTTTCCAAAGATTACTTTTAAATCCTTCACCATGTCAAATACATCATCACCAGTACGGCGGATAGGCTTACACCGGCTGTCTACCTCACCATTGAAATGTTTACCTTTCTTTCTTAGGATGTGCGAGGGTGGAAGAAAATGACGATTCCCCGGGTACACATTCTTCTTACATTTATCTAAATATATACTTTCAGTATCGTTTAAACAGTGTGTGCATGCATTGTATCCCTTGTTTGTATGTCCTGAAATGTTACTAAGAGCAGGCCAATCATTGATTGTTATGAACAACAACGCTCGTAGGTCAAATTCCACCTGTTTGTTCTCATCCCACACACGTACACCTTGTCCGTGCCACAACTGTAAGAGTTCTTCAACTAATGGCCTTAGGTACACATCAATGTCTTTGCCGGGTTGCTTCGGGCCTTGGATGAGCACTGGCATCATAATAAACTTCCGCTTCATGCACAACCAAGGAGGAAGGTTATAAATACACAGAGTCACAGGCCAGGTGCTATGACTGCAGCTCTACTCTCCAAAAGGATTCATGCCATCTGTACTTAGACCAAACCATAAGTTCCTCGCATCACCTGCAAAGTCCGGAAACTCTCTCTCGATTTTTCTCCACTGCGACCCATCAACGGGGTGTCTCAACATCTCGTCTTTCTTACGGTCTTCCATGTGCCATCGCAACAACTTGGCATGCGCTTTGTTCCTGAATAAACGTTTCAACCGTGGTATTATAGGAGCATACCACATCACCTTGGCAGGAACCCTCTTCATGCGGCGCTCGCCCTCAACATCACCAGGGTCATCTCGTCTTATCTTATACCGCAGTGCAGTGCATACTGGGCATGCATCGAAATTCTCGTACTCGCCGCGGTAGAGGATGCTGTCATTAATGCATGCATGTATCTTCTGCACCTCTAATCCTAGAGGGCAGACAACCTTCTTTGCTTCGTAGGTACTAGCGGGCAGTTCGTTATCCTTTGGAAGCAACTTCTTCATTATTCTCAGCAACTTTTCAAATCCTTTGTCAGTCACACCGTTCTCTGTCTTCCATTGCAGCAATTCCAGTGTCCTACCCAGTTTTTTGTGCCCATCTTCACAATTTGGGTACAACAATTTTTTGTGATCCTCTAACATCTTCTTGAACTTCAACCTCTCCCTTTCAGTTACGCATTCTTCCTGGGCATCAGCAATGGCCCGACTAAGATCATCATCGGGCAGATCTGATGCCCGTTCTTTATCTTTTTCTTCATCAATGTCTTCCATTGTAGTACCATCGTATTCAGGATAGTCGTTGTCATTCTCTTCTTCTTCGTTGTCTTCCATCATAACCCCTCTTTCTCCGTGCTTGGTCCAACAATTGTAGCCGGTCATGAAACCAGACCGAAACAGGTGGCTGTGAAGGACTCTTGAGGAAGAGTATTCTTTATGATTCCGACAAACACCACATGGACAAGACATAAAACCACTCCGCTTGTTTGCCTCGGCCACAAGAAGAAAAGAATGCACGCCTTTAATGTACTCGTTAGAGAGTCGGTTAGGGTACATCCATTGCCGGCTCATCTGCAATATACAATTAATTAAGTACATCAAACATAATCATAATTAATTAGTACTAATCTAAAACCAGCAACCGGGACTAAAGATATGATGAACCTTTAGTCCCGGTTGGAGGCACCAACCGGGACTAAATGTGGATGTGGAGACAACATGTCGACACTATGTCCTCAGTGGGCAGCACTAAGCCAGTAAATAAATGCCGACACTATTTTGGGTGGGTGGCAGCACTATGCCAGCGTGAGTGTGTCGACATTATGTCATCAGTGCCCGACACTATGTTGTGCTGCTTAATCTATAAATATGTATGCATTCTTATGAAGAACTGCAAGATGGTGTGTGAGACCAGGGACACCACTACTGCGGAGCTTCTCGAAGATATATAATTAATTAAGTACATCAAACATAATCATAATTAATTAGTACTAATCTAAAACCAGCAACCGGGACTAAAGATATGATGAACCTGTAGTCCCGGTTGGAGGCACCAACCGGGACTAAATGTGGATGTGGAGACAACATGTCGACACTATGTCCTCAGTGGGCAGCACTAAGCTAGTAAATTAAATGCCGACACTATTTTGGGTGGGTGGCAGCACTATGCCAGCGTGAGTGTGTCAATATTATGTCATCAGTGCCCGACACTATGTTGTGCTGCTTAATCTATAAATAGGTATGCATTCTTGTGAAGAACTGCAAGATGGTGTGTGAGACCAGGGACACCACTACGGCGGAGCTTCTCGAAGATGTCTTAGGACCTCGTCCTCAGACATCTTCGAGGAGCTCGTCGTAGAGGCACTCTCTAATATGTGAAATTAGTTAGCTCCACCAGCATACTGATTTAGCTAGAGAAGATATAAACCGAAAGATGGTGTGGGAGAGCAGGGACACCACTACGGCAGAGCTTCTCTAAGATGTCTTAGGATCCCGTCCTCAGACATCTTCGAGGAGCTCGCCATAGAGGCACTCCCTAATATGTGAATTGTGATGTCTTCTTACCAAGCTTTTATGAATTAACCCTATCTTTGTTACAAATTTTTCAGTTTGTTGAACGCAGGTAGACAAAGAAGGATATTTTGCCCAGCTAGCTAGTTAGAATGATGAACTCACGCATGTGTGTGCTTCTAAAATCAATTTTCGAGACTCTATGTACCAAAACAAGATATATATTGATAGAATAATCCACATATTGTGATATTTACCTTAGAGTTTCTTACATTAATACAAGATAGATAGAATCTAAACATTGATATCGTGCTATCACTGCAAAAAAACTAAATCCACAAATCCATCTATAAGATAGAGCATGAAATGAGCTAATATAGCAATGAGAGCTCAAAGGATGAAGTTGCTCACCTTTTAAAACCTTTGGATAGATGGGGCACCACAAAATCTAGATAAATCTTGAGGAAAAAAAGGCATGAACTCGAGCTTAAAACAAGAAAGAGAGAGAGAGAGAGGAGAGCCACCAGCTTGAATGGTGGCTCGGGCAGGGGAAGAACAAGATATAGCCAGACCTTTAGCCCCGGTTCGTGTCTAGAACCGGGGCTAAAGGTCCACCTTTAGCCCCGGGTCGTGTAACAAACCGGGGCTAAAGGGTCTGACGCCCGACCCGGCCTGCCTAAACCCTTTAGCCCCAGTTTATTACACGACCCGGGGCTAAAGGTCCCGTTCGAACCGGGGCTAATGTCTGCCACCCCCCGGGGCCAGTTCTAGCCGTTGGACCGGGGCATTAGTCCCGGTTTGTAGCAAAACCAGGGCTAATACCCCTAGACCAAATGTCTGTTTTCTACTAGTGATTACTCGTAAGGTTCCAAACAATTGAGTCATCAACATCTTTTCTAAGTTGTACTCGACTCAACTCACTCCAAAGCGTGATGTATTGGTGTATGTGAGTGACGGTCAAGCTGGTGTCCATCTTAATCTTGGAAATCCAAGCATTGTTGTGGAGGGCTTGTTTGATATTCTATTTCTTCTTTATTGAGGCCTCGAAAATTAATGGGGCAATGTCCTTGGGCGCCACTCCACACGCACATACATGTTCATCAGTGTCGAACGCACCGATCTGCAACCATGGATATATGGGTGCTAACCGACCGAGCGTGAACGGCATGAGGAAAGTCGATCGATTTGCTGTTCGTGCTGATCTCCAACTCCAACTATGGATACATACATGGGTGCTGATGGAAATCGCACGGTAGCTAGTTTGAGCTAGCTGTCACCGGAAACCGACTGATCGTCGACGAAGCTGTTTGGTTGTCTGTCTGGGCATGATTGTTGCGGTGCAGATGTTAATCACTGTCCCTTTCCGCGATCATGTCGACCGCAGTAGGGAGCCCCATTTAAGTTGGCAGGCCCGGAGGCCATCGACGCATCCATGGACACCGCTCCAAATGCGGACTAGGGTCCGCTACCTGAATCGTTTCAGGTTCATGGCTCGATCAATCAGCTGTGCGTGCGTTGGCGTCTGAATGAGGTGGCGCTGACGACGCGGCACCTAGCGTGACGGTACGTTATATACGCCTGACCGACCGAGAGAGGTCGACGCTCGCTTTCGGGGCATTTATCGGGCTGCATGGACGTATATGCCGGACGGCAACGTTGATCGAATCGAGCACAGACGTCGGAGCCGGAGCGCGCCCGCTTCCGTCCGGAAAGCTCAGCCGAGAAAACCATCCCCGTCCGGGCCGGCCGGCCTTGTACACATACGCTAGTTGTACTGTACAGCGTAAAAGATGCTGTCGGGGGCACATTACGACCGAGACGAAGTGTTAACTCGATCGATCTTCTCTAGCCTCTGTCGCCAGCAATGCAATTCGAATTTCGAGGTGCTGGTTTTTGCCATCAAAATTTCGCCCTTCATGCCTGAACTGCTCCGTTTAAGAATTCCCTCACGCTAGTTCTTCACTACCTCGACCGAGTGCTCGGGTAACCGAGGGCTGTGCACTGGGCAGCTTGCATGCACGGAAAGCGAGCCATGGCACGGACGTCAATGCAGCGGCGCAGCGCAGGTAACGGCACGGAAGCTGACAGGCGAGGAAGCGCGTGCGTGCATTCATGAGCCTGCAGCGGTGTGTGCATGTAGATGGAGGTGAATCTGGAGCTTAACAGTGTCAGTATGTTACAGCCGTTGTTTTATCTGCGGCGTAGATCTGAATTCAGAAACCGTATGTCTGTTATCTGTGCATAACTTGCCCATCCTCTTTCATTTCTGCTTTTCCCGCGTTTCTCTCTCTCTCACATGTGAGCCGATGGTAACTGAGACACGAGGTAATTAAGCTGCATCTGCATACGTACATGCGACGGACATAAAACGGAGTGATTTCGTGGTTAAATGGTTGGTCTGCAGACTGCAGCACGAGCACGGTAACTTGGTCGGCGGTGAACGCAGCAGGCGGGCAGAGGAGGCCAAAAGTCCATCGGGCCCCGGCCACAGAGCCGCTGCCCGCCACCCACCGCTGTTGGGTAGGCCGGGCGTCCGGGAAGCTCCGGGTCCAGGCCCATGTGTCGCTGATCCTTCCTACTCCTGGCAGGGGACCCCGTGGCCATGTCCCTGGTCCATGCTCAATTGCTCATGGGCTCTCGCCCGAGCTAGCTCGGCCACCCGTTCTCCTCCAGACTCCAAACAGAGCACCGTCGCTGCCTGTGCTAAGTCTGCTTGACCTCCGCTCCTCTGTCAATTCTGGCGTCGCTGACAGCGGTGCCGGCGAGGCGAGCTCCTGCCTTGGCGATACGCGGGCGTCGCCGTCGATCGGCTTGTGATGCCACTGCTGTGCTGCGCGATGTGGTGTTACATTACTGTGCTGGTGTGGGGAGCCATGAGCATGACAGCCCGGGGAGAGGCATGGGGGGAGGAGTGGTCGCGGCTGCGATCGATCGAGGTCTCCACCAATGGACCTCCAAACGAGCGTAGCTAGGGTAGCGCGGCCTTGTCGTCCCGGGAAGAACCCATCGACGTTGGAACTGCTCCGCTGTACGTCGCGCGATCGAGACACGGATTATTAGCGACATGCTAGTAACGGAGGATCCACTGATCGTGCATGCCGTGCCAAGACAGGACCATGTGTCCACGTCGGCTCAATCGAGAGTGTCTAGCAGACGATCGATGCTGCACGCCCAGGCTGCTTGGCCGGGCTTGGGCAGACGCAGATGGTCCCATGTATCGGAAGCTGCCACACGGAGGCGCCCGCTCGGCTCACTGCTTGAGCACAGTTAAGCCTGCCGGCCCGGCTTGGGTGGAAGCTGACACGACACGAGGAAACGGGCATATGGCAGCATGGCGCATTGGCGTGACAGGTCACTATATACACGTCCGTGTCAGCGCGACGGGGACGAGGGTCTTCCAATCGATTCACGCCGGCCATAGGCTGCGTTGCACCGGAGGAGAAAATCAACTTGTTTAATAACAAACTTTGGCACGATTTGAATCTTGCCCCAAATCAGCCACCCACCTAAGCCTACTATGGAAACAAAAAAAATACTCGTACTAAATTCGAGAATATTTACAGTTCACCAACATTTAGTTATACCTTATTAACAAAACTAATTGAAGCAGATTTGTAAGAGTACACAACAAGCAGTTTTACTCTAACCTTTCATACACCTCCATGATAGACTTATTAAATTCAGCGCAGCAGAACAAAAATCACCCAGTGTAGTAGCTCATCTTAGTTTTGCATGTACGAAGAAAAAAGGACTGAATTAAAAATTATTCATTTGAGCTGTGTAAGTACTGTAATATATACGAATTATTAGGAGCAACACGCTCCAAAGGTGGTGAAAACAAAGAAGCTTTTTTCCCTTTATTAGTATTATTATTTACTCCCTCCATCCATAATAAGTTACTTGATTTTGTCTAGATTGACATGTATATAGATGTATTTTAGTATATTTATACATGCAAATTTAGATAAACAAGACACTTATTTTTGAGACGGAGAGAGTATATAGCAAATATACCCGTGCATTGAAATGGAAACTCAAAAGCGATCGATTCACAAAACCCTGGCCTCAATTCGTCTCTATCGCCATTTTCATTATCGCATGCAATAGAGCACAGCATTTTCATTTTATACCCTCTTAGTTTGTAAAACAGACCCCCCACTCTTGCTGAAATCTGATTTTTCCAAGCAAGAAAAATTAAAGGTCAAAGGAGCTATCTACTATTTTTCTTGGTAGAGCAGATCGTCCTTCTCCTATAATTTGGTCTGTTCAGCTCATTCTCCTTCAAAATGTCCTTTTCAAAATTTTGGTGTTCCGTATGAAAAGAAATTTATCTCTATAAAATTCATATGTAATTATTCTATTCGAACACACTAATCGAACTAACCAACCAATGCCAGTGATGCATCTTAAACTCCCTATCTATAACTGAGGCTAGATTTAGCAACGCACGGACCAGCGTAACCAAATAACTAAAACCGGAAACGAAACTATAACAGGGATATACATGATTTACCGTGAAAAACCTCTCTAATAAACAGAGAAAAAAACCATAGCGTCAGCTAACGAAAGTTCACTATACAAAGAGTGTTTACGTAACGCCGGAATTTTCTTGATGCAACTAACCCAGCCAGTGGCTTACAAGACATATATATATAGCGGTGAAAATCTAGATCTTCAGTGATCCATATCGCGGGGGAGGCGGGGCGAGCGTCCTTGTTGGACACGGTATGGGCTAACTTCAGACACCGCTGCACTCGGCCCTTTTAGACATGTGATTGGTATTTACCCTTTATATTATATGTACCGTATACCATGCGTAGTGTATGGATACCCAAACCGGACCATGTACATGTTGCCCTTTGTGGCTATATTAACATGCAGCCGATGTGAGACGAAGGCATTGTTCCACCTAGAAAGTTAATATGGTATCAGAGCCTCTCTTCCTCCTGACCTAGCTGCCGAGGCAAAACCCTGTCGTTGTCGTTGTCGTTGCTCCATGCCGCCGTCGTTGCCAAAAAAAACCTACAACGTCAAAGATCTTTCGACATCGCTACTTTTTAGCTGCCGCCACCGCCAAACCCAAGCTAAAACCCGTCGCCGCCACCGCAGTCTCAGCGCCACCGCTGCCAGATACGCATCAAAACCCACGCCAAGAAAACCTAGATATGCCGCTGCTTTTTTAGTCGCTGCTGCCACCAAGAAAAACCATTCACCCACATCGCCGCCATGTCGTCCTCCTCCTCCTCGAGTGCTGCACCATCCGCCGCCCTTTGTGCACCCCGACTCAACACCTCACCCATGCCAATTTTCTATTGTGGAAGGGGTTGGTGTTCCCTGGGTTTTGAGGAGCAAATGTGATGGGCCTTCTCAACGGTATTGATCATGCGCCGCCCCCAGCCCTGGAGTCTGAAGATGAGAACAAGAAGAAGATCACCATAGAAAACCCCACCTATGTCTCCTGGGTTGCACGGGATCAACTGGTGTTGTATTTATTGCTGAATTCGCTCTCACCAGACATCCTCTCTCATGTGATCATGTCCTCAGGATGGAATCTACAGCTAAAGCATGGGATGCCATCAGCACCATGTTTGCCTCGGCCTCCCGTACAAAGGTGTTGGGAATATTCCGTAGAGGCAATCATGTATGATGTTATTCCCGATGTATTCATAAAGTTGTTACATTGTCCTTGTATGAAGTTCTACTATGCATCATTGAATATGTGACTCGGTTGTGGAACTATGTATTCATATTATTCATACTAAATTTCCTTGGTCATTGAGGTTGTGCTGGACACACAACTTAGACTAATGTGAAAGTTGGCTGATGACTCGGTTCCACTTGTCATGGGCATGGTTATGCTATTACAAATTACGCGGATTCGACTAAAGAGTTCAGCGAGTCAGACTGACTCATATTGAGATACAACGAACACATCGTCATTTGTATGTCTCATTCAATGTAATCCTTAAACCTGAGGATGTGAACTTGTTCCATCAAAGGGCAGTTATAAAGGTAGAGTTCAGCTCGACTGAGAATCAAGCTGCGTGATGTGGATAACCAAGATGAGATTTTGCCCCTCCAACTAGACAGATATTCTCTCGGCCCCGTCGGATGATATGATTCGGAAAGTATATCCATGCACGACTCGGTTAAGTGTTAACCGAGGCATCTGACTAAGAGTTAGTCGGATGAATCACTTATCTCGGATCGAGAAGAGAGTTGAGCTATTTGAAGGATGACGGTTGTTCGCCTATAACTTGACAAGATGTATCGTGAGGTAAAATGGACTCAGATGCAAGTTACATTGAAAGATATGTCATCATGAATCTTTGATACTTGGGAGTCGGCACATTCTGGTAGGAGCCACTATCGACTGATCGATTACGAGTAAGTCTCGAATCATGTCTGCATCACCATGTGAAGGGAATATGCCCGAGAGACAATAATAAAGTGGTTATTATAGTATTCCATGTTTATGATAAATGTTTATTTCTCATGCTATAATTTTTTGTTAGCTGGAAACTTTAATACATATGTGTTTAATAAACAAAGAAAAGATTCCTAGTGATGCCTCTCATTACACTAGTTTGTTGATTAACAGATGATCAAGGTTTATTGATCGTGAACATTGGATGTTGTTAATAACAAGGTCATGTCATTGGATAATGATGTGATGAACATTCACCCAAAGTAGGTATAGCAATACGATCATGTTATCAAAGTTTATATTTCCATATCAATCTCACTCGACATAACACTAATCCTTAAACCACGAGATCACGCCAATCACTAACATCAGAAGAGTACTTTGATTTCATCAAACGTCACACCGTAACAGGGTGATTATAAAGTTATTGTTGGATACTTAGAAAGTGTTAGTTGAGACTAATGGATCAAGATTGGGATTTGTCCATCCCAATGACGGAGAGATATACTTTGGGCCCTCACGGTAATATCACATTAATAACAGCTTGCAAGTAAGTGATTTGATCACAAGGAATGTTATATCACGAAACAAGTAAAAGAGTACTTGCCAGCAACGAGATCCAACTAGGTATTGATGATACCAAATGTTCGGATCTCGAAAAAGTAAAATATCGCGAGAAAAAAGGAATTGGTTACTACGAAAAAGGTTCACACAATCACTAGATTCATCGTTGAGTAAGTGGGAGTCATCACGGATTTCTAGATCCCACAGATGATTATTGATCGGAGAGGTGTCTCGATCATGTTCATAGAATTTTAGAGTCCTTTTGATTTTTGAATCAAATTGACTCTTGTGAGAATTTCCTAGAAATTATTTAAATTTCGTTCATAGGCCAAAAGAAGAACAAACCACTAACTTATTGGACATTGTACTTGTTAATATGTAGTCCATTAAGTAGGTCGTGATCGATGGATTTCAACTTCATATACTTTCTTCGAAAATTTGAGTGAATATATGTGTATATTTACATGATAAATAAGAAGTATGGAACATTTGAAAATATTCAAATGATTTCAAGATGAAGTAGAAAATCATTGTAACAAGAAAATAAAGAATTTATGATTGGATCATAAAGGAAGATATTTGAGTTACAAGTTTAGCAAACACCTAAGAATTGATGAATTGTTCCGCAGACTTGCGTTTCTCGAAACGCCATAAAAGTATGGACTATTCGTGAAATGTAATCAAATCTTGTTTGACATGGTAGGATCAACGGTGTCATTTATAAAATTACCATTATATTTTAAAGATCAATGGTAGTTACTACCGCTTTTACACAAAAAAGAGATCCATCACGATCCATTGAAATAACACCATATGAGTTACGGTTTGGGATAAAACAGAAGTTGTCTTTTCTTAAATTTTGGTGTGCTAGGCATAAGTAAAATGTTTACAACCAAAGTCGGATGAGCATGTATTTGTAGGTTATTCCAAATAACCATTGTATGTTCTTCCATAATACCAAAGAAAAAAATGTTTGTCGCTTAGAAATGTCAAATTTCTTAAGAAGGCATTTTTAGCAAAAAGTTAAGTGGGAGGACAATAGAACTTTGATAAGGTTATTGAACCTTTGCTATATGTGCTGAGTTGCACCAGCATCGGAAAGTGTCCCAAAGGCAACAACTCTCATGGCTCACGTACGTCAAAGGATGTGATCACATATATCTAAGATCCTATTGAACCACCGTTGGTCAGGTAAACCAATCAAATAGTAAGATTTGAGATTGAATCATTATTGTTTGACAATGATAAATCGACTACATGCAAAAAAATGATGAGGGGCCTTGACTCTATCAAATGGCTAGAAGCCATAAAATCCGTGATAGTTCCATACACGAAAAACCAAGTTTCTGAACTTGAAGACCCTCCGGAAGGCGTGAAGCCTATCGGTCGTGTTTGGATCTATAAATAAACAGACATGGATGTTTCACATCTATGAATTAGTCGACATGTCAGAAAAGAGTTTGTGATAATGTTCAAATATTTGACTACGACAAGATTTGATCTTTCATAGTGATGTTTAGTACGGATGGATTAATGTAGCAACCACTACATATATCAATTTTTGTATATGGTAGTTGAATAAAAACAACATTCTTCTAAAAGAATGGTTACCTAGGACGTGTACATGGCATGGTCCGAAGGGTTTTGTTAAATCAAAGGATGCTAAAAAGGCATTCAAACTTCAATGGTTGAAGTAAGCATCATGTAATTAGAATCTTCACCACGATAAAATGTTAAAAGTTTAATTTCATTAGAGACGATAAAGATGCTCACATTTGCAAGAAATTAAGTGGGAGCGCTGAGACATATTTCTAATACGTTGTGTATAAGATGTATTATTGACTGGAAATGATGTATCTTTTATTTGACATAGGTTAAAATTTCATGAAAATTAAGATTTCGATGAAAGACTTAGGCAAAACCGTAATATTAGACACCAAAGTCTATATGGATAGATTGAGATGCTAATATGGTTGTGCAAAATGTACATAGATAAAATATTGAATGAGTTAAATATAGAAACAACGAGAAAGGTTCTTGCCACATGGAAAAGATTGAATAAGGATTCAAGTGTATGGATACTTGGTGAAAGAATCAAGATTCAAGGGTTTTGACACTTAGTGAGTGAAATGAAATTCAAGTGTTTTGACACTTGCTAAGTGAAATCACATGAATATTTTGACCAATCACACCATGATATGTACATATCCAGATATGTCCTATGCTCTAAATGTTATGAGCATATACCTGTATGACTCATAAGATGATCATTGGACGATAGTAAAGATATTCTTATGATCTTTGGAAGAACTAAGAATATGTTCTGTATGTGGATGTAACAGATAGCTCATGACAAATAGTTCATTGTAAAGTGTTGCACTAGTACTAGCTTAGTCATAAGATATAAATTAAATTTATCTCAATATAGGCTATAGGTTAAGGTGGCACGGTTTGATGGAAGAAAGTTTCATGATAGATTTGGATGAGTTCCAAAAATTTGAGTATTGTGATGAATACTGCAACGAAAGGCTAAGTATAAGACTGCTCTAGTAGCAGCATAGGAATGCATTTTTCTCAAGAAGTTTTTTTTATCAAACTAGGTGTAGTTCGAAGTGGGCTAGTACTATGAAGATCTATTGTACGACAATAGTATCAACATGTTTTAAACCCCAAGGAACTAAGGTCTTACCAGAGGACCAAATTTATACAATGTCATCTCATTTAAGAATGAGTGATGCATAGGGACGCAAAGACATGAAAATAAACACAGATGTAAAAGTGTCAGATCTAAAGATTAGGTTTACCACTAGAAATGCACACGTACAACACCAGCCGTAGGTGTTTATATGCGCATATTTTTAACTAGGTTATTGACTCTAGTGCAAGTGGGAGACTGAAGGGAATATGCATGAGATGCAATAATAAACTAGTTATTATATTATTCCATGTTTATGATAACCAGAAACGTTAAAACATGTGTGTTTAATAAACAAAGAAAAGGTTCCTAGTGATACCTCTCATTGCACTAGGTTGTTGATTAACAGATGATCAAGGATTCCTGATCATGAACATTGGATGTTGTTAATAACAAGTTCATGTCATTGGACAATGATGTGATGAACATTCACCCACAGTAGGTATAGAAATATGATGATGTTCTCAAAGTTTATATTGCCATATCAATCTCACTCGAAGTAACACTAATCCTTAGACCATGATGAGATCATCTCAATCACTAAAACCGGAAGAGTACTCTGATTCCATTAAATGTCACACAGTAACAGGATGATTATAAAGATATCGTTGGTACTTAAAAAGTGTTAATTGAGCCTCGTGGATCAACATTGTCCATCCCGATGACGGAGAGATATACTCTAGGCCCTCTCGATGGTATCACATTGACAACAACTTGCAAGCAAGTGATTTGATCACAAGGAATGTTATATCACATAATGTTGGGGGGATAACCCCGGGTAGGGTCAAGCCGGGGTATAAAGGTAGTGTTAGCCGAGGTACGACAAGGTCAAAGTGGGAGTTGGCTGAGTTACCTGAAGGCTAGCCGAGTTACGGTCGACTCGGCCTAAGTGGTGTTCGCCCAACGTTACCTCGGCCGACATAAAGCATATGTAGACACCTTCAATACTAATCGTTTGCAGGTACTCTCGAGGCCGACTTAGCCAGGCAGGAGCCGGGTTACAAGTTTGCTTATGTAACTACCTCGGTGAATTACGCTCTTAGTTACATGCCTGGATGAGCGGAAGTGGTTAAAATAGTACGGTGGGGCCCGGGGCCACTCACGGTAGACCTTTCGGCCGTCCTAATCACTTTCAGATCATCGGGACAAGAACGAGCGCCGTAATCGGCAGGCGAAGGGATCAACTACATACACAAATGAGTATGTATGCAGGCCACATACAACAGTCCTCAGAGCCATTCCATCTATAAGAAATAGAAATATTGCAACGCCATACGGCAAGATTCAAATATCCTAGATAGAGATAATATTTTAGGATAGCTCCTCATACATCAAACATCAGAGTATCAGGCGGAAGCGGAAAACAAGATCCGAGTACGGATAAGAAGCAAATCGGCATAAGATGCCACATAAATAAACACATCCCGCCCACAGATCTCACGGATCCCCGTTCCCGGAATCTCTACACCGAGTGATTGTTGCCAACATCATCCGTCTCTTCCACCCAGTATCCATCTTGCGGGTACACCTGTTCATCTGAATCAAACAATTTATCGTGTGAGACCCTAGGGGTACTCAGCAAGTCTTTATGCCTCTAAAGGGGACACAACCTGGGGTGACGCAATTGCAGCAAAAGATAATAACTACCAAGTCTATAGATACTCGCTAACCATCCGCCTAACCAATGATAGACGGATGTCCGTGAATTAAGAACAACAGTTATAACAGTATAATCAACAGATCCATCCTCCTCCTCGCTTACCAACGAGGAAGCGGACAAACAACCCCCATCCGTTGGCAGTTTTATTAACCATTCCATGAGTATTGCACTATTTACTAGTCAGGTACTTAGTCAATTTAAAAGCGGTACTTTAGTTAGACTTGTCTATGATCGAGAAACTGTGCTCCAAGTCGTCCATAATCGCGGACACGGCTTTTAGAAAGATTTACCCTGCAGGGGTGCACGAATAGCAACACACACTCGATCAACCTCAGAAAAACCAACTCAAAACCCAACGAGGCATTCACGACAAAGCAATCACATGATTCAGAAATATTTTAGGGGGCCACCCCAATAAGCTACCCGCAACGAAGTTGGCCGGCTCCGAGACGGACCCAAGGTTTGTGTCAATGGCTATAAATGACTGGGAACCCGAAAGTGTGACTGGGCTTGTCGATACCGCGAAAACATTCCACGATCCAAAACAGTACAAGTGCTCCACACACAATCTTAATAAAGCAGTAACATGGCATAAGTACAGGATAGTAATAAAGCCCCAAACTACTTTGTGGCCCCAAGAAATAAGAATGAATCAAGCTCTGGCTCAGGGGGGGTCCATAAGGCCTTCCGGATGTGGATAGTGCGAATAGTCAAGGAACAGGAATCAAGTACTCGGGGTCCTACGGGACACAAGTGAGCATGAAAAACCAAATAGCAGATATTGCTCACCGGTGCCTCTTTCATTAGTTATCCCATTACTACTCAGGTTATGTTGTTTAGGTACCTCGTTATTCATCAGACACTCACATACCCTACACATGCTTTTCTACGACTCGCATGGCTCACACAACTCCTGTAGTAATGGCTCATGGGATGGAGGAACAAGCTTCGGTGGGGTTTAAAAGTAAAGGTCATGCAGTACTTGGATTCAATTTAATGCAATCGCGACTCAATGATGCAAGAATAAGATAGAGGAAATAGGTACTATATGTATGCAAGCATGTGGTAGTGCTTGCCTGGTAGCTCAGTTGAAGCGAGAGATGGATCTGGGAAGGACTCCTGCGATTCCTGATAATTCTCCTGCTGGGCGTCTATTCGAAGAAGAACCAAACAAACAAGGGCCAACATAAATAAAGTGCACAAGCATATGAATTATAATGCGACAAGCAAACAAGCATGCCATGATGAATGATGCACAATTTACATGGCTTTAAAGTAGCATGGCATGGTGAGGTGTGGGGTACAAGAATAAAGCATTTTATTATTTGTTTGGTCAAGTTTTAATGTCATAAACAGTTCTGATTTTTAATAATGACATGATGCATGCTTCCATTCAGAACAAGGAATGCATAGATAGAACGGGCTCGTCGTGCTGATCAATTTAGACATATTATTTATCAAATTTGGAGTTATAGATTTAAAGTTATTAATTTATTAAGAAAATGGCATTTTATTGTAATTTAATCATCTCGAAAATTTAAAGTGCTCAAACATTATTTTGAATAGAATATTTGAAATCCTCACATTTTTCTGATTCAAAAACATATATCATTTGTATTATTTGGATTTATAATTTAAAAGTTATTTAAAATCAGATTTGAATTGGTATTTAAACATTTTTGAATTTGTTTTATTAAAACAGATAAACGGAAATACTTTTGTTACCCAGCCATACTCCAGCCCCAGTCGCTGACGGATGGGACCAGCCTGACTGGGCGATGCAGCACGCAGAAAGCTTTTTACACCGCGGGTTTACCTAGCCTCTGCGAATGACAGGTGGGGCCAGCGGCTAGGGGGCCACGTGCCAGTGGCTGAGCCCGCAGAGGCTGATAGGTGGGGACGGTCTGGAGCATGGGTTAAGTGTGCAAAAATTGCAGGTGTCTTTTTGTAAAAAGGACAGGGAGGCTGACCAGTGGGGCTCGGTGTACCGCGGGTTGAGGGCGAATTAAAAAGGGGGGGGGGGCTATTTGTAAAGTGGCCACAGAGCACACTGTTGATCTCCTTTCTCTGAACCGCGGACAGATCTGTGCGCGACAGGCAGAGCGCGGCGCGCGGGGGACTCGAACCCGCGACCTGGGCGTGCGCGCGGAGGGCGAAGCCGCTGCGGTAGGTGGAGGTTGCTGACAGGGAGCAGATCGGCGACTAGGTGAGCGGTATGCGACGTGGAGGTGGCAGACGCCAGCGGCCGACGGCGCACAGAGAGTGTTCGGTAAAACGATCGGCGGGGACCGACGACGAAGGAGAGCGAGAGGTTGTCAGGGAGGATCACGGGCTCACCGCGGGGAGGTTGACGGTGGCGGATCGGTGCGGGAGACGACGGAGCGGCGAGGAAGCAGAGGCCGGGGAGTTAGGGTTTTGCGGTGGCCGTCGTTGTGCAGCAGCGCCGAGGATCGGCTCCTCCTCGCTGGGGCGTGCAGGGACATCGCCGTGGAGGCCGGCCGCTTCCCCGACAACCAAAAGCGTCACGCCACCGGCTGTTTCATGGGGGAAGATGGAGTAGGCCGATGTGGTTCGCCGGCGATGGAAAAAGCTGGCGGGGAGGAGGTGGCTGCGGCGCGAGGCCAGATGGGGGGTGTTGGGGTACGACAGATGCGTGGGGAGGGAGGTAGATAAGGAGGCGAGAGGGAGAGGGTTGCCGTGGGGGCTCGGGAAGGGAAAGGTGGCTTCGGTCACCTTTTTGCTCCACCCTCACGTGCTCATCATGGGGAGGCCAGGCAGAGGCTGCAAGGGGGGCCAGTAGAGGGGTAAGGCCAGGCTCGGTTGGGGCCTCATGGCGGGGGGAGAGAGAGAGAAAGGAAGGGATGGGTTGGAGCTAGGTTAGGAGTAGATGGCTAGGGTTGGATAGGAGGGGGGTAGCTCGGGTTAGGGTTAGAGAGGGGCTAGGTGGGACCTGCTGGCAGCGAGAGAGAGGTGAGAGAGCAGCTAGGGAGATGGTGCTCGACATGGGGAGGGTTTTGTAGTTAGGGTTTAACTAGGTATGGTGATTAGGGTTTACTCATGCCCCAAGCAAGATCAAGCATGAAGGGGTGGTATGGTGAAGAGGTGAGAGAGAAAGGTGAGATTATGGTTAGATGAGGCATGATCAAGGCTTGATCAAGTGTAAGGGAAAGAGGGATGTGGATGAAGACTCACATGCTCATGCATGACATTTACACATGTGAGGGTGGCTTGATGGGCACATGGCAAGGAAACAAACAAGGTGAAAAGGATTAAGAGGGAGAGAGAGATCACAAGAAAGGATCCACTCAAAAACAAAGATAAACCAAAGGAAATCAAATAGTGGTGATGGTTGCATGGCCCATGCAAAAACATTAAATGCCATGTTTTAATCTTGTGAAACAAAATAAAGTCTCATGGCATTTATTCATGTGCATTCCAAGAATATGTGGTAAGGGCCAAGCTAAAAGGATTTAAAAGAAGGTTCCATGTGGAGTGGATGGAATGATCATATTTGAATATATTTTGGACATGCTAGTGTGTATATTCCACTATGTGTATATTATCCTCAAAATCTTCCAACATGAGCAATTATACCAAACCAATCCATATGGAAGCTAGCAAGAGGGTATTACTCACAAAGCATGCCTAGGTGGCTCCACATATCAATCATGTGAAAACATCAAGATGCTAGTGTGAGAGCATGTAGAAATAGAAATGGATCCATTCCAACCCACATGAGCTAGAGATAACCTCAAATAAAATGCAATGCTCACATATGGTGGAATGGTGGAATGATGGGGTGGTGACAAGAAAGGTGGTGGAGTTAATAAAAGATATTCCCCCAACTCAACTTGGGCATCAAGCATTTATCAAGAACCAAATACAATATATCAAGAGGCAAATGCAATTAATAATGCATATGAGAGAAGAGCCAAAAGGGAAAAGGTTTTATATGATGCTCAAATGCAAGGTGGCATGATGACATGAGCATGATATAATTATGATGCAAAAATTATATGTAGTAAGTAGACATTATATTACTAAACCAAGTAGCATTACATTTGTTAGACAGATGGGATGCTACAGCTTACAAGAGAAGGAAGGTATCTCCATGGTCAGCGCTTTTCTCTCTCCACTATAGACTGAGCACAGAAGACAAAGGCAAGGACTGATGGTCCTGGCTGACAAAGGTGACGTCGCCAGACCACTCTTGGTCGGATGACATGGTGCCTCAGAGGGTTACACAGAGGGCTCAAAGAGGCTTACGCCATGAGCTCTGGGCAGCTTACGAAGGGAAAAAGGAGTGCACCATTTTGCTATTTTGGGAGGAGCATATTCTAGGAATATGCTCTCCACGTATGCCCTAATTGTAACCAAGACTCCCCTTTATAAGGAGCACCAGGACCTCCTAGAGGAGGGAACGATCATTTGACTATGGGAAGAACCCTAGAGAGTGGGGTGGGTAGTTGAGAAGGTCATCTCCTCCTCACCACAAACAGCTCAAGGAGCAACTGTAAACTCCGTAGATCTTGAGAATACAAACATATGTGTGTGGAATCACCACACTATCCCTCTCTGGGTACCTCTAGCACACTTTGGCCCCATCTTGAGCCTACCCATGGCATCTGCCGTGCCACCACCACAATAGTTGGCACCCACCGTGGGGCCAGAAGCGATGCTACACTACAAGAAAATTGGCTTTTACAACAGACAATTTTTGTGGTTGAAGGCCCGTTTTTCGTGGCAAAGAGTCTTCCGCGACGGATGGCCTTCGTGGTAAAAGCCCCGTCACAAATGAATTAACCACGGTTTTTTGACCGTGGCAGATCGCACCCTTCAGCCACGAAACCTTGTTCTGTCGTAGATCTGTTCGCCAGCCGCGCTGACTGCTGATGTCATGCTAATTGCCAGGTGGCAGACGCCATTAGCGGACGGTTACTGATGACCCACAAGTATAGGGGGTGTATCGTAGTATTTTCGAGGGAAGTGAAACCCAATTTATTGATTCGACACAAGGGGAGCCAAAGAATATTTATAAGCCTTAACAACGGAGTTGTCAATTCAGCTGCACCTGGAAATGATCTTGCTCACAACAGTTTATCAGTAGCAACAGTTTTGTAGTAGGAATAGTAAAGTAACAGCAGTAGTAAAGCAAGGACAGTAGTAACAAAAGCAGTAAACAATGGGATTCGAGTGCGGTAGGCATAGGGATGGATGGACGGGCGTTGCATGGACAAGACAATTCACATAGCAATCAGAACATAGGGCAAGTGCAGATAAATAAGATAAAGCATCCAAGTACCAGACAATCCTAGGCATGTGTTCCATATATAGTCATACGTGCTCGCAATGAGAACTTGCACAACATCTTTTGTCCTGCCATCCCGTTTGCAGCGGGGCCTCTAGGGAACTACTGGCAATTAAGGTGCTCCTTTTAATAGAGCACCTGTGCAAAGCATTAACACTCCGTGAACACATGTGATCCTCACATCAAAGCCATTCCCTTCCGGTTATCCCGATTACTGTCACTTCGGGGCCATAGGTTCTGGACAACAACGTGTGTATACAACTTGCAGATAAGACCAAGAACAATACTATCATAATGAATCAATAACATGTTCAAATATGAAATCATGGCACTCGGGCCCTAGTGATAAGCATTAAGCACAACAAGTTGCAACAAAGTCATAAAGCACTAATAAAAGATACTAGGCACCATGCCCTAACAATCTGATGCCATTACATGAACGATGTCATCCAATCCCTACCATCCCCATAGCCGATAGCGGGGGATTACTCACTCATAGATGGGGGAAACATGGATGGTCGATGGAGATGATGGTGAAGATCGATGGAGATGGCTCCGGGGGGACTTCCCTGTCCCGGCAGGGTTAGTCCAAGAAATCATATGAAAAGTACTCCAAATTGTGGACAAAACACGAGAAAGTGGATAAAACCAAGCATGGAGCATCAAAAATTATAGATACATTTGCAATGTATCAACATCCCCAAGCTTAACTCCTGCTTGTCCTCGAGTAGGTAAGTGATAAAAATAAAGAATAATTTTTGAGGTGACATGCACCATCAAAGACTTGACCAACGTATTTGTAAAACAGTCAAAGCTGGGATCATAGTACTTCAATCATAACATGAAAGACAAAGTTCTAGCAATAAGACAAAGAAACTATGATGCAGCATGAGAAGGCACAAACAAAAGATTCATGAATAACAATGCTTTGGAAGACGTTTGTTTGTTTCAAATAAAGAAAACATAGCATAGTGGCATTCAGCTTGTCCCTCATAGAGTAGCAAACATAAATGCACAGGACACCTTCAAAGTTCACAAGAGTGACTAGATACAAATAGTTTAAAACAAGAAATATCAAGGTATGCATCAATCAGCAAGTCTTGGGACAATGCACATAGAACTAAGAATGGCCACTATGCTCTCAAGAAAGTGCTCATAGAATGTGCGGAGACTCAACAAGGAAATGAAAAGGTTTTGAATAGTTTGAAAGGCTTCCAAATGCTAAAAGTATGGCACTCATTAGCTTTGAGCTCTCATTGCCCCTATCATAAGCATCTTTAATGTGGTTAAGGTGAAAGTGAGGTCCAGTCTGAGTTATATGCTTGACAGACTATAAACTGAAGATCCCAAGTCCCTTGAGTACGAGGGCCGCTCCTCATGCTACTCAACTTTAGTTACCGGTAAGTTCTTGTCATCGTAAGTATGTGCGTATCATTGAGAACCGCCAATGGGGTACCCCTTGCCCGATGATACGGAAAAATCCTCATATCAAAATGACAAGGCAAGCAGACAATGAGTATCTCAGCAATCTTCTTATTTACCATGGGAAAATGGTGCTTTTTTCTCTCTTTCCTCTTTTCATAAATCTCTTTTTTCTCAATAGCTATCTTTCTCTCTTTTTTTTATATGAAGAATGCTTCATAGATATCATTATGGTTACGCTGCAGGTTTCCACCATGTCAGCATGGATTAGACCAGCGGCCCAGGCGTTTGTCTAACACACATACATAACTCCATGGACTTACAAGCTCCCCTTTTATTTCTCACCGACGACATCCGGAAACAAAAGAGCAAGGTATCAACTGGGTATATATTTACAAGTGTTGAAAGCGTTCCCCATGACAACACGGTTCTGCTAATCCCCAGCCTATAATTAGCAAGCATATAACTTTCATGGAGAGTTCACAATGGTTCAGGTTTATTAAGTGCAGGAAATAAAGTGTGCCATCTAGTTCGTGAGAGCTTTACTAACTAACTTTCTCATAACAAGCAAACATTTTATTTGGAATGAAACAAGGCATAATGAATATGCACGGAAGTAGCAAATGATGCTAATAGGTAGGTATGGTGGACACTTTGGCAATATTTGGTCTTAGGGAGTTGGAAACATGAGTAAAACATACTCAGTGAAAGTGAAGGCTAGCAATAGTAAGGGAGCGACAAACGAGAGAGCAATAATGGCCATAATCATGCAGAGCGACACAACATCATTGATCAAAGCATAAAGTGATACTACAAGTTGAAAAATAAAGGATCATAAAGGCTTATGGTGACTTGGGATAGTCATAACATGGTGTGAACATGTGCCAAGTCAACCCAAATAAAGCATCAAAGGAGAATACTACTATACTATGCTTTAATATGCTAAAACAACGCATGATTCATCCAAGGCACATTAAGAAATCTCAATTGTTTATAACAAGTCATGCTACAGTAAAGAATACTAAGCATAAAGCCAAAACAATATCAAGCATGGCATGACAAAGCATAGGCCATAGTCAAAAACAAGCTCTGTTTACGACTTAAGTATGAACTTTCCTACTCTTTTCAAAACCCAACCAAACTATTTGCAAACCAACGTATGAAAGAGGGGGTCCAACCAATTTATTTAGCAAACTAAGAAAACCACGCAAACTAAAAACCAAAACGAAAACGAAAAAGAAGACGCTCCAAGAACAACACAACTGTTCATGAAACAATAAAAAATGAAGTGGTTGGAAGAAACCTGAGATTTTTATTGATGAAAAAGGGGATGCCTTGGGCATCCCCAAGCTTTGACGCTTGTACTTCTTAGATATTTCTTGGGGTGACATGTGTGGAATCCCCAAGCTTGAGCTTTAGTCCATCCTTCATCTCATTACTCATTCCTTCCATACACCTGAAATTTTTCCTTCATACAAAACTTCACACAATCTTTATTAGCAACATTAGTGTACTCAAGATAATAGGTCTTAAGGTTCAGTTATAATACCAAATAAACTTCCATTAGAACACTAGCTACTGTAGCACTTCCCTCAAAAAGCTCAATTCCCCAAAAGAACTCAAAAAGGAACCAACAAGAAGCAAATGCAGAAAATGGCAGAAATCTGTCAAAACAGACCAGCAGGTAAAGACGAATTTTTTCGAAGACCTTATGTTGCTCAAATCAAAAAGTGTTGAACTAACGAAAGTTAGATAACAACCTGGGCCAGAAGCACAAAACTTCACGCCTCAAAAAGACGTACAGAGATTTTACACGAATTTGTACGGTGAAGCACAGAAATCTGTTTCGGGACAACAACTTTCCCAATCATTACTTCTCTCTCAATAGAGGTTACTCTTGGCACAAAAAGCAAATAAAAAGGATAAGGAGGGGTTATTACAGAGGTAATAACTTCCAAAACTCATCTAAAACTTTTGGGTTATCTCCCAATAAGTACTTTTCTTTAACGCCTTTAAGTTAGGCATAAGCAAAAACTAAAATGGATAGAATAGAAGTAAGCGGAGATAATCATGGTGAAAACATTGTTTTGTTCAATGAAATCCTTTTGTTAACAAGGTTGATCAAGTCTTGCTACCAAAACAATTGCATATGAGACAAAACTTTGTATTCCACTAATGGTTATGTTACCTCAACCTTGATAGCAATGGTCCCAATCATAATATTTTCTAATTTTTCACTTGGTATGGGACAATATATTTCTCCAACTTGAATACCCTCAACATGTTCAATTGAATTAAAACCATAAGTCCTTTCAATATTCTTGAGGAAATAGACAATGTGTTCCTTGTCATTAACATTGAAGGTCACCTTCCCTTGATTATAATTAATAATAGCTCCTGCAGTATTTAAGAAAAGGTCTCCCAAGAATAATAGACATATTATCATCTTCGGGCATAAAAGTTTGAGAGGATGCACTCATAAGAAATATGAGTTGAAGTAAAAGAGAGCATCAAGGAGCAAATTCAAAACACATTTAAGTCTAACCCACTTCCTATGCATAGGAATCATGTAAGCAAATAACAAAGTGACAGGCATAGGAAGATAAAACAAGAGTAACTTCAAAACTTTCAGCACATAGAGAGGTGTTTCAATACCATGAAAACTTCTACAACCATATTTTCCTCTCTCATAATAATTTTCAGTAGCCTCATGAATAAACTCAACAATATAACTATCACATAAAGCATGCTTTTCATGATCTACAAGCACTAGAGCTTTATCATAAACATCTTCAAAAGAATACTCAGGAACATAACATTCATCCTTCTTTAGTAAGCATGGGGGACACTCAAATAATGTAAGGGATAAAGAGTTACTCTCATTAGAAGGTAGGTATGGGTAGCTAATCCATTCTTCCTCCTTTTGTTCATCACTCTCCTTCTCTTTTTCATCTAATGAGATTTCAGGTTCATCAATTTCTTCTTCCATAGGATCCTGCAAGGCATTAGTCTCTTCCATTTGTGGAAAGCATCTATTAAAATATTCAAGAATATAGCCATTTTCATCCTTGTAATTATCAAAGCAAAATTTAAGTATACCATAAACCTCATACTTATAAGGTGCATCATCAATATTTTCAAGCAAACTAGCAAGTTCAAATGCACCCTTCCAAGCAATAAATTCCTCAATTTGTTCCACATCATAAAGGTCATAATTTACCTTAACATAGGAAGATATGGTAACATTATCATTATACTCACATTGAAAAGGGAGGTGTTTGTACCTCCTATAGCAACAAGATTTATCAAGGCCATAAGTAACATTATAAGTAGAGCACACGTTTCTAGCAATGGTATACAATCTATCAATTTGTCCCCATAAGTGTTTCCCTTTTTGTGACAAGCGTTGTTCCTTATAATAATATTTTCCATCTTCCGTGAACCCACCTTGCCAATAAGATTCAGTTTCAAAGAAACCAACCATTGACAACAAGCATGATAAAGCAAGACAATAACATACCAACGAAAATAACAACTAGAGTAGGAACCAATTTTTTTGTATTTTTTATAAAGAAACAAATAAACAAGGAAGAAATAAACTTAGCTTGAACAATAGTGAATCCAAGTGAACTTGATAAATAAAGCTATGCTCCCCGGCAACGGTGCCAGAAAATAGTCTTGATGACCCACAAGCATAGGGGGTGTATCGCAGTATTTTCGAGGGAAGTGAAACCCAATTTATTGAGTCGACACAAGGGGAGCCAAAGAATATTTATAAGCCTTAACAACTGAGTTGTCAATTCAGCTGCACCTGGAAACAATCTTGCTCACAATAGTTTATCAGTAGCAACAGTTTTGTAGTAGGAATAGTAAAGTAACAGCAGTAGTAAAGCAAGGACAGTAGTAACAAAAGCAGTAAACAGTGGGATTCGAGTGTGGTAGGCATAGGGATGGATGGACGGGCGTTGCATGGACAAGACAATTCACATAGCAATCAGAACATAGGGCAACTGCAGATAAATAAGATAAAGCATCCAAGTACCAGACAATCCTAGGCATGTGTTTCATATATAGTCATACGTGCTCGCAATGAGAACTTGCACAACATCTTTTGTCCTGCCATCCCGTTTGCAGCGGGGCCTCTAGGGAACTACTGGCAATTGAGGTGCTCCTTTTAATAGAGCACCGGTGCAAAGCATTAACACTCCGTGAACACATGTGATCCTCACATCAAAGCCATTCCCTTCCGGTTATCCCGATTACTGTCACTTCGGGGCCATAGGTTCCGGACAACAACGTGTGTATACAACTTGCAGATAAGACCAAGAACAATACTGTCATAATGAATCAATAACATGTTCAGATCTGAAATCATGGCACTCGGGCCTTAGTGACAAGCATTAAGCACAACAAGTTGCAACAAAGTCATAAAGCACTAATAAAAGATACTAGGCACCATGCCCTAACAATCTGATGCCATTACATGAACGATCTCATCCAATCCCTACCATCCCCATATCCTACATCGGGGGATTACTCACTCATAGATGGGGGAAACATGGATGGTTGATGGAGATGATGGTGAAGATCGATGGAGATGGCTCCGGGGGCACTTCCCCGTCCCGGCAGGGTGCCGGAACAGAGACTTTCTGTCCCCCGAATCTCCCCTTCGGTGGCAGCGGCGCATCAAAACTTTTCGTGGAAAAACGTCGAACCCCCTGAAGTTTTTAGGTCAAAAGGCTTCTTATAGGCGAAGAGGGAGACCGAGGGGGTGCCTAGGGCCACCACACCATGCCCTGGCGCGGCCAGGCCCAGCCCGCGCCTGGGGGGGCGTTGTGGCCAGCCCTTGGCCCTCCTCCGTCTCGTATTCTGGTTCCGTGAGTCTTCTGAAAAAATAGGCACTTTGGCTTTTGTCCCGTCCAATTCCAAGAATATTCCTTTTCTAACTTTCCTGGAACCAAAAATAGCAGAAAACAGGTAGCTGGCACTGTGGCTCTTGTTAATAGGTTAGTCCAAGAAATCATATGAAAAGTACTCCAAAGTGTGGACAAAACACGAGAAAGTGGATAAAACTAAGCATGGAGCATCAAAAATTATAGATACATTTGCAATGTATCAGTTACCGCTGTTAACGACCATAGAAACCGTGGCAGAAGCCATGCCCAGCCAAGGCCTGCTAAATACTAACTGGGCCAGCCAATAAGAGGAGCCCAATAAGAAGATGGCCCGTTACTGTTTTGTCCTATACTGTTTGAAATGGGCCCAAAATGCAGCCAGCAGTGGCCCGCAAACTTTTAGGCCTGATTCTGTTTCGGCCTACACAAGGCCCATGTTGGTCCAACATTGTACGTCCTATTAGCAGCTTGTGCCAAGTCGCTCCTGCAAACATAAGGCATGTGGTCAGCCCATCACTATTATCGTAGCCCATCGTCGACCGCCTACTGATGCCCCTTCTCTGAGATGGTTCGTTGCTGTTCTTGCCTGTTACTATTCTGGCCTTTTACTGTTCTAGTCTTTAACTGTTTAGGCCCACAAAAGGCCCTTTACTGTTCTAGCCTGGTAAATTTGTCGGCCTGTTACTACCCTTGTCCGAGAATTTCTCGGCCCGTACTGTTTAGGCGCATCACTATTCTAGCCATTTAATGTTATGGCCCGCTACTGTTTTGGCCTGTTACTGTTTTGCGATTTGTGCAGTTTCTTGCCTGTTACTGTAATGGGCAGTTTCTATTCTGGCCTGCTTCAGTAATGGCTTGTTTCTGTTACGGCTCGTTAGTCCTGTTATATTTACAGCTTGTTACCACATGCGCATTTGCTCGTTACGTTTATGGCCTTTTACAGTTTCGTCAATTCTGAATCCCATGCCAATATCATAAAACGTGTATAATAATCTAGCATTTTTTACTGTTCGTTTTCGGCCGAATATAACACGGTACTGTTCCCTAATCGACCTGCCTAGCATAGTTACTGTAACGACTACCGCAATATGTGGACGGCGTCAACTAAATGCGTAAATGTGTGCCTAGAAAAGATATAATGGCGTCACTTGTGAACCTGTAGAACAGGACAAACAAGCATTAGACAAGTGTGCCTAGAATGAAATGCGCAATCAAACAAAGTGTTTCTTAGAATTTCAACAAATATATATGGAAGCTGTGGCATTTCCTGGAATGCATAGAGTCGTTGGGTGACTCAGAATTTGCGGTGAGCTACACAATGGCAAGTAGTTACTGTCATAGATAAAAATCGACCAGATAGAAATTATAATGGCATCATAAGAGAAATTCTAGAGCAGGAATGCAAACCATGAGTGAACTACATAGTAGAGGACAATTATGCCGTTGCTCAGGACGAACCAGCACCAGATAAGGAAGTAATGGCATCCCTTGTGAACCTGTAGAATAGGCTATGCAAACCAACATGTTCATTGTTCCATTTTGAGCTCTATGCAAGAAAAATGAAATAGTTAGTGATGCAGCTTTTGAAGAGCCATATGGCATTATGGCAACAACAAAATTATAATCGAATTAGTACGAAGAGTTTAAACGGCTACTACAGGATAGCAGAACGATGCTAAGGAGGAAATAATAGCAGGAACTGATCTCATGACGAACCAGATAGATTCAGCAACTGTAGAGCATTGAATCCACACTAATATTTTCCACTGACTACAAATTTTACAAGAATTACACGGTAGCAGGCAATTACTGTTGTATGGAGTAGCTAAGAGCATGTGCATGACAAAATAACAGACATGTGCATGACTTGAAATTTGTAGAGCAGCGAATGCAAACCAACATGTCTAATGACCTTGCATCTACTAGCACGAAGAACAGGCGTGCCCAGTGACTTGTATGTACTAGCACGATTACAAAAATGCAGTTCACTGCGATAGGCTTGAACCTGCTATACTGCTGACAAAACAAAAACGGCTAGGAGATTAGGTTAACCTTGGTCGGAGAGGCGTCTAAACATTGTCGGTACCGTGCGAGTGACGTCCAGGTCACAGAGGGTGTTGCAGTTCCGGTGGTTGTTAGCGCCGGGGAAGCAGATCTTGGGCGGTCGATGGCGGCTTAAACACTGTGGACGAGAGCGTCGCTGAGGTAGATCCGGTGCAGTGAACGGCGTCGGTCGTGCATCTGGTCTAGAGAGGTGGACATGGAACTCCTTGAAGTAGATCACGTTAGGTGGAAACCGGTGAAGCGGATCCGGTAGGGTTGGGTAGCTTTCGGCAGGGAGGAAGCAGAGCTTGGGCGGTCGATGACGTCATCGACAACGAGGAAGTAGAGCTTGGGCGGTCGTTGATGCCATCCGCGTGGTGAACGTCACCGCAGCTACGTTGAAGTGGCAGAGAGATCCAGTGAACTAGATCCGGTGGGTGAGCATCGGTGAAGCGGCTCCACGGTGGCGCACGAGACCAGAGATCAAGCCGGTGCGCGCGATGGCCGTGGAGGTGACAGAGGAGCTTGGGATTTTTGGGAGGGCCAACGGGAAAAACTGTGCGAATCGGGACCATAGTATAGGTGAATAGCATTATTATTACGATCATGCCCCCGAGGTACTGACTTTAGCATGCCCATCTATCATCTGGACAATGGGTAGAACAGGAAATTTAAAGACAAAAGTTTTTGAAACAGAGGTGCGCGAAATGCTTCAAGGTTGGTGTGTGATATTGCCGCTCGATTGAGATTTGAATTTGGCCCGCGTCCAGCTAATAATAATAGAAAAATGGTACTATCCGGTGGGAGATTTTGTCTCAAAGGTTTTGAATCGGTGGGGCGGGAAATGCTTCAAGGTCGGTGGGTGATTTTGCCGCTCGATTCAGATTTTAAATTTGGCTAGCATCCATCTAGTAATAGAAAAAGGTAGTAGACCTTAACCTATCTGTCTAGAAAATCAAAGCCGAGAGTCACATCAACTGATCATCCATATCCATACTAGTAAAAGGCACGTGACACAATTTCCATACCACTATATAGTGCTTGACAATTCTTTTCAAAACAAAAAACGACTATGTTGCTTCACAATTTCCATACCACTATATAGTGTACGAATAACTTCGAACATCGGCTGTTGGATATAGATTGGCAAAACTCGACATTGTTGACCATTGGATCTCTTTTAGTACATTTGATTATGTCATGTCTAGCATATAGAAGGTCCCATTATTGTTGTCCTCTAGCACCATGAATATACTATGCACAGAAAGTACAGAGAACATGGTTTTGAATGCCACAAGCCAAGTTTCTAGATATAGTGGACAATGTTTTATGTACGATTCCCAAGTTTTATGAGTTTTCAAAGGTTCCGAGCTAACTCGGACCACTCAAATGACTTTATGTCTCTATTAACAAAATCATGTCATATTTGAACTAGAAGCTCTAGAAAGTGGTAGATATCTATCGAAGTTCTACAAAAGGCTTTTGGTGGTACGCATCAGGTAGTTAGTATATCAAAAACAATCGAGAGTTTTGACAAATTCAACTTCCTGCTAAGAATTTATATCTTGAAAAATTTGAACCTGTTTTGAAACAATCACATGTAATAAAGAAAAACAGAAAACAAATATTTACGCATGGCATCCTATCACGTCACATGTACAGCCTGCCAAGAAACTGATAACCATGGGATTTGACAACTTCTAGAAACTAGCCACGCCATATTTTCCTACCATGTATGAATATTATTAGGTTTCAACCCTGATGACCAAAAAAGGTCATGGCCATATTGACATCATAGTTAATGTACTGTTCCCACATTAATTTGGTATATGGGTGCATCTTGGCATAGTAGGAAATGTTGTCGGTGGGAGTCTCAACATTGGGCCTGTTCTTTGTTTTTTTAATGGGCAAGGGATGTGTTTGCCCTTTTTCTCCGAACACACTCCATCATTGGAGCAAGCAAGACTGAAGATTAAATCTGCATTTGTGTGCATACCTTGTTCTTACATCAATGCATGTGTGACCAACATATATGCAACCAAGAAGCCCAGGCCTCATCTAGATGGAGAAGGCCATGTTTCAAAAGAAAAGCAAAACAATCTACTGCCATTGATCAAAACAAGTACTAGTACAAGAGTATTAGTTCTACAAAATACTTTAATAATAGCAACATCAGCACATTTGAGAGATTCATTAGCTTTTGAAAGATTCAGCAGTACAGGGTATATTCTGCACTCGATCTGAACAATTCCCAGTACATAGGAATTATTACAAAATATATTAGCAGTTGCAGAACTCCATACAAAATACTCGATAAAAGTATAAAACTACTCTTAGTAGAACCTTAATCTAGCTAGGAACGATTACATGTCCCATCATATACTCCAAACATGCATGAGAGAAAGATAGAGGTTAGAATCACCACAAGATCTGTATGCCAACGATTCAGCGTGTCCAGGTCGTGGCCGGGTAGCGCTTGCTTTCCCGCCTGGCACTCTTCTCTCGTTTTACTGTCGTCTGTGGATCCTCATAATAGGCTTTCGCCTGTTCACCCTTAGCAAGATAGATGTAAAATTCACGGACCTTTCCAGCCATTTCCACCACTCCGATTGCGAAAGGAATCTGCCACTAAAATAAATAAAGTAATTAATATTAGAACAGAGGGACTAGAAAATTACATATACATTCATATTGGGATCATTAGGACAATATTAAGATGTGATATCTCACAATGGGTTGAAGTCGTCGTCGATCCAATATTAGAACTCCACGAGGAACTCCGACCAACAATTGAGGAGCTTGACAATAAGTCCCCGCTACCGACAGGTAATGGTTGAGCGCCTCCAGCATGGATTCGGCCGGCGGCTGCCCAATCTTTGGCTCAGAATCAAATTCGAGCGGATAGAACCCACGAAAATCGACCAATGATGATATCCTCACCTTGTAGTCCTCCAATTCCCACGTCATGGACCTTACACGGCTGACGGACAGGAAAATCTCCATGTTGTGCCTGTCAATCTGGCCGATGAACAGCATGCCCGTCTTCCCGATGTCGATGACATTTGTTCTCCTCGAGCACCCTGCAGGCACCGGCTTAGACGGGTCCCATTGTTTGACGTTGTAGAGGACTGTGGGCACCTCGATCGAGTGGGTGGATTTGAGCTGCAGATACAACATTAATTTGTTGCCGACCCAGTTGAATCCTGGCTCTGTGCAGATAAACAGGCTGTGGATGCAGGAGATCATGTGGGCATAGAGTTCGTTGAAGGAGACCACTTCCGGGCAGTTGTAATTCGGGCAGCTGTAACCTTCTCCGCCGACGACTTGGCGGTGTAGCTCCTTGGAGAACGCGGCCAGCCGGATGGCGCTTTTAGCATCGAGATGCTCAGCGATTTGGTTGACGACGTTGTCGCCGACCTTGTTAAAGCCGCTGCACCGTCGGCTCTCCCTCAAACCTCTCCAAATTTTGTACAGATGGTCCGCCATCATGTCGAGGAGAATTGGGGGCGAGGGCGGATCTATATAGAACTATTTGGGTTTTTTTGGAGGAGAGGGGTGGTGGTTTGGAAGGAGAGATGCACTGGGAGAGATGGCGAGGAAAATGTGTGATCAGCGCAATGGAGAGGATCCCAAATGTGGCCAGACGGTGTCGGCGAGTGTGGATAAACTAAACGGAGATGGGGAAGATGCGATGGCTCTTTGAAAGAGGTTTTTTCTTTTCTTGTAATAAATTAACCATGTCACCTCCTAGCGTAGTATAGTCTCATCACATCGGTTTGACTAGACACATTATGTATTTACAGGTCCTACTGTAGTACTGTTTGCATAAGTAGGAGCATGAAGTATGAGTAGTAGGTAGGAGTATTACTCTACCTCCGTCCCGAGGAATAATAAGGCGTCCTCGTTTTGGGTGTTTTTTGTTTGACCAAGATTTACTCTAAATATATTGTATAAAGAATGTTGGTAGAAAATTAGCATTATTGGAAAGTTCTACTCTACCTCCAACGGTACGAGTACTAATTTTACACAAATTAATCAAGTGTATTAGTTACTCTATTTATTCGGTCAAATTTTACACAATGTAATCAAGTATGTATCTTCTTGGCACCCCCGCGCACACCTGCTAGTTGATCTCTCCCTCGTCTGGAGTGTGGCACTCAGCACATGTGCCATGGTTAGGGTTGCGAGCGGGATCCCCCGAAATTCCTGCCTCTAGTTCATTTTGAAGTTTCTATAGGAGTACTTCAAAATGAACTATAAGCAGAACTTCTGCGGGATGCCGCTTTCAACTCTAAGATTGGTACCACGGCTCTGTGTCTGTCTATCGTGTGTTCATCAGCTACGTTGTGTTGGTGTGCATATGAAGGAACCACTTTGGGCGTTGGGTTGGGGCGGCGGCAAAAAGGTAGTCACGGATCAAACTTTTCGGGTTTCGATTTTTTCACTTGCTTCGTCCCAAATATCGCATGGAAGGTTATCACAAGGATCAACACTCACACCACTAGAGAAGGGATATTGTACTTGGTATGTATATATAAATATATACACTTAGTCAGCCCGAGAGAAGGCATCCCAAGAGGGCTGCAGCGAAGGTTATTACGAACTACTGTAGAAGAGATTATGGGGTTAGAGAAGGCAGTCCGAGAGGGCTGCAGCAAAGAGGTGTTGAAAGCGGTTCGATGTGAGAGCAAAGTTATGAAAAAAAGATAGAAACAGAGCCGCCGTAGTACCATGGCACACGTGCACAGCGCCACACTGTGGACGTGGGAGATATCAGCTAGAGGATGGGTGTGATGCAGCAAAGGAGAGAGTAGTATACAATTTATTTTCCTTGCATAGAGGAGGAGTAGCACACTGTAAGGCCGCAGGAGTGAGCACCACGCTGATTTTCTTTGTTAAGCAAGTTAAAGTGGACCTCATAAAAAATGGAAATTGCATCCAAGTCCATGCATTTAGCACAAGGACCCTGAAACTTAGCAATGAAGTGTGTGTTTTGAGGTTTGTGCATACTAGCATTCATCATGCTAAAGTAGAATCTTTCTAGATGCTAAGAATGGAAAAAACATCCAATGGTTACCAATGTTTGGATTTGCCTGTCTTGATCAAACATTCATTCTTCCGTACACCATGCAGTGCTATATATGGTATTGTGAGAGATAAGAGACACGATAAAGATAAGATAAGAAGTACTGCGAATGGCCAATCTAACTTTAGGTCTCGTAGGAGCGAGGTGCTCGAGAGTTAACACGGTTGGTGGAAGTACAGGTTACATCAAGGACCTCGTAAAAAATAAAAAATTACATCCAAGTCCATGCATTTAGCACAAGGACCCTGGAACTAAGTAATGAAGTGTGTGTTTTGAGGTTTGCGCATACTAGCGTTCATCTTGCTAAAGACTTTCTATAGAATCTTTCTAGATGCTAAGAATGGAAAATAAGATCCAATGGTTGTTAGCAATGTTTGGATTTGCCAGTCTTGATCAAACGGTCAATGGTTTGTACACTCTATAGTGATGGTATTATATTGTAAGAGATAAGAGAAGATAAATATAAGATAAGAAGTATTACGAATGGATGATCTAATGGTAGGTCTCGTAGGAGCGAGGTGCTTGAGATTTAACACGGTCGGTGGAAGTACAAGTTACATCAAGGACCTCATGAAAATGATAATTATTGCATCCAACTCCATGCATTTATTAGCACAAACACCCTGAAACTGAGAGCAATGAAGTGTGTGTTTTGAGGTTTGCGCATATACTAGCGTTCATCGTGCTAAAACCTATCATTAGAATCTTTCTAGATGCTAAGAATGGAAAAGAAGATCCAACGGTTGGCAATGTTTGGGTTTGCTACTCTTGATCCAACGGTCAATGTTCAAAGTTAATTCGTACACTATGAAGTGGTTTATTGTATTGTAAGAGATAAGACACGATAAAGAGAAGATAAGAAGTACTACGAATGGCCTATCAAATGGTAGGTATCATAGGAGAGAGGTGCTTGAGAGTTAACACGGTCGGTGGAAGTACAAGTTACATTAAGGACCTCATAAAAATGAAAATTGCATCCAAGTCCATAGATTTATTGGAACAAGGACCCTGAAAACTGAGCAATGGAGTTTGTGTTTTGTGTTTGCACATACTAGCGTTCATCGTGCTAAAGTACTCCCTCCGACCCAAATTAGTTGACTTAGTTTTATCTAGATTCAGACGTATCTAACACTAAAACAAGTCTAGATACATTCGAATCTAGACAAATCTAAGTCAACTAATTTGGGTTGGAGGGAGTAGAATCTTTCTAGATGCTAAGAATGGAAAATAAGATCTAGAATTTGGCAATGTTTGGATTTGCTAGACTTGATCCAACGCTCAATGTTCAAAGTTAATCCATACACTATGAAGTGATTTATTGTATTGTAAGAGATAAGACACAATAAAGAGAAGATAAGAAGTATTAGGAATGACCTATCAAATGGTAGGTCCCGTAGGAGAGAGGTGCTTGAGAGTTAACATGGTCGGTGGAAGTACAAGTTACATCAAGGACCTCATAAAAATGAAAATTGCATCCAAGTTCAAGCATTTATTAGCCCAAGGACCCTGAAAACTGAGCAATGGAGTTTGTGTTTTTAGGTTTACGCATAGTAGCGTTCATCGTGCTAAAGTAGAATCTTTCTAGATGCTAAGAATGGAAAAGAATATCAAGAGGTTGGCAATGTTTGGATTTGCTAGTCTTGATCCAACGGTCAATGTTCAAAGTTAATCCATACACTATGCAATGGTTTATTGTATTGTAAGAGATAAGACACGATAAAGAGAAGATAAGAAGTACTGCGAATGGCTATCAAATGGTAGGTCACGTAGGAGAGAGGTGCTTGAGAGTTAACACAGTAGGTGGAAGTACAAGTTACATCAAGGACCTCATAAAAATGAAAATTGCACCCAAGTCCATGCATTTATTAGCACAGGGACCATGCAAACTGAGCAATGGAGTTTTTGCTTTTAGGTTTGCTCATACTATCATTCATCATGCTAAAGTAGAATCTTTCTAGATGCTAAGAATGGAAAAGAATATCCAACGGTTAGCAATGTTTGGATTTGGCAGTCTTGATCCGATGGTCAATCTTCAAAGTTAATCGATTAGCAAAGTTTGACCTAATTTCATGAAACAGTGAGCAAAGTTTGACCTAATTTCATGAAATAGTTAGGATGCAAAATCTTAGCAAGAAGATGAACCTGTCGTCAAAACTCTCGATGGTTTCTAATATATATTAATTGACCCCCCCGATTAGTACCTCCAAGAGATTTTTCGTAAAACTTTCAAAGCAACCTACAATTTACCTGTAGTAGTCCAAAATTGACCTAATTTCGATAAATCGACATAAAATCATTCAAGTGGGTGAAGTTAGCTAGGAAATTTGAGAACTGATAAAACATGGTAAATCATAAGTGCATCGTGTTGGTCCACTATATATGTGTGAAAACTTGGCTTGTGGCATTCAGATCCATAGTCTTTGGACTTTCTTTAGGGGAAAGAACAATCTAGTCATCACTCGAAAAAATTAAGAATGTTCTTTCCTAAGATAGTTGGAAACTCACACTGGTGGCATTGTCTACTACAAGAAGATGTACCTATATCTACCTCTAAAAAGACTTTTAAATCAAGAGGAATCTATTGCACTTACTTGTAGCTAAAGTTTGGCCTACTTTTGTTAAACTGGCAAGCTGCAAAATCTTAGCAAGAAGTTGAATTTGTCGTCAAAAATCTCGTTGAATGGTTTCTCATATATTAATTGTGACCCCTCGATGAGTACCTTCAAAAGCTTTTTCGTAAAACTTTCACAGTAACCTAAAATTTTCTTGTAGTAGTTCAAATTTGACCTAATTTTGATAAATCGACATAAGGTCATTCAAGTGGGCGAAGTTAGGTAGCGAGTTTGAGAATTCATAAAACACAGGAAATCATAAGTACAATATAATGGTCCACTATATATATGTGTGAAAACTTGGCTTCTGGCATTTAGATCGATATTCTTTGAACTTCCTTTATGAGAGAAAATAATATTGACATCACTCAGAAAATTGATAATGGTCTTTCCTAATAATTGGTAACTCACACCGACGACATTGTTTACCACAAGAAGATGCATGTAATATTCCAAATTTTATAATTTCAGATGTTACTAGTAAGCATGCATCATATCATTGCATCATGGCATCACCTATCGAAAAATTTGCATCAGGCAATTCTCAAACCCCATAGTCACTTACAGACAAAAGGAGGGTAAAACCTTTTTAACCACCAAAACCTTTGCAAAAGTGTTATTTTATAATCCTATCCTAACCCTCTTCTTTTTACAAAATTTTAGAGACCAATTTCGTCTAATTTAGAGTTCGTATGCAAAAGATATAAAGGAAATACCAAAATAGAAAAAGAAAAAGAAAAAAAAACGAAATGGGCCGCCGGCCGGCCCACCTCAGCCGACCGAACCAGCCATCGTACGGGATCGATCCCACCTCCGCTTTAAAAAGCGTGCGAAAATCTGTTTTCTAAACCTATCTCTATTCAAACACTTATAACTTTTTATCTACAACTCCGAATTGACTTCCGTTTGTTTCTACTTGTTCCCTACTCCAAGATCTATCTTCCCATCATCATAAAAGCCTAAGTAATCCATCGGAGCCACAGCTATAACACTTCTCCTTCCCGAAATCCCGAATCTACACCCCACCGAATCGTATTTCACTTCTAAACCCATCTAAACTTCGTCGGCTGCCTTTGGCTTCAACACGAAAGTTGTAGATCTCGTCGAAATCTTTCAATTCCGACAAACCTCACCTCTTTTCATCCACCACAGCCGGAGAATTTCGCAACGCAATATTTCAGATCTGATGGCGTAATTCCAAGATCTACTCGCGCTCGTTTCTTGGAATCCAAATCCCTTTGGTGAAAAGGTATATCTAATCATCCTCCACAACTTTCATGTTCAAAGTTTTTCGTTTTGACCTACGGTTTTATCTCTCTAACACAGATCTACTTCTAGTCCTTTGTTAGGCAAATTCGGGTCTATTTTGAGCCAACTTCTCTTCTAGCCACCGGATCTCATCCCGACGGTCGAGATTCAATCGTCCCGATCAGTTGCCTCGTCACCGCCACGTCGTCGTCAGGTCAGCATCTAGTCCCAGTCAACCTGTCCAGTCAGTGGAATATTCTCTGGAATATTCCGTTCGAATTTAAAATTGCAGATTATAGCTGTAATCTTGTAAAATTCATAGAAATTAGATTATTAGTCTGAAAATTGCGTATAATATACCGTTGGATTCATATTTTCGAGTAGAACACAGATCTACAATAATATTACTATTTTGCCACAGCAATCTTGCAGTAGAGTTAAAAGTTGAGATTAGAGTATTTTAATTCTAGAAAATTATCCGTAACTCCGTTTTAGTTGATTCTTGTTGCGTTGGCCTTGTTTTGACAATACCTTCTGTAGAAAATTATCATATCTTGCTTAGGGTGTTTAGATCTGTTTCGAGATAGATTAGAGCTGTAGATCTAGTTTCAAGCCTGGTTAATTAGGGTTTTATCCAAAATACCTAAAATCTGTGGGAAATCGATTCTAATGACATCCCCAACTCAACAACACCCCTGGTTAAGACCCTTGGCCGAAATCAAACCCACCCTTGCATATTACCATGTTGCATGCATGCATATTTGACTTCGTGACTTGTTTTGTGCAAATTGTGATTGGATCTTTGTTTGCTTCGTTAGATTGCTCGGAGTGCGCTGAGGAGTATTGTTGTGTAGATTGCTGCTCGGATCAAGGCAAGTTACACCACTTGTTCATGTTATGTCCCAGTTTTTGACTATGCATGTTTGACTCTTCAAAATCTTGTAGTATGCATGTGTAGGTTTTTAGTAGCTTTCTTATTACTATTTTTGCAAGTGCGGTTTTGTAGTATGCCATGAGTAGCTTTATACTGAGGATTTTCCGTCCTAATAGGTTCCCCTTGTTTTGCTAAGTGTTGCTTGCTATGCTATATATATATCAAATACCGTTGGGAGGGTTCGAAAGACTCAAGAATTTTCTAAGTATGATAGCTCTCTCGAGCGAACTTTCTTCTCCAAAACCCCTTAAAAATAAAACTAAGTTTTCTTCTGGGCGGAATGGTTGTCGGGACAACGAGTGAGATTTTGGTGGAGGACGGCCGCCCAGGAATCAAAGAAGTCTGCCATGTTTCAGAATTCAGAAGCTTCCCGTGCAACCACAATACATATGGGCTCTGTCTTGGCTTAGTACTTAGTGGGAAACCTCACCGGGGTACCAACATTTGGAGGTTCTTGGCACGGTTGGATCCAGTTGGTAGAGGGGCTACTAAGGGAAGGCTTCGCCATGGTCTTGTCTGTAAAAGGACTTGATCGTGGATTGTGGGGAAAGTGCACAACCTCTCGAGAGTATTGCAATCTGATCGATCAGCCGAGTTCACGGAAAAGAACATTTTGAGCATCTGAAGGATGGAGCCTCTGAAAGGTCTTCCTCTCTCTTTTCAAACAAAAGTTTTTCAAACCCTATGGCGTGCGTAATATCGCTAATAGGTGGGAATTTGGGAACTTGGTGTGTCATATCCAAGTAACTTGGTGCGTAATATCCAAGTGTCACCTGGTGTGTAATATCCAAGTGTTAGGTTGGTTGGGCACTTGGTGAGTAATATCCTCGTGTTCCATTTGACCCTATACTATTTATCATAGTTTACAAAGTAGGGAAAACTTTCTTCCTCTTTTCTCATTACCTTGATAAAATTGGCTTTACGCAAATAAACCCCAAAGCCTACTCTAGCCTTGCATGTAGAGTTAGTCTTGTTCCTTCCTTGGTGTAATTTGCCAATACATTCAAAGTATTGACCCAACTTGTTGGCTGCACGTCTTATGTGCAGAATCCGAAGATTGAAAGGTGCGTAGGGATCGCGGGTCTTCACGCAGCTAGCCTGAGGCATTGATGGACTCAAGTTTTATTTAGTTTCCGCTGTTTTATTTGAGCTAGCTATAAGCTATGCAAGTTGTAATAATTATACTCTGGATTATTCGTGTAATAATGACTTGTGTTTTACATGATATTCATCGACTGTGAAGTGCTAGCTATTGATCCAGGGACTAGCATGTTAATCACAGGGACTTAGGATCTTTACCGATCCGAGGTCGCAACAGATGGTATCAGAGCACAAAGTTGCCTGTAGAACGTGACCCTAGGATTGGAAAACACCTTTACCGTGTGTGTTTTGCTTCTATATTCTTCTAAGATAATTGTACTCTTCTAGTATTGTCTCTTCCTTATCACCTTGTCTAATTTTATCTCTCAACCTAAAGATGACGGCCTTCTACTACGACACCGCCGAAGACATCAAGTGCCTGCGCTTCGGGGAATGCCTTCTGGACATCATCAAGACACTGCAGTTACCCATGCCATCAATCAAGGGAGGAGAATTGAGGAAGATGCACAAGGAAGGATGCTGGGCAATTGAAGTCATCCAACCAGGGCGCAGTCAGATAGAACCCAAGACGGAGGCCATTGTACTCAACGTCACCAGCGACTCCAAGGAGAAAGGACTTGGCATCTGCTTGCAGGAGCTCATTGGACACCTTTGCGGACGCCACCATGAAGAGGTTGAAGCCGAGCATCACGTGCCTCGGGATGATGCGAATCTTCTTGCTGTCCTTCGCGGCTTTCCCGACGAGCTCCAGCACCTCGGCGGTGAGGTACTCAAGAACGGCCGCGAGGTAGAAGGGATCCCCGAAGCCTATGCGCTGGGAGTACCGACCCTCCTTGAGGTAGCGCCCGATCCAGCTAACGGGGAAATGCAGCCTGACCTTGATGGACCTCGACACCTGGTTCTTCCTGTGGCTGCCTGGTGCGAGACTGCGACTTGGAGTGGCCACAGCAGGATTTGGAAGCCGGCGACATGTCTTATTTTTCTCCACGGCCTTTGTCGCTGCCACCTGGGTCTTCTTCTTCCGACGGGGAGCTCCGGTCTTTGGAGCCATAGCTGCAAAGTCAAAGAGGAAGGTTAATTGTGGAGGGCCGGTGAAGATGCCCAGGTCCCTTGTATTGAAACTTTAATAGCGTCGTCTTTACTGTTTTACAAGTATGAATTTTTAATAAGAGTACTACTAAAAGGCAGTGTGCAAGTTTCCTTATTTTCTTTCACTTTTTTGAAACATGGTCAGATGTGTCAGCATGAAAATTCATACAAAGAAGTTGTATCTTTCAAAACAATAGTCGGTTTTCAGTATGACTGCATGGGTACAATAATTAGTACTATATGAATTTCTGAAAAATTTACAAGCAATCTATCACGCACTTGTAGATCAAAATTTACCTACTTTGGTATTATTGACAAAATGTCATTTAATTATGCGAAATTAGCTAGAAGTCCTGAAAATTCATGAAACTTGTTAACCATGAAACATACTCTATTTTGTGTGAAATTTAGTGTGTTGTGGCATTCAGAGCCATACTCTTTGCCTTTTCTTTAAAAAATAATTATATGTGGCACTTCTAAAATAATTTAACAAAATTCTATACATAAAAGTTCAAAAGTCCAATTAACAACATTAGTATGCCATTCCAAGATGCACCCCGTCTACTCAAAATGGACACGACCTTTGTCATTACTTAACCTGAAACCCAAGTACTCCCTTCGTCTCAAAATAGATGTCGCAATTTTTTTTAAATTAAGATGTATCTAGACTGGATAGTGGCTAGATACATCCAAATTTAAACAATTTTGTGACATCTATTTTGAGACGGAGGGAGTATGTTAACACATCGCTGGTCATATTGTGAAGAAGTGTTTTTAAACCTTGTCAAAATTTGTGATTATCATTTACAGGAGAGGACACTATACATAAGTGCTTAACATTTTTTATTGTTTTCTTTACTTTTCTTTAACTTATCCCAATAAACTGGAAGAGTGATGCAGATATGACCTTGACATTGGTAACTTGGCTTAAAATGTGAACAATGTTCATACATGGTTATGACCATATTGTGTAGCAAGTTTTTCGAAAGTTGTACAAATCCATGTTTGTAGTTTTCGTCCAAATAAGCACAAATATAAGAGGACACCATTTAAGTTTCAACTATGTATCATTACCACCCCACCCCCTCCCACAAAAAAACCATGTATCATGACACACATTGAAATAAGTATTTTCATATAGTACTAACATGGGGTGGAAATTATCTATATTTTGCTAGATTACAGTGAGTGCACTCTAAGTCAAATTATCCGGACGTACTTAATTACGAGATATAGTACACTGCCCGCCTCTTCTCTGGACACTAGTTAATTTTGCACTCGGGCACGCTTCTTCGGTGGGGGGGGGGGGGAAGAGACCTCCTCATCGTCGTCCTCGGCCTCCTCCTCGTCATCGTCCTCGGCCTCCTCCCTGTCGACGTCTTCGGCCTCCTCCTCAAGGTCGACCTCAGACTCCTCCTCTTCCTCAGTCTCATCTTCCATCTTATCAGAGTCGCTCGGTGTTGGTGGTGTTGTCCCTTCAAAAAAGCGTTGCCAATGGCTATCTTCTTCATCAGAGGAGTCAGACAGCGGCGGCAGCCATGGCCCAACGACTGAGTCTAGGCTTCCAGGTGGAGTTTCGAGGCCTTTCCCATTTGTCAGGTCAATCGACGTGTTCTTGAGAGAGTTGTCATACGACATTTTGGAAGGAAATAGAGAGAGATGGAGTTCTAAGCAACAGTGGGTTGGATATTTTGGGTGAAAGTAGGGGTGCATACTGTTGCAATTTATAATGTTTATTTATAGTCGTGCTTGTGTTAATAGCCTGAAAACTATCCCAAAATATCATAAATAGATTGTACCAGACTTGTCGGTTCTTGATTTTTCTTGGCCCAAAAAATTCAGGAGGCGCCCCGCTTTATCCAAAAATGAACAGAATCATGCAAATCATGCTGAATTACTCAGTGTCTCTTACTTCCTCCATTAAAAATTAAGTGTCTATAGTAGTACATACTTATCTAGAGTAGTACATACTTATCTAGCTACAATACTACTAGTATACGTATACTCTTCACAAAGTTGGGTCACCAAACTTGATTGATGGTGGTATGGTGTGGGCTTCATCTTTTTCTGCACCGCTGCATCTCAGACTAGAAATATAATCATTGCATGAAAGCTTATACAGGAAGGAAGGAGAAATGGACAGGATAGTGGATGGATGGTGAGAGGGGGGCAAAGGAGAGAGCAAATCTACTACTCCGTACGTAGTAGTATGTGTACTATTACCGAGTGTTACGACCCATCGTAATATGTAAACTTTTTGCCGAAATTAGATAGGAACCATGATCAACTACAGTATGTGTGAAACCATTGGCCTATGGCATTCTGAACCATATTATTTGTACTTTCTTCACAAAAAAACATCACCGTCCTCACTGGGAAAATTGAAATTCTTTTTTTCCTAATTGTTGGAAACTCCCAATGCAACAATGCTTACTACGCCAAGATGCACCCATCTACCAAACTATCGTGGGAACTCTATCAAATTGTAAACTATGATGTCAATATGGCCTTGATGACCTTGGTCGTTCGGGTTGAAATAAACCTGATAGTGTCCATACACATGGTAGGACAATATTGTGAAGCTATTTTTCCAAAACTAATCTAATCCCATGATTACAGTTTTCATGGCACGTGGTGCACAAGACATGATAGGACATCATGAGTAAAACTTTTGTTTTTTGTTTTTTGTTTATTCAATGTGATCAATGTTGAAAACGGATTCAAAATTGCCTCCCCTCCCGATGTTTGGCCGATCTTTTGGATAACCTTCCCTCCTGATGTTTGGGAAGCAAGTGAAAATTTTGAAAACCGAAAAACTTTGAATTTTTGTGCTGCCAAGGACCAAAGTGGTTTCCTTCCTATGTACTCCTCCTCGTCCATACTCCACACCAACGCGCGACTGTCGAACATGCCAAAGACACAGAGCTGCCATACCAAGGCAGATGCGTCCAGCGCCATGCTATGGACGATGGGAGAGAGATTAGCCGGACCGGTGCGCGAGGGGAAAGTGGAGGAGAGATGGAGCATAGGGAAGGAGAGAGAAAACACACGATTTGTTATGCGTGCATAGGTTCTGAAATTTGCTACTACTAGAGTGTACACTGTAAGGCCGCAAAAGTACCTCGCGTCAAAAACCTATCATAACTTTGCTCTGACATGGAACCGCCTTCAACTTCTCTTTGATGCTGCCCTCTTCCCATACCAACGTTTTATTCTCTTAGCATGTACAACGCGTGGACAGAGGTGACCATATGTCTAAGCAAAGAAATATACTACTCCTGCATTGTGTAAAAAAGCACACCTTAATAAGGCTCAGATAGTAAATCGTATGTCATATCATCACTATATAAAATTATAATTGGTAAAGCACAAAAAAATATAAATTTGATTAGCATCTATAAAGTATGAGTGTATATTTGGTTCTTGTAGTTTGTATCATCATGTGTAGAAGTCAAAGATTATTAGCTACCTAACACTTGAAATTTTTGGCAACATGGTCTAGAGAAACGAGGGAGAAGATTCTACTATGATCGAGAAGTGTGTTTGGAGAGGTTTATGCATAGTGCATTCATTGTGTTCAAGACTATCAATAGAATCTTCTATATGATAGAATGGAAAAGAAGATCTAACGGCTAGAAATGCTGGGATTCGCGATTCTTGATCGAACGGTCAACATTCAAAGTTATCCGTATACTATATAGTGGTAAGATAAGATAAGATAAGATAAGATCATGTAGAAGTCAACGATTATTAGCTACAAGGGAGAAGATTCTAGTATGATGGAGAAGTGTGTTTTGAGGTTTGTGCACAGCATTCATTATGCTGAAGATTATCAATAGAATCTTCTAGATGCTAGAACGGAAAAGAAGATCCAACGGCTGGAAACATTGGGATTCATGAGTCTTGATCCAACGGTCAATATTCAAAGTTATTCATACACTATATAGTCGTAAGATAAGATAAGATAAGATATCTCTATCGCTACTACTATAGTGAAGCAGTTTTGAATTGGATCCATAGCACCAATCCTGACCATTGGGCTGTTGGATCCAATGGTTTCAGAGAAGCTGGATTCGTGTTGAATAGTACCTAGAGCAAACTCCACCATGCATCTTCTAGAAACATCATGTCACCACCCCAAAATTTCATAGCACAGTAGACTGTATTCTCTCTACTTATACTACTATAGTGGAGCAGTTTTGAATTGGATCCATAACACTAATCATGACCATTGGGCTGTTAGATCCAATGGTTCAGAGCAACTGGATTCGTGTTGAATAATACTCCCTCCGCCAAAATATAAGGCGCCTAAGGATTAGTCAAAAGTCAACATTTTTTAAGTTTGACCATGATTATACACAAAAATATAAAAATTTAGAGTACTAAATTAATATCAATAGATTCACCATAAAGTATATTTTCTTAATATGTCCATTCAATATTGTAGATGTTGATATTTTCTCTCATCATGTACATCACGTCGATAGAGGTGACCATATGTGTAAGCAAAAAAATATACGTACTACTCTCGCATTGTGTAAGAAAGCACACCTTAATATGGCCTATTACCCGTTCAAAAAAAATAGGCCTACTATATGGCATCCGCTAAGGTTAACCTTATACATAGTGGAAAAAAATAAAGTTATATTTAAGCCTAAGGTGCACCTCAAACTTGTGGGTTGCCCATAGAGAATATAAATATCATTCCCCTCTCTCCCTATTTCCTGTGATCATTTTCAAAAAGGGTTCAAAATTTTCAAGATGCAAAATCTTTTTTTCTTTGAGGAAGATGCAAAATCTTAGCTAGAGGCCGAACCAGTCGTCATCAATTGCGAATGTTCTTTCCTGGTAGGTGGACACTCACACTGGCTACACTGCTTTTACAAGAAGAGATGCACCCATATACCTTCGAAAAGACAATTAATTTAAGAGCAATCTATCATGCTTACTTGTAGCTGAAGTTTGACCTAATTTTAATAAACTGTCAAGATGCAAAATCTTAGCAAGAAGTTGAACTTGTTGTGGATGAGGAAGAGACAAGACAGACTGTGCACCATGGCTGTAGAAGAAATCGATGGAGGATGGATGGTGAGAGCCAGCGAAGGAGAGAGAAAACACAACTTGTTTTGCGTGCATATACTCCTACTAGTAGTAGGTCCATACATTTACTACTATTGGAGTGTACCCTGTACCTCGTGTCAGCAGCCCATCATAGCTTTTCTCTGACATCGCACCACCTTCAAGTCCTCTTCTGTGCTGATCTTGCGCTGCTTTTTTTGAAAGTCTTGCGCTGCCTCCCTTACTTGTGTAGCAGAGTTGGCTAGGAAGTTTTAAAATTTGCAAAACACGGGAATATCGAGAATGTTCTTTCCTGAAAGTTGGCAAAATCACACCGACGACATCGTTTACTAAAAGAAGATGCACCCATCTACCTTCGAAAAAACAATTAATCCAAGAGCAATCTATCATGCTACTTGTAGCTCAAATTTGACCTAATTTTGTTAAGTTGTCAAGATGCAATTTCTTAGCAAGAAGTTGAACGTGTTGTCAAAATTTTAGGACCTTTTATTTACTATATTTATGAATGAAAAACAAATTATGTTTTCTCTCTCCTTTTTCACTAACTCATCACCATCCACGCACACCCCTGTCGGCTAATCTTTCCCTCGTCCACAATGTGGCGTTGCCCACGTGCGTCGACCTACCTTGTCGTTACATTTCACACCCTACACAGAGGAAGCACCAATCACACCCCCTGTCATGTTGGTTTGAAAGTGTGAGGAGCTTTTTTGTGTGAAGAGAGTACAATAGTATGAATGGTATGGCTCAGTTTCTCGCTCAAGAAGGACCCACCTGCTTTTCCTTGCTTAACTTTAGGGCCCTTTGTGCTTAATTTATGGACCTCTACATGTAATTTTCTCTTTTTTGAGATCTTCGATCTAAACCATACTCCCACCGATCGTGTCAAATTTTAACTACAAGTAAGCACGATAGATAGTTTCCTCTTAAAATTTTCCAAAAAACTTTTGAAGCTAACCAGGAATTTAGTACATCGAAAACGACCAAAAAGTTTTTTCAAAAATTTTCCAAAGCAACCTCAATTTACTTATAGTTCAAACTTGACCTAATTTCGATAAATTGGCACATAGTCTCATTCAAGTCGACAGAGTTAGCTAGGAATTTTTAAAATTCGCAAAACATGGGAAAATCAAGAATGTTCTTTCCTGATAGTTGGAAGCTCACACCGAGGACATCGTTTAGTAAAAGGAGATGCACCCACCATCTACCTTTGAAAAGACAATTATTCCAAGAGCTATCTATCACGCTTACTTGTAGCTAAAGTTTGCCCTAATTTCAGTAAGTTGTCAATATGTAGAGTCTTAGCAAGAAGTTGAACCTCTTGTCAAAATTTCAGGACCTTTACTATATACTAGTAAGTTGCACGTGCCTTGCACACGATACTCGGATAGTAGATGTATGACATATCTATATACAATTATAATTGGTAAAGCAGAAAAAATATATAAATTTGATCAACAACTATAAAGTATGGGTGTATATATTTGGTCCTTGTACTTTGTATCATCATGTAGAAGTACAATATTATTAGCTACCTAACACATGAAATTTTTGATAACATGGTCTAGAGAAACATGGGAGAAGATTCTAGTATGATGGATAAGTGTGTTTTGAGGTTGTGCATAGCATTCATTATGCCGAAGACTATCAGTAGAATCTTTTAGATGATATGATGGAAAAGAAGATCCAACGGCTTGAAAAGCTGGGATTCACGAGTCTTGATCCAACGGTCAACATTCAAAGTTATTCGTACACTATATAGTGGTTTGTAATGAAGACTATCAATAGAATCTTCAAGGTGCTAGAATGGAAAAGAAGATCCAATGGCCAGAAATGTTGGGTCACGAGTCCTGATCCAACGGTCAACATTCAAAGTTGTTTGTACACTATATAGTGGTAAGATCATGTAGAAGTCAACAATTATTAGCTACTAGTAAGTTGCACGTGAGACTTGGATAGTAGACATATGGATATCATCACTATATATAATTATAATTGGTAAAGCACAAAAAATATAAATTTGATCAACATCTATAAAGTATGGGTGTATATTTAGTCCTTGTACTTTGTATCATCATGTAGAATTCAAAGATTACTTAGCTACCTAACACAGGAAATTTTTGATGACATGCTCTAGAGAAACGAGGGAGAAGCTTCTAGTATGATGGAGAGCTGTGTTTTAAGGTTTGTGCATAGCATTCATTATGTCGAAGACTATCAATAGATTCTTCTAGAAGCTAGAATGGAAAAGAAGATCCAATAGCTAGAAACGCTGGGATTCACGAGTCTTGATCCAACAGTCAACATTCAAAGTTATGCGTACACTATATAGTGGTAAGATATGCACACAAAACAAGCTATGTTTTCTCTCTCCTTCACACCGCCCCATCACCATCCACACACACCCCGACCGACTGACCTCTCCATCGTCCACAGCATGGTGCTTCCCACGTGTGTCGACCTGCCTTGTCGTTACATTTCACACCCTGCAAAGAGGAAGCACCAAGCACACCCCAGCACGCTCGTTCGAAAGTGTGATGAGTGTTTTTGTGTGTGTGTGAAGCAAGTACACTAGTACAAAGGGTATATGGCTAAGTTGCTCTCTCGGGAAGGACCAGACTGCTTTTCCTTGCTTAACTTTAGAGCCCTTTATGCTAAATTTATGGACCTCTATGTAATTTTTTTAGGTCTTCGATGCAAATCGTACTTTTCCCACCATCCATATCAAATTTTAACTGCTAGTAAGCGCGGTAGATAGATTCCTCTTAAAATGTCCCAACAAACTTTTGAAGCTCTAACCAGGAATTCAGTACATCAAAAACCACCAAAAGATTTTTCGTGGAACTTCCAAAGCAATCTATAATTTACTTGTAGTTCAAATTTGACCTAATTTTGATAAATTGACATATAGTCTCATTCAAGTCGACAGAGTTAGCTAGGAAGTTTTAAAATTCGCAAAAATGGGAAGATTGAGAATGTTCTTTCCTGATAGTTGGAAACTCACACCTAGAACATCGTTTATTAAAATAAGATGCACCCATCTACCTTCGACAAGACAACTAATCCAAGAGTTATCTATCACACGCTTACTTCTATCTCAAGTTTGACCTAATATAATTTCATTAAGTTGTCAAGATGTAGAATCTTAGCAAGAAGTTGAACCTATTGTCAAAATTTCGGGAGCTTTACTATATATATGCACACAAAACAAGTTCTGTTTTCTCTCTCCTTTCCTGCCTCATCACCATCCACACACACCCTGCTGGCCCGCTGATCTCTCGTCTACAACATGGCGCTGCTCACGTGTGTCGACCTGCATTGTTGTTCCATTTCACACTCTGCAAAGATGAAGCACCAAGCACACCCCTAGCATGCTGGTTCGAAAGTGTGAGGAGCATTTTGTGTGTTTGTGTGTAGAAAATACAATAGTAAGAAGGGTATGGCTCAGTTTCTCGCTCGAGAAGGACCCGAGTGCTTTTCCTTGCTTAACGCTAGGGCCCTTTGAGCTAAGTTTATGGACCACTATGTAAGTTTCTCTTTTTTGAGGTCTTCGATGTAAACCGTACTCCCACTGACCGTGTAAAAATTTTAACTACAAGTAAGCACAATAGATAGATTGCTCTTAAAATTTTCCAAATACTTTTTTGGCTAACCAGGAATTCAGTAGTACATCGAAAGCTTTTTCTTAAAACCTGCCAGCTTATAGACAAATTCTGCCACCATAGGTGATGCCCTAATACTAGTATGAAAATAGAAGCTGACGTGATGAGAAAGTACCGCGCTAGGAAGTGACATTTTTAACTTATTGCACAAGGGCGCATTTACACGCATTCACGCTTAGCTAGCGTCCTTGATGCAGCCACTTCTTACAGAAGAAGAAAAGAAAAAACCTCTTTTAAAGAGCCATCCTATCTTCCCCATATCAGTTTAGTTTATCCCACTCGCCGACGCCGCCTGGCCGCATCTCAGGCGCGTTCTTCACACATTTTACTCCCCATCTTGCACGCTGCATCACTCCCCTCTCCTCCAAAAACCACCAATAACTCTACATAGATCCACCCTCGCCCCCAATCCATTCAGACGGGATGGCAGATTCGAGGTGCAACCCGTGGCACTGCGGCTGGAGCAAGGTTGGCGACACCGTCTTCAACAAAATCACTATGCGTCTTGACACTATCAGTGCTGTTAGGCTGGCTGCATGCTCCAAGGAGTTGTACCGCCAGGTCGCCGGCGGAAAAGGTAGCAGGTGCCCCAACGACCACTGTTGTTCAATGGTCTCCTACAATGACGTCTATGAGCACAAGATCTAGTGCTGCTACGCCCCGTGCGCAGCCTGCACGGAGTGAGGATGCGAGTTCGTCAACCGGCCATTGACTTTACACGAGCTCTTTGACCACTTGAAACTTGCCCACAAGATGTACTATTTTCCCCAAGTGACCTACTCCAAGAAGTACTGGTACCCGACTAACCGGGTGCACACACCAGAGATCATCGACATCGGGAAAGAGGGCACGGAGTTCGCCACCCTAATTGGAGGGTACACCACGGACATCTTCCTATCTGTCAGGTACGTCAGGCCGGTGGCGTGGGAATCGCCGCGATACAAGGTGATGTTATGGTTCCTTCCATCATGGAATAAGCTCCATTCGGTCGAAATGGTAGCAACATATGAGCAGACGAGTAGGCCTTCGTTGGCTAAAGTGGCGCTGAAAGGGCGCATGTCGTACCTATCGAAACCGAGGCGTTACCTAAAAGCTTCTCAAGATGTTGTCGGAATTCCCCCTGGATTACAAGAATATCAACCAAGAGTGAGTTAACACATATAAATCTTCTTGTGATGATCCTAATATGAATATATGTAATGTCGTACTAATTAATTACTTTATATTGGTGACAGACCCAATTGGTATGGGCTGTCCAGCCAAATATGTCTTCATGTTCAATGCTCACTGATGCAGTCCAATGGAACTGCGTGGTGCCTGGCTGCGAGTTCGCCGCAATTCCGTTTGTGCTTCACTCCCACCTCTGAGAAGCCCATGCCAGGAGGTTGCGCATTTTACAGTATGGTAGGAAAGGCAGGTACATCTCTAAGCCGGCGCCAGCACTGGGCTCGCAAAATGTAGATATTGGGCTAACCGGGTTCGATGACACGGTGTTCTGCGTGCTATTCGATGGGCGCGACGATGTCATCTTGATATCTGTCGTGTGTGTTAGGCCGGCGGCACGCGTGTCGTCGTGGTTCATGGTGAAGTTGAGGTCTGCACATCCAAATGGCTTGTGTGAGAAGGTATTCTATGCGAATTCTAAAGTCACTTTCTCTTTGTCGATTTTTCGGTCTAATCTGGTCGCTCGTCGTCGGAATCGACCATCGGAGTTCACCGTGGAATACAAGCTTCGTATCGATAAGATTATTACTGTAGATGCAGAGGCGGGATATGTGGGAGACTTCTAAACTAACTCTAAACTAAGTGGGATAAGCGGGATAAGTGAGATTTGTTAAATCCTACTTGTCCCACTTCTCCCACTTAGTTTAGAGTTAGTGTAGGGGTCTAAAATTAAGGATCCTGCATGTCCCATTTGTCCCACTTCTACATCCCTATTTCTTAACGATTAACCTATCTTTATCTTCTTGTGATGATCCTAACTTAAACACATGTACTCCTCGACCAGATTTTTCTTACCATTTTGGGACATGTGGTTCCTAGCTTAAGGTAGTTCTGAGTATTTTGTATGGAATTCTGTTACTGCTAATCTATTTTGTAGTAGGAGTAACACCTATGTACTTGTCATGGTGGTGTCACGGCAGATGCCATGTATAGGCAGAAGGTGGGGACTAATATGCACTAGGGGAATCCAAGGAGGGATAGCGAAGTGATTCTCCACACCAAAACTCGTATTGATTTTCTTCCAAGGTTAAAAGTGCTCCTAGAGCTGTATTGGCGAGAGGAGGAAGACGAGGCTCTCTTACTCTCACCCACAGACCTCACCTCAAACCCTAGACCTTAACAGAATTGTCCAGAGAATAAAATCCAACCCCCTCTACTGAAGCCCTTGCCCCCCTTTTATAGGGGAGGCTCGGTTTCAACCTAGGGCATACGTGGAGGCATATTCCTAAGAATATGCCCCCTCCCAAAGTGGCAAACCGACCGGGGTGCTTTTTCTCCCTCGTCAGCTACGCTTGAGCTACGTGAGCCACGGCGGCGCCCTCGTCAGCTGACACGGGCGTCATCACGCTTGTCGGCCACGCCCCGGTGGTCCAGTCCTTGCTCGCTTCGCTCAGGCAGTGCGTACCGGGGCTCCTTTTGACCAGCGAGATTCCTTCCTTCTCCTAGAAGGTTACTGCGACCCGGACGATGGTTCATCCAGCCACACCCTTTTCCTGCATACAGGTTAGACATACGCTTCTGACTCACCGCTTAAGTCGGATTAGGGCTAGTTAGGCGAATGCCCCAGGTCCGGATTACCCCATGACTCGGCCTGCCTTGAGGTGACCCGGCCAGTACTTGCTTTGATCTTGCCGGACCTTGGCTAACTCGGCCTTTCATACCACGGCGTGACCCTACCCGGGGGTATCCCCCCAACATTAGTCCCCGAAGCTGGTGCGGTCTTAGCCGCCTTGGCCGCTAAGGCCACACCAGGTTCCATCTCGTGCTCCTGGTGCTGTTTGCCGAATTACCTATGTACCTCGGACGGCCTGGATTTACGTTCCCTTCGCACGTTGCAAGTTTTCGCTTGCCGGCCGGGTTACCATAGCTCTATCCGGGTCTTACTTCCTTCTTTCGTACGCTAGCCCATGTGAAGGGTAATCATTGTGTTGTCTTATTTTAAGGGACGGTACAGTAATCGCCGCAGCATCTGTCAGTCATCACTGTGCGCGGGTCACGTCACGCCTGCCCCCTCGTTTACCGCATCAGTGCGTCACGTCCCAGGATTCTTTCCGCCCTGAGACCTTCCGTGTGGCTCCTTACTGATTGGTCCGGACGGGTAATACACGGCCACAGCACGTGGCTGGTCCACAGGGCGCGATCCCACTCACCGCTTACGTGGGTGGTTAAATAGAGGAGGGGTGCGTTCCTTAGGATTTTTCCCCTCCGCATGCCTCTGCCCGCTGCTACTCTCCTTCGTCTTCCTTGCGACTGCGCCGCCGCCAGCACTGCCAAAAAACAGCATCGCCGCCGCACTTCTCCGTTTCACCTCTACGTCTCCATCACTGCGACGTCAATCTCCCGCTACGGGTCCTCGCCAATCCAAGCCGCTGTCCCCCGCCGCCTCCAGCGCCAGCGAGGGCTTCGAGGAGCAGATGACTGAAGAAGAGCTTGCCATTGCTGAGCAAGAGATGGAGGAGGACGCCGCCGCTGCGGACCGCGGCGCATGGGCCGGCTCCTGGGTCTGCCAGGACGATCTGGATTGGCTCTACCGGACCAGACGCCTCCCTGCCGGCGTCGCCGCTCGCCTCGCCTCTGCCGAGCTAGCTCCTTCGCCCAACCTCGAGGAGTTCGTTGTGTTCCCGTCTCATTTTCAGCGGGGCTTCGGACTCCTAGTGAGTGATTTCTTCCATGATTGGCTCAGCACCTACCATCTCCAGCCGCACCATCTTCCAGCCAATGCCATTACTTCCCTCTCTGCTTTCACCTCTCCAGGCCCACAAAGGAGCTGTGGATCCGGTGTTTTGCCCTTCGCCGCAATGTTATCCCCGACATTCACACTGACCCGAAGGACAATCGGCTCACGCAGTTCGGAGCAGCCTCCATCTCACCCCGGAGGTTTTATGTTTTCCCTCGGGTCACAGGGCTAGAATCCTGCAAAGGTTGGGCCCGGATGTTCTTTTATGTCCGGAACATAGGCACCGAATATTTGATCCAGTTGCTTCCCTATACCCCGGGTCCGCCGAACCCGGATCTGTGGGACGCCGTTCCGAAGAAACCTACGGCCCTGGCCAACCAAGTGAGTAAGAGGTTCGCGGAGCTGAAGGAGCTCGGGTTGCGCAACGAGGATGCGATGATAACTTTCGTGCGCAACCGAATCTCCCCTCTCCAGAAGCGCACCCACAAGGTGTGCCATATGAGCTACGACCGCCATCCCAACCGGACTTCATCTTTCGAGCTGAACAATACGGAGATCTTCTGCCGGGTTAAGGCTCTTTTCACCACTCAGAAGGATTTCTCCTCTGACTGGCCTTGGGGGATTGAGCATTTCTGCCGTGACCGGCTTCCTCCCATGGTAAGTTTCATGTAGCAAACTTACCCCAGACCAGTTACTTGTCTATTATTGTTGCATTTTTGATTCGTCTGTTTACTCTTTTCCTCAGCTATTCCTTCAGCAAACGCTCGAGGACGGCACTGATCCGACCCTTAAGTGGGCACCGGACCGGGAGACTTTGGACGTGGAGGAGCCGGACCAAGAGATGTTTCTCCCCATGACTGACGCCACGAAACGACCCACGGGTAACTTCTCTTCTGCCAGAGATTGGCTCGATGATGAAGATTACTCGGATATCGAGATAATTGAACCGTTTGAGGCTGTCCCCTTTCTTTTGCTTTTCCGCCATCAGCTCGCGCCGGTGGCCATATCCACGAGGATCCTCCCCTTTCCACAGGCGAGCCAGTTCCGGTGGCGCCGAAGAAAAAGCGCTCGTCCTCCGCAAGCTCTTCCTCCGGACCTTCCGAGCCCGTTAAAAGGCGAAAGAAGGCCCCAGCACGAAGAGCTCGGAATCCCAGAGCAGCCGAAACCTCGGATGCGTAAGTCCTTCTTTCTTTTGTAACTCGTTCTTCCTTACTTCGTCGTAACTTTCCTTCTGACGTTACCTAATCTCACAGGGCTCCGGTGGAGGTCCCTCAGAGTGGGTCTAGTATCTCATCGCCTCTCCGGGCCAGCCCCTCGCCCCGTCGTGACGACGAGTCACGTCCGCTGAGCCCCATTCCGGAAAGCTCGGCGGCCGCTCCGAATCATCCTGGGGCGGGGGAAACTGGCCCAACCAGAACAACGGCAGCTACTACCTCGGCGACGCCACAACCAGCAGCCACTAAAGCTACTTCGACTCCAACATCTGTTCCAGTACCAGCAGCCAAAACAGCACCAACTCCAGCCTCGTCAGCAGCACCAACCCCGGCAGCGAAAACGTCAGCGCCGGCACCAAGTCCAGCAACAAAAGTAGCAGCGCCCAGTTCCTCTGCATCTTCCGAGTCCTCCCAACCTTGGCAGGGGAAAACCGCTGCTACGGCTTCTTCTTCCCAGCAAGCCAAGGGTAAGAAGACTCAAGACGTTACCAAGCCCAGCACTGCCGAGCCTGGGCAACGTATCCTTGAGTCCATGCTCCCCAAGAAGACACCAGCGGCAAAGGACGCGTTTGCCGAGCCAACTGAGTCTCAGCAGTTGGTTCTGCATACCAGCCCCGCCCTTGCCTCGGTGGAGAGGAAGGAAGCACACGCTAAGGGTTTGGTGACGCCACATATGCCCTCAGGCGAACGGTACCCCCCAAGCCTGATGGAGTTCGTCATGAACTGGAACAAGGCCGAGGTAATCCACGAATCTGATCAAGTGAATACCGCCGCCAAGGCCATTAACCTCGCTGGACGGATGATGGAGGTACGCCGTTTCTCCTTCGTAAATTGTAGATAATAACCATTAGTCCCCGAGCCTCCGGGGGAGTAACTTGTTACTCGGCCGGATGCTTTTTTATAGAATTAACGTAGCTCCATAATAATTTCGAACATGCACACACCTAGAGCCGGGTTAAGTTCCACTTGGCCCGGATCTTAGTACACTTCGAACATGCACACACCTAGAGCCGGGTTAAGTTCCACTTGGCCCGGATCTTAGTACACTTCAAACATGCACTCACCTAGAGCCGGGTTAAGTTCCACTTGGCCCGGATTTTAGTACACTTCAAACATGCACACACCTAGAGCCGGGTTAAGTTCCACTTGGCTCGGATCTTAGTACATTTCGAACATGCACACACCTAGAGCCGGGTTAAGTTCCACTTGGCCCGGATCTTAGTACACTTCGAACATGCACTCACCTAGAGCCGGGTTAAGTTCCACTTGGCCTGGATCTTAGTACACTTCGAACATGCACACACCTAGAGCCGGGTTAAGTTCCACTTGGCCCGGATCTTAGTACACTTCGAACATGCACTCACCTAGAGCCGGGTTAAGTTCCACTTGGCCCGGATCTTAATACACTTCAAACATGCACATAGCTTACTTAAGTTTCTGTATCTTTTTCAGGTGACCACCAACCGCCGAAGTGCCGAATTCCAGCGCTTGTTGGATACACATAAAAATCTTCGCACGAAACAGGCTCCACTCATCGCTGAGTATGAGAAAAGGGGTAAATTTATTTCTCACTCCTTTCCTCATTTTTCTTCCACTTTACTTGCCGAATGAATCTGATTGTTCAGTTCCCGCAACTGGGGTGGAAGCTAAAAACAAAATAATGCAAAAGAACTTGGAGAAGATCAAGGGTACGTCCTTCTTATCTGTTCCTACTGTGCTTCTCATCCTTTTACCTCCTTGGCTCGGCAAATATTCATACCTCGGCTCTGTCGGGCCAACACACGGTTTCAGCATTGCTTGAAGAAAGTGTGCATGTGCCTGACATGATGCTGCATTTTCTCGAACAAGCAGGACAACATCAAGCCGAGTTGAAGAAGAAAGATGATGAGCTCGCCCTCCTCCGGACCAAAGATGACGACATAGCCAAGCTCAAAGCTGAAATGGCTAAGATGAAGGCGCAGCACCAAACCGAGCTGAAAAGGGTTGGCCAGGACTTCACCGAGGAATGCGAGCGCCTCAAACTCCAAAGTGCTAAGGATCGCGAGCTCCTACAGAAAGCCGAGGTCAAACTTGGGTCGGCAAATGCTGAGCTCGAGCAGCTTCGGAAAAGGCGTGATGCTTGCATCAAGGAGCTGACCCGGATTCACAGTCACATCTCTCGTAACTTCTTTTCCTTTATCCGCCTTACTTCTCCGGGTTATGTCTCATGTCTTATTTTGTCAACTTTGTCCTTTGCCTTGTTTCCCAGGCCACTTTCTAGAGGGTACTGCCATTGCAAGTGCTGCTGTTGCCAATTTCCGCCGAGAGAGAGGTACTCTGGTCACTGCTGAGGGTGACCGCATTCCCTTTGACATGGAGGACCTGTTGGTCAGCCTGTCATCTCGCGTGGAAATTATCAAGAACTACGGCCGAGACCTCCTCGATGTTTCAGTCCGGATCTTCAACGCCTTCTGGCCCACCGATGACGCTTCGGAGAGAGTCACGCAGCTCGCTGAAAAGCTTTCAGAAGTTGAGACCCAGCTCGACCTCTGGCGAGAATCCGCTGGCCGCGCTGCTGCCAATACCGTCCTTCACCACGTTTTGACGTGGTACGAAAAGATAGATCTCAGCCTCCTCACACGGCTGCGCACCGGGTCCAAATGGACAGATGACCCGGAGTGGGTAGCTCGGCGCCAGGCTTGCGCCCACAGCCTCATTGAATATGCCCCCATTCATGAATGGACTGAGGGTCCGAGCTTCCTGGAAGCCGCAGGCAAAGAGGAAGTTGAGAACATTGAAGATGACTCGGGTGAATCCGAGGAGGACACTGCCTCGGATATCGAAGAGGGCGATGATGATGCCGAACTCCATCCTGCTGCTCCTAAGTAAAAACACTTGAAAATTCATGAGATCCCCGGTATGCCGGGTGGAATTGTATTCCAAATACATGTGATATTTTGCTACTGAGTACTTATGCCGGATTAACGTCGGCGTAGTCCCCAAGTTTCTTTTTCTTGTTCGTTCAATCTTTTGGCTCGGGTCGTGTCTACCTTGATTCGGTTTTACTACTTACGAATCCGAGCCTAAAAAAATGTCTTAACAATACTGAGAAATTTTTAGACTTAGCTCGAAAATAAATACGGGATTAGTCCGGAAAATAAACGTCGGCTCGAATAAATTCTTTTCCTTAGTCGTTTTTCATGTGCTACGCAATTCCAAACTTGTTCTCTTGCTTGCCATGAAGCCAATTCTTGTTGGACAGCAGCAAGTCGAAGAGTTGGGTTTTTGGTGCTCACACACTATTAATCCGCGCTAAGTAGAATAACCTATTCCAGCCGACGCACAAATACCAAAAGACAACAAATATTATTAAGGCAGTCCCCGAGTTACTGCTCGAGGTGCCAACATTTCATTGATACATACCGACATATGAGATAACCCGGATACATACACTTCTTTGCTAAGTGTAGAAAGGACGAAGGAGAGCTACATTCCATGGACGCTTGGATCCCTCACCAGATCTGTCCGCCTTGTTCTTTTCCTATGGCTTTGCATCTATAAGATAATAAGAATCATTGTGCAATGCTTTGCTCACGATGAATGGCCCTTCCCATGGGGGGGATAATTTATGCATTCCAGTAGTGCGTTGTACCAACCGAAGCACCAGATCGCCTTCCCGAAAGACTCGGGGGCACACTTTCCGGCTATGATAGCGTTGGAGATTTTGCTGATATATGGCGGATCTGGACAGTGCTAATTCTCTCGCTTCTTCCAGCAGATCAACATCATTTTGCCGGGCTTCTTGCACTTCGGCTTCTGTGTATTGGGTGACTCTGGGCGAATCATGCTCTATGTCGGCTGGTAATACAGCTTCTGCCCCATATACCAGAAAAAATGGCGTATAGCCTGTTGATCGATTCGGAGTTGTTCTTAAACTCCACAGTACCGCTGGTAATTCTTCTATCCAGCACCCCGCTGATCTTTGCAGCGGCTCAATGATCCGGGGTTTTATCCCGGATAACACTAATCCGTTGGATCTTTCCACTTGCCCATTCGATGCGGGGTGGGCTACCGAAGCTACGTCAAGTCGGATCCTTTTATCCGGCAGAAACGAGCAAATGCTCCTTCCGCAAAATTTGTGCCATTATCAGTTATGATACTGTGTGGATAACCGTACCTCAAGATGATATCTTTGAGAAAAGTTACGGCCGTAGCTCCATCACATTTTCTTATAGGCTTTACCTCGATCCACTTCGTAAACTTGTCCACCATTACCAAAATGTGAGTCATGTTTCCTCTTGCTAGTTTGAACGGGCCCACCATATCCAGGCACCATACGGCAAATGGCCAAGTGATTGGGATGGTCTTGAGTTCCGACATTGGCATATGCGTCTTTGTGGCGTACCTCTGACAACCATTACATTTTCTCACCAGATCTTCTGGTTGCTCTAAGGCGTTTGGCCAGTAGAATCCGTGTCGGAAAGCTTTCGCTACCAAGGCTCAGGATGAGGCGTGATGCCTGCACTCCCCTTGATGTATATCTCGGATGATTTCAAGCCCTTCGTCCAGGTCAACACACCGCTGGAGGACATTGGTCACACTTCTTTTGTATTACTTGGAATTGATGATCGTGTAAGCCTTTGCCCTCCTCTATGTTTGCCTGGACAACACCTCCTCAGTGGGTAACGTTCCATCTTTCAGGAATTGAAATATAGGCAGTGCCCAAGCCGGTATTGGTCGCATGGGGAACACGTCCTCCTCTATCTCCATATGATCCACCGGCATAACTTCAACCGGACTACGCTGAGCAGTCCCCGGGTTTTGCGAAGCAGTCCCCGGGTTTGCCGAAACAGTCCCCGGGTTTTGCGCACCACTCCCCGTGTCAACGTCCATGGGCGCTGCTCCGGACTCTGTGTCCTCCGGGACGTAGATGGACTCGGATTCCGGGGATGGTCTGATGGATGGTTTATTGAGGTGCTCTAATGCTACACCCGGAGGAATTGCTTGTCTGGTTGACCCGAGCTTCGACAGCATGTCGGCAGCCTCATTTTCCACCCGGGGTACGTGATGAAATTCGCATCCCTCAAAGTAACCAGAAATCTTCTATACTTGAAATCTTTATAGTGCCATGTTTGGATCAAGAGCGTCCCATACTCCGGACACTTGCTACACCACTAAATCCGAGTCGCCAAAGCATATAATCCAACGTATACCAATTTCCTTTGCTACCTTGAGCCCATTCACAAGTGCTTCGTACTCAGCGACATTATTTGATGCGGATCTGCAGCACGTATTTCAACTGGTCCTTCTTTGGCGACGTGAGTACGACTCCGGCACCTAGCCCGGTTTTGGTTTTTGATCCGTCAAAGTGCATCCGCCAATAGTTCGGATCTAGAAGTGGTGGTTCGTACTGTACCTCGGCCCAGTCCACGAAAAAGACTGGCACAGCCTGAGACTTTATGGCTTCTCTCCGGTCATACTGCAGGGCGTAAGGAGCTAGCTCAATTGCCCATTTTGCAATCCTGCCGCTTGCATCCTTGTTACTCATTATCTCGGATATAGGGGCCTCACATATGACCCGGATGGGATGCTCTTCAAAGTAATGCTTCAATTTCTTGGCGGCCATGTACACGCCATACGCCACTTTTTGATAGCGTGGGTAGTTCTGCTTTGAGGTTGACAACACTTCACTCAAATAATACACCGGCCTTTGCACTGACTTACCTTCCTCATCACGCTCCACCACTATCACTGCACTTACAACTCGGTTGGTTGCGGCTATATAGAGAAACATTGGCTCTTTTGATAGTGGGGAGGCTAGCACTGGCGCCGTGGCTAACATTTTCTTTAGGTGGGTAAAGGCCTCATCCGCCTGTGGCGTCCAAATGAACTTATCCGACTTTTTCATGAGTTGATAGAGAGGCAATGCCTTTTCTCCTAACCGACATACAAACCGACTTAACGAGGCCAGGCAACCTGTAAACTTCTGGACATCGTTAAGACATTTCGGCAGTTCCATTCATTCGATGGCTCGGATCTTGGTTGGATTAACTTCGATACCTCGGCTGGAAACCAGAAAGCCGAGCAATTTTCCAGCCGGGACACCGAAGGTGCATTTTTCCAGGTTAAGTTTCATTCGGAACCTCCTTAGGTTTGCGAACGTTTGCCTGATATCGTCAAGGAGCGTTTTGCTTTCCTTGGTCTTGATAACCACATCATCCACATATACCTGTACATTTTGACCTATTTGGTCATGCAAACATTTTTGCATACATCTCTGGTACGTTGCCCCTGCATTACGTAAACCAAACGGCATGGTGCAATAGGAATAAGCCCCATACGGGGTAATAAACGCAGTCTTTATTTGATCATCCGGATTCAAAGGTATCTGGTGGAAACCGGAGTAAGCATTGATGAATGACAACAGTTCACATCCCGCAGTTGAGTTTATGACCTGATCTATTCTTGGCAGCGGGAATGGATCTTTCGGACACGCCTTGTTCAGGTTCGTGTAGTCGATACACATGCGCCAAACCACTGCCACGTTCGGATCATCTTTCTTCTTTTCCACCAGCACCGGATTAGACAGCCAATCCAGGCAAAGAACTTCCATGATAAATCCTGCAGCTAGCAACCGAGATATCTCATCCCCAATGACTTTTCTCCTATCTTCGGCGAAGCGGTGGAGAGGTTGCTTCACTGGCTTAGCTCTGGGTCTCACATTTAAGGAGTGCTCGGCCAACTCCCTCGGAACACCTTGCAAGTCCTGTCTGGACCAAGCAAAAATGTCCCGATTCGCACGGAGGAAGCTGACGAGCTCGCTTTCCTATTTATCACTTAGCCCGACACCAATTGTTACAGTGCGCTCTGAGAACATGTCATCAATAGGAACCTTGTTGGTATCTTTCGTGGCCTGGAAGGAGACAGTTCCATGGGGGTTACTCAGCGCCGGCATACACCGTTGGGCGGGCTGAGCCAACGCAGCCACCTCTTGAATTTTCCTTTTTTCCTGTGCGATCACAAGTGACTCGGCTAAGTTTGATCCGGCCGACGCACACTCCATCGAACACCGGAAGTCCCCAGCAATTGTAATTACTCCGTTTGGTCTGGGAAATTTCATTTTCAAATAGCTTATATGACAACTTGCCATGAACTTGTTCAGCGCTGGCCTTCCGAGCAATGCGTGATACGCGCTTTCCAAGTTCACTACTTCGAACTCCAGATTTTCAGTTCCGCAATTGTCCCTCGTGCCGAACAAGACGTCGACTCGGACCTTGCCTATGGGCTCGCAAGAAATGTCGGGCACAATGCCATGGAAAGTTGTCCTCGTGGCCTGGAGCATGTTCTCCGAGATACCCAACTTGTGCATTGTGTCCGCGTACATGATATTTATGCTACTGCCATTGTCGATCAGTACCTTTAAGAATCTTACGTTAATGTTAGGCCCAATGAATGTAGGATCTAGCACCAATGCATACGAACCAGGGCTCGGCATGAGCTTGGGGTGATCCCTAATGCTCCAAGTGATTTCCTGATCGGACCAAGGCATGTACCTCGTCACTGCCGGCATTACCGCATTCACCTCCATATGCCTATGCTGCAAGCTTTTTCTATCAGTTTCCTCTGTGGTGAATACATAGTAGCTCTGTGATGCTCCCTGTATTCGTTTCTCCCCTCATTTCCGGGGTGCCTCTGATCCGGCTGCTGCTGATTTTCTACTTGGTGCACTGCATCCCTTCTTTCATTGTTATCATACCTCGGCGGAGGGGGAGGCAACATCAGCTGTTGCGTGTTCGCTCCGGAGAGCAATTGCTGCCGGGGTAACTCCTGCCGAGGCTGATCATTCCGGGGTGCCTGAGCATTCCCCGAACCACCTTGCTCGATCTTTCGCATCCACTCGCATTGCCTCGTCGTATGACCCGCTGGGTTGTTCGGATTTGGCGTGTGAAACTTACACGGCTGGTCCAACATCGACTCGTAAGTATACCTCGGACGGTCTTTCCTTTCTTGCCATTACTTCTTTTGCTCTGGTGTCCAAGTTTTCTTCCCATCATTCCTTGGGGTCCATTGACCTCCAGTTTTCTGGCGCTGACTACCCCCTGCTCCAGGTTGATCTTGACTCACGGCCGCTACTTGGTGCGAACCGTACCGATGGTCCCGTCGATCATCTCTCCTTTTTCCTCTATAATCATTTCTCCGGGATGATCCGGATCCATACCTCTGATAGTACTCATCGCTTGACTCGTTCGATGTGAGCCTTGGTTGGGTCGGGTCACCCAATGCATACGAATCTGCGATCCGGATCATCTCTGCCAACGTTGCCGGCATTTTCTGTTGCAACTTCATCCATAACTCGCTTCCATACCTGCACCCCTGTGCAAACCATGCTATGGCCTGTGATTCTATCACGCCCTCACACGAATTTCTCACGGTACACCACCGGGTCAAGAACTCCCGGTCCGTCTCATTGGGTCGCTGTTTGCACATAGCTAGGGTCTGTGGCCTATTTGGCCTTTGATACGTACTCGAAAAATTGCTGATGAACATCTCCTCGAAATCAATCCAGCAGTTGATGCTTCCTGGCGGCAAATTGTTCAACCATACCCTTGCCGGGCCTTCCAACATCTGGGGTACATATCGTATGGCCCATCTCAGGTTGCCTGTGGCAATTTTTACAGCAGTAGCATAGTTTATCAGCCAATCCTCTGGCTTGGTACTACCATCATAGGTCTTGGTCCCCCTGGGCAATTGAAAGTTCGGGACCGGTGGCTCTTTCATGATCCGGGGTCCAAAACATGCTGGACCCGGTGGACCCTGACATTCTATCTGTTCCGACCTATATAGTCGATCCAGTTTCAACCTCGCGTCGTCCGGCATCAAGTCCCTGCTTCCCAGTCTCGAACCTATCACATGATAGTCCCGTCTCGGATATCCCGCATTCGCCATCTCCGAATCACCGTCATTATACCGGTTTTGCTCGTGCGGTGCGCCTTTCTGTTGGATACCTCGGCCGGCACTATGCTCTTGCCTTGGCATGTTCCGCTGCTGCCCGGCATTGCCGTTGACAATGTTCCTCCGACCGGGATTGCCTTGGTCATGGTTACCTCGGCCAGCTTCGCCTCAGCTCACACTCCGTTGATCATCATTTTTCCGCGCTTCTTTTTCTTTCCCCGCCTGTGTCGGGTCATACGGGACAATCTGTTTGTTCCGTCTGGCCGAGGTTACCACCTCCTCTCTCCTTGGATCGCCATGAGGGGACAACGCAGCTCCAGCGGATTTCTCCGGGTTACCCATCGCCGAATGTTCTATCTTGGAGGCCCCATCTCTCTCCGGGTTCGCCCTGAGCAGTTCCTCGTTTTGCCTGTTCGCAATCCGAACCAGCTCGTTAACTCGGTTTTGCTGCCTTTGCCGGGCTTCACCCGTCAGTCCTTCTAACTCGGATGCAGCTGCATCCGCCGCTCTGAGGTTCTTGGCCGGGGTACTATACCTCGGCAGCCCCACAGAAAGACAGTTCTCTGATTCCTCGATTTCGACATCACCTTCTCTGTTCATCTCGCTCATGAGATTCCTCCCTTTAACTTTTACAGCATCAACTTTGTTCTCCTTTGCATACTCACGCAGCGTCACGTTCAATGACCGCTGGGCCGCGGCTATTTTTCTTTGTGCCCTCAAGTATTTTCTGCCGAGTTTCTTCCAGCTCGGCCTGTGCGCGAGCCGGATCTACCGCTACTACTACAGGGTTTGCCAAGCTATCTATTGCCTCTCTCAGCACGTTCTCCGGCCTCTCTAGCGGAGGACCCCTACCTTTCCTTGGTGCCTTGGGTGTCACCTCCGGATCTGGCGCCGGATCCTTGCTCGTAACCGCTCCCGGCGCTGTCATCATTACCTCTGCATGGTCCGGGGAACGAGCGATGCGTCCCCCGCGAGCCACAGTGAGGGGCGGTTCGCCTGCTTCGACAACGTGGCGCGGATGAACGCCTGACACGTCCACCGCGACGTAGACCTTGTGTGCGCCGAGCTTGAGGAAGACGCCGTTGCGCGGGAGAGGGCGCGTGCCGAAGCAGCCTGCATTGTCGCTGACGAAGTCCCGCGCTTCAAAGCGCTAGACGAGCCCGGAGACGATGCGCTCTCCAGTGGCGATGAAGTTTCCCGTCCGGATCTTGACCCCTGCTAGCGCCGCTAGCCCCACGGTGGGCGCCAACAGTCGTGGTGGTGTCACGGCAGATGCCATGTATAGGCAGAAGGTGGGGACTAATATGCGCTAGGGGAATCCAGGGAGGGATAGCGAAGTGATTCTCCACACCAAAACTCGTATTGATTTTCTTCCAAGGTTACAAGTGCTCCTAGAGCTGTATTGGCGAGAGGAGGAAGAAGAGGCTCTCTTACTCTCACCCACAGACCTCACCTCAAACCCTAGACCTTAACAGAATTGTCCAGAGAATAAAATCCAACCCCCTCTACTGAAGCCCTAGCCCCCATTTTATAGGGGAGGCTCGGTTTCAACCTAGGGCATACGTGGAGGCATATTCCTAAGAATATGCCCCCTCCCAAAGTGGCAAACCGACCGGGGTGCTTTTCCCCCCTCGTCAGCTACGCTTTAGCTACGTGAGCCATGGCGGCGCCCTCGTCAGGTGACACGGGCGTCGTCACGCTTGTCGGCCATGCCCCGGTGGTCTAGTCCTTGCTCGCTTCGCTCAGGCAGTGCGTACCGGGGCTCCTTTTGACCAGCGAGATTCCTTCCTTCTCCTAGAAGGTTACTGCGACCCGGACTAGACCACCGGGGCATCGGGCCACACCCTTTTCCTGCATATAGGTTAGACATACGCTTCCGACTCACCGCTTAAGTCGGATTAGGGCTAGTTAGGCGAACGCCCCAGGTCCGGATTACCCCGTGACTCGGCCTGCCTTGAGGTGACCCGGCCAGTACTTGCTTTGATCTTGCCGGACCTCGGCTAACTCGGCCTTTCATACCACGGCGTGACCCTACCCGGGGGTATCCCCCAATAGTACTGGTACTTGTTCAGACCGACGGATCTAGTGCAGAATAAGGTCTCTCTTTCCTTTTGAATCACGGCCTTGCTACATCTACCGAATTTCAATGTCTGCCCTGCTGAATCTGTCAATTCCTTTGGTCATTATCTGTACTGCTAAATTAGTCACTTTGAAATGGTGCTAAATTTGTCAAGTTCCGCTTATTATGAATTGGGAATCTGATGATATTTTTCTGTCTTATTCAGTACTACTGAATCTTTCAAGTGCCATTGAATCTGTGAAACGTTCGGTTGTTGCTATTACTAAAGTATTTTTTTAGAACTAATAGTGATGTATTTGTACTTGTTTAGATCAAGACCAGTAGATGGTCTTGCTCTTACATTGGAACATGGCCAGAATATGTCCTCTCCATCCTTTTGAATTATGACCTTGCTACATCTATCAGATTTCAGTGTCTGCATTATTAAATCTGTCAATACTTTTGGTCATTATCTGTATTGCTAAATAGGTCACTTTGAAATGTTGTTGAATCTGTCAAGTGCTACTGATTATGTGCTTGGAATCTATTGATATTTTTCTGTTTTATTCAGTGCTGCTGAATCTTTCAAATGGTAGTGAATCTATCAAATATTCTGTCGTTTTTATTACAGTACTAAAGTATCTTGTAGAACTAATACTGATGTACTGATACTTTTTTAGATCAAGGGCAGTATATGGTCTTACTGTTCTTTTGAAACATGGCCTTGTCACAATCTAGATGAGGCTTGGGGCATTTTGGTTTGCATATGTGGGTCACACAGTCATTGATGTGAGTAGAAAGTATGCACAGAAAAGCAGGCTTGATGGTCAATTTTGCTTGCTCTGATGATCAAGTGTGTTCGGAGAAAAGCGATTGATCCCACACCAAGGTTTTTAGTGCTGAAACAACAATTGATTCTCGCTGTCCTACTATTGAATTTCAGAGTCTGTATTGCTGAATCGGTCACTTTGAAATACTGCTGAATATGAACTGTGAACCTGTCGTTATTTCACCAAGCATGATGCAATTTAGGCCATGGGTTCTTTCCTTTCTAGAATTTTCTGCAATTTTAACAGGCTTGCCAATCTTTGCAAAGGGGTACCTTTCTAGAAAGTTCATATGAGGTTCAACATCTTGGTATTTTGGTACGTACTATGAAGTATCGAAAAAGTAAGTGACTAAACTTACAACTACTCTATCTAACTGATGTGAATCTAGACAAAGTTGAGGTCATTAGAATACGAACTGGAGGGAGTAGTATAAAAATGGAAGCAGTAAATAAGTCATCTCTCAGTTCTAATAACTGAGATGTGATGACAGAACACTCCATGGAAGCATGCCAGTCTTGAGTACCTATAGTACTCCCTACTCCATAACTCTAGTCGGCGTGATCGATGTAGTACGCCCGGCAGAAGATAGCCGTAGGAGCATGACAAAACCCCCTCCTTAAGAGCCATTCCCAACTCCGAGAGGCCGCATTTGGATCTTCTCTAGCGCGCACTTCACACATATTTCTCGCCATCTCACCCGCTACATCGATCCATCCAGGCCGCCACCCCTCTCCTCCAAATAAGCCCAATAGTCATACATAGATCCGCCCTTGCCCCAATCATTCGGACGTGATAGCTGTCGATTTGAGGCACAACCGGCTGAACAACGTCTAGACGAATGTCGAGGACGATGTCTTCAAGGAAATAGCTAAGCGTCTGGACACTACTAGCACCGTCCGGCTGGACGCATGCTCTAAGGAGTTGTACCGCCAAGTCGCTGGTGGAAAAGGTAGTAGATTCCCCAACGACATCTGCTGGACTTTGGTCTCCTACAAGGATGTCTATGACCACAAGATTGCGTGCAACTACCACTGGTGTGTCTGCACAGAGCCAGGATGCGAGTTCACCGGCGTCAAGAAAGTGTTCGTCGAGCACCTCATATCTTCCCACTCGATAACAGTGCCCAGATACATCCCCAAAATATGGGACCCATCTATGCCAGTTCGTGCACCGGGCTTGCTCAGAGCTAAGGTCATCGGCATCAGGAAGGAGGGCAAGCTGTTCGTCACCCAAATTGACGGGCATAGCACGGACTTGCTCCTGTCCGTCAGGCCGATCAGGTCGGCGGCGTGTGAATCGCCGCGGTACAAGGTGAGGTTTTGGTCGTTGGTCTTGTTTGCTAATTTCAATCAGGTTGTAGTAAAGAGGTCACCCGAGAGAATGATTAGGCCATCGCCGGCCAACACCACACAGGAAGTGCTCATGTCTTTTCTGTCCAAGACGCGTCTTTACTAGCATACTACTAAACCTGTCGTCGGACAAGATTCACCGGTGAGATATCACATCTTAATCCTCTTGTGATGATCCTACCGTGAGTGTATGTAATGTTGTACTAATTAGCTAGTTTTTGTTGTTGGCAGATTCCCTTCGTATTTGGAATTGGCGAAATTAAGTATCCCGAACTTCCTGGTTTGTCGTATGAATTTTACATGTATGCTGCCGACCTAGAGGCCGACAGGCAACAATGAAACGAGAGACGTGTCCCAGGAAGGAAATCAAGGGCGCAACCCGGCCAACACTTTGACACGCTGAAGCATTCTCGTTTCTTTGAGTACGTATGATGGGACATGTAGTGGTTCCTAGATTAGTGTAATCTTGTAGTTCTACATTTCTACTAAGTATTTTGTATGGGGTTCAGCTACTGCTAATCTATTTTGTAGTAATACCTATATACTTGGACTCATTCAGATCGAGCGGAGAAAATGCATGGTCACGCTTTCCTTTTGAAACTTGTCTTTACCACATTATTGTACATCCATTGAATTTCAATGTTGGCATTGCTAAATCTGTCAATTCTATTGGTCATTTTCTGCCACCGTTGAATCGGTCACTTTAAATTGCTGCTAAATCTATCATGTGCTGCTGAATGTGAAATGGACGATTGCTCGTCGCCCTTGTACATGGCCGTGTCACAATCTAGATGAGACTTGGGCATTTTGGGTTGCATATGGGGGTCACACAAGCATTGATGTGAGAAAAAGGTACTCAAAGCAGACTTGATTGACAGTTTTACTTATTCGAATGGTCGAGTGTTATTGGTGAAAATGACAAACTGATCGCGCGACAAGGTTTTTAGAGCTGAAACAAAAGGTGGTTTTCTCTATACTGCTATTTGTATTGCTGAATTGGTCACTTTTGAAATGCTGCTGAATTGGTCAAGTGCTCCTGAATATGAACTTCAAATCTATTGGTAATTTTTCTACCGTACTCTATACTGCTGAATTTTGACATGAATAGCTGCCAAAAAGAATTATCGCTTTTCCCCTTCCTCTCTGAGGTCTTTGTTTCGAATCCGACCGAGCACATCACAATGCAATTTTTATTAACCAGGAGAAGACATCTAGTACTCCATAGCTCATTCGGCCCCTCTTTAGCCCAGAACATTTTTATTTGGTCTTTTCAGGGTTAGGGGACTGCTGACCACAACCAAGTGAAATTTGAGAAAGGATCCCATGGTGCATAGCCGAAAACATATTAATTCAGCCTTTAGGGGTCAGGGGACTGCTGAGCACAACCCACTAAAATTTGAGAATGAAGCCCATGGAGCCTGCCCTACGGAGTATAACCCACGTAGAGCAACCTATGTAGAATATCCAAACTCTTTTTAATTCGGCCTTTTGGGCATTCTCCCCCACCTCTCAAAATAAAAAACTCTGCCTATCCATGTTTTTAAGAAAATACTCCATTATGTGGCATTTTATAAACTGATATGCCAGGAGCTCTGCCCTTTTATATTTTAAAAGAGATAAACATAGACACCCAAAATATTTTTAAGAAGACTAATACATAAATTGTAGTACTAATAAAAGTTTAATGATATTATTCTATAAATATCTTTGTTGTAGTGGCAACACACTCAGTTTACGTTTATTTGATTTGAAGGTCTTTAGTTCGAACTATCTTGGATTTACATTTTTTTCTTCTAGCAATATCACATTATAGAGAGGCTGAAATCACGGACCCACCAGCATGCAGCGTCCCTGGAGTTTGTTTTGAGGGTGGGTTCAAAACAAAAGTTTAAATACTTATAAAGAGAGGCTCGCATTGGGGACCCACCAGACAGAACATACAAGGTTGCATCAGGGACCTACAAGCCAGAACATGCCAGAGAGGCTGACATAAGGGCCCCAACAGTAAGACCATACACGGCTACAATTGTGAAAATAGCGGACGCGGCCAAAAAAAAGTCCATCATACACACGTTGCACTTATAGAGAAGCTGACATGTCGGACCTAGCAGGCCCAAGCATAGCCCATGAAATTAGCTTATCAGCCCCAAGCATAGCCCAATACCTTCTAATTCGGCCTTTTGTGGTCTTGTGGCCACCGCCATAGCCCATTCAACTTAGGAGTGAGCCCATGGAATATAAGGCATGACGACTAGGGCATCCGCCCCGAGTTAGCCCAGAATCTTTTTAATTCGGCCTTTATGAGCATTTTTTGTACTCTGAGGCTGATATCTGGGACCCAAAAAACAGTCCAACATACACACATTTCTTTCAAATAGAGGCTGTCACCTAGGACCCAGCATAGACACGTTTCCTGCACAGAGGTGGTTGACATCTCGGACCGAGCAAGTTATCAAGGTCAAAACAGTGGACATGGCCAAAAAAAGTCCATCATACGCACGTTTCATTTACAGAGAGGCTGATATGTGGGACCCAGTAGCACGACCTTATACAGATGCTGCATCGAGCAACGTAGCCAGTTTGAAACAGGGAGGCGTGAGCGAGAAAAAAGTTTAGCATGTACACATTTGTTTTAATGAGAGGCTGAAATGGGAGACCCAGCAGCGTGAGCAAACGGCAGATTCGTTAGGCAACGCTATCTAGTTCGGAACAAGGTAGCGCTAGAGAAGAAAAAAATTCCATCGTACCCACGATTCTTCTAATGTGAGGCTGACATGTCAAGCCCACCAGCCTGTATAAACAGCTGAAGCAGCGAGCAATGCTATCAAGTTCGGCAGACGGTAAAAAATCCATCATACACACATTTCTTCTAATGAGAGGATGACATGTGGGGCCTAACATTGTGATTAATGGTAGATGCATCGAACATCGCTATCAAGTTCGGAACAGGATAGCGCGAGCGAAGGAATAAATCCATCATACACACGTTTCTTCTAATGAGAGGATGACATATGGGGCTCAGGAGGCTGGTTAAACGGTAAATGCGTCGAGCAGCGCTATCAACTCGGAACGGGGTAGGGCCAGCGAAGGAAAAAATTCCATCATACACATGTTTCTTCTAATGATAGGATGACATGTGGGTCCTAGGAGGTTGATTAGACGCTAGATGCATCGAGAAACCCTATCAACTTCGGAACAGGGTAACGCGTGCAAAGGAAAAAATTTCCATCATACACACGATCCTTCTAATGAGAGGCTAACATGTAGGACCTAGCAGCCTGACTAAACGATAGACGCCTCGAGCAACGTTAACAAGTTCAAATCAGGGAGGCGCGACCGAAAAGTATGGTCCGCTAGAGACATTGACGTCCAGGACCCACACGCCTCAAAAGACTTCGGCGAGTCAACTGTTGGGGATATACTTTCCGGATATCCTCACAGTTCCTCACTGACTAGGCTAGCCCACTTCGGGTTAGAGCTTTGCTTCACGGGCGGCCTAGCCAGGGAGAAGAAGACGGAGTCCAGTCCGGCTACGGGAAGGCCCAGAAGACTTACCGACTTAGGCCCATAGTATTACTTGTAGTTCCAGATGTACTCTGTAACTCTTAGTCATAGCCGAACAGATCTCTCCTGTAAACCCTAGGCCGGATATCTATATAAGCCATCCTTGGGAGAGCCTTTAGGGCAACACCTCAATAGTCTACAATCTCAACTCGCACAGGCGAACCCTTGTAACTCATATCCGGCTCTGCCGTATTACTGGATTGCTAGCAGGAGTAGGATCCGTCCAAAGCTGGCGGATTCGAACCTGGGTAAACTTGTGTGCTCACTATCCCGAAACACCGTATGTCTCACACCCCTCTCTTCCGCATGCCTCGAGGACCCCCTCATGGCGTACTTGTCATCAATCCAACGACAGGTTGCTCCCACCGTGGGGCAAGTGAGCTTCGGACCTGCGTTCCGAGCGGAATCTGCAAGAATCGGAATCGGCGAAACCATCACCGTCGGTCGCATCCTCTACGCCAGTGACGTCCCTCTCATAGTTCTCGACGAGACCTGGATTCCGGCTAGGGAGGCTGTGTTTGCCTATACCATCATGTCTTTCGGCGAGATCGATGTTTACATTGGCTTTGCTGAACCTGCCCCACCCACCCCAGCGATGATGATAGCGGCAGAAGAATCTTCTGGGTCCCCTTTGTCCGCCGAGGCGGCAGAGTTCCGGATCTCAGAAAACCCTAATCCCACCCAGCCCGCACCAGTTGCGGAGATAGTGGAGAAATTTGAGCCTGAAGCAGACCTAGCGGTCCAGATCGATTCTGGAGTGGATCTCCCTGGAGAGATCGAATCCCAGATCGACCCACCCGCCGAAGTCGAAATCCAGGAGGAGCATAACAACGACACTGATTCCGGCTCTGATGACGCCGGGACAGACAGACCTTTCCTAAGGTACACGCTGCGACGTATGATAATGCAAAACTCAAGCGCAGATGCAATTCTCGAAGCCATCAGGAGTTTCGACGAAGCTGATCGCGAGAGCCGCAGATACCTCATGAAGCACGCGATGCACTTCGTCGGATATGTTGGATCTGGATCCGGCTCTGCCGATGCTGGAGACAACACCGACTCTATGCTAGAGGCAATTGGAACAAACGCCGACGTACCCGCATCTTCGGATGAATCGATGACGTCAGCAGATTTCTGAAAGTTCTCCGTGGAATATGAAGAGGAGTATAACACCAAGGCTGCAGAAGAAGGAGAAGCCATGGATGAAGGATCCGGGGAACACTCTCCCAAAGCGCAGGATGACATGGAAGTCGGATATAATCCCGAAGTCCAGATGTCTGAAAGTACCGATCAGAGCTTGACCCCGGGAAACGGACCCAAAGCCGTCTTTGCTACCGGCGCTGCCAAGAAGGCAAAGAAGAAGAACAAGACCCGGCGAAAGATCCTCCGGCAGAGGAGGTGATTGCCGAAGAATATGAGGAAGACTCGGATGGAGCACTTATCCCAGACGAGCCAAAAAAGAAGAATCGATGGATGGACACGTGATCACTAAAGGTGCACATAAATTCATCGATGCTGCATTAACCACACCTATCCCTACAGCTACATAACTTACTGCTGAAGAGCTGGACGAAAGGGCCCAAGCCCTAGAAGCGTGTCGTCAACAACTCCTGGATGAAGCCAAAAACATCGAGGAGGAGAAGAAACGCATGGCAACTGCGGAGAAGTACATCTCTCGGCAGCATCAGAAAACCTAGAAACATCACACACGTGACGGTCAATTCCCGGAAGTGCAAAAGGTTCTCTTCGAGCGAGATCGAGGGATGCCTCGACTCGATAGCAAAGGAGATCTGGTGTATCCAACACCGGTACAGAACACTGTCGCAGCTCGAGATATCCTGTCAAATAATCCAGGCCTAGAACAGGTTCGATTGGGCATCAAGCTACACACCAAGGGTCTAGAACAACAAAGGGTTGCAAAATCCGGAAGCGGAAAACTGGTCTCCAAATCCGACCAATGTCACATGGACTCAGCCTGGAATGATATACGGCCGCAGCGTGTTTCGGAACAGCATCACCGTTCCGACCGACGGGAAGACAACTGCTCCAGAACCGGATCATCAGGACAACACCACAAAACTGCACGCGACTGGCGCAATGTTGCTCCAGCCGCCGAGCAAGACACAATTGCTGCACTGTATCCGAGAAATCCTCCTCGGCGAGAGTCGAACGATCGCAGGGAAGAAGACAAAGAGAAACACTAGGAAGAGGACCGACAAAGAATGCCACCCCCTAGACATGCAAGCCGTTCGGCTGAGCCCCACCGTGGTGGGAACAACGGACGAAGGAACGATGGACATCGTGCCGAGTCAAGCCGGCAGGGGGCTCATCGTAATGAAGACCCTCCCCGGAACCGGAATAACGATGCTCCCGATGGAAGCCTGCGATCAGCCGGAAATAACCTAGCTGCTCCACCATCTCCACGAGGTAGCCATCACAACGGCTCTCAAGGAGGCCAGGGAGGGCGTCGAGGTGGAGGAGGTGGTGGCAGAAGCCGAAGTCCGTCTCCAAGGCACCACAGCCACAGCCGACATTCGGGACGATCTCTATCCCTGAACGCTGCAAGGCACAAGATCAATTCCAACATAGAGGCACGACACTATGAAAACAATGATATATACATGGGCCCAAAGTGATTCGAACCATGTATAAGAGCCACAAGATTCCCAGAAGGATTTGCTATCTCAAGACATATCTAAGCCTACGACGGCATTGCTCAGCCAGATACCTGGTTACAGGATTTCTTCCAAGCTTGTTGCATCGCCAAAGGCGGAAACAGCCTGGTCGCAACCCGATATCTCCCACTCATGTTGCGGAAGACGGAACGATCATGGCTCAATGAACTTCCGGAGAACACCATCCACAACTGGTATGACATGCAAAGTGCATTCTTTCGGAATTTCGAAGGCACATACCGGAGGTCCTGTACGGTCGGAGACCTACAACGTTGCACCCAGAAAACCGGAGAAACTTGCCGGGATTACCTCGGACGATGGATCGACACCAAGAACTCCTGCGAAGGAGTAAATGACCAAACTGCGATTGAAGCTTTCATTGCAGGTCTCCCAATTGGTTTACTACGTCATCGCTTGAAGTGCGACAAAGTCACAGATTTGGGAGAGATGATAGAAACAGCAAGCAAGTATGCGGATGCTGACGATGACGCGGAGGGACTACTCAACGCCCTAGCCGTGCCACAATCGGCAAAACAACCAAAGCAACAAGCTCAGAAGCGCAAGAACACCTTGGAAGAGAAACCCAATGCGGAAACGGCAGTGGTCACTGCTATTTTCAGGTCTAGAGGACGAGGAGGATGCGGCAGAGGCCACGGGCATGGCCGTGGGACTTCGAGAGTTCAAGGTAGAGGAGACCAACAACTAGGAAAAACCTACCCTTGGGCCGACATTGCCAATAACCCATGTGTGCATCACCTAGACGCCAATGGGGGCTCATCCCACACCAACGCTGAGTGTCGTTTCAATGACGACATCAAGAGAGATGACACCGCTGGCTACAAAGCTAAGCGGAAGAAGGGAAAGAAGAATCCCGAAAAACATAAAGAGACCAAGGAAGATTCCGACATGGAGGAAGCTGATGCTTCAAATCCCAAGCCGGAAGGGAAGAAAAATTTTCCGACCAAGAAAGACACTTATGTCACCTTCCTCAAATCTCAATCAGCAAAGGTCAAGAAAGCAGTTCTACATGAGCTCAATGCAACAGTTCCGGCTGTCCCCCATTTTGTGGATTGGTCAGAAGTGGAAATCACGTTTGACCGTGCTGATCATCCGCCTAAGCTACACAGGCGAAGAAAATACACCTTAATCGTCAATCCACTTATTGACGGTTATGGTTTCTCCAAGACTCTCATGGACGGTGGCAGCAGTATCAATATTCTGTATGTCGAAACGCTACGCCGGATGAAGATCTCGGAGACCCAGCTGAATCACAACACTGTGATTTTTCACAGAGTTGTCCTAGGAAGACAAGCTAATTCCCTGGGAGAAATCACTTTGGATGTTACCTTTGGAACTCCAAAGAACTATCGGATAGAGGCACTTTCCTTCGAAGTAGTCCTGTTCAAGAGCACGTACCATGCTATATTCAGACGTCCGGCTTACTGGGCCTTTATGGCTCGTCCGTGTTACATTTATAATATGATGAAAATTCTAGGTCCCAACGGCGTAATCACCATCAGGGGAGACCCAAAGAAAGCGCGAGAGTGCGAGGATGGAAATGCTGCCTTTGTTGAAGCCGTGTTGCATGCCCAGGAGTACCAGGAGATCAAGAAGAGCATAGATCCGTCCGAGATGCCCGCAACAAAGAAGGAGGTGACAAAGCCGAATCTGGAGTTCAAGGCATCAAAAGAGACAAAGAAGACGCCATTGAAGGATGATGACCCCTCCAAGGTGACCCAGATAGGTGTAGGCCTAGATAGCGCATAGGAAAGCGCGCTCGTCAAGTTCCTCAAAGCAAATCAAGATATCTTCGCATGGCAGCCATCTGACATGACATGAGTACCTAGGGAACTTGCCGAACACGCTTTAAATGTAAATCCGAATGCTAAACCCGTCAAACAGTCCTTACGACGTTTCGACGATGAAAAGCATAAAGCAATAGCTAAGGAACTAGCACGGCTCGAGTTAGCCGGATTCATAGAAGAGGTCATCCACACGGAGTGGTCGGCCAATCCTATAATGGTCCCTAAAAAGGACACCACTGATTTAAGGATGTGTGTTGACTATACTGCCTTGAATAAGGCTTGTCCAAAAGATCCGTTCGCTCTACCTAGGATTGATCAAGTTATCGATTCTACGGCAGGCTCGGAACTCCTCTATTTTCTCGATGCATATTCCGGTTATCACCAAATTCGGATGAAGGAATCTGACAAAGTCAAAACTTCATTCATAACCCCCTTCGAAACCTTATGTTTTGTTACGATGCCCTTTGGGCTGAAGAACGCAGGAGCTACGTACCAACGCACTATGCATCATTGCCTCCCCGACCAACTCGGATGCAATGTACATGCATACGTGGATGATATTGCGGTGATGTCCAAAAAGAAGGAAACACTGATTTCCGACTTGGAGGAAACGTTTGCCAATCTACGAAAATACAACATAATGCTTAATCCGAAGAAATGCTTCTTTGGAATCCCAGCCGGAAAATTGTTAGGTTTCATCGTGTCTCAAAGAGGCATAGAGGTGAACCGGGACAAAATCAAGTCTATACTCAATATTTCCAGGCCAACTCGCCTGAAGGACGTATAAAGACTAAGTGGTTGCATTGCTGCAGTCAGTCGGTTTGTAAGCCAGCTTGGTGAAAGAGCCGCACCATTATACAAACTCCTGAAAAAGACTAAGGATTTTGTGTGGACCGATGAAGCTGAAGCTGCGTTACAAGACCTGAAGAAAGTACTCTCATCGGCTCCTATCCTTGCTGCGCCGGAACCACAGGAACCAATGTTGCTTTATCTTTCTGCGACAAACAAATTCGTTAGTATCGTCATGGTGGTGGAGAGACCGGAGGAAAATCAGGAACACTTGGTGCAGCGTTCGACTTATTTTGTCAGTGAGGTCCTGACAGAATCAAAACAGCGATATCCGCACTATCAGAAGCTGGCTTACGGTGTCTTCTTGGCATCTCGTAAGCTACGACACTATTTCCAGGAGCATCCAATTACCGTGGTCAGCACAGCTCCCATGAGAGATATAATCAACAACAGCGACGCCACAGGACACGTCGCCAAATGGGGATTAGAGCTTTTAGCTTTCGATATTGAGTACAAACCTCGGACAACAATCAAATCCCAAATCCTTGCTGACTTTTTTGTTGATTGGATAGAGACGAAGGAGAATATGACCCTCCCCGAGTCAGAAGATTGGACCCTGTATTTTGATGGGTCTTAGGCTCGAGGGGGATCGGGGGCTGGCGTGGTGCTCAAATCACTCCAAGGAGATAAACTTCTATACGTGTTGCAGATTCACTTCACAGCGACAAATAATATTGCCGAGTATGAAGCACTGCTACATGGAATCCAGATTGCTAAAGATATTGGCATCTGACGTTTGATGCGTTACGGAGATTCGGATCTTGTTGCTCAGCAAGTTTCGGATATTTGTAATGCAAATAAACACATGGCAGCATATAAAGTTGTCGTGGACGATCTATCTAAATCATTTGAAGGGTTTGAGGTTCAACACATCCCTCGAGGAGAAAATGAGGAAGCAGATGCCTTATCTCGGATAGGCTCTACATGGAAAGAGGTCCCGGATGGCGCTCTTTTGGAGCACCTCAAAGTTCCCTCAATAAAGGGAGTGGATGAGGAATATCCGACCAAATACGACTCACCTTTAATAGTAGTTCTGGCTATAATTCCTAGATGGACTCAACCCTACCTCGATTATTTGGTAGATGGCAAATTACCCGAAGATGAGGTGCTGAGCCGGCAGATCATCCGACGAGCAAAAGCCTATACTATAGTTAAAGGTGAGCTCTATAAGCGGAGTGTGTCTGGGGTTTTTTAGCGCTGTGTATCTCCGAAAGAAGGAGTGGAAATCCTAAGGGAAATCCACCAAGGCGAGTGTGGTCACCATGTTGCGGCCAAATCTTTAGTGGAAAAAGCCTTCAGACACGGTTTTTTCTTGCTTACAGCCCAGGAAGATGCCGAAAGGCTGGTCAAGACATGCAAGGGCTGCCAAAAGTACGCCAAACAAGCTCATGTTCCGGCTGATCAGCTGCGAACAATACCTATAACCTGGCCTTTTGCGGTCTGGGGTTTGACATGGTAGGACCATTTAGACGAGCTCCAAATGGATTTACTCACCTCTTATTGATGGTGGATAAATTCACAAAATGGATCGAGGCCAAACCTGTCACTAGTTGTGATGGAGCAACAGCCAAAAGATTTGTCGAGGATGTTATAATCCGGTATGGTTATCCGCATAGTATTATCACAGACAACAGGAGTAATTTTTCTATGGGAGAATTAGCTGAATTCTGCAACGAGCAAAATATCTGGCTTGACATTGCGTCAGTCACACATCCACAGGCTAAGAGACAAGTTGAAAGAGCAAATGGTTTAATCTTACAAGGCCTAAAACCGAGACTCGAAGCACCATTACGACATGCTGCAAGGGCTTGGGCAGAGGAATTACCCTCTGTAATATGGAGTTTACGAACAACTCCGAACAGTTCAACAGGATACACACCTTTCTTCTTGGTTTATGGTGCATAAGCAGTTCTTCCTAGTAATTTGATTCACACTTCTCCTAGAGTGGCCGTATATCGAAGAAGATGTCGAGATTTCTTTACAAAATGATCTCGACTTAGTCGAAGAAGTTCGCATCGTTGCTGAAATGAGATCAATAGCCTATCAGTAGAAGTTATGCAAGTATCATAGCTAGAGAGTCCGAAATAGATCTTTCAATAAACGCAATTTGGTTCTCTAGCTTGTGCAACAAAGAAAGCACAAACTTTCCCCAGTATGGGAAGGGCCCTTCTTGGTTAGTCGAGTATTGCACAATGGTTCGTACTACTTAACTGACATGAGGCCAGTCAAAGAAAGACCTGCTACTAAGAAGAGAAAGAGAGCTATAGGCAGTACAAATCCGGATGAGTTAGACAGACCGTGGAATATTGCTCAGCTACGTCCCTTTTGTTCTTAGTTTATCTTTCTTTGTAATCATACATATGTACATGTTCTGAGAGAAATAAAAGTCTTGGTTGCCTCAAGTTTTTTCTGAGAAGTTTCTACCATCTTATTTCCAAATGATCATGTCATAATTTAAAATCCTAGAATACTTGAAAGTACTTTATGCTCATGTTTATTCTAGTTTAGATTTCTGATTCTAAAAATGCTACATTCGGGTATAACTCTAAAGTTTCTAGTCTATACTTTGGTTATTTATCTGATTGCCGGATGCGGGTATTTTTCGAGTAGTGAATTGTTGGTACTGGAAGCCGGCTTTGTTTCTGAGTTTAAACTGGATTAGCAATTGAGCTCCGTTGCTCGGCGAAGTTTCTGTGCAGAAGGTTTAGCCGGCTCACGAAAGGGACGAGGCGGAAAGCCAGATAAACGATAAGTATAGATGAAAAATTATAAGTGCTTAAGTAAACATTTCAGGCACATAAAAATTTAAAGCCAAAAGTGCTGAATAGATTAACATCTTAGCACTAGCAAAATTATAGTACTACATATTTACAGACCCATAATGTTTATCGGAATAATACATTTGTTTTTTATAATCTATGTTGCAGGAGAAGAGGTAGGCACTGCCGGCTCGCTGGTTGCATCGGCCTCGGTTTGATAACGTTCTGAGATGTTCAGATCCGATTTGGTCTGTTCATCATCAAAAACTTTCAGCTGCTTCTTCTAGAGGCGGAGGCGGCATGTCCACGCGGGTGAAGAAGGGAGTATCGTAGCTGGTTAAATCAGCCACCGGACACCCATATCCGGCGCAGGAATCCGTGATGGCTTTGATGTCCTGCTCCTGGCCGTCTTCGTCCACAGTAGAATATCCTCTGGTCACTTGCCAGATTTCCATGCTTCCATGGTGGCTCATCACCATAGTGAGAGCGTTCTGTGCTATGGATCGCGCGTAGGACATGTTCCAATCCTGGACAAGTTGCGGCGTCTCGTTCTCTTTGTCTCGTACCTGAAAGTCCGACATGCTATGCATGTCCAGAATCTTGAGAGCTTCGCCAATATCCTCAAGGGATTGGCGGAATTCATGAAGCAGATCACCGACTTGAGTAAGCCAGTGGGTGCGAGGCTCGGCAGAGGTGGAGTCCGTCAAGTTCAGAGGACCTATAAACAAAACAGTTAGGAAAAAACCGACATTGTAAGAGTCAAAGCACAAACATAAGTCAGAAAGATGGAAACATACCAAAGATGACATCGCCAACTTTGGTCTTCTCTTCTCGAAGACTCCGGAGTTCAGCCCAGAGCGCCTCGGAAAGGTCCTTCTCTCTGCAAGGCTCGTTGTTGAGATCCGAGATTCTCTGATCTTGAGCAGCAATCTTACGACCACGCTCGTCAGTAGCCATGGAGGAGGATTCGAGAACTTGAGCGATGCTCTTCTCATGATCCGTCTTGAGCTTATCTAGCTCTTGGCGAAGTTCTTTGTTCTCCACCACCAAGGTTTTGAGGTTCTCGGCCTCTTCAATCATAGCGCAGGACTGTTTTACCAATGCTGTAAGTCAAAAAGAACAACAGTTCAGTAAAATATTCGACTATGAAAACATGAAAGACAAGGTTTGAGTCTCGGAATGTTTACCTTCGGCCTCATCCTTGGAAACCTTAAGCTCAGCATTCTTAATTCGGAGAGCTTTAATCTCTCTCTGCTTGTTGTAGACATTTTTCAACAAATCCTGGTTATAGAAATATACTTTTTGTAAGTTAGAATACCCAAAGTCAGAAGTCTACTAAAGACTCGGGCTAATATTTTTATTAATATCAGCACGAGCCTTGGGGGCTACACTAGTTCATTCTTTGGCATCCTAAGGAAGCACAAACCTGAATTATATATCCTACTTCATGCTTGGGGGCTAGAGGATATGATATGAAATAAAGGAAAAACATGAGTTAGAATTCCGACTTACATATTGTTCGCGAGTAAGTTTATCCAAAATCGCATTCACTTCAACAACAACCTTCTCGCCGAGAGTCAGAGGAACCACTGGTGCAGTAGGAACCTCATCGGTCCTTATCCTCTCGTCGCGAAGATGCACTTGTTCAAGAAGGTCAGAATGCTTGATGTCCTCTACCTCTTGTGCTTCTTCTTCGGCAGAAAGATTTCTTTTCTCCAGGCATTGCCTGGCCAGCCGCTGGATCTCTTCCGCAAATTTCTGGGACAAGCGAAATTTGGCATGCCCTGGATTGCTAAGAAGGTTTTCGGCAAAGGTCTCTACCGAGGGATCAGTACCCAAAGAGGGTTCACCCTTATCTAAATCTGAGCCACCCGTGGTGGCGTCAGTCTGTGACTCAAGGGTCGCTGGCTCTATTGAAGGAGCCGGATCTTCTGCAACAACCGGCATTGGTGTGATCACCGGTGTTGTAGAGGGTGATACATTGCAAATGTATCTATAATTTTTGATGTTCCATGCTTGGTTTTATCCACTTTCTTGTGTTTTGTTCCAACTTTGGAGTACTTTTCATATGATTTCTTGGACTAACCTATTAACAAGAGCCACGGTGACAGCTGCCTATTTTCTGCTGTTTTTGGTTCTAGGAAAGTCAGAAAATGAATATTCTCGGAATTGGAAGGGACAAAAGCCAAAGTGCCTATTTTTCCGGAAGGGATCAAGTGCCAGAATACGAGACGGAGAAGGGCCAGGGGCCGGCCACACCACCTGGCCGCGCGGCCAGGCTGGGCCCATGCCAGGGGGTGGTGTGGTGGCTCCCGGCACCCCCTCGGCCTCTCCTTCCGCCTATAAGTTTCCCTTGGGACGAAAACCCTAAGTACCCAATCAAAAATCCACGAAAGAGTCTGTAGCCGCCGTCATCCCCATCCCTAGATTGAGAGGGATCTGAAGCTCTTCCCGGCACCCTGCTGGAGAGGGGAATTCACCCTGGAGGCCTTCTTCATCACCATGCAAGCCTCCGGTGTGATGCGTGAGTAGTTCATCCTTGGACTATGGATCCATGTAGTAGCTAGATGGCTGGTTTCTCCTCCTTTGTGCTTTCATGTTTAGATCTTGTGAGCTCCGTTCATGATCAAGATCATCTATTTGTAGTCCATACAGGTTGTGTTTGCGGGGATCCGATGGATATTGAGATGCTATTTCAGATTGATTATTGATTCTATCATGTCTTTGTTATTTTAGATCTTGAATGCTTTCCGTTGTTAGTAGCTATCTTGGCCAAGTAGATTCTAGCAACTCCAAGAGTTAGTATTTATGCTCGATAGTGGGTTCATGCCTCTGGTAATCTGGGGAAGTGACAGAAATCTCTAAGGTACTAGATGTGCTGTTGCTACTAGGGAGAAAACAACAATCCTTTGTTCATAGAACAATCGTATTGTTTACTTTACACGTAGTTCGTAAAGCAATAATCTGTTGCTTGCAACTTAATACTGGAGGGGGTTTGGATGATAACCTGAAGGTGGATTATTAGTCATAGATGCAGTTGGATGGCGGTCTATGTATTATGTTGTAATGCCCAATCAAGTCTCAGAGGAGTCAAGATGATTACTATATGCATGTATTGCTTTCTCGGTGTTTGTCAATTGCCCCGCTGTAATTTGTTCACCCAACATGTTATTTATCTAAGGAGAGCCACCTCTAGTGAACTATGGATCCCGGTCCTTTTTCTTTACATACAATCTACAATCTTTTACTGCTTTGTGTTTACTTTCTGCAAACTTTTACTTCTTTCCATTTGATACGTTTAATCCTTTGTTTTCCGCAAAACACGGTGAGATTGACAACCTCATCACAAGTTGGGGACAAAGTTCTGTGGTTGTGTTGTGCAGGTCTCCATGTTGCTACTAGCACCGGTAGTGTGCCCTGCGAAAGCTCAGCTAGTAACACCTTTGGGGTGTTTCCTTGCTCCTACTGGTTTGATTAAACCTTGGTTTCATAACTAAGGGGAAACTTACTGTTGTGCTCATCGTACCTTCCTCTTGGGGTTCCCAACGAGCTCTATGTCGAAAGTTGAGCGCATCAAGATTTACTGGCACCGTTGCCGGGGAGTCAAGGACATCGTCACAAGGGGAGTCCCTCATAACCAATCTCTTTACTTTGTTGTTTTTGTTTTGCTTAGTTTCTTTTTGCTTTGTTTGCTTGTTTTGTTCTTCAAAAAACACAAAAAAAATTAGTTTTACAAGTTTGCTTTTTATTTGAAAACACAAAAAAATTAAGTCTCCTTTAATTGTCACCTCTTCCTTAGCTCACCATGTTGATCCCTACATTCACCTTGAAAGACCTTTCAATTGGTAGTGGTTCTATAATTAGGAAAGATAATATTGAAGAATTCTTTAATCATGTTAGCAAACATGAAGATACTGAGGATAGATCCCTTGTAGAACTTTCTCCAAATTATGAGATTGCTGCAGCTTCTTTAATTCACATGTTAGAAGCTAGGTTTGTTAACCTCAACCCCTTAATGCAAGTAATGTTTCTTAAGCTTAAAGAAATTGAGGATCCTGAAAAGAGGGATTTTATTCTAGAAACTTTGTTTAAGGAGTTCTATTGATGTTGCCAAGGAAGCTAGAAAAGTTTTTGAATGTTTCCATATGCTAGTCTCATGTGTAGATGTTGTTGGTACACGAGAAAACATGAACAAAACCGAACCTAATGGGGAGGAACCTAAGATACCAATACCCTTTAAACTAGTAGCAATACATGATGCCATAGAAAAGAATCTTCATTGGATTGTTCATGCAAACCCTTTTGATGAGAATAGTGAACCCAAGAGCATTGAGAGAGGATCCTCTTGAACTTACTTGGATGATATACCTTGCCTTGTCGAAAATATTTCTGGTATTGATCTTAATGCTTCTTCATTTGAGAACACTTGATTCTTTCTTTGCTTCTTATGCCTAACTTAAAGGCGTTAAAGAAAAGTACTTGTTGGGAGATAACCCAAGAGTTTTAGTTGAGTCTTGGTAGTTATTACCTCTGTAATAACCTCTCCTTATCCTTTTTATTTGCTTTTTGTGCCAAGAGTAACCTCTAATGAGAGTGAAGTAATGATTGGGAAAGTTGTTGTCCCGAAACAGATTTTTGTGCTTCACCGTAAAAAATCCTGAGAGAGCTATGTACGTCGGATTGAGCTGTAATTTTTTGTGCTTCTGCCCAAGGTTGTTATATAACTTTAGTTAGTTCAACACTTTCTTATTTGAGCAACAGCAGGTCTTCGAAAAAAATCGTATTTACCTGCTGGTCTGTTTTGACAGATTTCTGCCATTTTCTGCATTTGCTTCTTGTTAGTTCCTTCTTGAGTTCCTTTGGGGAATTGAGCTTTATGAGGGAAGTTCTACAGTAGCTAGTATTCTAATGGAAGTTTATTTGGTGTTAGAACTGAACCTTGAGACTTATTTATCTTAAGTGCACTAATGTTGCTAATGAGATTGTGTGAAGTTTTGTATATAGGACAAATTTCAGGTGTATGGAAGGAATGAGTAATGAGATGAAGGATGGACTAAAGCTCAAGCTTGGGGATGCCACGCGTGTCACCCAAGAAATATCCAAGAAGTACAAGCGTCAAAGCTTGGGGATGCGCAAGGCATCCCCTTCTTCATCAATAAAAATCCAAGGTTTCTTCCAAACGCTTCATTTTTATTGTTTCATGCACAGTTGTGTTGTTCTTGGAGCGTCTTCTTTTTCGTTTTCGTTTTGGATTTTAGTTTTATTGGTTTGCTTAGTTTTGTGAATAAATTGGTTGGAACCCCTCTTTCATACGTTGGTTTGCAAATAGTTTGGTTTGGTTTGGAAAAGAGTAGGAAAGTTCATACTTATGTGGTAAAAAGAGCTCGTATTTGACTGTGGCCTATGCTTTGTCATGCCATGTTTGATATTGTTTTAGTTTTATGCTTAGTATTCTTTGATATAGCATGACTTCTTATAAACAATTGAGATTGCTTAATGTGCCTTGGATGAATCATGCGTTGTTTTAGCATATTAAAGCATAGTATAGTGGTATTCTCCTTTGATGCTTTATTTGGGTTGACTTGACGCATGCTGACACCATGTTATGACTATCCAAAGTCACCATAGCCTTTATGATCCTTTAGTTTTCAACTTGTAGTATCACTTTATGCTTTGATCAATGATGTTTTGTCGCTCTGCATGATTATGGCCATTATTGCTCTCTTAGTTTGTCGCTCCCAGTCTTTTGCTAGCCTCCACAACCAAGTAAGAGTTCCACTCATGCATCCAACTCCCTAAACCAAGTTTTTCCAAAGAGTCCACCATATATACCTACTAGCTTATGCTATTCCAAGTATATTCATGCTTTTGTTTACCTTCCACTTGTTATGAGAAAACTAGTGATTAAAGCTCTCACGAACTTGATGGCACACTTTACTTTATTGCCTCTAATAAACTTGAACCATTGGGTCCTTCTTTGTTGCGTATATGCTTGCGCTTTATAAGTTGAAATCAGCAGAACCATGTTTCATGGGGAACGCTTTCAACATTGCACATGTACGTTATACCCCGTTGATATTATGTTCTTTTGCTTACGGATCCCGGCTGTGTGAAATAAAAGTGGAACTTGTAAGATCATGGAGTTTGTATATGTGTTAGAGAAACGCCTGGGCCGCTAGCCTAAGCCATTCCTAATCATGGTGGAAACTTGCAGCATCACCATAGTGAGCACTCTATGAAGCATCCTTAATAAAAGCCTATGCAAATAGCAAATAAAAAGATAGCTGAGATGCTCATTGTTGCTTGCCTGTCATTTTGGTTATGGGAAAGCTCCCGTATCATGTGCAAGGGGTACCCCGTTGGCGGTTCTTAATGATACACATATACTTACAATGACAAGATCTTACTCGTGACTGAAGTTGAGTAGCATGAGGATCGGTCTTCATAAGTAAGGGGCATGAGATTTAGGTTTATAACTTGTCAAGCATATCCTCTTAGTTGTGTCACTTTAACCTTAATCACCTTCAAGATGCTTATGATAGGGGCAATGAGAGCTGAAAACTACAAGTACCATAATTTTTGGAAGCTCTTTATGAGACTTGAATCCCTACTTCCTTTTACAAAAGGCCTTTCTTCCACCATTATATTGAGTCTCCACCTTCTATCATTATGCACCTACTTTGAGAGCATAGTGGCCATTCTTTGTTCTATGTGCATTGTCCCAAGACTAGTTGACTGATGCATAACTTGTTATTGCTTGTTTTAAACTATTGTATCTAGTCACCTTTATGAACTTTGAAGGTGTCCTATGCATTTATATTTGCTACTCTATTGAGGGACAAGCTGAATACTTTTATGCTATGTTTTCTTTATGTGAAACAAACAAACGTCTTACAAAGCATTGTTATTCATGAATCTTTTGTTTGTGCCTTTTCATGTTGCATCATAGTTTCTTTGCTTATTGCTAGAACTTTGTCTTTCATGTTATGATTGAAGTACTATGATCCCAGCTTTGAATGTTTTGCATATACTTTGATCAAGTCTTTGATGGTGCATGTCACCTCAAAAATTATTTCTTTTTATCAGTTACCTACTCGAGGACGAGCAGGAGTTAAGCTTGGGGATGTTGATATATTGCAAATGTATCTATAATTTTTGATGTTACATGCTTGGTTTTATCCACTTTCTTGTATTTTGTTCCAACTTTGGAGTACTTTTCATATAATTTCTTGGACTAACCTATTAACAAGAGCCACAGTGCCATCTGCCTGTTTTCTGCTGTTTTTGGTTCCAGGAGAGTCTGAAAATGAATATTCTCAGAATTGGACGGGACAAAAGCCAAATTGCCTATTTTTCCGGAAGGGATCAAGTGCCAGAATACGAGATGGAGAAGGGCCAGGGGCCGGCCACACCACCTGGCCGCGCGGCCAGGCTGGGCCCGCGCCAGGAGATGGTGTGGTGGCTCCCGGCACCCCCTCGGCCTCTCCTTCCGCCTATAAGTTGCCCACGGGACGAAAACCCTAAGTACCCGATCAAAAATCCACGAAAGAGTCTGTAGCCGCCGTCATATCCATCCCTAGATCGGGAGGGATCTAAAGCTCTTCCCGGCACCCTGTCGGAGAGGGGAATTCACCCTGGAGGCCTTCTTCATCACCATGCAAGCCTCCGGTGTGATGCGTGAGTAGTTCATCCTTGGACTACGGATCCATGTAGTAGCTAGATGGCTGGTTTCTCCTCCTTTGTGCTTTCATGTTTAGATCTTGTGAGCTCCGTTCATGATCAAGATCATCTATTTGTAATCCATACATGTTGTGTTTGCGGGGATCCGATGGATATTGAGATGCCATTTCAGATTGATTATTGATTCTATCATGTCTTTGTTTTAGATCTTGCATGCTTTCCGTTGTTACTAGCTATCTTGGCCAAGTAGATGCTAGCAACTCCAAGAGTTAGTATTTATGCTCGATAGTGGGTTCATGCCTCTGGTAATCTGGGGAAGTGACAGAAATCTCTAAGGTAGTAGATGTGATGTTGTTACTAGGGAGAAAACAACAATCCTTTGTTCATAGAACAATCGTATTGTTACTTTACGCACAGTTCGTAAAGCAATAATCTGTTGGATGATAACCTGAAGGTGGATTATTAATCATAGATGTAGTTGGATGGCGGTCTATGTATTATGTTGTAATGCCCAATCAAGTCTTAGAGGAGTCAAGATGATTAGTGTATGCATGTATTGCTTTCTCGGTGTTTGTCAATTTCTCCGCTGTAATTTGTTCACCCAGCATGTTATTTATCTAAGGAGAGCCACCTCTAGTGAACTATGGATCCCGGTCCTTTTTCTTTACATACAATCTACAATCTTTTACTGCTTTGTGTTTACTTTCTGCAAACTTTTACTTCTTTCCATTCGATACGTTTAATCCTTTGTTTTCCGCAAAACACGGTGAGATTGACAACCTCATCGCAAGTTGGGAACAAAGTTCTGTGGTTGTGTTGTGTAGGTCTCCACGTTGCTACTAGCACTGGTAGTGCGCCCTGCCAAAGCTCAGCTAGTAACACCTTTGGGGCGTTTCCTTGCTCCTACTGGTTCGATTAAACCTTGGTTTCATAACTGAGGGAAAACTTACTGATGTGCTCATCGTACCTTCCTCTTGGGGTTCCCAACGAGCTCTACGTCGAAAGTCGAGCGCATCACAGGGTTGTGGAGATGGAGTCGGAGGAGGCACGGCGGGAGAGGCTATGGTCAGCTTCATCTGTCGCAGGGGCTTCGAAGAAGTTCCCTTCCCCTTGCCCTTGATGAGCTGCTTAGGTCTGAGAATGTAATAGAGATGGAAAACATTACATCTCGGAAGAAAATTCGAGTAAGGTGCAAAGGCGAAAAGTTATGTTGAAAGTTACCTCTTCACGACGGGCACTTCCTTTGTGCCGACGGCCACTGTCAAAGCTTTGTGCTTCCTAGGCACAATGTCCGGCAATGGGACCAGTTCCGCCTCCTGAGAAAACTCTAGAGGATATCCCTCGAGTGGAGCAAGTTCCAACTCTGGGAGGTCGGCAAGCTGAAAAGAAGAAAACATATCAGTACCGCGAGATAACTTAAAGGATGAAACACATAAAAAGGTTTATTGTTAAAAGATTACCGGCACCATAGGGTCTTCCGCTGTGTGCATGTCCAGAGAAACCTCCGGGATCTTCCTCTCGATCCGTTCCCTTATCAGCCATTTAATCTGGCTTATATAACCTTGCGAGGTATAGGCTCTAGGGCTGATGCGGAGGGAATCCTTTTTGGACGACATGATGGAGTGCATCAGTCGGTCTCTGTGGTGCTGGAGGGGTTGGATCCGGCGTGATACCCAACATTGGACCAAGTCGGATCCCTTCAGTCCTTTGTGTTTTATCAAATATTCAATCCGCCTCTTGGCAAGAAGCAGATCGTCACTGAGAGCCGGAGCAGTCTCGTCCCAAGATGCTTGAGTCGTGGTAGCTCCGTCGATAAAAGCCGGCAAAGCAGTTGTAACACCCTAGAATTGGCCCTATGCAAGTTTCAGCGCTTCCCGCCAAACCCGCACAGAAACGATTCAAGGACGCCCACCAGGCACTTTCGTGCGGGTGGAAAACGAAGTAATACCATTACACATTAGTCCATGATGGAACCCATAGAACATATATATACAACAACGACTCCATGAGTCAAGAATACAGATATACTATACAACGATTCAAATCACCTTGAAATCGTAGAGCGTCCAACTACGGACAAGAGGCAAATGGGGCTAAGAGCCCTGAAGAATAACCAATGGTGTCCATAACCCTGCCCAGGCCAAGCCAGAAGGGTAACCCTGCTAACAACGTCGATCTCAAACCTGCTAAAACAAAAGGGGTGCCGACAAAGGCAAAGGAAAAAGAGGAGCGTTAGTACTGAGGCCAGTACACGGCCAGGCTAAAACAGCGGCTCTCGCCTACATAGGTATGGTGGGCTGAAGCGGCAGCGCAGCGGCACTAAACAACCTATAGAGACTCGAGACAAGTGGCGGTTATCAGAGAGGGATAAGAAAGACCTATTCGGATCCAACCTGAAGCTAACACCAAACAAACCCATCCTGGTATTTCCCCCTCGAGACCAAACGAGGAAGTAGGACCAAGGAACTCACACATTTGGCAATTTTACTCATTGCGTTATAGTTGCAGCAATTACTATTCAGATATAGGTAGCATGAGTCATCCTGAAGCATAAGTAGTGGGCAGTTTTAATCCCCATTCCGTTACAGTTGGAACATTTACTAGTCAGATATAATTGTCCCGAGGAATCCAAAAAACCCAGGAATTGTTGGCACTTTTATCACATTCCATTGGAGTTGCAATACTTACTAGGCAGATATAACAAGACACAAGGAACCCCAGGTCCACCAGTTGTTGGCATTTTTATTATCCATTCCATTGTAGTGAAACTAATTACTAGTCACATAGTAAGTCAAATTTATAACACTACTTTAGTTATGCTTGTCTATGATCGAGATACTGTGCTCCAAGTCGTCCATAACCGCGGACACGGCTTTCAGAAACTTTTACCCTGCAGGGGTGCACAAATAGCAACACACACTCGATCAACCTCGGAAAAACCAACTCAAAACCCAATGAGGCATTCAGGAAAAAGCGACCACATGATTCATAAAATATTTCAGGGGGCCACCCCACTAAGCTACCCGCAATGAAGTTGGCCGGGTCTAGAATGGATCCAGGGTTTGCGACGACGGCTATAAATGACTAGGAACCCGAAAGTGTGACTGGGCTTGTCGATACCGCGAAAACGTGGCGCGATCCAAAACAGTACAGGTGCTCCACGCACAATCTTAAATAAAGTTGTAAACATGGCATAAGTACAGGATAGTAAATAAAACCCCAAACTAGTTTGTGGCCCCAAGAAATAGAAATGAAACAAGCTCTGGCTCAGGGGTGTCCATGCCCTCCCGAATGTGGATAGTGCGAAAAATCAAGGAACAGGTATCAAGTACTCGGGGTCCTACGGGACACAAGTGGGCATGAAAGAACCAAATAACATCTATTGCCCACCGATGCCTCTGCATTAGTTATATCTAGCAATTTAATAGTTGTGTTTAAAGTCATGATCATCTCCATCATTAAGCATCTCCACCGTTTATCATGTGCCAACTTGCCGTCAACGATGGAACGACAACGACGTGAAGCAACACAGAAGCAAGCGACTACGACTCGCAGGGCCGACTATCTACCAAACAACAGGTATTGGGAGGTGTCCATGGCAATATAGAGGCTGCACGGGATATAACTGGTGCACGAAAACTAAAGCATCGCGACACGGATAGCAATAGATCAACAGGAGGAAATAAAGACTATAAATGCAAAATAGGTAGAAGAGGGAAGAGATGCTCGCCTGGAAAACACTGCCGACGGATCATATCCGGAGAACTTGTCGATTCTCGCATCCACTCATCAGCCTAATCCACGAAGAAGAAAAGCACTAAAAGGAACACCGGATGCAATATTTAATACTACGGCAGAAGATCCGGCATGCTTATGATATGATGCGTGGCATGACACAGATGCGGTGCAATTAGGCAGTATTAAGCGGAACCGGGGTCCCGACAATTAATTAATAGATTCAAGATATTTATCTACCCCGCAAATTAAATGTTGTATTAACAAGACAAAACATGGCACCGGTTCGCTACATAAATTTAAATGGAGTCCGAAATAAGACTAGAATAGTCCGCATATGGCCTCCATATTTAATTATGAAGTGAATCCACTGTACAACCCAGACCCGCGAAATATGTATGCAAGCATGTAAAATTGATATGCAACAAGTTATATGTTATTTATAAAAAATAGGGTAAGGGTTAGGCCTCACAAGTTGAATCGAAGAGGCGGATAAAACAAGGTCCAAGCTGAAGTTGGAGTGCCGGAAGTAGTCAAAGTTGTGGAAGTAGATGGAAGAAGCGGACGCCGAAAGAAGACCTTGTCGAAAGGGGTGGCGGCATTGAACGGTGTGTTAAAGTGGTGCCAATCTCGCCAAAAGGGAGATTCACGGAACAATTGCGGATCAACCATGTTGAAGTAGTAGAATCTGGAACTGAAGCCCCTGTAGGTATTTAGTCGAACACCTTCCGGTCAAGAGGACCACGACAGGGATGTCACTGAAGGAGAACAAAGACTTCAGAGACGCAATTGACTTGCTATAGGATATGATTGCAGTCCATCGGTAGCAGGAGAGAGTGGCACGCTGCCGGAAGAAAATGGTGTGACACTGGGGTGTTGTGCTGTTGCTGCTGCAATTATGTGGACAAGAGAAAGCCCGGATAGACTGGAGTACTTCCTGCGAAGTGGTGTCTGAGGCTGCAGGCCGCCGTTCAGCTTGGGAACAGGCGAGTCGGCCGTAGGTGGTTGACACGCATGGGGCTCTTAGGGCCATGGCGGCCAGGGAAGATACGGCACAGACCCAAGCCAGGACAAGGTGGAAAGGGGACCTGCGCGTGCGGTTGGCCGTGCTGGTTGGTCGTGGGTGTGCCCAAGCATCAGGATCTGAGGCTGCATCGAATTAACAGGAGCATCCCAGACTGCTAGCGATGTGTGGCAGAAACTGCAGCTGTGGTGGAGGATTAGGTGCGTGGTTATGGAGGCTCCTGGCGTCAGTAGATTGGCGCGGCTCATAAGCAGAGAAACGAAATCGATGGAGGAGGCCACTCAGGCACTCACGCGAGCAAGGGGGGTTGTTGGCGATCTGGCTGTGTGGTAGGTGGCGTGAGGAGCAGATCGGCATTGATGGGCGGAGATATCAGGAGCTGTCGGCCGACCAAAAAAATTTGAGGCAGCTGCTATGCTGCTGCGATGCACACAAACCAAGCATGAAAATAATAGCACCAGGCTACATGTCAACAAGGAATTGGACATGAACATGATGAGGTAATGCTTTGAAGACGTCTCATGTGATAGACTGGATCTAGATCAAGGAAAAGGAGGAACTCGCTGGCGGTGGAATTTTGGAAGAAGGTGGAGAAATTTTGGGACATATTTGGATCTTAGATTTGGGAACAAGGGTTTAGGAAAGGGATAGACTAGAGTATATATGTAGTCCAAAGTAGACTAGATGGGGCTAGTTTTGGGCTAAAACTTTAGACGGGCCTTTATCCTAATTTTATTATTTAGTCAAATAAGAAAATCATTTGCGGTCATATAACAGACCAAAAATATTATTTTGTTTTATTTTGAAAATAAGAAAAGAGAAACAGATTTAATAAAACCATGGGGATATTTTAGTAAAACCAAAATAGGGTTTTTAGCAAAAATAGTTTGCGGTTAAAATTGGAAACAAAATATGCATGATGATGCCATGATGATGCACAAAAAAAACACAGTGATTTTCTAATTATGGTTTTACCGGGGTGCTACAGCAGTGGCTTTGCCGGGAGCAGGGACATCCTTGTGGTAAAAGAAAGTGACTGGCCATTGCTTGAACGAGTCACTGGCTAGAATTTTAGGATAGTCGCGATCACGCCTAACTGAAAAACTAATTGTACCGGTAATATAAGGAATATCGGCAGTGATAGAATTTCTCCGGACATGGAAATAGTACCGGAATAGAGTAAGACTTGGCCTAATGTTGATATAAACCTTGCACAAGGCCGCATAGGCGCTCATCTCTAAGATGGAGTTGGGGGGAAGGTGGTGAAGCTGAACACCATAATGATCTATTACCTTGGAAAAGAAATCCGAGGGAGGGAAAGACATACCTCTGTCGAGGTGGGTGCCGAAGTGCACCCGCTCGTCGACGCACGGGTCGGGGATGGTTTCACTGGAACCGCTCCGCCAGTCGCCGGCGTGGAGGAGCCCTTCAGTCTCCACGCCGCGGAGCTTTTCGTTGTCCAGCAGGCAGGGGATCCAAACCCCGCAATTGCTTTCCTTCTCCGCCGGTGCCGCCGCCGTCGCCACTGCCGTAGCCAGGCCGGATGATGAAGACGAAGCCATTCTTCTGGTGCGCCGGTGACCTTAGATGGGCGGCGCTGGGAGTTTGGGAAGCAGGGGAGCTCTGTGCGCGTAGGAGATTTGGAGGAGAAGAAACGGCAAAGGGAACATGTGAAGAAAGGAGAAGGAGAATCGTCACCCCTTATATCCACCTAACCACGCCAAGATTCATGCAAATGATACTGTGTAACCGCCATGCGTCGTGGAAGGAACCGGGAAAGACCCACGTGATGATTGCGTCGCCTCGATCTCCGCGTATGCATTGAAACGGCGCCTCGGTTCCGCGAACGACGGACCCACCAACGGTCGTGCTAACAGGATGTTTGTCAGATGACGTGACTTGACGATGAACAGTGTCAGGTGACGTCAGAGACCAAGTTCTGGCTTAGTTTGAAAATCAAGCTGGAAAATCCGAGTAACATGTTGATAGGTCCGACTTATCTTTAAGATCCGGATCATATTTTTTGTTGTGAAGTTTCAGGAACCTTTCAAGATTCTGCAAGTCGAAGATCAAGGTAGACAATGATGAATCCGACTTTGGATCTTGGAGGCCTCTGTGGCTGTTGTTGGGGATATACTTTCCGGGTATCCTCACAGTTCCTCACTGACCAGGGTGACCCACTTCGGGTTAGAGCTTTGCTTCACGGGGGACCTAGTCAGGGAGAAGAAGACGGAGTCCAGTCTGGCTACGGGAAGGACTAAAAGACTTACTGACTTAGGCCCATAGTATTACTTGTAGTTCAAGATGTACTCTGTAACCAACTCTTAGTCGTAGCCGGACAGATCTCTCCTGTAAACCCTAGGCCGGATATCTATATAAGCCGTCCTAGGGAGAGCCTTTAGGGCAACACCTCAATAGTCTACAATCTCAACTCGCACAGGCGAACCCTTGTAACCCATATCCGGCTCTGCCATATTACTGGATTGCTAGCAGGAGTAGGATCCGTCCAAAGCCAGCGGATTCGAACCTGGGTAAACTTGTGTGCTCACCATCCTAGAACACCGTACGTCCCACACCCCTCTCTTCCGCACGCCTTGAGGACCCCCTCATGGCATACTTTTCATCAATCCGACGACATCAACATCGTGCAAGGAAACGAAAATCTTGCTTCTGCCACGTGTCAGCCGAGCTTCCTCCACGTTTTAGCAGATCCGTCGTAGTAGAGGTCCGCGAAACCGGAAAAAAAAGTTTTTTCCATCGGCCACGGCCGAGCCGAGAATTTCGTCGCGGAAGACGCGCCTTCTACGACGACTGTCGGGCCAAGTCGTTGCGGAAGGAAACTTTTCTTGTAGTGATATCTAGAGTGAATATCCGGACGAGAAGCATCATCACCACCGGGAAACGCATCGTCTCCGGGATCGTTCAGCGCTTTGGAGCACTAGACTACGTCAGCGACAACGCTCATAGCTTCGGCAACCACCCTCCTCCGTGCAACGACCTCTTCATCTCATTGGCATGGATGAGTCTTGCGTTCACCTTCCACACGTCGTTGAGGGAGGCGAACCACCTATCAGCGTGCCTCGCGGCCCACGTATCACTCACCCGCTAGCTATGTTGAGGTCATGATGACCACACCTGATGTAGGAGCAAGCAAGGACCCAGTAGAAGACCCGGAGACTACCCTGAAGGTACCTAGGAAAAGATGTCCTCCACTAGAGAGGCTAGAGAATGTGTTGTAGTAGGCAATAGAAAGCTTAGCTACTACCATAGAACCTGTCATAGATCCGTCTCAGGCACAGGCCGCGCTGGAGGAGACCCGACTGGAAATGTTAGTAGGGGCGAAAAGAGTAGCAGAATTGCAACAATCATTAAACATCACGCTGCGTGAGTATGCAAAAGCAAACCAGATTAGTCCAACCCATATGGACAATGTGAAGATTAGGGGTAGAAACCTCATCACTAAGATAGACAAAGAATATGTACCTAAGCCGAGGTATCCGACTACACTAGTGACGGCAGGGCTAGAGGGGCATAGCACCCGACAAAGAATCTCAAGGCTGCGGATGCGGAAGCATCCCAGTTAGAGGGCCTGACTGGCGAAGCATGAGAGAGGCAACATGAAAGAGTTAATCACCTGGTAAGGGTAGCTAACAATCAGAATGAGGAGTTACTCAAGGAAAACCCGGCGGGAGCAGGAGGTTCCCATGTCGTTCATTCGGCGGGGGCACTTCGGCAAAATCCGCTAGGGCGGCATCATCCCCTCACACGTGCATGTTCGTCTGCGGTACCAAAGTTCTCAGGCCAGCGCATGGTGGTACCTAAGTTGCCTGAAATTACCGCTTTCGAAAAGTTGGGCCACCAACTACTGAGAGGGGCCATTTCGAGGCAAACTCATCTCACCCCTGCCAAATTCAAACATTCCGTTAAACCGCCCCATGGAGTAGACGGTTGAGACCCTCATGTCGGTCATCTGTCCGTGACGCGAGCGCCAACGCGGCAACCTCTTAGGAAAATCGAGCAGCTAAGTGGATTGGATGCATTGACCAATTTCACAAATCCATTCCCAACTTTCCCCTAGCACCGGTGATGTCAGAATCCACCCTCCAGGCAGGATGATCCCTTCGGACATTTGACTTCTGGGGCCAAGTTGCTGCGCCTAGTCGCTGATCCCAAGCACCAATGGCGCATTCCGTAGCCGCCGTTGCAAGGCTCTAGCCCACCTCCACCGCTGACGAGCCGAGCAGTTCACAGGATGGCAGATCCTACTATCAAGGAAGAAGAAGTTCTGGCTACAAGTGGGTGAGGTACCCTTCTCTTTGCTATTCACACTAATTATAACTGCTAGCTGGCTACTGTACCTCAAATTGTTTGTTAGCCCAACGCTGACAAACATATTTTGTCCACAGTTTTCTGTCAAGAGTGATCTGCGTAGACCTCCCTTACCTGGTTACGGTAGTCCTCTATAGGTACGACTTTAATGGCAAGTGGTATAGACACCATTGTTTCACGATGGAAGAAGCGCCTACGCAGATCTGCACTATATCTGGTATGGTTGCTGCTCTACGTAATCATGTTTAATTATGGCCGAAGCAGACTGCAAAGTTTAGCTTCATGGATGAACGTGGCATCATGGTTCCTATAACATGTGACAGTCAGCTAATTGGGTTGATGAAAAGGTATGCTTCGGCTGCCATGTTTGAGCTGAAATGTGATGTACTGGTTGTGGAAGCTGCTGCAACTAGGAGTCGCCCTTCTATTCTTGGACAGGGTGGTTGCTCGAACCCAATTAGCTCCTAGTAAGCAAAGGTCGCTTGGGGTTCGCATGTTTGTGCTGAATTGTAAATTTTTTTTAGTTACTCTGTACATATTGGGCAGTTATGCAACCGTCTTGTTTCTTTGACAGGAAGAGCCGCAAGGTTAGAAACATGACTGCCGGGTCAGTCATTTTGCTGCCCGAAGTAATTAAAAACGATTGGAAAGATGATGCTGGACACGATTCTGGTGCCCATTTTTCCGCAGGAGCTCTGTGTGTGGCACGTTGCTGGGCGAAACAATCTACCCATGTTCTCTGAGTAAAATGTACCGCGACTTAGGGTTTGGAAACGCCCCAGTCAGTAGTTGAATCCGAAATTGTGATTGTGCCACTACTATCTGAAAACAAGGATCCACCGGTGTAACATCCCAAAACTTAATCCAAGGTTAATTAAGATCAAATCTACCCAATTTAGGGTTAACAAAAACTTTTCCATTTAAAATCATTAAGCATTCATTTGTCTGTGTGTGCATTTAAATTAGGAGTTGTTTTGAATTGCCATGTTTGAGTGATCCATTGGTTGTAAAATGATTCTAAGGTGAATTAAACATCATCTAGATCATTCCCAAACAAATCCCAAAGAAAAACAAATCAAAAAGAATAAAATAAGCAAATGGTCACTTTTGTCATTTTAATTACCTAGCCTACTTTGGCTATTCCTAGAACTCAAATCTTAACAGAAACAATTGTGGTTCTTTGCACCCCTTGCTAGTACAAGTACTGATGTACCAAGGCCCACTTTGCTTTATCCCAAAAACTTTCAAACACTAAATTTAAATGAAATTTGAAAATTGAATCTAGTGTATGTATAAAAATCACACTTATTAAAAAACCACTCGAATGAACTCCATTTTTAAATCCCAAGCACACCTAGATGCCTAAGCATAAGTTACATCACTCCACCAAAAATCACCCCAAAATTCAAACAAAAGTTTCTTGCGGTCATTTGATCGAACACCTTGTTAGCAGAATCATTATGGCCTAATTATTACTATTTTGGATTTAATCTTGTCGAGCCCTTTGATGTGCATTGATCATCCTTGTCTCCCCCAAGTCCAACCAGACCAAAACCAATCCTATCTCTAGCCCCTGGCACTAGTGCCATGCCGCTCCGACGCCATGCTCGCCGACCAAGTGTGCATAAGGCGCAGGAGACCGGCAGCCCCTCTCCGCCACTCCAGGAAGTTAGGCGCCACCCTACCGCCACCCATGATCCACCCCTCGATCAACCCCAGCCCCTGGACCACTCCCCAGCAGCGTCGCCCTTTCTCTCCGCGAGCAAGCCAGAGCGTGCCAGAGCGCAATAGCCGCCAGCACATAGCAGACCGCCCCTTGACCCCATCCCGCGCACGCCGCTCCACCTCGACTCCAGCAGACACGGCCATGCATCGCCGCGCGACCCATAGTCGCCGTGATCGCCGTCGAGCATCGCCCTGTCTCCTAGAGCGCGCGATGCTCCCGACCAAATGCCACCGCCCCTAGCCGCGTCATTGCGCCGTAGCTGACCGCCAGGGAACCACCCACCGCCCGCCTACCTCACCCACACCGATAGCCGATGAGCTCCGCCCACACCTCTCGGTCTCACCATCGAGCCTATATAAGGAGGCCACCCTAGCACCATCTCTTCACACCATTCCACTCCCCTCTCTCCACTGACCAGTTCCCCTCTCTTGCCGGAGCCGCTCGAGCCGCCGTTCACCGGAATTGCACCGGAGGTAGCTGCTACAGAGGAGAACTTGTCGTCGATTTCATCCACCTCAGCCCCTGCCGCTACCTCGCCTGAGTCCATCGTCGTCGTCCAGTTCCATCTCCCGCCTCACCGCACTAGCTGGAGCCCTGGTACGTCCCCAGTAGACCCCCACCGTCCGTTTAGGGTTCGGTCTCGCTGGCGACGAGTCTGTCGTCAACGATGACTGTGAGCCGTTGATCCACGTTATAATCGTGTGGCCCAGATCGCTAGATACCATTTCGGGTTTTAAGTCTCACTAACAAGTGGGACCAACCTGTCTGTCGCCCTCTGTGCCGCTGCGCGTTACTCGGCCGGCCCATTTAGTTTCCCGCGCTGACCCAGTTAATTCAAATTAGGATTTTCTATTTAGACTTAGAATCAATTATGTCCCTTAGTTCAAAAATCAATTCAGGGATTTTAGAAATCCAAATTGAGAGAGTCCAATTTTGATGGAAGGGTAACGAAAATCTCTATCCAAGCCCGTTGGATTTAATTCATTTAGAGTTAGAGATCTCTCCTAGTAAAAATAATAAGACAAAAGCATTTGCACATTCAAACATTTTTATAAAATCAACCATATTAGCTTTTGAGTTGATTCCAACTCTCAAAAATCACATTTAACGATACCTATCTGAATATGTAATAATATTGAGGTTTGCGTGTAGTGACTTTGGACTAGTTCCAAAATAATGCTATATAGGCATTTCTAGTCACTTTAAATCATTAAGTATTAAACTTAAACTTATTAAAATGTGATCCAACATTTAAATCACATTCCCATATGTTAGAATATGTGGTGATGACATGTGTCCATATGATCCCATATTTTAATTGGAGAATATTAAATCTTAGTTAATTTCAATGAGTAGAAATTACTTTTCTAAAATAAAAAGATTGAAGATAGTAAATTAAACCTTGTGATGCTTGTGATGATAATAGATCATCAAATGTGTGCCTTAGTGTGCTAACTAGAATAGTTAAGTATTGTTTGGTCATTGTGTATCCCGTATGTATTTATAGACGATAGTACCGACCAAGCTTTCGAGGAGGAGGAGTTCTACCAAGAGGACGAGGAAGCTTCAACCACTGCACTACACAAGGCAAGCCTAGCATTTCGAGTAAACTGAGCAAGCTAACACTTGCAAGTATTATACTAGCAAGCCATCATTAACAATGATGGCTAACCCTTGCAAGTTAGATAACCTAAGCAAGATGCATTAGGCATGCTTTGGTTATACCCTTTGACTTATACCTACTCCAAATGTTATTTACAAGTTTTACTTTCCTTACTTTACCAAAGTCCCTTACTTGTTTGAAGGTAGCATAAAAAGTATAAAACTTGACCTATCTAGATAACCTTAGATGTCATTCTATGGCATGATATTGAGATTAGCATCCCACCTTAGTGAACACTCTTAACTTAGTAGCTTATAGCTAAATCAAAACTCGAGTCACTTTAGATGGGAACACTTGGTGGAAATGAATTGTGAAAATCTTGGAATGATGAGTCATTCTATTGAGATATTTTGACATGTGTTGAGAAACAAAAATGGTTTATGATGATGAAAATGTTGAGGCATGAGCCTTAGCCCTTTTACAAAACTGATGGTTGGATTCAGATGCGATACCATTCCAATTTTACCGTACAACCACAATACCTGAATTGGGTAAGGCTTAACCGGAAGTTTATATGCATTAGTATTAGTTTCCTCGTGGGAGAGGTTTGAGCTGAGGCTACCTCTCGATGTTGTCCATCTATGAAATGCCCAAGATGATAGATGGTCATGGTTGGGAGGCCATGCTCATAGGAGAGGTGCTTATACTAGGGTGTGTAAAGGAAAGGTTATGTTTGATTATCTGCATACTAAGTATGATGATTCAGAGTTATCCCTGACAGATGTATCGAATCTTGTGGTGAAAGTGTGCGACCTCTGCAGAGTGTCAAACTATTCGAATAGCCGCATTCACGGTTATGGACAGCTGGAGTGGCCATACTGTTTCATTGTCAGATCTTTCCAAAACAACTTATGAAAGGAATGATGATCTTGACTTGACCACAACAGGGTTGTGACTATGACACTAGGTTCCCAACTTAAGTGATTCTAGAACTTCATTTTATCTTTCTTTGTTTCTGAACTCAGCTTAGGTTTCAAACTTAACTTTACAAGTAAACTTAGAGTTAGCAATCCCACTAGAACTACCTTACTTGTTAGTGATAGTTTGCGAGTACTTAAATTGTACTCAGGGATTTTGTCCTTAGCTATTCCTATGGCCAGACTATGAAGGAGACTACCAAGATGAAGGACATCAGGACGGCTATGATAACTAGGACTATCTGCCATCGTCAGCATTGCATGTGCCACTGAAGATGGACCCCACCGCTACGCTTATTATTTATTCCGCTGCTTGGTGTATTAAGACTGGATCATGAGATCCTTTATTCGTGTAAGACCTTATTATGGTTTGTAATGGATGACGTACTGTGATATCCAATCTGTTATGTCTCGGAAAAATGGTAATCCTGGGACAAATCCGGGTGTTGACAAGTTGGTATCAGAGCCATCTTGACCATAGGAGACCCTAGTTAGAATGGACGTCCATACAAAAACTTAATTTCAAAACCAAAGTGAGTATTTATGAAAAACTATTTCCTCTCTTACCCTTAGAAATTCATTCTTTCTCAAAAATTCATGTTCCTCCAATTCTTACCATTACTACATAAAATTTGACACACTTGATCACTTCACTAACTTCCTCATCCTAAAATCTTGTACATGGAGACTCAGTTTAGCAAGTTCTACCAGTTGGGAAACGGAGGCCAGCTGATCTTCGAGAGGGATCTAGATTCACTATCTGAGTTCTTGGGACGCCCGCATCCGGAGTTTCTTGGAGCTCAACTTCCTGGACTCCGAGGGGGAGATTTACAGTGGCTAGTCACCGCTGATCTTCGAGGAAGTATATAAGCACCAACGTCTAGTTCTCCGTAAGAGAGAACAACTGGCTAGATGGATTAGCCAGGGCAATGCATGAACCTCTCGCATATCTATGTGCCCTCAGTGTCAACCAAATCCAAGGAACCTGCTTTGTTCACTATGCAAGGCGTGACTTCATGGGAATGCCAATGGAGATGCCAAGTCACCCGGAGTTGAAGCGTCAAGTGGAGAACCTTGACTTCCTGCTGTACGACCGCCAGAAGGAATTGGACAATGCTAGGGAGTTCACCAACCACAATCTTGCCATTGCCGCCCAGAAGGACCCAGACTTTCTCACTGCTTGTCAAGGACCGTCAGTCTCTTCGCTGCCAGCACAAAAAGAAGGATCACACCATCGCCCGTCTTTGCAAGAAGGTGGCTGACCTTGAGAAGACCACCAAGGAGCAAGAAGCTCAACCTGCAGCAAAGGAAGAAGAAGAGGAAGGTGAAGACATCCAAGGAGATATGGATTCTTACCTCAGCAATGATGATGTCTTTCTATAGGAGGATGCCATGTACTTCCACGCCGACGATGATGACTCCGACTTCATTGACGATGAGTAGATGCACTAGAGCACTATCGTAGCATGAGATGTATCGGTCCCATTGTATCGTAGCTTACAGAACGGTTCTTAAAACCATCTGTTTTCCCTTGTTGTTGTGGTGTGTGTGTGTGTTTGTATCGTGTGCTTTGCTTGAATGAATGAAAATAAAGTTATTTGCAAAACCTGAGTCAAACTCAAAGTTTTACCCTTGAAACCAAAACCATGAACCTTAGAACTTTCCCTCTTACCCTTCAGCTATCTCAATCTTCAGATGACTCGTGGAAACCCTGGAGGGAGCAGCTCATCGCAAGACCCAATGCTGCAGATCATGCAGAAGTTAGTTACAGACCGTGAAGCAAGCAGGGCAGAGTGCCAAGAAAACTTAGCAACACTGCAGCAGATCACCCAAAACAACCAAGGGCATGGAAATTAGGATATCAAGGATCCAAGCTGAAAAATTTCCAGAATACCAATCCCCCAATCTTTAGCACTTCGGAGAACCCATTAGATGCTGATGACTGGTTACAGACAATGGAGAACAATTTGGAAGAAGCCAGAGTTGATGACAACGAGAAAGTTCTCTTTGCCACCTACTACTTGGTAGGAGATGCAAGAGCCAGGTGGAACAGCATCCGCCTGATGAACCATGGTCAAGTGATGACATGGGAAGCCTTCAAAATCAAGTTCAACCGCACCCACGTGCCGCAGGGGCTTGTCACCATTATGAGGGATGAATTCAAAGAATTGAAACAAGGAAGAATGACTGTAGTGGAGTACCGTGGCATATTCTTGTCACTTGCCAGGTACGCACCTGATGAGATCAACACGGAGGCAAAGAAGAAGGAGAGATTCCTGAATGGACTGCATGATAAGATGCAGACTGTCCTCGTCAACATCTGCTTCGAGGATCTCGAAGAGCTAGTCGACTCTGCCATACAGATGGAAGGGAAGATTAACCAGGCAAACGACAACCGCAAACGTCGTATGATGCACCAAGTGTTGGAGATATGCCCAAGAGGCAATAATAAAGTGGTTATTATTATATCTTTATGTTTATGATAAATGTTTGCATCCCATGCTATATTTGTATTAACCGGAAACATTAATACTTGTGTGTTTTGTAAACATAAAAGAGTCCCTAGTAAGCCTCTTGTTAAACTAGCTTGTTGATTAATGGATGATCATGGTTTCCTGATCATGGACATTGGATGTCGTTAATAACAAGATCATATCATTAGGAGAATGATGTGATGGACACACACCCATAGTAAGCGTAGCATAAGATCAAGTCATTAAGTTCATATTGCTATAAGCTTTTTATACATAGTAACCTAATCCTTCGACCATGAGGTTGTGTTAATCACCATCACCGGATGGGTACTTTAATGACATCAAACACCGCTTCGTAACTGGGTGGTCATAAAGGTGTCATTGGGTATTCTGAAAGTATGTGTTGAAGCGCATGGACCAAGATTGGGATTTGTCCATCCATATGACGGATAGATATGCTCTGGGCCCTCTCGGTGAAATGTCGTCTAGTTAGCTTGCAAGCATGTGACTGGGTCACAAGGGATGACATATCACGGAACGAGTAAAGAGTACTTATCAGTAACGAGATAGAACTAGGTATGGAGATACCGACGATCAAACCTCGGATAAGTATAGTATCGCATGACAAAGGGAATTGGTTTCGTATGTAAATGGTTCAATCGATCACGAAGTCATCGTTGAGTATGTGGGAGCCATTATGGATCTCCAGGTCCCGCTAATGGTTATTGATAGGAGATGTGTCTCTGTCATGTCTGCATATTCACGAACCGTAGGGTGACACACTTAAGGTTCGAAGTTGTTTTAAGTAGATATGGAATGTGCGTTGGAGACCGAATGCTGTTCGGAGTCTCGGAATGGATCCGGGACATCACGAGGAGATCCAGAATTGTCCGGAGAATAAGATTCATATATTGGGGATCATTTTCTGAGTTAGGAAATGATCCGGAGTATTTGTATGAGGGTTGTAGAAGGTTTCGGAATGTTCTGGAAGGTTCTAGAGGATTTCTTGGAGTTTGCTTGAAAACCAAGAAAGTGTCAAAGAAAACCTAGCAGGGCAAGACACGGATTCGTGGGGGAGGAGGACTCCTCCCCCCTTCCCACCGCCGGCCATAGGAGGGGAGTCCTACTAGGACTCCCCCTCCCCAGGCGTGCCTCCCCCCCTTAAATAGAAGGGCAGGAGCGCCCCCAGCAAGCCCTCTCCTAACAACTCCAATCTCTGCCGCCTCTCTCCTCCACCTTTCTTCTGCACAGGCATAGGCGAAGCCCTACAGAATTCTCTACTCCACCACCACCACCACGCCGTCGTGCTGCTGGGATTCCGTGGAGAAGATCTACTACCTCCGCTGCTCGCTGGAACGGGGAGAGGAAGGTCTGCTTCGACTCCGCACGTGTGACCGACTGCGGAAGCGCTGCCGGATCGCGGAGCCGGAAGGATCGTACACTTGACCGACCGCGGAAGCGCTGCTGGAACGCGACGCCGGAAGGATCGTCCACACGATCTTGAGATCGGCAAGTGATCGACTACATCAACCACGAGATCTAATCTCGTTAACGCTATCAGATCTACTAGGGTTAGTTCCTATCTATCTCGTTGCACATGTCTAATAGATTAGATCTTGGCTTTTATCTAGATTAGATCTGGGTTTTATTCGTTCTTGCGGTAGAAATTTTTTGTTTTCCATGCTACAAACCCATCACTGGTATCAGAGCCGTATCTATGCGTAGATCTGTTGCACGAGTAGAACACAATGTTTTTATGGGCGTTGATGCTTTTGTTGTCGGTGTCTTAGCGTGTACTTTGCATCTTGCGGCATGGTGGGATGAAGCGGCTCGGGCTAACATTACATGTCATCGCACATGAGACTTGCTCCACGCTTGACGTGCAACTTGCTTTGCACAAGTGGCTTTGCGGGTGTCTGTCTCTCCCACCATAGTTAAGATTCAATTTACAATGAGCATCTTGACAACACTTGTATCAACGTTGTGGTTCTTGTTCGTAGGTAAGATCAGTCTTATGCGAAAGCCCCAAACCATGTAGAACTTGCAAAGAAAATTAGAGGCGTCTAATTTGTTTTTGCAGGGGTTTTGTGATGTGATATGGCCATCATGTGATTTTGATTGTATTTGATGTATGCAATGATCCTTGTTGTAATATGGCAACCGGCAGGAGCCTAATGGTTGTCTTTAATTCTGTTAAGACCTGCGTGTCTATTCATCCCGTAATAGCTTTATTCCAAGTAGTTGTAATAGTTGCTGGTGATGATGGACAACCATGAAGCGGCGCCACTGACCTTGACGCAATGCTGGTGATGATGGAGATCATGTTCGTGCTTTGGAGATGGAGATCAAAGGCGCAACAAGAAAAGGCCATATCATATCACACTAAATATGAATTGCCTGTGATGTTAATCCTTTATGCATCTTGTATTGCTTAGATCGCGACGGTAGCAGTATAAGATGATCCCTCTCACTAAATATCAAGTAATAAAGTGTTCGTCCTTAGTTGGCACCGGTGCTAAGACTTGTCGTTTCGAAGCATCTCGTGATGATCGGGTGTGATAGACTCTACGTGTGCATACAACGGGTGCAAGCTAGATTTGCACATGCGTAAACTAAGGTTAACCTTGACGAGCCTAGCATGTACAGACATGGTCTCGAAACACGGAATACCGAAAGGTAAAGCATGAGTCATATGGATGATATGATGAACATGTTGATTGTTCGCCTTTAAAGCTACATCATCTCACGTGATGATCGGACTTGGTGTAGTGGATTTGGTTCGTGTAATCACTAAAACAACTCGAGGGATGTTGTTTTGAGTGGGAGTTCATTTATAATTTGGATTAGTGGAACTCAATTTATCATAAACACAATCAAAGTGAATTTGCATAGTTTGTTGTAGTCATTGGCATCCGTTCACCACCTTACGCTTAGTTATAGTTGAGATAGTGGAACTATAGAAATTCTGGATATTTACTTTACAAACTGGTATCGTATTGTTTTGAATGTCAATTTAAAGTTTATAAGTCCTATTGCAAACTTTCAGCAAACTCTATTTACTCCATGAAGTTTAATAAATAGTATTAAATCAAGAGTAACAATTCCAGTGTTAGTATCTAATGTATCATGTTTGCCTCCATGATTCTTGATACTCAAAAGATTGTTTTTAATATCAAGTTTATCTAAGAGCTGAAAGCAATGTTTCAGAAACCATCATATGTGAAAGGTATTGTGATATCTAAAACAATGTGTTGGTTACAACATGATAGAGTATACGTCCTCATATTTGATGAGAATTTGTGAAGGTTGGAGACGCTAGTCGTCCTAATCCTCCAAAAGGTTTTGAAAAAGAAACATTATACTCACAATTCACCTTTATAAGCTATAGCAGCTTGATCATGAAAGTTGTCATGATAAGGATGAATAGAAGATGTAAGTAAAATGTTTACTACACTAAAAGATTACTAAAGAATGGATTTTTTAAAAGAACACCAAACATTTGATGATGGCGATCCACCTCAAAGTGCAAGTCCAAAGGTATTAGCAGTTGACTATATACGCTTTGTACCATGTGTCATGTTGATGACACCGCTATTGATGTTGATAGATTCTTTTAAAAGAAAAGAAATTGCTGAAGAGAATCTATAAAATATTTGGCAGAAGAGAAAAGAGTGGAGATGTCCAACTTAGGCATATAGAAGATATACATGTTATGGTTGTATTCCTTTCTTGTTAAACAATGTGGTTCTCCGGTATTGGATACCGAATTGGTTGGTATGCTATGTCATACAGGACAACGTAATTCATGAACTACAATGGCCTAAGTAACTAGCAAGAGAATAAGTGATGATGTTCATCGAAAACAAATAAAGTGTTATTGTGTTTTTCGTTGACACCAAACCTAGCCTTCAAGATTTGTTATTTTGTTCCGGTATTACGAGAACAATGGTTGTTCAAATAATTATCGTATTCCATAAAGGATGGATGAACTTTTACAAGTCTGGTGGGAGAAATCACATCCATAAACACTATTGCTAAAATGTCGCAAGACAAATGATTGAAATATCACTTGCGAAGTGACATCGCCATTTAAATTATATTGAAAGGGATACATGATGAAACTCCATGTTGATGGATTTATTGGAGTCTTTGATTTGGATCAAATGACGCTTGTGATACTTTCCTGGAGATAATTAAAAATCCGTTCGTAGGCCAAAAGAGGAACGGACGACTAACTGATTGGAATTTGTACATATTGATGTATATAGTCAACTATGTGTAGTCGTGGGCGATGGATTCCAACTTCATATGCTTTCTCCGAAGATTTGAGTGAGTATATGTTTGTACTTACTCAATAAGGAAGAAGTATGAAACATTTGAAAGTTGTTCAAAGACTTTCAAGATGAAGTGGAAAATCATTGTAACAAGAAAATAAAGAGTTTATGATTCGATCATAATGGAAGATATTTGAGTTACATGTTTAGCAAAAGCACCTAAGACTTGAGAAATTGTTGCATGATTTGTGTTTCCCGATAAACCATAGGAGTATGGCATATTCGAGAGATGAAATCAAACCATGTTTGAGATGGTAAGATCAAGGATGTCATTTATAAAACTGCCATTATGTTTTAAAGATTGAAGCTTTAGAGAATACCGCTTTTACACTGAAAAGAGCACCATCGTGATCCATTGAAATGACACCATATGAGTTATGGTTTGGGATAAAACCCGAATTGTCTTTTCTTAAATTTTGGCATGTTATGCATAAGTAAAAGGTTTACAACCAAAGTCGGATAAACACGTCTTTGTAGGTTATCCCAAAGAATTTGTTGGGAATTTCTCCATAACACCGAGGACAAAAGAGTCTATTACTTGAAACGTCAAGTTTCTTGAGAAGGAATTTTTCGTGAAAAGTTAAGTGGGAGGACAATAGAACTTTGATAAGGTTGTTGAACCTTAGCTATTTGTGCTAAGTAGCGCAGTGCCGGAAAGTGTCCCGCTGGCGGCCACAATGCTCATGGCTCTCGTGATTACAAAAGGTGTGATCTCGGAGATTAGAGTTCCTATAGAACTGTGTGGGTCGGTCAGAATCAAATAGTAAGATTTGATAAGCAAGTCGTTATTGTTTTGACAATGATGAACCGACTACATGCAAAGAAGCGATGATGGGCCCTGAATCCATAAAATGACTAGAAGTCATGGAATCCGTGATAGCATCCATACACAAGAAATCAAGTTTCTGAACTTTGAAGACCCTCCGGAAAGGCGTGAAGCCTATCGGTCGTGTTTGGATCTATAAAGAAATAGACATGGATGTTTCAAATCTATGAAATAGTCGACATGTCAGAAAGAGTTTACGACAATGTTCAAGGAATTGACTATGATAAGATTTGATCTTTCATAGCGATATTTAGTCTGGACGGATTAATGTAGCAACCACTACATATATTTTGGTATATGTTAGTTGAACAAACAAAACAAGTTCTTCAAATAGAATGGTTACCTAGGACGTGTACATGACACGATCCAAAGGGTTTTGTTGATTCAAAGGATGCTAAAAGAGTATGCAAAACATCAATGGTTGAAGTAAGCATTGCGGAGTTGGAATCTTCACCATGATGAAACTGTTAAAAGAGTTTAAATTCATCGTAGATGATGGAGATGCTTGCATTTGCAAGAAATTAAGTGGGAGTGCTAAGGCATATTTATAATACATTATGTGAAAGACATATTGTTGATTAGAAATGATGTATCTTTTATTGACACAGGTTAAGAATTTCATTTCGATGAAAGACTTAGGCATAACTCAAGAATTAGGCATCAATGTCTATATGGATAGATTGAGGCGCTAATATAGTTTTGCCAAATGTACATAGATATGATGTTGAATGAGTTCAATATGGAAACAACAAGAAAGGTTCTTGAAGCACGGAAAGGACTAAATCAAGATTCAAGTGTTTTGACACTTGGTGAAATCACAAGAATATTTTGATCAGTCATTCTTTGAGATGTACACATCCAGATATGTCCTATGCTCTAAATGTTATGAGCATATACCAGAATGATTCATAAGATGATCATTGGACAATAGTAAAGATATTCTTATGAGCTTTGGAAGAACTAAGAATATATCATGTATAAGTGACAAATAATTAAAGGTAGTTCATTGTAAAGTGTTACATTGATACTAGTTTTGTCACAAGATACAAATTAAATTTATCTCAATTTAGACTATGGGTGGCACAATATAATGGAAAGGATGTTCCATGATGGATTTGGATGAGTTCCAAAGTTGAGATATTGTGACGGATACTACCACAAAAGGCTAAGTATATAACTGCTATAGAAGCAGCAAAGGAGGGCATTTGTGTTTGTTATCAAACTAGGTGTGGTTCATAGCGGGATAATATTATGAAGATACATTGTATGACAATTTTATCAACATAAATTAATCCCAAGGAACTAAAGGTCTCACCAAAGAACCAAATTTATACAATGCCATCTCATTGGAGAATGAGTAATGCGTAGAGACGCAAGGACATGCAAATACACACGGACCTGGAAGTGTCAGATCCGAAGATTATGTTTACTACTAGAAATAGTGTCTATACAACACCAGAAAGCCATAGGTGTTGAATGCACAAGTTTTTAACTAGATTATTGACTCTAGTACAAGTGGGAGACTGTTGGAGATATGCCCAAGAGGCAATAATAAAGTGGTTATTATTGTATCTTTATGTTTATGATAAATGTTTACATCCCATGCTATAATTGTATTAACCGGAAACATTAATACTTGTGTGTTTTGTAAACATAAAAGAGTCCCTAGTAAGCCTCTTGTTAAACTAGCTTGTTGATTAATGGATGATCATGGTTTCCTGATCATGGACATTGGATGTCGTTAATAACAAGATCATATCATTAGGAGAATGATGTGATGGACACACACCCATAGTAAGCGTAGCATAAGATCAAGTCATTAAGTTCATATTGCTATAAGCTTTTTATACATAGTAACCTAATCCTTCGACCATGAGGTTGTGTTAATCACCATCACCGGATGGGTACTTTAATGACATCAAACACCGCTTCGTAACTGGGTGGTCATAAAGGTGTCATTGGGTATTCTGAAAGTATGTGTTGAAGCGCATGGACCAAGATTGGGATTTGTCCATCCATATGACGGATAGATATGCTCTGGGCCCTCTCGGTGAAATGTCGTCTAGTTAGCTTGCAAGCATGTGACTGGGTCACAAGGGATGACATATCACGGAACGAGTAAAGAGTACTTATCAGTAATGAGATAGAACTAGGTATGGAGATACCGACGATCAAACCCCGGATAAGTATAGTATCGCATGACAAAGGGAATTGGTTTCGTATGTAAATGGTTCAATCGATCACGAAGTCATCGTTGAGTATGTGGGAGCCATTATGGATCTCCAGGTCCCGCTAATGGTTATTGATAGGAGATGTGTCTCTGTCATGTCTGCATATTCACGAACCGTAGGGTGACACACTTAAGGTTCGAAGTTGTTTTAAGTAGATATGGAATGTGCGTTGGAGACCGAATGCTGTTCGGAGTCTCGGAATGTATCCGGGACATCACGAGGAGATCCAGAATTGTCCGGAGAATAAGATTCATATATTGGGGATCATTTTCTGAGTTAGGAAATGATCCGGAGTATTTGTATGAGGGTTCTAGAAGGTTTCGGAATGTTCTGGAAGGTTCTAGAGGATTTCTTGGAGTTTGCTTGAAAACCAAGAAAGTGTCAAAGAAAACCTAGTGGGGCAAGACACGGATTCGTGGGGGAGGAGGACTCCTCCCCCTTCCCACCGCCGGCCATAGGAGGGGAGTCCTACCTCCCCAGGCGCGCCTCCCCCCCTTAAATAGAAGGGCAGGGGCGCCCCCTCCAAGCTCTCTCCTAACAACTCCAATCTCTGCCGCCTCTCTCCTCCACCTTTCTTCTGCACAGGCATAGGCGAAGCCCTGCAGAATTCTCTACTCCACCACCACCACCACGCCGTCGTGCTGCTGGGATTCCGTGGAGAAGATCTACTACCTCCTCTGCTCGCTGGAACGGGGAGAGGAAGGTCTGCTTCGACTCCGCACGTGTGACCGACTGCGGAAGCGCTGCCGGATCGCGGCGCCGGAAGGATCGTACACTTGACCGACTGCGGAAGCGCTGCTGGAACGTGACGCCGGAAGGATCGTCCACACGATCTTGAGATTGGCAAGTGATCGACTACATCAACCACGAGATCTAATCTCGTTAACGCTTTCGGATCTATGAGGGTTAGTTCCTATCTATCTCGTTGCACATGTCTAATAGATTAGATCTTGGCTTATATCTAGATTAGATCTGGGTTTTGTTCGTTCTTGCGGTAGAAATTTTTTGTTTTCCATGCTACGAACCCATCACCAAGCTGGATCCAACAGTCACCAGAAGTATCGTCCCAACCCGTCTGCAAGGTATGCACCAAGAAAGGACCGACCCCCAATGTCTCGCCCAAGCTACCCTAACCGTAGCGGAAGTAATGTGAAGTCCGGAGGAAACAACAACAACCCCGCCAACACCAGCAATTTCAACCGTGCACCTCCCAAGAGCAACAACAACAACAACAACAACAACACTGCACCTAGAACTGGAAGCAATGCTGTGCCCGTCGTAGCTAAAGACAAGTCCTAGATAACTTGTTTCGAGTGTGGAGTGAAGGGTCACTATTCCAATGAGGGCCCCAAGAAGACTGCCGCCACTGCCAATGTGAATGCCCCAGCTCAACAGCAGCGTCGTGTTCAACCAGGAAGAAGGATTGCCCGAGGGAACCCTCACAACCGCAACGGCCGTCTCTTCCATATGAACGCCGAAGAAGCCCAAGAAGCGCTAGACGTAGTGCTGGTATGTTTTCTGTCAACCCAGTTTTTAGCAAGGGTATTGTTTGATTATGGAGCATCGCATTCATTTGTCACCGAAGAATTTGCATGCACTAGTAAGATCCACCCAACCAACTTGAAGCATGTCATGATAGTTCAAATTCCCGTTTCAACTACAAAAGCTAGAAAATTTTGTAAAGCTGTGCCTATCAGAATACAGGGGATATATTTTTATGCTAATCTAATAATACTCAGAACCAAAGGATTGGAAGTAGTACTAGGTATGGATTGGATGTCAAAGCATAAAGGACTGATAGACTGTGCTAAGAAAGCCATCACCATGACCAGTAGCTCTGAAGTCACAGTAGAGAATATATCTGAAACCTTACCCCGTCAATTCAAGTGCAACAAGAGTCTAGCCCTACCCACCATAGACCAAGTCAGAGTAGTCTGTGAATACCCCGATGTATTCCCAGATGAATTGCCAGGTATGCCCCCGGATAGGGATATTGAGTTCATCATTGAACTAATCCCCGGAACCGGACCCATAGCCCGGAGACCCTATAGCATGAACACTCAGAGTTAGTAGAGTTGAAGAAGCAATTGGATGCTATGTTAGAAACAGGCTTGATTTAACCAAGCGCATCACCATGGAGATCGCCAGTATTATTCGTCGACAAGAAAGATGGCGGCATCTGTTTGTGCACCGATTATAGAAAGCTGAATGACGTCACCATCAAAAACAAGTACCCTTTGCCAAAGATAGAAGATCTATTTGATCAGTTGACTGGTGCCCAGGTATTCTGAAACATTGATCTTAGGACTAGTTATCACCAACTTAAGATTCGTGCAACGGATATTCCAAAGACCGCCTTTACTACTCGTTATGGTTTATACGAGTATACGGTTATGTCTTTTGGATTAACCAATGCCCATGCTTATTTCATGAATCTCATGAATAAGATCTTTATGAATTTTCTAGATAAGTTTGTCGTTGTGTTTATCGACGATATCCTTATCTACTCCAAGTCAGAAGAAGAGCATGAGCAACATTTGAGAGTCACCCTAGAAACCCTAAGAGAGCATTGGTTATATGCCAAGTTCAGCAAATGTGAGTTTTGGCTGAAAGAAGTAGGATTCCTAGGACATATTGTGTCTGTAGGAGGAGTCTCTGTTGATCCCGCCAAAATTAAAGATGTCAAAGAATGGGAAGCCCCAACCACTCAAACCCTGAAGGGAATATGCCCGAGAGGAAATAATAAAGTGGTTATTATCTTATTCCATGTTTATGATAAATGTTTATTTTGCATGCTATAATTGTATTAATAGGAAACGTTAATACATGTGTGTTTAATAAACAAAATACAAAGTTCCTAGTAATGCCTCTCATATAAACTAGCTCGTTGATTAACAAGATGATCAAGGTTTCCTGATCATGGACATTGGATGTTGTTAATAACGAGGTCACAACATTAGTGGAATGATGTGATGAACATTCATCTGAAGTATAGAATTACGATCAAAGTCATTATGTTTATATTGCTATAACATCATACGAAGTAATCTTAGTCCTTAGACCATAAGATCATGTTAATTGCTAACACCTGAAGAGTATCTTGATAACACCAAACGTCACACCGTAACAGGGTGACTAGGTGGATTCAGTACTACGAAGGTGTTATGTTGAGGCTCATGGATCAAGGTTGGAATTTGTCAATCCCGATGACGGATACATATACTCTGGGCCCTCTCAGTGATATCACATTAAGATAGCTTGCAAGCAAGTGATGTGATCACTAGAATGTTATATCACGGGAACGAGAAAAGAGTGCATGTCGGTAACGAGATCAAACTAGGTATTTGGATACCGATGATCGAATCTCGGACATGTATTATATCATGAGACAAAGGGATTTAGTTACTAGCGTTAAAGGTTCTCACGATCACAGAAGTCATCGTTGAATGTGTAGGAGTCAGTATGGATCTCCAGGTCCCGCTGCTGATTATTGATCGGAGAGGGGTCTCGATCATGTCTGCATTATTCGCGAACCGTAGGGTGACACACTTAAGGGATACCGACACTATTTGGAGCAAATATGTTTCAGATAAAGATTAAGAAAGCGCTGGAATTATTTCAATAGACACCAAAACTGTTTCGGGTGAAATTGCTGAAATTGGTTCTGCATGTAATATTGAAATGTTGTAGGGGGTTTTATGTGAATGTTTGTTAATTAAAGTAATTAACAAAATTCTGAATAAAAATAATAAAAGAGTTTTATTAAATGAGAGGGCATTAAATTTGGTGGAGAATTTAAAAGAGAATGTGAAGGGGCATTTTAATGTGGAGGGGTTACGACCACATGAATGGGGGAGGTGAAGGGACACCCTCCATGGGCGTCGGCAATGGGAGGGGTACCCTCCCCTCCTCCTATAAAATGCCCCCTCTCACTCCTTCTTCCTCACACCTCCTCGTGAAGGATCTCTCTCCCCCTCTAGTATTATTCCCCCATGGTCTCGGATTAGCGAGATACATGTTCCCGGTGGCTTTATCTGGAAAGGAGTTGCTACTTCTGCTGCTTTGCTGGAGCGAGGGATGGAGGTTGTCGGGGGTACCGGACGTGTGTGCGATCACGGATGCACCGCTGCTTTGCGGTGCTGGACTTGGTGGTGCTGGACTTGCTAGAGCTGGATCTGATGGACGTGCTGGAGCCGGACCTGCTGGACTTCATCACGATCTTGAGATCGGCAAGTGTACGACTACATCATCCACGAGTTCCAACTTGTTAACAAAGCTTTGTTGTCTTCGAGGGTAAGTTCTCTATGGATGTATATCCACCCATTGCTTGTATCTAGTAGATAGATCTTGGCATATAGTTCCCATCGTAGGAATTTTATGTTTTCTATGCTGCGAACCCAACAAACCCAAGTCCATGCATTTCTCGGATTAGCGAGATTTTACCGCAAGTTCGTAGAAGGATTCTCGAGCATCGGTAGACCCATGACCCAATTGTTGAAGAAGGACAAGAAGTTTGAATGGACTGACAAATGTGAAGCCAGTTTACAAGAACTGAAGAAGAGATTGATTTCAGCCCCAATATTGATCATGCTATATATCAAGAAGCTGTTTGATGTGTATTGTGATGCATCCAAGATTGGTCTCAGATGTGTGTTGATGCAAGAAGGAAAAATCATCGCGTATCTGTCTCGGCAAGTGAAGCAGCATGAGCAGAACTATCCGACCCATGATCTTGAGTTAGCAGCCGTAGTGTTGGCCTTGAAGACATGGCGTCATTATCTTATAGGTAATCGCTGTGAGATTTACTCAGATCACAAGATCTTGAAGTATATTTTCACTCAGAAGGAGCTGAATATGAGGCAAAGGAGATGGATAGAGTTGATCAAGGATTATGACCTTGACATTCACTATCACCCAGGCAAAGCCAATGTGGTAGCGGATGCTCTTAGCAGATTGCCTTGTAGGGTAAACACGATGATCAAGGAGAAGCAACCAAGTTTGTATGAGGAGTTGGAGCAGTTTAGGACTGAGCTAGTTAGCCAAGGATTCCTAACAAGCATTGAACTTCAACCCACTTTGATTAGCCAAATCAAGGAAGCCTAGAAGGGAAATGAAAGTATCGCCGGGATCAAACGTCGTATTGGTACGAGAAAGGTACCTGGATTTACCGAAGACGGAGAAGGGGTTCTGTGGTACAAAGGACGTATCTGTATGCCAGCAGATTCGGAGCTGAAGCAAGTTATCATGCAGGAAGCTCATGATACTCTTTATTCTATCCACCCCATAGGAACAAAGATGTATCAAGATTTGAAAGAGCAATTTTGGTGGCACAAGATGAAGAGAGAAATCGGAAGCTACGTCGCCAAGTGTGACATCTGTCAAAGAGCTAAAGTAGAGCATCAGAGACCCGCATGACTATTGCAACCATTGCAGATTCCGGAATGGAAATGGGTCGGAATGGACTTTATCACCGGTTTGCCTAATTCTAGTAGGGGAAATGACTCAATCTGGGTCATTGTTGATAGACTGTCCAAGGTAGCTCATTTTATACCTATAAAGACTACCTATCAGAGTTCGAAGCTAGCAGAGTTGTACATTGCTAGAATTGTTAGTCTGCATGGGACCCCCAAGACCATAGTATCAGATCAAGGAACCCAATTCACCTCGAGATTTTGGCAGAAAGTCCAAGAGGGATTAGGAACCAAGTTGAATTCAGCACCGCTTATCACCCGCAAACTGATGGACAGACTGAAAGAGTCAACCAAATATTAGAGGATATGTTGAGAGCTTGTGTGTTAGAGTATGGATCAAAATGGGAAGATTGCCTGCCTTTCACAGAATTCTCATATAACAATAGCTATCAAGCCAGCTTGCAGATGGCACCATTTGAGTTCCTATACGGAAGAAAGTGTCGTACCCCTTTGAATTGGTCGCAAGTAGGAGAGAGTCAGATTTTTTGGACCCGACATTCTCCGAGAAGCCGAAGAAAAGGTTCACAAAGTCCATGAGCACCTCAAGACCGCCCAATCCAGACAGAAGGGTTATGCTAACAAGAGAAGGAGAGACCTGACTTTCAATGTCAGAGATTTTGTGTATCTTAAGGTTTCGCCATTGAAGGGAACACAACGCTTTAGTCTGAAAGGAAAGTTACCCCAGATATATCAGACCCTTCAAGATTCTGAATCGCCGAGGAGAACTATCGTATCAACTAGAACTGCCAGAAGAGATATCAACCATCCATAATGTGTTCCATATCTTGTTACTTCGAAAATGCTTAGAAGTGCCGGAGAAGACCGAAGTTTTCAAGAACATCGATCACCGAGCTGTTGATATCAATAAGGATCTGACGTACCATGAAGTGCCCATCCATATCTTGGAAGAATCTTACAGAACCACTAGGGCCAGGAGTATCAAATTTCTCAAGATTCAATGGAGCAACCATACCGAAGAAGAAGCCACTTGGGAGCGAGAAGATTACATTAGGACAGAGTTTCTAGATCTCTTTAGTTCCTAGTTTTCTTCTTAAATCTCGGGACGAGATTTTGTTTAACGGGGGAAGGTTTGTAACATCCCAAAACTTAATCCAAGGTTAATCAAGATCAAATCTACCCAATTTAGGGTTAACAAAAACTTATCCATTTAAAATCATTAAGCATTCATTTGTGTGTGTGCATTTAAATTAGGAGTTGTTTTGAATTGCCATGTTTGAGTGATCCATTGGTTGTAAAATGATTCTAAGGTGAATTAAACATGATCTAGATCATGCCCAAACAAATCCCAAAGAAAAACAAATCAAAAAGAATAAAATAAGCAAATGGTCACTTTTGTCATTTTAATTACCTAGCCTACTTTGGCTATTCCTAGAACCAAAATCTTAACATAAACAATTGTGGTTCTTTGCACCCCTTGCTAGTACAAGTAGTGACGTACCAAGGCCCACTTTGTTTCATCCCAAAAACTTTCAAACACTAAATTTAAATGACATTTGAAAATTGAATCTAGTGTATGTATCAAGATCACACTTATTCAAAAACCACTCAAATGAACTCCATTTTTAAATCCCAAGACACCTAGATGCCTAAGCATAAGTTACATCACTCCACCAAAAATCAGCCCAAAATTCAAACAAAGTTTCTTGCGGCCATTTGATCGAACACCTTGTTAGCAGAATCATTATGGCCTAACTATTACTGTTTTGGAGTTAATCTTGTCGAGCCATTTGATGTGCATTGATCATCCTTGTCTCCCCCAAGTCCAACCAGACCAAAACCAACCCTATCTCTAGCCCCTAGCGCTAGTGCCATGCCGCCCCGACGCCATGCTCGTCGGCCAAGTGTGCACAAGGTGCAGGAGATTGCCAGCCCCTCTTCGCCGCTCCAGGAAGTTAGGTTCCATCCTACTGCCGCCCACGGTCCACCCCTCAATCAACCCCAGCCCCTCGACCACTCCCCAGCAGCGCCGCCCTTTCTCTCTGCGAGCAAGCCAGAGCACGCCAGAGCGCGATAGCCGCCAGCACGCAGCAGACCGCCCCTTGACCCCATCCCGCGCACGCTGCTCCGCCTCGACCCCAGAAACCGACAAGACATGGCCGTGCATCGCCACGCGACCCAGAGTCACCATGATCGTCGTCGAGCACCGCCCTTGTCTCCTAGAGCACGCGACGCTCCCGACCTAATGCCACCGCCCCTAGCCACGCCATTGCACCGTAGCTGACCGCCAGGGAACCACCCACCGTCCGCCTACCTTACCCACGCCGATAGCCCCCTGTGCCGTCGTCACCGACGAGCTCCGCCCGCACCTCTCGGTCTCACCGTCGAGCCAATATAAGGAGGCCACCCCATCACCATCTCTTCACACCATTCCACTCCCCTGTCTCCACTAACCAGTTCCCCTCTCTCGCCGGAGCCGCTCGAGCCTCCGTTCACCGGAATTGCACCGGAGGTAGCCGCTGCAGAGGTGGAGAAGTCGCCGTCGATTTCGTCTACCTCAGCCCCTGCCACTACCTCGCCTGAGTCCGCCGTCGGCGTCCAGTTTGATCGCCCGCCTCACCGCACTAGCTGGAGCCCTGGTACGTCCCCAGTAGACCCCACCGTCCGTTTAGGGTTCGGTCTCGCCAGCGACGAGTCCGTCGTCGACGACGACTGTGAGCCGTTGATCCACATATAATCGTGTGGCCCAGATCGCTAGATACCGTTTCGGGTTTTAAGTCTCGCTGACAAGCAGGACCAACCTGTCAGTCGCCCTCTGCGCCGCTGAGCATATTGGGCCGGCCCATTTAGTTTCTCGCGCTGACCCATTTAATTCAAATTAGGTTTTTCTATTTAGACTTAGAATCAATTCTGTCCCTTAGTTCAAAAATCAATTCAGGGAGTTTTAGAAATCCAAATTGAGTGATTCCAATTTTGTTGGAAGGGTAATGAAAATCTATATCCAAGTCCGTTGGATTTAATTCGTTTAGAGTTAGAGATCTCTCCTAGTAAAAATAACAAGACAGAAGCATTTGCACATTCAAACATTTTTATAAAATCAACCATATTAGCTTTTGAGTTGATTCCAACTCTAAAAAATCACATTTAACCATACCTATCTGAATATGTAATAATATTGAGGTTTGCGTGCAGTGACTTTGGACTAGTACCAAAATAATGCTATATAGGCATTTCTAGTCAATTTAAATCATTAAGTATTTAACTTAAACTTATTAAAATGTGATCCAACATTTAAATCACATTCCCATATGTTAGAATATGTGGTGATGACATGTGTCCATATGATCCCATATTTTAATTGGAGAATATTAAATCTTAGTTAATTTCAATGAGTTGAAATTACTTTTCTCAAATAAAAAGATTGAACATAGTAAATTAAACCTTGTGATGCTTGTGCTGATAATAGATCATCAAATGTGTGCCTTAGTGTGCTAAGTAGAATAGTTAAGTATTGTTTGGTGATTGTGTATCCCATATGTATTTATAGACGATAGTACCGACCAAGCGTTCGAGGGGGAGGTGTTCTACCAAGAGGAGGAGGAAGAAATCTTCAACCACTTCACTACACAAGGCAAGCCTAGCATTTCAAGTAAACTGAGCAAGCTAACACTGGCAAGTATTATACTAGCAAGCCATCATTAACAATGCAAGCTAACCCTTGCAAGTTAGATAACCTAAGCAAGATACATTAGGCATGCTTTGGTTATACCCTTTGACTTCTACCTACTCCAAATGTTTTTTACAAGTGTTACTTTCCTTACTTTACCAAAGTCCCTTACTTGTTTGAAAGTAGCATAAAAAGTATAAAACTTGACCTATCTAGATAACCTTAGATGTCATTCTATGGCATGAGATTGAGATTAGCATCCCACCTTAGTGAACACTCTTAACTTAGTAGCTTATAGCTAAATCAAAACTTGAGTCACTTTAGATGGGAACACTTGGTGAAAATGAATTGTGAAAACCTTGGAATGATGAGTCATTCTATTGAGATATTTTGACATGTGTTGAGAAACACAAATGGTTTATGATGATGAAAATGTTGAGGCATATGCCTTAGCCCTTTTACAAAACTCATGGTTGGATTCGAATGCGATACCATTCCAATTTTACCGTACAACCACAATACCTGAATTGGGTAAGGCTTAGCCGGAAGTTTATATGCATTAGTATTAGTTCCCTCGCGGGAGAGGTTTGAGCTGAGGCTACCTCTCGATGTTGTCCACCTATGCAGTGCCCAAGATGACAGATGGTCATGGTTGGGAAGCCATGCTCATAGGAGAGGTGCTTATACTAGGGTGTGTAAAGGAAATGTTATGTTTGATTATCTGCATACTAAGTATGATGTTTCAGGTTTATCCCTGATAGATGTATCGAATCTTGTGGTGAAAGTGTACCACCTCTGCAGAGTGCCAAACTATTCGAATAGCCGCATCCGCGGTTATGGAAAGTTGGAGTGGCCATACTGTTTCATTGTCAGATGTTTTCAAAATAACTTATGAAAGGAATGATGAATCTTGACTTGACCACAATAGGGTTGTGACTATGACACTAGCTTCCCAACTTAAGTGATTCTAGAACTTTATTTTATCTTTCTTTGTTTCTGAAGTCATCTTAGGTTTCAAACTTAACTTTACAAGTAAACTTAGAGTTAGCAATCCCACTAGAACTACCTTACTTGTTAGTGACAGTTTGCGAGTACTTAAAGAGTACTCATGGCTTTTGTCCCTGGCTATTCCTATGGCTAGATTATGAAGGAGAGTACCAAGATGAAGGACAGCAGGACGGCTATGATAACTAGTACTATATCCATCTTCAGCATTACCTGTGCCACTAAAGATGGACCCCACCTCCACGCTTATTATTTATTCCGCTGCTTGGTGTATTAAGACTGGATCATGAGATCCTTTATTATGTCCCGCAAAAACGATAATCCTGGGATTGCGATGTATGACATAACAACCATCTGGGGGTGAAAATCCGGGTGTTGACAACCGGTTCCACGATTGCTCAGGGCCAGGAGGTCTCCAAATACGATGGAATGTAAGTGGCACAGAAATAAATTATTTAAGCTACCACACTCCACGAAGCAGCAACTTATTTCAGATGCTGCACAATGACGTGGCAACATAAACAACAATGTACTCACCGATAATGCCTAGATGAGGAGGAAGTCGGTACCACTTTCTGGCCTAATCTTGAGCCCGTCTATCTCACCGCCTCTCTGCTCCTTCATCCCCTGCATCTGACGAAGCTCCCAGATATCCAATAACCGGGTGTATGTGCTTCCACTTTATAAATTGTGGTTGTGCCATTTCATGCGGCCAAATCCTCGTAGATTATGTTTAAACAAACCACCAATGTCATAATACACTAGTAGAAAAGCGGTCGTTGGTCCACGGTCACGTTCCCAATCTAGGACAGAGATCTAAGTCGAGGCAGAAATTGATCTAAATCACAAATTCTTCCACAAATTAATCGAGACAGAGATCTAAATCGAGGCATTTCATTAATTCAACCACAAATTCTTCTAAACAAAGGTGCGATTTCACATCCTACATTAATTCAACCACTAGTCAACAATTTCACTTCTACTGCCGCTGTCGTCCGAGCCGTCGGCTTCCTCGTCGTCGTTGGACGGAACCTCCATGATTTCCGCATTGTTCGCGAGATGGAGCACCTCTTCGCAGCGAGCGGCAGGGACGATGCTATATTGGTCCATACAGGGACAGACCAAAACCTCTCCCGCCCTTCTCGGTTGCGTAGATCCCGGTGCACCACGCGCCCGTAAACGATGCGGTTGCCAATCTTGGCCTTCCGCTCCTTCTTGAACAACGCCGGCAAAAACAGGCTGGCCGCCGCGTACCGGGGCAGAGCCCTCTTCCACGCGGGCATCTGGCGGCGGCACGCCGCGATTTCTCTCTCCATCACGGCTCCACCGAGGACGAGGAGCGGAGCCACCGGCACCCCCGCATAGCTAATGCGCCATCCGTGGGGCACCGTCATGGAAGTTCGAGGATGTTGAAGTGCGCAAACATCACCGCCTCGTAGAAGTTCAGCGAGGACATCTCCATGGCAGCGTGGTGGAGATTGGAGAGGGAGCGAGGGGGTGGATGACGAAGCGACGATGCGGTCGAGATTGGAGAGGACGAGGAGATGGACAATGAAGCGACACACTGTGGTGCCTCCTATTTGTACACGAGGACGACGAAGCGACGGGCGGAATATCCAAGGCGCATTGGTCGGACAAAAGGAAGTAATGCAGGGGTTAAGATAGATTAATGGACGACCAATATTTTTACTCCCAGGACTCCGGCGCCAATAGTTCAGACCGCTAGGTCAACAAGTACAACTATTACAACTTAAAAAAGGCACAGAGCTCAAGCTAAATAGAACTAGTTATCACACATCTCCTTGATCTTCCTAATATTAGCCCGATGCACATATTCCTGCAAGAGCAAGGATCGAATCGTCTGCTCCTTCCTTTTAGCATCTTCCTTGCACAGCTTCAATTGTTTCTCTGCATTTTTCCTCATGCACTTGTGAATACTCGTAGTTGTGAACTGCAGGACTTTGGCCTGGTGAAGATCCTTCCTTGCTTGAGTCAGTTCTTGCTCTGCTTTAGCCCTCAGGGCCAACGCCGCGTTCCTCTCCTTGTCGACTTTGCTAACCTTGTCTTCCACCCACCTGAGATCTCGCTTATGCTTGGTCGTGTCAATTGGTTCCCATAGCTTCATCTCAAAACTATCAAGAAGTGAGCTGAATGTGGATTCTTTCAACTCAACAGTCATTTCCCATAGTTTGTCCAGCGTTTTCTGCATCGATTTGGACCACTCTGGATCTACCCATTTGACAACACCGCAACTTCCGCCTCACATCATTGCACGATGTCCTTGACACCGTATAAACCTCCTGCTTACGTTTCATCCTTCGAATGCTACAAATTTAGCGGGCACATATCCATGTTTACATACCAGAGGACTGTCTTCATCCGCTAAACCGTGATAGTCGGTGTCATACATCGTCTGGTTGGCCTAACACATCATACGCGCATGAGTAAACGGAGTAGATCTGGCTCAATAAATAGATAATTGGCCACATATGATAGAGATAGAGATGAGACGACTCACATCGAAATCACCGTCCCTGTCGTCACGACGCGTTTCCTCGCCGTCTCCCCTTGAACCCATGGCGAGAGGGGAGTGGGGGTGGCTGCCGGAGAGGGGATTTGGATGGAGGCGCCATCGGCTTGCGGCTATGGCAGGATGGGAGTGAATTGGGGACAGTGGCTTCGAGGGGAAGGAAGAGAAGTACAGGGAGGAAGAGAAGTACTGGGGACATGACATTGGGATATAGCCCACTCAACTCGTGAGTCGTGACACTCGCAACAGGGGAGCCCTGGTGTAGCCAGTTTGTCCAGAGCAAGCGTGGCCAATCATGCCGCAGAACAGACTACTCGCGGATCGATCTTAGAAAAACCTTCCCAATCGTCCAAGCGCCCCGATCGAACGGTATGTAACAATCGTCAAGCAGAACAACTGTGTTAGGGCGTGCCTTATAGAAGACTCGGTGTAACGCTAAGGTTAGGGCTCTCCTAAGGTTAATTAGGATCCATATGTGGTTCATGGAAAGAACACACATCCAATGACTCTAGCGGTGGTTCATGAGAAGAACACAGATCCAATGACACTAGTGGATCCATGTGTGGTCTTTGAGAGGATCACACATGCAATGACTCTAACTATGGTTCATGAAAAGAGCATACATGCAATGACACTGGTGGATCCATGTGTGGTCTGTGGGAGGAACACACATCCAATGACACTACTGGATCCATATGTGGTTTGTGAGAAGAACACACATGCAATGACATTGGTGGATCCATGTGTGGTCTGTCGGAAGAACACACATGCAATGACTCTAGATGTGGTTCATGAAAAGAGCAGACATGCAATGACACCGGTGGACCCATGTGTGCTCTATGAGAGGAACACACATCCAATGACACCGGTGGAGCCTTACGTGGTTTGTGAGAAGAACACACATGCAATGCCACTGGTGATACGTGGTCTATGAAAAGAACACACATGAAATAACACTAGTGGATCCATTTGTGGTTTGTGATAAGGACACACATGCAATGACACTGGTGGATCCATGTGTGGTTCATGGGGGAAGAACACACATGCAATCACACTGGTGATATGTGTTTTGTGAAAAGAACAGACATGCACTGACTCTAACTATGGTAAATGAAAATAGCAGACATGCAATAACACTGGTGGATCCATGTGTGGTTAATGAGAAGAACACGCATGCAATGACACTCGGTGTGGTTCATGATGTGGTTTGTGAAAAGAACAGACATGCAATGACTCTAACTGTGGTTAATGATAAGAGCAGACATGCAATGACACTAGTGGATCCATGTGTGGTTTGTGAGAAGAACACACATGCAAGGACTCTAGTTGTGGTTCATGGAAAGAACACACATCCAATGACTCTAGCGGTGGTTCATGAGAAGAACACACATATAATGACATTGGTGGATCCATGTGTGGTCTGTGAGAGGAGCACACATGCAATGACTCTAACTGTGGTTCATGAAAAAAGCAAACATGCAATGACACCGGTGGATCCATGTGTGGTCTGTGGGAGGAACACACATCCAATGACACTGCTGGATCCATATGTGGTTTGTGAGAAGAACACACATGCAATGACACTGGTGGATCCATGTGTGGTCTGTGGGAAGAACACACATGCAATGACTCTAGATGTGGTTCATGAAAATAGAAGACATGCAATGACACCATTGGATCCATGTGTGGTCTATAAGAGGAACACACATCCAATGACACCGGTGGATTCTTACGTGGTTTGTGAGAAGAACACACATGCAATGACACTGGTGATATGTGGTTTGTGAAAAGAACACACATGCAATGACACTAGTGGATCCATGTGTGGTTTGTGAGAACGACACACATGCAATGACACTAGTGGATCCATGTGTGGTTCATGGGGGAAGAACACATATGCAATGACACTTGTGATATGTGGTTTGTGAAAAGAACAGACATGCAATGACTCTAACTATGGTTAATGAAAAGAGCAGACATGCAATGACACTGGTGGATCCATGTGTGGTTCATGGAAAGAACACACATGCAATGACACTGGGTGTAGTTCATGATGTGGTTTGTGAGAAGAACCGACATGCAATGACTCTAGCTGTGGTTCATGAGAAGAACACACGTGTAATAACACTGGTGGGTCCATGTGTGGTTTGTGAGAAGAACACACATGCAAGGACTCTAGCTATGGTTCATGGAAAGAACACACATCCAATGACTCTAGATGTGGTTCATGAGAAGAACACACATCCAATGTCACTGGTGGATCCATGTGTGGTCTGTGAAAGGATCACACATGCAACGAATCTAACTGTGGTTCATGAAAAGAGCAGACATGCAATGACACCGGTGGATCCATGTGTGGTCCGTGGGAGGAACACACATCGAATGACACTGCTGGATCCATATGTGGTTTGTGAGTAGAACACACGTGCAATGACACTAGTGGATCCATGTGTGGTCTGTTGGAAGAACACACATGCAATGACTCTAGATGTGGTTCTTGAAAATTGCAGACATGCAATGACACCGGTGGATCCATGTGCGGTCTATGAGAGGAACACACATCCAATGACACCGGTGGATTCTTACGTGGTTTGTGAGAAGAACACACATGCAATGACACTGGTGATATGTGGTCTATGAAAAGAACACACATGCAATGACACTGGTGGATTCATGTGTGGTTTGTGAGAAGGACACACATGCAATGACACTAGTGGATCCATGTGTGGTTCATGGGGGAAAAACTCATATGCAATGACACTGGTGATATGTGGTTTGTGAAAATAACAGACATGCAATGACTCTGACTATGGTTAATGAAAAGAGTAGACATGCAATGACACTGGTGGATCCATGTGTGGTTCATGGAAAGAACACACATGCAATGACAGTGGGTGTAGTTCATGATGTGGTTTGTGAGAAGAACTGACATGCAATGACTCTAGCTGTGGTTCATGAGAAGAACACACGTGCAATGACACTGGTGGATCCATGTGTGGTTTGTTAGAAGAACACACATGCAAGGACTCTAGCTATGGTTCATGAAAAGAACACACATCCAATGACTCTAGATGTGGTTCATGAGAAGAACACACATCCAATGTCACTGGTGGATCCATGTGTGGTCTGTGAAAGGATCACACATGCAACGAATCTAACTGTGGTTCATGAAAAGAGCAGACATGCAATGACACCGGTGGATCCATGTGTGGTCCGTGGGAGGAACACACATCGAATGACACTGCTCGATCCATATGTGGTTTGTGAGTAGAACACACGTGCAATGACACTGGTGGATCCATGTGTGGTCTGTGGGAAGAACACACATGCAATGACTCCAGATGTGGTTCATGAAAAGAGCAGACATGCAATGACACCGGTGGATCCATGTGTGGTCTATGAGAGGAACACACATCCAATGACACCGGTGGATCCTTACGTGGTTTGTAAGAAGAACACACATGCAATGACATTGCTGATATGTGCTCTGTGAAAAGAACACACATGCAATGACACTAGTGGATCCTTGTGTGGTTTGTGAGAAGGACACACATGCAATGGCACTAGTGGATCCATGTGTGGTTCATGGGGGAAGAACACACATGCAATAAACCTGGTGATATGTGGTTTATGAAAAGAACAGACATGCAATGACTCTAACTGTGGTTAATGAAAAGAGCAGACATGCAATGACACTAGTGGATCCATGTGTGCTTAATGAGAAGAACACACATGCAATGACACTTGGTTTGGTTCATGATGTGCTTTGTGAGAAGAACAGACATGCAATGACTCTAGCTGTGGTGCATGAGAAGAAAACACATGCAATGAAACTGGTCGATCCATGTGGGGTTTGTGAGAAGAACACACATGCAAGGACTCTAGCTATGGTTCATGGAAAGAACACACATCCAATGACTCTAGCTGTGGTTCATGAGAAGAACACACATCCAATGTCACTGGTGGATCCATGTGTGGTCTATGAGAGGATCACACATGCAACGACTCTAATTGTGGTTCATGAAAAGAGCAGACATGCAATGACATCGGTGGATCCATGTGTGGTCGGTGGGAGGAACGCTCATCCAATGGCACTACTAGATCCATATGTGGTTTTTGATAAGAACACACGTGCAATGACACTGGTGGATCCATATGTGGTCTGTGGGAAGAACACACATGCAATGACTCTAGATGTGCTTCATGAGAAGAACAGACATGCAATGACACCGGTGGATCCATGTGTGGTCTATGATAGGAACACACATCCAATGACACCGCTGGATTCTTACGTGGTTTGTGAGAAGAACACACATGCAATGACACTAGTGATATGTGGTCTATGGAAAGAACACTCATGCAATGACACTGGTGGATCCGTGTGTGGTTTGTGAGAAGGACACACATGCAATGACACTAGTGGATCCTTGTGTGGTGCATGGGGGAAGAACACACATGCAATGACACTGGTGATATGTGGTTTGTGAAAAGAATAGACATGCAATGACTCTAACTATGGTCAGTGAAAAGAGCAGACATGCAATGACACTGGTGGATCCATGCGTGGTTCATGGAAAGAACACACATGCAATGACACGGGGTGCGGTTCATGATGTAGTTTGTGAGAAGAACAGACATGCAATGACTCTAGCTATGGTTCATGAGAAGAACCACATGCAATGACACTGGTGTATCCATGTGTAGTTTGTGAGAAAAACACACATGCAAGGACTCTAGCTGTGGTTCATGGAAAGAACACACATCCAATGACTCTAGCTGTGGTTCATGAGAAGAACACACATCCATTGTCACTGGTGGATCCATGTGTGGTCTGTGAGAGGATCACACATGCAACGACTCTAACTGTGGTTCATGAAAAGAGCAGTCATGCTATGGTTCATGAGAAAAACCACATGCAATGACACTGGTGTATCCATCTGTGGTTTGTGAGAAGAACACATTCAAGGACTCTAGCTATGGTTCATGGAAAGAACACACATCGAATGACTCTAGCTGTGGTTCATGAGAAGAACACACATCCAATGTCACTGGGGGATCCATGTGTGGTCTGTGAAAGGATCACACATGCAATGACTCTAACTGTGGTTCATGAAAAGAGCAGACATGCAATGACACCGGAGGATCCATGTATGGTCTGTGGGAGGAACACACATCCAATGACACTGCTGGATTTATATGTGGTTTGTGAGAAGAACACACTTGCAATGACATTGGTGGATCGATGTGTTGTTCGTGGGAAGAACACACATGCAATGACTCTAGATGTGGTTCATGAAAAGAGCAGACATGCAATGACACCGGTGGATCCATGTGTGGTCTATGATAGGAACACAGATCCAATGACACCGGGGGATCCTTACGTGGTTTGTGAGAAGAACACACATACAATGACACTGGTGATATGTGGTCTATGAAAAGAACACACATGCAATGACACTGGTAGATCCATGTGTGGTTTGTGAGAAGGACACACATGCAATGACACTGGTGGATCCATGTGTGGTTCATGGGGGAAGAACACACATGCAATGACACTGGTGATATGTGGTTTGTGAAAAGAACAGACCTGCAATGACTCTAACTATGGTTAATGAAAAGAGCAGACATGCAATGACACTGGTGGATCCATGTGTGCTTAATGAGAAGAACACACATGCAATGACACTGGGTTTGGTTCATGATGTGCTTTGCGAGAAGAACAGACATGCAATGACTCTAACTGTGGTTAATGAGAAGAGCAGACATGCAATGACACTGGTGGATCCATGTGTGGTTTGTGATAAGAACACACATGCAACGACTCTACCTGTGGTTCATGGAAAGGACACACATCCAATGACTCTAGTGGTGGTTCATGAGAAGAACACACATCCAATGACACTGGTGGTTCCATGTGTGGTCTGTGAGAGTGTCACACATGCAAGGACTCTAACTGTGGTTCATGAAAAGAGCAGACATGCAATGACACCGGTGGATCCATGTGTGGTCTGTGGGAGGAATGCACATCCAATGACACTACTCGATCCATATGTGGTTTTTGAGAAGAACACACCTGCAATGACATTGGTGGATCCATGTGTGGTCTGTGGGAAGAACACACATGCAATGAATCTAGATGTGGTTCATGAAAAGAGCAGACATGCAATGATACCGGTGGATCCATGTGTGGTCTATGATAGGAACACACATCCAATGACATCGGTGGTTTCTTATGTGGTTTGTGAGAAGAACACACATGCAATGACACTGGTGATATGTGTTCTATGAAAAGAACACACATGCAATGACACTGGTGGATCCATGTGTGGTTTGTGAGAAGGACACACATGCAATGACACTAGTGGAACCATGTGTGGTTCATGGGGGAAGAACACATATGCAATGACACTGGTGATATGTGGTTTGTAAAAAGAACATACATGCAATGACTCTAACTATGGTTAATAAAAAGAGCAGACATGCAATGACACTGGTGGATCCATATGTGGTTCATGGAAAGAACACACATGCAATGACACTGGGTGTAGTTCATGATGTGGTTTGTGAGAAGAACCGACATGCAATGACTCTAGCTGTGGTTAATGAGAAGAGCAGACATGCAATGACACTGGTGGATCCATGTGTGGTTTGTGATAAGAACACAGATGCAACGACTCTACCTGTGGTTAATGGAAAGGACACACATCCAATGACTCTAGCGGTGGTTCATGAGAAGAACACACATCCAATGACACTGGTGGATCCATGTGTGGTCTGTGAGAGTGTCACACATGCAAGAACTCTAACTGTGGTTCATGAAAAGAGCAGACATGCAATGACACCGGTGGATCCATGTGTGGTCCGTGGGAGGAACACACATCGAATGACAATGCTGGATCCATACGTGGTTTGTGAGTAGAACACACGTGCAATAACACTGGTGGATCCATGTGTGGTCTGTGGGAAGAATACACATGCAATGACTCTTGATGTGGTTCATGAGAAGAACAGACATGCAATGACACCGGTGGATCCATGTGTGGTCTATGATAGGAACACACATCCAATGACACTGGTGGATTCTTACGTGGTTTGTGAGAAGAACACACATGCAATGACACTGGTGATATGTGGTCTATGAAAAGAACACACATGTAATGACACTGGTGGATCCATGTGTGGTTTGTGAGAAGGACACACATGCAATGACACTAGTGGATCCATGTGTGGTTCATGGGGGAAAAACACATATGCAATGACACTGGTGATATGTGGTTTGTGAAAAGAACAGACATGCAATGACTCTAACTATGGTTAATGAAAAGAGCAGACATGCAATGACACTGGTGGATCCATATGTGGTTCATGGAAAGAACACACATGCAATGACACTGGGTGTAGTTCATGATGTGGTTTGTGAGAAGAACCGACATGCAATGACTCTAGCTGTGGTTCATGAGAAGAACACACGTGCATTGACACTGGTGGATCCATGTGTGGTTTGTGAGAAGAACACACATGCAAGGACTCTAGCTATGGTTCATGGAAAGAACACACATCCAATGACTCTAGATGTGGTTCATGAGAAGAACACACATCCAATGTCACTGGTGGATCCATTTGTGGTCTGTGAAAGGATCACACATGCAACGAATCTAACTGTGGTTCATGAAAAGAGCACACATGCAATGACACCGCTGGATCCATGTGTGGTCCGTGGGAGGAACACACATCGAATGACACTGCTGGATCCATATGTGGTTTGTGAGTAGAACACACGTGCAATGACATTGGTGGATCCATGTGTGGTCTGTGGGAAGAACACACATGCAATGACTCTAGATGTGGTTCATGAAAAGAGCAGACATGCAATGATACCGGTGGATCCATGTGTGGTCTATGATAGGAACACACATCCAATGACATCGGTGGATTCTTATGTGGTTTGTGAGAAGAACACACATGCAATGACACTGGTGATATGTGTTCTATGAAAAGAACACACATGCAATGACACTGGTGGATCCATGTGTGGTTTGTGAGAAGGACACACATGCAATGACACTAGTGGAACCATGTGTGGTTCATGGGGGAAGAACACATATGCAATGACACTGGTGATATGTGGTTTGCGAAAAGAACATACATGCAATGACTCTAACTATGGTTAATAAAAAGAGCAGACATGCAATGACACTGGTGGATCCATGTGTGGTTCATGGAAAGAACACACATGCAATGACACTGGGTGTAGTTCATGATGTGGTTTGTGAGAAGAACCGACATGCAATGACTCTAGCTGTGGTTAATGAGAAGAGCAGACATGCAATGACACTGGTGGATCCATGTGTGGTTTGTGATAAGAACACAGATGCAACGACTCTACCTGTGGTTAATGGAAAGGACACACATCCAATGACTCTAGCGGTGGTTCATGAGAAGAACACACATCCAATGACACTGGTGGATCCATGTGTGGTCTGTGAGAGTGTCACACATGCAAGAACTCTAACTGTGGTTCATGAAAAGAGCAGACATGCAATGACACCGGTGGATCCATGTGTGGTCCGTGGGAGGAACACACATCGAATGACAATGCTGGATCCATACGTGGTTTGTGAGTAGAACACACGTGCAATAACACTGGTGGATCCATGTGTGGTCTGTGGGAAGAATACACATGCAATGACTCTTGATGTGGTTCATGAGAAGAACAGACATGCAATGACACCGGTGGATCCATGTGTGGTCTATGATAGGAACACACATCCAATGACACTGGTGGATTCTTACGTGGTTTGTGAGAAGAACACACATGCAATGACACTGGTGATATGTGGTCTATGAAAAGAACACACATGTAATGACACTGGTGGATCCATGTGTGGTTTGTGAGAAGGACACACATGCAATGACACTAGTGGATCCATGTGTGGTTCATGGGGGAAAAACACATATGCAATGACACTGGTGATATGTGGTTTGTGAAAAGAACAGACATGCAATGACTCTAACTATGGTTAATGAAAAGAGCAGACATGCAATGACACTGGTGGATCCATATGTGGTTCATGGAAAGAACACACATGCAATGACACTGGGTGTAGTTCATGATGTGGTTTGTGAGAAGAACCGACATGCAATGACTCTAGCTGTGGTTCATGAGAAGAACACACGTGCATTGACACTGGTGGATCCATGTGTGGTTTGTGAGAAGAACACACATGCAAGGACTCTAGCTATGGTTCATGGAAAGAACACACATCCAATGACTCTAGATGTGGTTCATGAGAAGAACACACATCCAATGTCACTGGTGGATCCATTTGTGGTCTGTGAAAGGATCACACATGCAACGAATCTAACTGTGGTTCATGAAAAGAGCACACATGCAATGACACCGCTGGATCCATGTGTGGTCCGTGGGAGGAACACACATCGAATGACACTGCTGGATCCATATGTGGTTTGTGAGTAGAACACACGTGCAATAACATTGGTGGATCCATGTGTGGTATGTGGGAAGAACACACATGCAATGACTCTAGATGTGGTTCATGAGAAGAACAGACATGCAATGACACCGGTGGATCCATGTGTGGTCTATGATAGGAATACACATCCAATGACACCGGTGGATTCTTAAATGGTTTGTGAGAAGAACACAATGCAATGACACTGGTGATATGTGGTCTATGAAAAGAACACACATGCAATGACACTGGTGGATCCATGTGTGGGTTGTGAGAAGGACACACATGCAATGACACTAGTGGATCCATGTGTGGTTCATGGGGGAAAAACTCATATGCAATGACACTGGTGATATGTGGTTTGTGAAAAGAACAGACATGCAATGACTCTAACTATGGTTAATGAAAAGAGTAGACATGCAATGACACTGGTGGATCCATGTGTGGTTCATGGAAAGAACACACATGCAATGACACTGGGTATAGTTCATGATGTGGTTTGTGAGAAGAACCGACATGCAATGACTCTAGCTGTGGTTCATGAGAAGAACACACGTGCAATGACACTGGTGGAACCATGTGTGGTTTGTTAGAAGAACACACATGCAAGGACTCTAGCTATGGATCATGGAAAGAACACATATCCAATATCTCTAGATGTGGTTCATGAGAAGAACACACATCCAATGTCACTGGTGGATCCATGTGTGGTCTGTGAAAGGATCACACATGTAACGAATCTAACTGTGTTTCATGAAAAGAGCAGACATGCAATGACACCGGTGGATCCATGTGTGGTCCGTGGGAGGAACACACATCGAATGACACTGCTGGATCCATATGTGGTTTGTGAGTAGAACACACGTGCAATGACACTGGTGGATCCATGTGTGGTCTGTGGGAAGAACACACATGCAATGACTCTAGATGTGGTTCATGAAAGAGCAGACATGCAATGACACCGGTGGATCCATGTGTGGTCTATGAGAGGAACACACATCCAATGACACCGGTGGATCCTTACGTGGTTTGTAAGAAGAACACACATGCAATGACATTGCTGATATGTGCTCTGTGAAAAGAACACACATGCAATGACACTGGTGGATCCTTGTGTGGTTTGTGAGAAGGACACACATGCAATGGCACTGGTGGATCCATGTGTGGTTCATGGGGGAAGAACACACATGCAATGACACTGGTGATATGTGGTTTGTTAAAAGAACAGACATGCAATGACTCTAACTGTGGTTAATGAAAAGAGCAGACATGCAATGACACTGGTGGATCCATGTGTGCTTAATGAGAAGAACACACATGCAATGACACTAGGTGTGGTTCGTGATGTGCTTTGTGAGAAGAACAGACATGCAATGACTCTAGTTGTGGTTCATGAGAAGAACACACATGCAATGACACTGGTCGATCCATGTGGGGTTTGTGAGAAGAACACACATGCAAGGACTCTAGCTATGGTTCAAGGAAAGAACACACATCCAATGACTCTAGCTGTGGTTCATGAGAAGAACACACATCCAATGTCACTGGTGGATCCATGTGTGGTCTATGAGAGGATCACACATGCAACGACTCTAATTGTGGTTCATGAAAAGAGCAGACATGCAATGACACTGGTGGATCCATGTGTGGTCTGTGGGAGGAATGCTCATCCAATGGCACTACTAGATCCATATGTGGTTTTTGATAAGAACACACGTGCAATGACACTGGTGGATCCATGTGTGGTCTGTGGGAAGAACACACATGCAATGACTCTAGATGTGGTTCATGAGAAGAACAGACATGCAATGACACCGGTGGATCCATGTGTGGTCTATGATAGGAACACACATCCAATGACACAGGTGGATTCTTACGTGGTTTGTGAGAAGAACACACATTCAATGACACTAGTGATATGTGGTCTATGAAAAGAACACTCATGCAATGACACTGGTGGATCCGTGTGTGGTTTGTGAGAAGGACACACATGCAATGACACTAGTGGATCCTTGTGTGGTGAATGGGGGAAGAACACACATGCAATGACACTGGTGATATGTGGTTTGTGAAAAGAACAGACATGCAATGACTCTAACTATGGTTAATGAAAGGAGCAGACATGCAATGACACTGGTGGATCCATGCGTGGTTCATGGAAAGAACACACATGCAATGACACAGGGTGCGGTTCATGATGTAGTTTGTGAGAAGAACAGACATGCAATGACTCTAGCTATGGTTCATGAGAAGAACCACATGCAATGACACTGGTGTATCCATCTGTGGTTTGTGAGAAGAACACATTCAAGGACTCTAGCTGTGGTTCATGGAAAGAACACACATCCAATGACTCTAGCTGTGGTTCATGAGAAAAACACACATCCAATGTCACTGGTGGATCCATGTGTGGTCTGTGAGAGGATCACACATGCAACGACTCTAACTGTGGTTCATGAAAAGAGCAGTCATGCTATGGTTCATGAGAAGAACCACATGCAATGACACTGGTGTATCCATCTGTGGTTTGTGAGAAGAACACATTCAAGGACTCTAGCTGTGGTTCATGGAAAGAACACACATCCAATGATTCTAGCTGTGGTTCATGAGAAGAACACACATCCAATGTCACTGGTGGATCCATGTGTGGTCTGTGAGAGGATCACACATGCAATGACTCTAACTGTGGTTCATGAAAAGAGCAGACATGCAATGACACCGGAGGATCCATGTATGGTCTGTGGGAGGAACACACATCCAATGATACTACTGGATCTATATGTGGGTTGTGAGAAGAACACACTTGCAATGACATTGGTGGATCCATGTGTTGTTCGTGGGAAGAACACAGATGCAATGACTCTAGATGTGGTTCATGAAAAGAGCAAACATGCAATGACACCGGTGGATCCATGTGTGGTCTATGATAGGAACACAGATCCAATGACACCGGGGGATCCTTACGTGGTTTGTGAGAAGAACACACATGCAATGACACTGGTGATATGTGGTGTGTGAAAACAACACATATGCAATGGCACTGGTGGATCCATGTGTGGTTTGTGAGAAGGACACACATGCAATGACATTGGTGGATCCATGTGTGGTTCATGGGGGAAGAACACACATGCAATAACACTGGTGATATGTGGTTTGTGAAAAGAACAGACATGCATTGACTCTAACTGTGGTTAATAAAAAGAGCAGACATGCAATGACACTAGTGGATCCATGTGTGGTTAATGAGAAGAACACATATGCAATGACACTGGGTGTGGTTCATGATATGGTTTGTGAAAAGAACACACATGCAATGACTCTAGCTGTGGTTCATGAGAAGAACACACATGTAATGATACTGGTGTATCCATGTGTGGTTTGTGAGAAGAACACACATGCAAGGACTCTAGTTGTGGTTCATGGAAAGAACACACATCCAATGACTCTAGCTGTGGTTCATGAGAAGAACACACATCCAATGACTGTAACATCCCAAAACTTTAATCCAAGGTTATTAAGATCCAAATCACCAAAATTGGGATTAACAAAAACTTTTCCATTTCAAAATTTTAAAGAATTCATGTGTATGTGCATTTAGAATAGGAGTTGATTTGAATTGCCTTGATTAAGTGATCCATTACTTGTAAAATGATTCTTAGGCGAAATAAACATCATCTAGATCATTCCCAAACAATTCCCAATCAAAATGAACAAAAGAATCAAATGGTTGCCAAATTAACTACCATGCCTACTTTGGCTATTCCTAGTACTCAAAACCTAATAGAAACAAATATTGATCTTTGCACGCCTTTCTAGTACACATAATGAGGTACCAAGGCCCACTTTGTTCTCTACTAAAAAAATTCAAACACTAATTTTGAATGGCAATTTAAAATTGAATCTATTTCATATGTGAAGATCCCACTATTTCAAAAACCACTCAAACAAGCTCAATTTTTAAAACCCAAGCACCCACAGAGTCTCAAGCTTAGTCCTAACACACCCAGAAAAAATATTTTCAAAATTCAAAAGTAAAGTTCATGCGGGCATTCCATCAAACACCTTGCGGAAAGATTTCAAACAAAACCAAATTCACTATTTTGAATAGTGTTCTGGCCAAACTTGTCTCTTATTTGACCCCCATTTGCTCCCATTGTCCCCTCTTGATCAAACCAATGCTTAACTAGCCCATCCCCTACACCCTAGTGGCATGGCCATGCCAAGCCGAGCACCAACTCGCCGGCCGACCATGCCATCACCCTAGCAGACACCTCCCCCTCTCTCGCCATGTCTAGCAGCTAGCCAGCACCTCACCGCCGCCCACTGTCCCCTCCCCGAGCCAGGCCAAGCCATGGACCACCAAGAAACCCCCGTGCCCAGCGCGACTGCGCCATGCCGAGCACGCGCCAGAGCGTTGCGCCCGACACGCGTGCACAAGCCGCCGCTCGACCGCAGCCCGCGCCCAACGCATCGCCACGACCTAGGGAGCACGCTAGACACCCCCATTCGCCGTCCAATGCCTCACAGCCACTGCGCACCGTCGAAGCCACCGTCTCTGCTGCTTAGAGGGCCATCTCCGCTCGACCGCATACTACCGCCCCTAAGACCGCATTAAATTCCTAGAGCACCGCCAGGAGACCGCGCGTCGATCGTCGCCTGCAGCCATGCCTCTAGCAGCCCGTAGCCATGTCGCCACCATCGCCTGGCCATGCCGCGCTGTCCCGTCGTCGAGCATATAAAAGGAGGGCACCCCTAGCCATTTGCAGCACACCATTCGCCTCCCCTCACCTCAATGATCGTCTCACACCTCTAGCCGAGGCAAGGGGAGCAGCCATTCGCCGGAATTGCACCGGAGCAGGTCGCCTCTGGAGGAGAAGGGCGCCACTAATTACGACCACCCCCGGAGCTGCCTCGACCGTCCTTGAGCTCGCTGTCGTCTACCAGTCCGTTTCCCCGCCTCATCGTCGTCGTTGGAGCCCTGGTACGCCCCCTATGCACTCCCACCGAGCCGCTAGGGTTAGAGCTCGCTGACAACAGGTCCGTCGTCGACAATGATCCCTAGCCGTTGATCCCCACTGTAATCCAACGCCCCACATTGCCTCGTACCGCTTCGCGCGTTATGAGCCGCTGACTGGTGGACCCTCCTGTCAGTTGAGCCCCGCGCTACGGAGTGACACTGGGCCGGCCCGTTAAGCTTTCCCGCGCAACCCAGTTAGTTTGAATTAGAATTTTTCTATTTTAGTTAAACCTAGTTCTGTCCCCTAGTTTGAAAGTCAATTCAGAGAGATTTACAAATCCAAATGGAGTGATTCCAATTTCGCTAGAAATCTACTGAGAAGATCTACCCAAGCCCGTTGGATTTAATTCAAATAGAGTTAGAGATCTCTCCTAGTAAAAATAATAAGACAAAATCTTTTGCACCTTGCAACATTTTTATAAAATCAACCAAGATAGCTTTTGAGTTGATTACAACTCTCAAAAATCACATTTCAATATATATATCTGAATATGTAATAATATTAAGGTTTACATGCAGTGACTTTGGACTAGTACCAAAAGAATGCTATATAGGAATTTCTAGTCACTTTAAATCATTAAATAATGAACTTAAACCAAAGTAATTGTGATCCAAACCTTAAATCACATTCCCAAATGTTAGAATATGTGGTGATGACATGTGTCCACATGATCCCATATTTTAAGGGGTGAATATTAAGTCTTAGTTAATTTTTCAATGAGTAGAAATTACTTTTCTAAAATAAAAAGAATGAAACTATTGAATAAAACTTGTGATGCTTGTGATGATAATAGATCATCAAATGTGTGCCTTAGAGTGCTATTTAGACTAGTTAAGTATTGTTTGGTGATTGTGTACTCCGTATGTATTTATAGCCGATAGTACTGACCAAGTCTATGAGGAGGAGGAGTTCTACCAAGAAGAAGAAGAAGAAGAAGAAAACTTCAACCACTGCACCAACCAAGGAAGGCTACTATTGGCAAGCTAACACTTGCAAGTCTTAAACTAGCAAGCCACCATTAACAATGCAAGATAACCCTTGCAAGCTAGATAATTTAAGCACATGCATTAGGCATGCTTTGGTTATACCACTTTGATTATTTACTTACCCCAAGCATTACTTTCCAAGCTTTACTTCCTTTACTTACCCAAAGTTCTTTACTTGTTTAGAAGGTAGCATACAGAGTATAAAACTTGGCCTATATAGAATCCTTTAGATGTCATTCTATGGCATGAGATTGATCCCATCTTTTCCACCTTAGTGAACACTCTTAACTTAGTAGATTAAAGCTAGATCAAAACTTAAGTCACTTTAGATGGGAGCACTTGGTGAAAATGTATTATGAAAACCTTAGAATGATGAGTCGTTCTATTGAGATGTTTTGACAGGTATTGAGAAACACAAATGGTTTATGATGATGAAAATGTTGAGGCATGAGCCTTAACCCTTTTATAAAACTAATGGTTGGATTCGGATGCGATACCATTCCAAATTTACCGTACAACCACAATACCTGAATTGGGTAAGGCTTAGCCGGAAGTTTATATGCATTAGTATTATTTCCCTCACGGGAGAGGTTTGAGCTGAGGCTACCTCTCAATGTTGTCCACCTATGCAGTGCCCAAGATGACAGATGGTAATGGTTGGGAGGCCATGCTCATAGGAGAGGTGCTTATACTAGGGTGTGTAAAGGAAAGGTTATGTTTGATTATCTGCATACTGAGTATGATGATTCAGGGTTATCCCTGACAGATGTATCGAATCCTGTGGTGAAAGTGTACCACCTCTACAGAGTGTCAAACTATTCGAATAGCCGCATCCGCGGTTATGGACAGTTGGAATGGCCATACTGTTTCGTTGTCAGATGTTTTCCAAAATGACTTATGAAATGATGAACCTTGACTTGACCACAACAGGGTTGTGTTTATGACACTAGCTTACCAACTTAAGTGATTCTAGAACTTTATTTTATCTTTCTTTGCTTCTAAACTTAGCTTAGGTTTCAATCTTAACTTGATAGTTAAGAATTAGAGTTAGCACTTTAACTTAGAACTATACTACTTATTAGCGGTAGTTTACGAGTACTTAAAGAGTACTCATGGCTTTTGTCCCTGGCTATTCTCATGGCCAGACTATGAAGGAGACTACCAAGATGATGGCAACCAGGACGACTATGATAACTAGGACTATCTGCCTTCGGCAGCATTGCCTGTGCCCCTGAAGATGGACCCCACCACTACGCTTATCTTTTATTTCCGCTGCTTGTTGTATTAAGACTGGATCATGAGATCCTTATTGGTGTAAGACCTTATGTATGGTTTGTAATGGATGATGTACTGTGATATACAATCTGTTATGTCTCGCAAAAATGGTAATCCTGGGATTGCGATGGATGACATAACAGGCATCTGGGATTAAAAATCCGGTTGTTGAGAAGTTGGTATTAGAGCCATCCTGACCATAGGAGACCCTAGTTAGAATGGACGTCCAAACCAAAAACTTAGTTTCAAAACCAAAGTGAGTATTTATGAAAAATTATTTCCTCTCTTATCCTTGGGAATTCGTTCTTTCTCTCAAAAATTCATGTGCCTCAAAATTCTTACATTACTAAAAAAATTGACACACTTGATCACTTCACTAACTTCCTCATCCGAAATTCTTGTAGATGGAGTCGCGGTTCAGCAAGTTCTACCAGTTGGGAAATGGAGGTCAGCTGGTCTTCGAGAGGGATCTGGATTCACTGTCGGAGTTACTGGGACGCCCACATCCGGAGTTTCTTGGAGCTCAACTTCCAGGACCCCTAGGAGGAGACTTATAGTGGCTAGTCACCGCGGATCTTAGAGGAAGCATCGAAGCACCATCTTCTGGGAGAATTCAGTTCTCCGTGAGAGAGAACAACTGGCTAGATGGATTAGCCAGGGCAATGCATGAAGCTCTCGCACGTCTATGTGCCCTCAGTGTCAACCAGATCCAAGGAACCCGTTTTTCCCACTATGCAATATGTGACTTCATGGGAATGCCGATGGAGATGCCAAGTCATCCAGCACTGAAGGGCCAAGTGGAGAACCTCGACTTCTTGTTGTATGATCGTCAGAAGGAGCTAGACAATGCTAGAGAGTTAGCCAACCAGAACCGTGCCATTGCCGACCAGAAGGCCCAGACTTTCACACTGCTCGTCCAGGATCGTCAGTCTCTTTGCCGCTAGCATGCAAAGAAGGATCGCACCATCGCCCGTCTTTGCAAGAAGGTGGCCGACCTCGAGAAGACCATCAAGGAGGAGGAAGCTCAGCTTGCAGCAAAGGAGGAAGAATATGAGGGTGAAGACATCCAGGGAGACATGGATTCTTACCTCAGCAATGATGATAACTTTCTGGAGGAGGATGCTGTGGACTTCTACACGGACGATGATGACTCCGACTTTATCGATGATGAGTAGATGTACTAGAGCACTGTTGTAGCATGGGATGTATCGGTCCCACTGTATCGTAGCTTGAAGAATGGTTTTTCAAACCATCTGTTTTCCCTTTGATTGTTGTGGTGTGTGTTGTATCGTGTGTTTGCTTACATGAATGAAATTAAGTTAGTTGCAAAACGTGAGTTAAACATAAAGTTTTAGCTTTGAAACCAAAACCCTGAACCTTAGAAAATTCCCACTTACCCCCGTATCTATCTCAATCCTCAGATGACTCGTGGAAACCAAGTGATGGGTTCGTAGCATGGAAAACAAAAAATTTCTATCGCAAGGACGAACAAAACCCAGATCTAATCTAGATAAAAGCCAAGATCTAATCTATTAGACATGTGCAACGAGATAGAAAGGAACTAACGCTCGTAGATCCGAAAGCGTTAACGATATTAGATCTCGTGGTTGATGTAGTTGATCACTTGCCGATCTCAAGATCGTGTGGACGATCCTTCTGGCGTCGCGTTCTAGCAGCGCTTCCGCAGTCGGTCAAGTGGACGATCCTTCCGGTGCCGCGATTCGGCAGCGCTTCCGCAGTCGGTCACACGTGCGGAGTCGAAGCAGACCTTCCTCTCCCCGTTCCAGCGAGCATCGGAGGTAGTAGATCTTCTCCACGGAATCCCAGCAGCACGACGGCGTGGTGGTGGTGGTGGAGTAGAGAATTCTGCAGGGCTTCGCCTATGCCTGTGCAGAAGAAAGGTGCAGGAGAGAGGCGGCAGAGATTGGGTGTTATGGGAGCAGGGGTGGAGGGGGCGCCCCTGCCCCTCTATTTAAGGGGCGTGAGGCGCCATGGGAGGGGGAGTCCTTATTGGACTCCCCTTCCTCTAGGCCGGCGGATTGGGGAATGGGGGGAGGAGTCCTCCTCCCCCACGACTCCTTGTCTTGACCCACCAGGACTCCTTGATCCCTTCCTTGGTTTTCAAGCAAACTCCAAGGAACCTTCCAGAACCTTCCGGAACATTCCGAAACCTTCTAGAACCCTCATACAAATACTCCGTAACATTTCCTAACTCAGAAAATGATCCCCAATATATGAATCGTATTCTTCGGACAATTCCGGATCTCCTCGTGATGTCCCGGATCCATTCCGAGACTCTGAACAACATTCGGTCTACAACGCACATTCCATATCTACTTAAAACAACTTCGAACCTTAAGTGTGTTACCCTACGGTTCGTGAATATGTAGACATGATAGAGATACATCTCCTATCAATAACCATCAGCGGGACCTGGAGATCCATAATGGCTCCCACATACTCAACGATGACTTCGTGATCGATTGAACCATTTACATACGAAACCAATTCCCTTTGTCACGCGATACTATACCTATCCGAGGTTTGATCGTCGGTATCTCCATACCTAGTTCTACCTCGTTACTGATAAGTACTCTTTACTCATTCCGTGATATGTCATCCCTTGTGACCCAGTCACATGCTTGCAAGCTAATCAGATGACATTCCACCGAGAGGGCCCAGAGCATATCTATCCGTCATATGGATGGACAAATCCCAATCTTGGTCCATGCGCTTCAACACATACTTTCAGAATACCCAATGACACCTTTATGACCACCCAGTTACGAAGCGGTGTTTGATGTCATCAAAGTACCCATCCAGTGATGGTGATTAACATAACCTCATGGTCGAAGGATTAGGTTACTATGTATTTAAAAGCTTATAGCAAACAAACTTAATGACTTGATCTGATGCTACGCTTACTACGGGTGTGTGTCCATCAGATCATTCTCCTAATGATATGATCTTGTTATTAACGACATCCAATGTCCATGATCAGGAAACCATGATCATCCATTAATCAACAAGCTAGTTTAACAAGAGGCTTACTAGGGACTCTTTTATGTTTACAAAACACACATGTATTAGTGTTTCCGGTTAATATAATTATAGCATGGGATATAAACATTTATCATAAACATAAAGATATAATAATAACCACTTTATTATTGCCTCTTGGGCATATCTCCAACAGTCTCCCACTTGCACTAGAGTCAATAATCTAGTTAAAAACTTGTGCATTCAACACCTATGGCTTTGTGGTGTTGTATAGACACTATTGCTAGTGGTAAACATAATCTTCGGATCTGACACTTCCAGGTCCGTGTGTATTTGCATGTCCTTGCGTCTCTACGCATTACTCATTCTCCAATGAGATGGCATTGTATAAATTTGGTCCTTTGGTGAGACCTTTAGTTCCTTCGGCTCAAAATATGTTGATATTATTGTCACACAATATATCTTCATAGTATTAGCCCACTTTGAACCACACCTAGTTTGATAACAAACTACTTAACACAAATGCCCTCCTTTGCTGCTACTATAGCAGTTTATATACTTAGCCTTTTGTTGTAGTATCTGTCACAATGTTTTAACTTTGGTACTCAACCAAATCCGTTATGGAACTTCCTTTCCATTACATTGTGCCACCCATAGTTTAAATTGAGATAAATTTAATTTGTATCTTGTGACAATACTAGTATCAATGTAACACTTTACAATGAACTACCTTTAATTATTTGTCACTTATACATGGTATATTCTTAGTTCTTCCAAAGCTCATAATAATATCTTTATTATTGTCCAAAGATTATCTTATGAATCATTCTGGTATATGCTCATAACATTTAGAGCATAGGACATATCTGGATGTGTACATCTCAAAGAATGATTGATCAAAATATTTTTGTGATTTCACCAAGTGTCAAAACACTTGAATCTTGTGTCAACACACTTGAATCTTGATTCAGTCCTTTCCGTGCGTCAAGAACCTTTCTTGTTGTTTCCATATTGAACTCATTCAACATCATATCTATGTACATTTGGCAAAACTATATTAGCGCCTCAATCTATTCATATAGACATTGATGCCTAATTCTTGAGTTATGCCTAAGTCTTTCATCGAAATGAAATTATTAACCTGTGTCAATAAAAATACATTATTTCGAATCAACAATATGTCCTCTACATAATGTATTAGAAATATGACTCAGCGCTCCCACTTAATTTCTTGCAAATGCAAGCATCTTCATCATCTCCGATGAATTTAAACTCTTTTAACAGTTTCATCAGAGTGAAGATTCCAACTCCGCTATGCTTACTTCAACCATTGAAGTTTTGCATACTCTTTTAGCATCCTTTGAATTAACAAAACCCTTTGGATCGTGTCATGTACACGTCCTAGGTAACCATTCTATTAGAAGAACTTGTTTTGTTTGTTCAACTACCATATACCAAAATATATGTAGTGGTTGCTACATTAATCCGTCCAGACTAAATATCGCTATGAAAGATCAAATCTTATCATAGTCAATTCCTTGAACATTGTCGTAAACTTCTTTCTGACATGTCGACAATTTCATAGATGTTAAACATCCATGTCTTATTTCTTTATAAATCCAAACACGACCGATAGGCTTCACGCCTTTCCGGAGGGTCTTCCAAGTTCAGAAACATGATTTCTCGTGTATGGATACTATCACAGATTCTATGACTTCTAGTCATTTTATGGAGTCAGGGCCCATCATCGCTTCTTTGCATGTAGTCGGTTCATCATTGTCAAAACAATAACGACTTGCTTATCAAATCTTACTATTTGATTTTTACCGACCCACACGGTTCTATAGGAACTCTAATCTCGGAGATCACACCTTCTGTAATCACGAGAGCCATGAGCATTGTGGCCGTCACCGGGACCCTTTCCGGCGCTGCGCTACTTAGCACATATAGCTAAGGTTCAACAACCTTATCAAAGTTCTATTGTCCTCCCACTTAACTTTTCACGAAAAATTCCTTCTCAAGAAACTTGACGTTCCAAGTAACAAACTCTTTTGTCCTCAGTGTTATGGAGAAATTCCCAACAAATTCTTTGGGATAACCTACAAAGACGTGCTTATCCGACTTTGGTTGTAAACATTTTACTTATGCCTAGCATACCAAAAATTTAAGAAAGGACAACCTGGGTTTTATCCCAAACCATGACTTATATGGTGTCATTTCAACGGATCACGATGGTGCTCTTTTCAGTGTAAAAGCGGTAGTCTCTAAAGCTTCAATCTTTAAAACATAATGGCAGTTTTATAAATGACACCCTTGATCTTACCATGTCAAACAAGGTTTGATTACATATCTTGAACACTCCATACTCCTATGGTGTTTTGGAAAATGCAAATCCATGGAACGATTCCTCAAATCTTAGGTGTTTTGCTAAACTTGTAACTCAAATATCTTTCTTTATGATCCAATCATAAACTCTTTTATTTTCTTGTTACAATGATTTTCCACTTCATCTTGAAAGTCTTTGAACATTTTTCAAATGTTTCATACTTCTTCCTTATTGAGTAAGTATATACATATACTCACTAAAATCTTCGGAGAAAGCATATGAAGTTGAAATCCATCACCCATGACTACACATAATGGACTATATACATCAATATGTACAAATTCCAATCAGTTAGTCGTCCGTTCCTCTTTTGGCCTACGAACGGAGTTTTAATTATCTCCTGGAAAGTATCATAAGCGTCATTTGATCCAAATCAAAGACTCCAAAAATCCATCAATATAGAGTTTCTTCATATGTCCTTTCAATATAATTTAAACGGCGATGTCACTTCACAAGTGATCTTTCAATCATTTGTCTTGCGACATTTTAGCATTAGTTTTATGGTCGTTATTTCTCCAACCAGACTTGTATATCATCCATCTATTATGGAATTCAGTAATTATTTGAACAACCTTTTGTCGTCATAATACCTGATCCAAATAACAATTATTGAAACAAATCTTGAAGGCAAGCTTTGATGTTAACGAGCAACACAACAACCCTTTGTTTGTTTTCGATGAACATCATCACATATTCTCTTGCTAGTTACTTAGGCCATTGCAGTTCATGAATTGTGTTGTCCTGTATGACACTTCATACCAACCAATTCGGTATCCAATACCGGAGAACCACATTGTTCAACAAGCAAGGAATACAACCATAACATGTGTATCTTCTATATGCCTAAGTTGGACATCTCCAACCTTTTATTTTCTGCCAAATATTTTATAGATTCTCTTTCAGCAATTCCTTTTCTTTTAAAAGAATCTATCAACATCAATAGTGGTGTCATTCACATGACACATAGTACAAAGCGTATATAGTCAAATACTAATACCTTTGGACTTGCACTTTGAAGTGGATCACCATCATCAAATGTTTGGCATTCTTTCAAAAATCCATTCTTTAGTAATCTATAAGTGTAGTAAACATTTTACTTACATCTTCTATTCATCCTTATCATGACAACTTTCATGATCAAGCTGCTATAGCTTATAAAGGTGAATTGCGAGTATAATGTTTCTTTTTCAAAACCTTTTGGAGGATTAGGATGACCAGCGTCTCCAACCTTCACAAATTCTCATCAAATATGAGGACGTATACTCTATCATGTTGTAACCAACACATTGTTTTAGATATCGCAATACCTTTCACATATGATGGTTTCTGAAACATTGCTTTCAGCTCTTAGATAAACTTGATATTAAAAACAATCTTTTGAGTATCAAGAATCATGGAGGCAAACATGATACATTAGATACTAACACTGGAATTGTTACTCTTGATTTAATACTACTTATTAAACTTTATGGAGTAAATAGAGTTTGCTGAAAGTTTGCAATAGGACTTATAAATTTAAATTGACATTCAAAACAATATGATACCAGTTCGTAAAGTAAATATCCAGAATTTCTATAGTTCCACTATCTCAACTATAACTAAGCGTAAGGTGGTGAACGGATGCCAATGACTACAACAAACTATGCAAATTTACTTTGATTGTGTTTATGATAAATTGAGTTCGACTAATCCAAATTATAAATGAACTCCCACTCAAAACAACATCCCTCGAGTTGTTTTAGTGATTACATGAACCAAATCCACTACACCAAGTCCGATCATCACGTGAGATGATGTAGTTTTAAAGGCGAACAATCAACATGTTCATCATATCATCCATATGACTCATGCTTTACCTTTCGGTATTCTGTGTTCCGAGACCATGTCTGTACATGCTAGGCTCGTCAAGGTTAACCTTAGTTTCTGCATGTGCAAATCTGGCTTGCACCCGTTGTATGCACACGTAGAGTCTATCACACCTGATCATCACGAGATGCTTCGAAACGACGAGTCTTAGCAACGGTGCCAACTAAGGATGAACACTTTATTACTTGATATTTAGTGAGAGGGATCATCTTATAATGCTACCGTCGCGATCTAAGCAATACAAGATGCATAAAGGATTAACATCATAGGCAATTCATAATAAGTGTGATATGATATGGCCCTTTCTTCTTGCGCCTTTGATCTCCATCTCCAAAGCACGAACATGATCTCCATCATCACTAGCATTGCGTCAAGGTCAGTGGCGTCGCTTCATGGTTGTCCATCATCACTAGTAACTATTACAACTACTTGGAATAAAGCTATTACAAGATGAATAGACACGCAGGTCTTAACAGAATTAGAAGACAACCATTAGGCTCCTGCCGGTTGCCATATTACAACAAGGATCATTGCATACATCAAATATAATCATAATCACATGATGGCCATATCACATCACAAAACCCCTGCAAAAACAAGTTAGACGCCTCTAATTTTCTTTGCATGTTTTACGTGGTTTGGGGCTTTCGCATAAGACCGATCTTACCTACGAACAAGGACCACAACGTTGATACAAGTGTTGTCAGATGCTCATTGTAAATTGAATCTTAACTATGGTGGGAGAGACAGACACCCGCAAAGCCACTTGTGGAAAGCAAGTTGCATGTCAAGCGTGGAGCAAGTCTCATGTGCGATGACATGTAATGTTAGCCCCAGCCGCTTCATCCCACCATGCCGCAAGATGCAAAGTACACGCTAAGACACCGACAACAAAAGCATCAACGCCCACAAAAACATTGTGTTCTACTCGTGCAACAGATCTACGCATAGATATGGCTCTGATACCACTGATGGGTTCGTAGCATGGAAAACAAAAAAATTCTATCGCAAGAACGAACAAAACCCAGATCTAATCTAGATAAAAGCCAAGATCTAATCTATTAGACATGTGCAACGAGATAGAAAGGAACTAACCCTCGTAGATCCGAAAGCGTTAACGAGATTAGGTCTCATGCTTGATGTAGTCGATCACTTGCCGATCTCAAGATCGTGTGGACGATCCTTCCGGCGTCGCGTTCTAGCAGCGCTTTCGCAGTCGGTCAAGTGGACGATCCTTCCGGCGCCGCGATTCGGCAGCGCTTCCGCAGTCGGTCACACGTGCGGAGTCGAAGCAGACCTTCATCTCCCCGTTCCAGCGAGCAGCGGAGGTAGTAGATCTTCTCCACGGAATCCCAGCAGCACGACGGCGTGGTGGTGGTGGTGGAGTAGAGAATTCTACAGGGCTTCGCCTATGCCTGTGCAGAAGAAAGGTGGAGGAGAGAGGCGGCAAAGATTGGGTGTTATGGGAGCAGGGGTGGAGGGGGCGCCCCTGCCCCTCTATTTAAGGGGGGTGAGGCGCCATGGGAGGGGGAGTCCTTGTAGGACTCCCCTTCCTCTAGGCCGGCGGATTGGGGAGTGGGGGGAGGAGTCTTCCTCCCCCACGACTCCTAGTCTTGACCAACTAGGACTCCTTGATCCCTTCCTTGGTTTTCAAGCAAACTCCAAGGAACCTTCCGGAACCTTCTGGAACATTCCGAAACCTTCTAGAACCCTCATACAAATACTCCAGAACATTTCCTAACTCAGAAAATGATCCCCTATATATGAATCTTATTCTCCGGACAATTCCGGATCTCCTCGTGATGTCCCGGATCCATTCCGAGACTCCGAACAACATTCGGTCTACAACGCACATTCCATATCTACTTAAAACAACTTCGAACCTTAAGTGTGTCACCCTACGGTTCGTGAATATGTAGACATCATAGAGATACATCTCCTATCAATAACCATCAGCGGGACCTGGAGATCCATAATGGCTCCCACATACTCAACGATGACTTCGTGATCGATTGAACCATTTACATACGAAACCAATTCCCTTTGTCACGCGATACTATACTTATCCGAGGTTTGATCGTCGGTATCTCCATACCTAGTTCTACCTCGTTACTGATAAGTACTCTTTACTCGTTCCGTGATATGTCATCCCTTGTGACCCAGTCACATGCTTGCAAGCTAATCAGATGACATTCCACCGAGAGGGCCCAGAGCATATCTATCCGTCATATGGATGGACAAATCCCAATCTTGGTCCATGCGCTTCAACACATACTTTCAGAATACCCAATGACACCTTTATGACCACCTAGTCACGAAGCGGTGTTTGATGTCATCCAAGTACCCATCCGGTGATGGTGATTAACATAACCTCATGGTCGAAGGATTAGGTTACTATGTATTTTAAAGCTTATAGCAAACGAACTTAATGACTTGATCTTATGCTACGCTTACTACGAGTGTGTGTCCATCACATCATTCTCCTAATGATATGATCTTGTTATTAATGACATCCAATGTCCATGATCAGGAAACCATGATCATCCATTAATCAACAAGCTAGTTTAACAAGAGGCTTACTAGGGACTCTTTTATGTTTACAAAACACACATGTATTAGTGTTTCCGGTTAATACAATTATAGCATGGGATGTAAACATTTATCATAAACATAAAGATATAATAATAACCACTTTATTATTGCCTCTTGGGCATATCTCCAACACCAAGGAGGGAGCAGCTCGTCGCAAGACCCAATGCTACAAATTATGCAGATGTTAGTTGCAGATCGTGAAGCAAGCAGGGCAGAGTGCCAAGCCAACTTAGCAATATTACAGCAGATAGCTCAGATGGCCCAAAACAACCAAGGACATGGAAACTGGGATCACCATGGATCCAAACTCAAAAACTTTCAGAACACCAATCCCCCAATCTTTAACCAAGCTGAAAACCCAATAGATGCTGATGGCTGGTTGCAGACCATGGAAAACAACTTAGAAGTTGCAGGAGTTGATGAAAACGAGAAAGTTCTCTTCACCACCCACTATATGGCAGGAGATGCAAGAGCTTGGTGGACTAGTATCCGCAACATGAACCATGGTCAAGTGATGACATGGGAAGCATTCAAAGTCAAGTTCAGCCGCACCCACGTGCCGCAAGGTCTAGTCAATAGGATGAGAGATGAATTTCGCGACTTGAAGTAAGGTAGAATGACTGTGGTGGAGTACCGTGATAGATTCCTATCGCTTGCCAGATACGCACCTGATGAGATCAACACGGAGGCCAAGAAGAAGGAGATATTCTTGAACGGACTGCATGATGAGATGTAGACTGTCCTCGTCAACATCCGTTTCCAGGATCTCGAAGAGCTAGTCGACTCTGCCATTCAGATGGAAGGGAAGATTAACGAGGCAAACGACAACCGTGAACGTCGTATGATGCAGCAATCTAGATCCAGTAGTCACCGGAAGTACCATCCCAACCCCTCATAGGGATATGCACCAAGGAACAATCGACCCCCAATGTCTCGCCCAAGCTACCCCAACTGTAGCGGAGGCAATGTGAAGTCCGGAGGAAACTATCACAACTCCGACAATGCCAACAACTTCAACCGTGCACCTCCCAAGAGAAACAACACCAACAACAACGCTGCACCCAGAACTAGTAGTAATACTGTGCCCGTTGCAGCTAAAGACAAGTCCCAGATCACTTGTTTCGAGTGTGGAGTGAAGGGTCACTATTCAAATGAGTGTCCCAAGAAGACTGCCGCCACTGCCAATGTGAATGCCCCAGCTCAACAACAGCGTCATGTTCAACATGGGAGAAGATTTTACCCAGGGAACCCTATCAACCGCAACGGTCGTCTCTTCCACACGAAGCAAGAGTATTGTTTGATTCAGGAGAATCGCATTCATTTGCCACCGAAGAATTTGCATGCACTAGTAAGATTCACCCAACCAATTTGAAGCATGTCATGATAGTTCAAATCCCCGGTTCAACAACCAAAGCTAGAAAAATTTGCAAAGATGTGCCTATCAGAATACATGGGATAGATTTTTATGCCAACCTAATTGTACTTGGAACGAAAGGATTGGAAGTAGTACTAGGTATGGACTGGATGTCAAAGCATAAAGGATTGATAGACTGTGCTAAGAAAGCCATCACCATGACCAGTAGCTCTGGAGTAACATTAGAGCATATCTCTAAAACCTTACCCCGTCAATTCAAGTGCAACAAGAGTCTAGCCCTACCCACCATTGACCAACAGAGTAGTCTATGAATACCCCGACGTATTCCCAGATGAATTGCCAGGTATGCCCTCGGATAGGAATATTGAGTTCATTATCGAACTAATCCCCGGAACCGGACCCATAGCATAGAGACCCTATAGCATGAATGAAATGGATCGTATGGGCACCTAGAGGGGGGGTGAATAGGTGCTACACCAATTTTTAATTATTTTTCAATTTTAGGCTTAGCACAAAGGGTAAATTCACTAGATAAACTATTGGGTGGAATTTCCCTATATGCAAACCTATCTACTAGCGAGTAAAGAGCGAGTGGAAGACGAACGAGTAAACCGAAGTGAAGCACGCAGAGACACATGATTTGTTTGACCGCAGTTCCTTCCTTGTTAAGGGAAGTACGTCTGCGTTGGAGGGGTGGGCGGTACTAAGACGACCACGCCACAAAAGGCCTCACCCTGTTCTCCGATGGATCTCGCCACAACAGGCCTGATCCACCTTCCACTATAGGTACCCTTAGAGGTGGGCACCGGCGCCTTTACACAACTAGCGGGACAACAACTCCACAACAACTTGGAGGCTCCCGAAATGACAACAAGCTGCCACAAAAACAAACTTATCAAATACAATAAACAAGATCTAGTTATTGACAAGAATACTAGATCAGGGATTTCTCCAAGTGAATGGAGAGGAGTTGAAGCGCTTGATTCTTGATGATGATGATTAACTTCTCCTCCTTCAATTCCACCAAAGATCAAGACCTTCAGGTGGTTGAAGTGGGAGATCGAGAATGAGAGCTATTCCACAATGTCTGGTCAATTTCGAATGAATCAAGAGAACTGATCGTTGGGGAAGAAGGGGTATTTATACCCCCTTCAGAAACCAGCCGTTGCAACCTTTGGGGGCCGGATTATCCGGCCCAAGTGAGGGCCGGATTATCCGGTCTGGGAAAACACCGCCCCAGACTCGGAATATCAGGTAGATAATCCGGCCCCCTCTCCGAGCGTCGTGCCGAGCTTGCCCTTGATCAACTTCTGGGGGCCAGATTATCCGGCCCAATGCGAAGGCTGGATTATCTAGCCTGGGGAAGAAAAACCGCCCCAGTTCGGATTTTCCAGGAGAAAATCCGACCAGATACGGAGCGACGCGCCTTGGATCCTTTTGCTCGAAAACTGGGGTCGGATTATCCGGCCCATGCGACACCCAGATTATCTGGCCTAGGGAGGAAAAACCGCCCCAATTCGGATTTTCTGGGAGAAAATCCGACTGGACCCCGAACGCGCCTTGGCTTCCTTGAGAAATGAGGTAAGCCGGATTATCCGGCCCTTGGTGGGGCGGATTATCCGGCCCCCCTCAAAACTTCCTGCACACTTAGCACACATGAAAAGTCTCCATAGTATTGTTATCTAACACGCAAAACATAGGAAAACATGAAATGTTCTTTCAATCTCCCCCTTTTTGGTGTTAGATGACAATACCAGGATTTGCAGGAGAAAGACACAAGACAAACAGAGATAACTTATGAAAGAGACTCCCCCTCAATGTGTGCATAATAGAGTTTTACATTGGAATACAAATGCACACAAATAGGTGAATCTATTCCATAGACATATGAGCAAAAACACATACCACCGAAGTAGAGAATAGGCATCCTTGACATAAGTCACAATTATTACCAGATAACCAATATGAGCACGCCTTCCTTGATATACCTCCAGCAATAGGATATGAATAGATAGATCCATAAGCACAATCCATGATATGAAGTCCATAGGCATAGCATAATCCAGACAACCACAAAGAGTCTCAAACAACCAAATCACGAATTTAAAGTTCAACGCCAAATGGGCATAAGCAAGAAATAACGAATCGAAAAGTGCAAGTGCTTATGCCCGACCCATGCAAATCCACGGACAACCTAATAGAACTACTTCTCCCCCTTTGGCATCGAGACACCAAAAAGGGAGAAGAGCGATGCTAGCGCCCCATGAGATCACTCATCGTAGTCCTCGTCCTCGTCCTCGTCCTCTTCTTCATTCTCTTCCTCATCCTCATCTTCAAGTTCCTCAGTGTCACCTTCATCTTCTTCATCATCAGCAGCGGGCGCAGAGGGGAACAAGTGACGCTCTAGCTCACCATAGTTCAGTCCGGAGGAAGAGTTCCACCGAGCATATGGAGTGGGAGGTGTAGGAGCCGGAGGAGCACCCGAAGCGCCTGACACGTGGTGGAGAATGAGCTGCTAGGAGTGAGCCAACTCATGGCGCTGCCTGTATGCCTCGTACTAACCCTTGCGCGTGTCCACGCCCATGTAGAGAATGTGACGCTGGAACCAGTTCAGCTGCTTGATCTCACGGGCCACGGGAGGCACAGGGGGCCCGCGAGCATCCCTCATGAGGCCCTCAGGAGCAGAGGAGGGGTGAGAGGTCTTCCGAACCTTGTTGTATATCTTCTTGGCCTTGTGCACCGAGTCAATGTGGAATTCCTCAACAGGAAGCAGGTGACGAATGAGCATCATAATGTAGGGCGCATAGGGAATGTACAGACGGTTGAACATAGCATCACACAACTCATGGTAGATGAAGTCCATGACATCCAGCCTGTACTGCACTAACTCGTCCTTGCAGGAGGCAACCTCATGAGAAAATTGAAGTAGCTGAACAAGGTGACCACGGATGCTGTCATTGTTGCCCCCACTCGGTGTAATAGAGTCACGGAAGAGACCCACTAATGCAACATAGATGGGAGCAAGACCAGCCATAGTACCCACAATGCCATTGTCCACAGTGCACGGAGAGAGAGCTGCATCCTTGTTGGGCTTCAGCTGAGTGATGATGCGGTGGCCACTTGCTCTATCCCTGCTATGGAAGGAGTACCCTAGAACCTCAGCAACCACGTGAAAATCAGCAGTCATTGGCCTGTCATGAGTCATCCACTTCATAGTGCGACGCTTATCCCCACAAATCACCAAAGTGGAGAAGAATTGCTTCACCACCTCAGAGTCAAAGGAGCACTGGAGAGACATGAGATGGTGCAGCCCCATCCTCTCAGCCACATACATCGCATCCACAAGATGCGCCTTCTCCAAAGCATCAGCAAGAACCAGTGGGTGCATAGGCCTAATGTTCAGCCTGGCATAGATGTCTTCATAAATCCCCTTCTGTTCTGCACACCAAAAACGGGTATCCCCCAGATCATCATCACGAGGCAGCTCAGCAAACAAGTCACGGTGACGAATGGCCGAAAAGGAGACCGCATGCAAAGTCCTGTAGTTGATCTTGGGCTCCTTGCCCTTCCTCTTGGACACCCCCTTTCTAGTCCACTTGGATTGTTCAGCCATGCGCCTCTTTTCGTTCTTCCTTCTCCTCAACTCAACTTCGTCCACTAAGTTACCCTGTCCATCGTCCCGAAAGTATTTGGCGCGAGGACGACACTTGTAGGTCTTGGAAACACCGGAACCACCTGTGAGGAGAATAAGGGCGATAGCAAGGGGATAAGCATACACACAAGTCCAGGAGAGGCTCCGGGGAGGGTGAGGGGCAGCAGGGGGCGGCTGTGGAGGAGGAGAGGGCTGGGGGAGAAGTGCTGCTTGTTATGAGCCCTTCCCCCGAGCCCTACTATAACTACCTCGGTGAATTACGCTCTTAGTTACATGCCTGGATGAGCGAAAGTGGTTAAAATAGTACGGTGGGGCCCACGGCCACTCACGGTAGACCTTTCGGCCGTCCTAACCACTTTCAGGACATCGGGACAAGAACGAGCGGCGTAATCGGCAAGCGAAGGGATCAACTACATACATAAGTGAGTATGTATGCAAGCCACATACAACGGTCCTTAGAGCCATTCCATCTAAAAGAAATGGAAATATTGCAACGGCATACGGCAAGATCCAAATATCCTAGATAGATATAATAGTTTCGGATAGCTCCTCATACATCAAACATCAGAGTATCATGCGAAAGCAGAAAACAAGATCCGAGTACGGATAAGAAGCAAATCGGCATAAGATGCTACCTAAATAAACACATCCCGCCCACAGATCTCACGGATCCCCGTTCCCGGAATCTCTACACCGAGTGATCGTTGCCAACATCATCCGTCTCCTCCACCCAGTATCCATCTTGCGAGTACACCTGTTCATCTGAATCAAACAATTTATCGTGTGAGACCCTAGGGGTACTCAGCAAGTCTTTATGCTACTAAAGGGGACACAACCTGGGGTGACGCAATTGCAGCAAAGATAATATCTAGCAAGCCTATAGATGCTCGCTATTCATCCGCCTAACCAATGACAGACGGGTGTCCGTGAATTAAGAACAACAGTTATAACAGTATAATTAACATATCCATCCTCCTCCTCGCTTACCAATGAGGAAGCGGACGATCAACCCCCATTCGTTGGCAGTTTTATTAACCATTCCGTGAGTATTGCACTATTTATTAGTCAGGTACTTACACAATTTAAAAGCGGTACTTTAGTTAGACTTGTCTATGATCGAGAAACTGTGCTCCAAGTCGTCCATAACCGCGGACACGGCTTTTAGAAAGATTTACCCTGCAGGGGTGCACGAATAGCAACACACACTCGATCAACCTCGGAAAGACCAACTCAAAACCCAACGAGGCATTCACGACAAAGCGATCACAGGATTCAGAAATATTTCAAGGGGCCACCCCATTAAGCTACACGCAACGAAGTTGGCCGGCTCCGAGACGGACCCAAGGTTTGAGCAATGGCTGTAGACGACTGGGAACCCGAAAATGTGACTGGGCTTGTCGATAACGCGAAATCACTCTGCATCCAAAACAGTACAGGTGCTCCACGCACAATCTTAAATAAAACAGTAAAGCATGGCATAAGTACAGGATAGTAATAAAGCCCAGACTACTTGTGGCCCTAGGAAATAGAAATGAATCAAGCTCCAGCTCAGGGGGGTCCATACGGCCTCCCGGATGTGGATAGTGCGAATAGTCAAGGAACGGGATTCAAGTACTCGGGGTCCTGCGGGACACAAGTGAGCATGAAAAAACCAAATAGCAGATATTGCTCACCGGTGCCTCTTTCATTAGTTATCCCATTACTACTCAGGTTAAGTTGTTTCGGTACCTCGTTATCCATCAGACACTCACATACCCTACACATGCTTTCTATGACTCGGATGCCTCAAACAACTCTAGTAGTAATGGCTCATGGGATGGAGGAACAAGCTTCGGTGGGGTTTAAAAGTAAAGGCTATGCAGTACTTGGGATTCAATTTAATGCAATCGCGACTCAATGATGCAAGAATAAGATAGAGGCAATAGGTACTATATGTATGCAAGCATGTGGTAGTGCTTGCCTGGTAGCTCAGTTGAAGCGGGAGATGGATCTGGGTAGTACTCCTGTGATTCCTGGTAATTCTCCTGTTCGGCATCTATTCAAAGAAGAACCAAACAAACAAGGGCCAACATAAATAAAGTGCACAATCATATGAATTAAAATGCGACAAGAAAACAAGCATGCCATGATGAATGATGCACAATTTACATGGCAATAAAGTAGCATGGCATGGTTGAGGTGTGGGGACAAGAATAATTCATTTTATTATTTATTTAGTCAAATTTTATACTCATAAACAGTTCTGATTTTTAAATATGGCATGATGCATGCTTCAATTCAGAACAAGGAATGCATAGATAGAACGGGCTCGTCGCGCTGATCGATTTAGACATATTATTTGTCAAAATTGGAGTTATAGAATTAAAGTTATTAATTTATAAAGAAAAGGGCATTTTATTGTAATTTTAATTATCTCGAAATTTTAAAATGCTCAAACAATATTTTGATTGGCATATTTCAAATCCTCACATTTTTCTGATCCAAAAACATATATCATTTGTATTATTTAGATTTATAATTTTAAAGTTATTTAAAAACAGATTTGAATTTGTATTTAAACATTTTTGAATTTGTTTTATTTAAACAGATAAACAGAAAACTTTTTATACTCAGAGGGAATTAGCTCCAGACGCTGACGGGTGGGGTCCGTGCTGACCCAGCAGTCGGTGGGGCGCAGCGGCTGGGTTGGCGTCTCTCACCCGGACATTGCCTAGCCGCAACCGCTCACAGGTGGGGCCGGGTTCAGCGGGGCCCACGCGCGCGCGTCACCCAGCGGGGATGCGACACGTGGGCAGTCCGGGGACTACACGATGGTGTTTTCCCAGAAATTGAGGTACTTTTTCGTGAAAACGGCGGCCGACTAACAGGTTGGGTTGCGGGGTTGCGGGTTGAGGCGGGAAAAAGGCCAGGGGGCTAAGTCCAAAATGGCCTCAGCTGTTGCTGCGCGCTGACAGAAAAGGTCGCGCCGGCGGCAAGTCCGGCCGTTTTCCGGCGACGGTGGCGACGAATATGCTGGAGATTTTGCATCGCGGTAAAAGCCAAAGTTGTAGAGGGAACTTAGCTCTAGATCTTTCGTTTAGGAGATTTCCGCAGCGGTGGACCAGGTTGTCCGAGATCTGGTGGTGAATAGAGGCCAAACTCAGATCGGAAAAATACGTGCAGAAGACAGTTTTGACAGAGCAAAGCCGTGATCTTCCGGAGACGATGGCGAGAGCTACGGTGGATGGTTTTGGGCATATAGGTAGTCGTTTTGAAGAGGGAAGTTGAGGCTACATTTTTGGTGTTTGGGGATTACGCGAAGGAGGTCTCCATCAGTGGGAAAAATCGTGTCGAACAGAGGTACATAGCGTGCACAGGTGCAGCGGCTGGCGGCGGCGGCAGCGCGCAGGGCGTTCGACGGCGCGCGGTGGCGATACCGTATGAGAGGGAGGAGGCAAGCATGTCCGGCGAGTAGAGGGGCTCACTAGAGGCTCACGTGAGTGGTACTAGAGGCAGAGGTGGAGGTGATCCGCGACGGGGCTTGGCGGCAGCGGCGTCAGCTCGACTCGGGCACGGCGGCGGCGAGGCTTCTCCGGCCCGCTTCGGAGCGGCTCCTGGTGCGAGGTGACGGTGAGAACGCCGAAGAAGCTCTTCTCGTCTATCCCCACCTCTGGGCACCACTTCTCCACCGGCTAAAAACCGAGGCCGAGGCTAGGGTTTAGGAGGCCATGACCATGGCTAGGGAGGGAGATCAAGGGGAGAGAGGGGCGGGATCGCGATCTGTTTGGGGAATAGGTAGAGAGAAGAGGGGAAGGCAACGTGCTGCTGTAGCCTGCTTTATGCACGAGCGGGAGCACGGCTCAGCGTGGGGAGGTGCACGAGCACGTGAAAGGAAGAGGAACTGAAAAGAAAAGAGAGGCGTGCGGGGCGGTTCGGCACAGGGAAAAGAGAAGGATGGCAGCTGCTGCTGTTTGCACTTGGCCCAGGGTTCTAGCTGGCTAAACAAGCAAACCAAAAAAAGAGATGGAGGAGACCTGCCATGCCAGGAGTAGCGACACATGTGTTAGCCGAAGAGTGCAATGTGGGTTCAAGATGAGGTTGTAAGTATGGAGAAGTGGGGTGGCACACATAGTAGATGATCAGGATTGGAACATATTTTATCAAGCACGAAACACAAAAAGGCATTTAAACCAGAGACAAAGCCAGATAGTGGTGTTGTTATTTTATGCGGCTAGAGAAGAGGTGTTATATTGCATGTGGCTAGAGTGTTGCATGCATGGGAATGTTTTGTGAAACAAGATATGCCCCATGTATGTGTGCCAAACAAAGATCAATGTTAATAGATGGTAAAACAAAAATAAGCTCTTAGGTGTGATCAAGTACACTTGGCTAAAATGAAGGGTTTGGGTATGATCCCATGTGTAGGTAGTAGAAGAAAAGGGTCCACTATAAAAACCAGAGAAATCCAAAGGAGAAAGATGAGTGCTTTGCATGGCCCATGCATAGACATTCATGCTAGGTTTTATATTGTGAAAAAGAAATAAATATCCATGGCATTTGTACATATGCATTCCAAAATATGGTGTAAGGCCAAGCTATAGGAAAAGATAATTGGATTCATCCCAACCCACATGAGCTAGATGAAAATCCAAAAATAAAAGCCCATGGGTAATTAGGGTGGTGGAATTATAAGGTGGTGACAAAGAAAGGTGGTGGAGTGGAATAAAAGATATGCCCCCAACTCAATTTGGGCACCAAGCATTTATCAAGAATCAAATACAATTTAACAAGAGCCAAATACAAATAGTAATGGATATGAGAGAAGAACCAAAAGAAAGGTTTTTATATGATGCTCAAATGCAAGGTGGCATGATGACATGAGCATGATATAATTATGATGCAACAATTATCTATAGTAAGTATCCATTATATTACTAGACCAAGTAGCATTACAATTGTTAGACAATTGGGATGCTACAACTCTCTCCCACTAAACAGGAATCTCGCCTCGAGATTCTAGGAAGAAGAAGACTCAAAGAGGGTAGGATACTTGGCACGGAGCTCATCTTCACGTTCCCAAGTGGCTTCATCAACGGAATGGTGCGACCACTGCACCTTGCAGAACTTGATGGAATTGTTGCGAGTCCTTCTTTCTGCGACTTCAAGGATTTTTGTGGGGTGTTCTTGATAAGACAGATCTTCTTGGAGATTGATAAGTTCATGGTCGACGGTCCTGCCGGGATCCTTGAAGAACTTCTTGAGTTGAGAGATGTGGAAAACATCATGAACCTTGAGTTTTTTAGGGAGCTCAAGAGCATAAGCAACTTCTCCTCTTCTTCCACGAATTTTGAAAGGACCGATGTATCTAGGAGATAGCTTCCCTTTGATACCAAAGCGGTGCGTGCCTCTCATGGGAGTGACACGAAGATAAATGAGATCACCAGGGACATACTCCATGTCCGTGTGCTTTCTGTCATAATTGCTCTTCTGGCGACTTTGAGCAATCTTCAGGTTTTCAAGAATGATGTGAACTTTCTCCTCCGCTTGAGTTACAATGTCGGGGCCAAACAATATTCTTTCACCTGCGCCCGACCAACCAATCGGAGTTCTGCATTTGTGACCATAGAGAGCCTCAAATGGTGCCATCTTTAGACTTTTCTAGAAGCTGTTGTTGTAAGAGAATTCAGCATAAGGAAGACATTCTTCCCACTTCATGCCGAAAGAGATAACGCAAGCATGGAGCATATCTTCCAGAATCTGATTGATCCTTTCAACTTGTCCTTGCGACTGAGGGTGGTAAGCTGTGCTGAAGTTTAATTTTGTTCCCAAAGCATTTTGGAAACTTCCCCAGAACTTCGAAGTGAAAATGCTTCCACGGTCTGAACAGATCTCAAGAGGAACTCCATACAGAGGGACAATTCTGTTGATATAGAGCTTAGCCAACTGAATTGCAGAAATTGTTTCCTTGACTGGAAAGAAGTGAGCCACTTTGGAAAGCCTATCAATGACAACAAAGATTGCATTGTTGCCCTTCCGCGACCTTGGAAACCCAGTGATGAAGTCCATCTCTACTTTCTCCCATTTCCATTCCGGAGGCTTCAATGGCTGTAGAAGACCGGAAGGTTTCTGATGGACAGCTTTAACTCTGCGACAGACATCACACTCCGAGACATACTTGGCACAATATCGTTTCAAACCAGGCCACCAATATTGTGTTTTCAGATCCATGTACATCTTAGTGCTGCCAGGGTGGATAGAAAGAACGGAATCATGCGCCTCCTTGAGAACTTGCTCTCTTAAACCCGTGTAGTTCGGAACAAACATCCGGTGTTCAAAGAAAAGTGTGCCTTGGTCGTCAACGTGGAAAGACTCATACTTCAGAAGCTGAATGTTGGAGATGATCTTTTTAGTGTAAGGATCACCAAGTTGAATGGAACGAACTTTTTCTTCCAAAAGAGGTGTTGCCAGAAGGTTCAGAAGATACCCTTGATCCACAATTTCCAGGTTGAGCTTGCGGAATTCCTCACACAAGAGAGGCTGTTGTTCTTCCACCATGAGGTTGTTTACATAAGCTTTTCGGCTGAGGGCATCGGCCATGACATTAGCTTTGCCCGGAGTGTAGTTGATGGTCATATTGAAATCATTGATTGTTTCAATCCACCTCCTCTGACGAAGGTTGAGATCAGGCTGTGTGAAGATATACTTCAGACTCTTGTGATCAGAAAAGATCTCACAACGGTTGCCAAGCAAGTAATGCCTCCATACTTTCAAAGCAAAGACAACTGCTGCGAGTTCGAGGTCATGTGTAGGATAGTTGATCTCATGCGTCTTCAACTTTTGAGAGGCATAAGCAACAACTTGTTTTTCTTGCATAAGGACCGCACCCAATCCTTGCAATGAGGCTTCACAGAATATCTGGAAAGGCTTTGATGTATCTGGAGGAACTAAGACTGGTGTGGAAGTGAGCTTCTCTTTGAGTGTTTCAAATCTTGCTTGACATGCAGGAGTCCAAAGGTATTTCTTGCCTTTCTTGAGGAGATCGGTAAGAGGCTTCGCAATCTTCGAGAAGTTTTGAACGTAGCGACGACAGTAACTGGCCAAACCAAGGAAACTCCGGACTTCTTTGACATTTATGGGTGGAAGCCAGTCCATAATTGTCTTAATAGTTTCTGGGTTGACGGCAATGCCCTTGGTAGAGATGACATGACCAAGGTAGGTGACTTGAGGCAGCCAGCATTCACACTTGGAGAACTTTGCATACAGGCGGTTCTCACGAAGCTTGTTTAGGACACACCGAAGGTGTTCTTCATGTTCTTCCTTTGACTTAGAATAGACTAGGATGTCATCCAGATAGACCACAACGAACTTATCAAGATACTCCATGAAAACCGAGTTCATAAGCCTCGAGAAGGTGGCAGGTGCATTGGTGAGACCGAAAGACATGACCGTGTACTCGTACATGCCATAGCGAGTGGTGAAAGCTGTTTTAGGAACATCTTCCTTGTGAATCTTGATTTGATGATATCCACTTCTCAAATCAAGCTTAGAGAATACCACCGCTCCATCTAGCTGATCAAAGAGATCATTAATCCACGGAAGGGGATATTTATTCTTGATTGTTTTAGCATTGAGTGCCCGATAGTCAACACAAAGTCTATCAGTCTTGTCTCGCTTCTTCACAAAGATGGTTGGACTACCCCAAGAAGAAGTACTGTGCCGAATGAAACCCAACTTCTCTTGTTCATCCAACTGACGTTTGAGTTTAGCCAACTCAGCAGGACCCATTTTATAAGGCCGTTTGGAGATAGGAGCGGTACAAGGTTCAAGTTCAATGACAAACTCGACCTCACGGTCCGGAGGCATACCTGACAACTCTTCAGGAAAGACATCTGGAAACTCACAGACCACCGGAACACTCTGAATACCTTCCATAGCATCATCATTCAGAGCCGCCAAAGAGAAAAGCTGAATTGCAGGAGTCAGTCTTGGAGAATAGACTATATGGCCTTCAGGAATTTTCAGAGAAACCGAACGTTCAGCACAATCAATCACAGTTGCATTTGCTATTAGCCAATCCATGCCCAAGATAACATCAATATCAGAATTGCCCAAAATAATTAAGGAAGCCGGAAATGAAGAACCACCAATCTCAATTTGATTGTTATGGCTGATTTTGGAAGATGCCATTGTTGCTCCAGGAGAAAGGACCATTAACCGCTTAGGGAGAGGATCCATAGACAACCCATTCCTATCGGCAAAACTCGTAGAGATAAAAGAATGCGATGCGCCAGAATCAAACAACACTCGTGCAGAAACTAAGTTAACAGGAAGCATACCCATCACAACTCCAGATGCATGCTCAGCTTGAGCGACGTTGACACAGTTGGCACGAGCAACCATAGACCCAGGCTTGGTGTTGATGTTGAGAGCCCGAGGTGGAGGTACACAAACCATAGGAGAACTTGCCGCAGGTCTTGGAGGTGGCGGTGGAAGAGCTATGTTGTTCATAGGACAATTCCAGTTCTGATGCCCAGTGTTTCCACAAGTGTAGCAAGCACCAGGTGGACGTGGAGCAACATAGCCAGGGACTCCGCCAGGCGCTCCAGGGTAGTTGTGGTTGTAGCCCCTGGGAGCCGTAGTGAAGGAGTTTGGTGGCCTTGCCGCATAGCTTGACGGTCTTGGTGGAGCAGGGAGCGACGGTGGGGTGTTAGGAACCCAGACACGACGCTTAGAAGGAGCTGTCATAGCAGAAGAGCTTGATGTATCACGACTGTGTTTCTTTGACTCCTCAAACACTTGCCTACTTGCTTCTTCCTGCAGAGCTGTGTGTTGGAGTTCCAGAAAAGACGCCGACCTTGCATGAGTGATTGCATATTTGATGGAAGCATTGAGTCCTTACCTAAACCTCTTTTGCTTTTTCTTGTCATCAGAGATCTCATCGCCACCATATCGAGAGAGATTCATGAAGTTTCTAATGTAGGTATTGACATTGTCAGTGCCCAGCTTGAGGTTGAGAAACACCTCCTTCATCCTTTCCATGACAATTTCTGACAAATATTGCTCTTTGAAAGCCCCAGTGAATTGCTCTCAAGTAGGTTGAAAACCAGAGAGGTCTGCCTTGAGGTAATTTTCCCACCACAGAGCTGCATCTCCCTTCAGAAGGTGAGTGGCACATTTGACCCATTCTTGCTCGGGAACATCCACAGTCATCAGCAACCTTGACACTTCACGCAGCCAATCATCCGCATCAAGTGGCTGATCAGACACCTCAAAATGGCGTGGGTTGAACTTGAGAAAACTCTTGATGTCTCCTCGCTTGGGAGGTGGAGGTAGCGGAACAAACTCATTCCTCCTGACACTTTCTTCGAAGCGCTGCAGGTTCTACTGCATAGTTCCCAAGGCATTAGCAATACTTTCCAAAGCAGCCCCCGGTTCAGGTGGTATGTCCTCCTCAGAACGGCATGGTGGTGCCATCCTGTGATTGATATAAAACACAAGTCAGTACTATAATGGAGAATGATAATAATCCAAAATAGTACCAAAATGGAATTAACCAAGAGTAAAGGATGCAATTCACTGAGATGATATTAAAATATCAACAAAGCTCAAGGCAACTAGAAGATATTAAGGATAACGCACACGACTGAACCAGGAGTGTGGTACACAAACTAACAAAGAAAAATTTTCCACAAATTTCAGCATTAAAATACCACTATATGCGCAAAACCACTTCACGAATCAAGATTAGTAACTCTACTAATTCAATATACAAGAGCGCATGATAAAAGTAGTGGTATGGTCGCGACTCCATCCCGCACTCAAATCATTACTCCGCACATGAATAAGTAAAACACATATCCCAATGCCTTCTTCTTAAGATGAACCTAAAGATTGGTAACTATGAAAAAGAACACCCCAGCAAGATAACGTCGGATAACAAAGAGTAAGATAGATCGTATCGGTATACAACGAATCAGATAGATCGCGTCGATTTACAAAGGCCTGACGGTATGGAATGTACCAACAGTTGATAACCAAAAGGTAGATAGCGATAACAAGTTGGATGCAACAGATAGACAAGGAATTCACACACACACACACACACACATAACCTATGGTACTACGGAACCCAGAACACGTGAATCCTAGTTTGAATTTTTAGAAGAGGATTGAAAACGTTACACTTCCTTACCAGAAAAAGGGTGGGTGGGTGGGTAGGAAGAAAAGTGGAAGCAGTCCTACTCTCGCATTTTTGTTTTTCCCTAGTATAGATAGCTACCAAAATATTTTCTCGACTGACAACGACCATTTGGCTGAGACCCTGAAGGGCGGGATGGCTCTGATACCAATTGTAACTACCTCGGTGAATTTCACTCTTAGTTACATGCCTGGATGAGCGAAAGTGGTTAAAATAGTACGGTGGGGCCTAGGGCCACTCACGGTAGACCTTTCGGCCATCCTAACCACTTTCAGGACATCGGGACAAGAACACGCGTCGTAATCGGCAAGCGAAGGGATCAACTACATACACAAGTCAGTATGTATGGAAGCCACATACAACGGTCCTTAGAGCCATTCCATCTAAAAGAAACGGAAATATTGCAACGGCATACGGCAAGATCCAAATATCCTAGATAGATATAATAGTTTCGGATAGCTCCTCATACATCAAACATGAGAGTATCATGTGAAAGCGGAAAACAAGATCCGAGTAAGGATAAGAAGCAAATTGGCATAAGATGCCACCTAAATAAACACATCCCGCCCACAGATCTCACGGATCCCTGTTCCCGGAATCTCTACACCGAGTGATCGTTGCCAACATCATCCATCTCCTCCACCCAGTATCCATCTTGCGAGTACACCTGTTCATCTGAATCAAACAATTTATCGTGTGAGACCCTAGGGGTACTCAGCAAGTCTTTATGCTACTAAAGGGGACACAACCTGGGGTGACGCAATTGCGGCAAAGATAATATCTAGCAAGCCTATAGATGCTCGCTATTCATCCGCCTAACCAATGACAGACGGGTGTCCGTGAATTAAGAACAACAGTTATAACAGTATAATTAACATATCCATCCTCCTCCTCGCTTACCAATGAGGAAGCGGACGATCAACCCCCATTCGTTGGCAGTTTTATTAACCATTCCGTGAGTATTGCACTATTTATTAGTCAGGTACTTAGTCAATTTAAAAGCGGTACTTTAGTTAGACTTGTCTATGATCGAGAAACTGTGCTCCAAGTCGTCCATAACCACGGACACGGCTTTCAGAAAGATTTACCCTGCAGGGGTGCACGAATAGCAACACACACTCGATCAACCTCGGAAAAACCAAGTCAAAACCCAACGAGGCATTCACGACAAAGCGATCACAGGATTCAGAAATATTTTAGGAGGCCACCCCATTAAGCTACCCGCAACGAAGTTGGCCGGCTTTGAGACGGACCCAAGGTTTGCGCCAATGGCTGTAAACAACTGGGAACCCGAAAATGTGACTGGGCTTGTCGATACCGCGAAATCACTCCGCATCCAAAACAGTACAAGTGCTCCACGCACAATCTTAAATAAAACAGTAAAGCATGGCATAAGTACAGGATAGTAATAAAGGCCCAGACTACTTGTGGCCCCAGTAAATAGAAATGAATCAAGCTCTGGCTCAGGGGGGTCCATACGGCCTCCCGGATGTGGATAGTGCGAATAGTCAAGGAACATGATTCAAGTACTCGGGGTCCTACGGGACACAAGTGAGCATGAAAAACCAAATAGCAGATATTACTCACCGGTGCCTCTTTCATTAGTTATCCCATTACTACTCAGGTTAAGTTGTTTCGGTACCTCGTTATCCATCAGACACTCACATAGCCTACACATGCTTTTCTACGACTCGCATGGCTCAAACAACTCCTGTAGTAATGGCTCATGGGATGGAGGAATAAGCTTCGGTGGGGTTTAAAAGTAAAGGCTATGCAGTACTTGGGATTCAATTTAATGCAATCGTGACTCAATGATGCAAGAATAAGATAGAGGCAATAGGTACTATATGTATGCAAGCATGTGGTAGTGCTTGCCTGGCAGCTCAGTTGAAGCGGGAGATGGATCTGGGTAGTACTCATGTGATTCCTGGTAATTCTCCTGCTGGGCGTCTATTCGAAGAAGAACCAAACAAACAAGGGCCAACATAAATAAAGTGCACAAGCATATGAATTAAAATGCGACAAGCAAACAAGCATGCCATGATGAATGATGCACAATTTATATGGCAATAAAGTAGGATGGCATGGTTGAGGTGTGGGGACAAGAATAATTCATTTTATTATTTATTTAGTCAAATTTTATAGTCATAAACAGTTCTGATTTTTAAATATGGCATGATGCATGCTTCAATTCAGAACAAGTAATGCATAGATAGAACGGGCTCGTCGCGCTGATCGATTTAGACATATTATTTGTCAAAATTGGAGTTATAGAATTAAAGTTATTAATTTATAAAGAAAAGGGCATTTTATTGTAATTTTAATTATCTCGAAATTTTAAAATGCTCAAACAATATTTTGATTGGCATATTTGAAATCCTCACATTTTTCTGATCCAAAAACATATATCATTTGTATTATTTAGATTTATAATTTTAAAGTTATTTAAAAACAGATTTGAATTTGTATTTAAACATTTTTGAATTTGTTTTATTTAAACAGATAAACAGAAAACTTTTTATACTCAGAGGGAATTAGCTCCAGACGCTGACGGGTGGGGTCCCTGCTGACCCAGCAGCCGGTGGGGCGCAGCGGCTGGGTTGGCGTCTCTCACCCGGACATTGCCTAGCCGCAACCGCTGACAGGTGGGGCCGGTTTCAGCGGGGGCCACGCGCGCGCGTCACCCAGCGGGGATGCGACACGTGGGCGGTCCGGGGACTGCGCGGTGGTGATTTCCTGGAAACTGAGGTACTTTTTCGTGAAAACGGCGGCCGACTGACTGGTGGGGTTGCGGGGCTGCGGGTTGAGGCGGGAAAAAAGCCAGGGGCTAAGTCCAAAATGGCCTCGGCTGTTGCTGCGCGCCGACAGAAAAGGTCGCGCCAGCGGCAAGTCCGGCCGTTTTACGACGACGGTGGCGACGAATCCGCTGGAGATTTTGCACCGCGGTAAAAACCAAAGTTGTAGAGGGGACTTAGCTCTAGATCTTTCGTTTAGGAGATTTCCGCAGCGGTGGACTAGGTTGTCCGAGATCTAGTGGTGAACAGAGGCCAAACTCAGATCAGAAAAATACGTGCAGAAGACAGTTTTGACAGAGCAAAGCCGTGATCTTCCGGAGACGATGGCGGGAGCTACGGTGGATGGTTTTGGGCGTATAGGTAGTCGTTTTGAAGGGGGAAGTTGAGGCTACATTTTTGGTGTTTGGGGATTACGCGAAGGAGGTCTCCAGCAGTGGGAAAAATTGTGTCGAACATAGGTACATAGCGTGCGCAGGTGCAGCGGCTGGCGGCGGCGGCAGCGCGCAGGGCGTTCAACGGCGCGCGGCGGCGATACCGTATGAGAGGGAGGAGGCAAGCATGTCCGGCGAGTAGAGGGGCTCACTAGAGGCTCACGTGAGCGGTACTAGAGGCAGAGGTGGAGGTGATCCGCGACGGGGCTTGGCGGCAGCGGCGTCAGCTCGGCTCGGGCACGGCGGCGGCGAGGCTTCTCCGGCCCGCTTCGGAGCGGCTCCTGGTGCGAGGTGACGGTGAGAACGGCGAAGAAGCTCTTCTCGTCTATCCCCACCTCTGGGCACCACTTCTCCACCGGCTAACAACCGAGGCCGAGGCTAGGGTTTAGGAGGCCATGACCATGGCTAGGGAGGGAGATCAAGGGGAGAGAGGGGCGGGATCGCGATCTGGTTGGGGAGTAGGTAGAGAGAAGAAGGGAAGGCAACGTGTTGCTGCAGCCTGCTTTATGCACGAGTGGGAGCACGGCTCAGCGTGGGGAGGTGCACGAGCATGTGAAAGGAAGAGGAACAGGAAAGAAAAGAGAGGCGTGCGGGGCGGTTCGGCACAGGGAAAAGAGAGGGATGGCAGCTGCTGCTATTTGCACTTGGCCCAGGGTTCTAGCTGGCTAAACAAGCAAACCAAAAAAACAGAGATGCAGGAGACCTGCCATGCCAGGAGTGGCGACACATGTGTTAGCCAAAGAGTGCAATGTGGGTTCAAGATGAGGTTGTAAGTATGGAGAAGTGGGGTGGCACACATAGTAGATGATCAGGATTGGAACATATTTTATCAAGCACGAAACACAAAAAGGCATTTAAACCAGAGACAAAGCCACATAGTGGTGTTGTTATTTTATGCGGCTAGAGAAGAGGTGTTATATTGCATGTGGCTAGAGTGTTGCATGCATGGGAATGTTTTGTGAAACAAGATATGCCCCATGTATGTGTGCCAAACAAAGATCAAGGTTAATAGACGGCAAAACAAAAATAAGATCTTAGGTGTGATCAAGTACACTTGGCTAAAATGAAGGGTTTGGGTATGATCCCATGTGTAGGTAGTAGAAGAAAAGGGTCCACTCTAAAAACCAGAGAAATCCAAAGGAGAAAGATGAGTGCTTTGCATGGCCCATGCATAGACATTCATGCTAGGTTTTATATTGTGAAAACAAATAAATATCCATGGCATTTGTACATATGCATTCCAAAATATGGTGTAAGTCCTAGCTATAGGAAAAGATAATTGGATTCATCCCAACCCACATGAGCTAGATGAAAAGCCAAAAATAAAAGCCCATGGGTAATTAGGGTGGTGGAATTATAAGGTGGTGACAAAGAAAGGTGGTGGAGTGGAATAAAAGATATGCCCCCAACTCAATTTTGGCACCAAGCATTTATCAAGAATCAAATACAATTTAACAAGAGCCAAATACAAATAGTAATGCATATGAGAGAAGAACCAAAAGAAAGGTTTTTATATGATGCTCAAATGCAAGGTGGCATGATGACATGAGCATGATATAATTATGATGCAACAATTATCTCTAGTAAGTATCCATTATATTACTAGACCAAGTAGCATTACAATTGTTAGACAATTGCGATGCTACACCTACCCTTTAAGATGAAATCCGCCAGGGCCGAATTATCCGGTCAACACTTGGGACGGATTATCCGGCTTAAATTCTGGGATTCTGTTATACATAGAACCAGGCCCGCGCAACCCCAAACAACACCCCCACAAGGTTTACAAGGGACTTGTGTGCAAGAATAGATGGTTTAGGGGTGGGGAACGCTTGGGATTAAGAGAGCCAAACTGAGATGGTACTAGACACTCAAACTTGCAAAATCCAGATCAAATAAAAGCCAAGAGTGAGTGTGATTCCCATAAGAACATGAGAGAGCAAAGGACATCCAAAAAGATCCAATTCTCCTCAAGGGAGAGGGCGGTGGCCGAAGCCACCTTGTTGGAGTGTATGGTGTGACACCACGAAGATATATCTTGGGTTCACGACCAATACTCATCAATAAGCTCACATATCACAAAATGATATTAAGAGAAATGATTTATCTTGCTTTTGGCATTATGGGGGGAGGGTTAGCCCAATGAGTTAGAACCACACTCCCCCTATATCCATGCCCACACCTAGACCAAACAAGGATTGAGATGTACAAGTGATTGCATGGTAATCAAGACAAGCTCCCGGAATCAATGATATTTAGCTCATTCCTCAAATAGTAGAATCTTGCTTCATCAAGTGGCTTTGTAAAAATATCCGCCAGTTGGTTCTTCGTGCTCACAAAGGATAGATCAATATCGCCGCGAGCAACATGGTCTCGAATAAAATAATTCTGAATCTCAATATGCTTCGTCCTTGTGTGCTGAACAGGATTGTACGCAATTTTGATTGCACTTTCATTATCACATAAAAGAGGCACTTTGTCACAATTGACACCGTATTCCTTTAAAGTTTGCCTCATCCACAATAATTGAGTACAAGCGCTGGCAGCAGCAACATATTCAGCTTCGGCGGTGGAGAGAGATATACAATTCTTCTTTTTGGAGGACCAACATACAAGAGATCTTCCGAAGAATTTACAAGCTCCAAAAGTGGATTTCCGATCATCCTTATCACCAGCCCAATCTGAGTCAGTATAACCACATAAAGAGAAATTGGAACCCTTGGGATACTAGAGACCAAAGTTAGGGGAATGAACCAAATATCGAAAGATCCTCTTGACCGCCACTAAGTGGCTTTCTTTAGGAGCTGCTTGATACCTTGCACACACTCCCACACACAACACAATATCGGGTCTAGATGCGCAGAGGTAAAGAAGAGAGCCGATCATGGACTAGTATACCTTTTGGTCCGCATCTTTACCATGAGGGTTAAGTTCAAGATGACACTTTGTTTGCATCGGAGTGGCAACACCATTTAGATCCGTCATCTTGAATCTCTTGAGCATGTCTTGGATGTACTTTGCTTGATTAATAAAGGTTCCTTCTCTAAGTTGCTTGATCTCGAATCCAAGAAAGAACCGTAATTCCCCCATCATAGACATCTCAAACCTGTCAGTCATAAGCTTTGAAAATTCATCGTTAAAAGCTTTGTTAGTAGAACCAATGATGATATCGTCTACATATAGTTGGCATACGAAGAGCTCCCCCTTAACCTTCTTAGTAAAAAGAGTGGGGTCGATTTGCCCAACTTTGAAGCCACGATCTAACAAAAGCTCTTTAAGGTGCTCATACCACGCACGTGGGGCTTGTTTAAGGCCATAGAGTGCCTTGTCGAGTTTGTAGACATGGTTCAGAAAGTTAGGATCCTCAAACCCCGGGGGTTGCTTTACGTATACCATTTCATGTAGAGGACCATTAAGGAAGGCACTCTTGATGTCCATTTGCTGCAACTTAAAATTGTTATGAGCAGCATAAGCAAGTAGGATACGGATGGACTCAAGGCGAGCCACTGGAGCATATGTCTCGCCGAAGTCAATGCCCTCAACTTGGGAGTAACCTTGTACCACAAGTCTTGCCATGTTCCTCACAACAATGCCATTCTCATCTTACTTGTTCTTGAAAATCCACTTGGTGCCGATAACATTGCGGCACTCTTTGGGTTTCTCCACTAGTTTCCAGACTTTGTTGCGCTCGAAATTATTCAATTCTTCATGCATAGCAATGACCCAGTATGGGTCTTCAAGAGCTTCAAAGACCTTCATAGGTTCCACCATGGAGATATGAGCTTGATGCTCACCAAAACTGGGCAATTCTCTTCTTGTAGAAACCCTTCGTCGAAGATCACCAACAACCTTGTCGAGAGTGTGACCCCTCAACTCAAGGTTACGATCAGCCCGAGCCTTGCGACGAAGTTCAATAAGTTTGTTGTCTCTTGGAGGAGGAGATTCATCACTTGAGTCTTCATTGGAAGCATTTTCTCCGCCTTGATCAGTAACTGGAACATCAGTAGCAGGTGGTGGAGACGCATGCCCTTGAGGTGAATCCGTAGCCGTAACAGGAGGCTGCAGAACTGGAGCGTCAGGGCCGGATAATCCGGCCGATGGAGAGACCGGATTATCCAGCCACCCTGCTACAGCTGACCATGTTGCTCCTGCTGGTGAAGATTTCAACGCAAGCTCCAGGCCGGACAATCCGTCCTAGGACTTGCTTGAACTGGTGAGGGGCCGGATAATCCCAGGCTAGCCGGAAAATCCAGCCTGGAGCTTGCGTTGAAATCTTCACCAGCAGGAGCAACATGGTCAGCTGTAGCAGGGTGGCCAGATAATCTGGTGTCAACCGGAAAATCCGGCCTGGAGCTTTCTGGAACATCTTAACCTTCAGTAGTTGATGGAGATGGTGTAGAAGTTGCCCCCGTAGTTGGAGCATGCTGAGTATGTGTCGATGAGGGCTCTATATGAGTAAAGCATTGTCCTTGCCGGTCCACCACAAGGGGTTCCTCAATGGGGCGGAAGAATCCCACGCCCATTCTTCTTATGGCATCTTGGGGTATTTCAACATCTGCATCACAAACACCAACTTGCTCCGCATGGGAACCGTCATTTTCCTCGAACACCACACTACAAGATTCTACAACAGTTCCGGAGAGCTTATTGTAGACTCTATAAGTGTGGGATTCGGCACCATAACCAACAAAAATACCTTCTAAAGCCTTAGATTTAAACTTAGATAAACGAACTCCTTTAATAAGAAAGAAGAACTTACACCCGAATACCCGAAAGTATGAGATGTTTGGCTTGTTACCGGTAAGTATTTCATACGGAGTCTTGTCCAAGATCTTGCGGAGGTATAAACGGTTGGATGAATGACAAGCCGTAGAGATTGCTTCAGCCCAGAAGTTATATGGAGATATAAATTCGGCTAACATTGATCTTGCCATGTCCATTAGAGTTCGATTCTTCCTCTCAGCTACACCATTTTGTTGAGGGGTGTACACAGCGGAATATTGGTCTTATCCCCTCTTCACTTAGGAACTCATTTAAGCTGTAGTTCTTGAACTCCGAGCCGTTATCACTCCTTATAGCCAGAATGGGGACGTTGTGTTGACGTTGAACCTCGTTGGCGAAGTCGATGACAGTTTGTTGAGTTTCACTCTTCAACTTGAAGAAATAAACCCAAGTGTATCTTGATTAATCATCAAAAATCACTAGACAATACTTCTTCCCACCGAGGCTTGCATGAGATGGAGGTCCGAAGAGGTCCACATGAAGGAGCTGCAAAATCCTTTTTGAAGAGATAATGGTTTTCCTTCGATGAGGTGAATCATGCATTTTCCCTTCAACACACGCCCTGCAAACACGATCTTTGGCAAAAGAGACATTTTTTTTAGTCCAAGAATGTGGCCACCCTTGTGGAGACTTTGCAAAGTTCTCATATTAACGTGGGCTAGTCGGCGATGCCATAGCCAGCCCACGTCAGCCTTTCCGAAAAGACACATCGGGCCTATAGTGGTTTTCCCGGAAAAGTCCACCACGTACAGGTCGTTTTCGACATATCCCACGGAAGCGAATTTTAGAGACTTGCTCCACAAGAGTACCACTAAATCAGCATCAATGTAAACTGCAAAGCCCATCTTACCAAGGGCACGAACTGAAAGTAAGTTATACCCGAGGGTCTCAACAAGCATGACGTCCACGAGAGAGATATCGTGAGCCATCACAACTTTGCCAAGACCCAATACCTCAGAATTTGACTTGTCACCATAGGAGACGGTAATGTGATCAAGGTTTGGCCGCATCTCCGTGATGATCTCCTTGCTTCCGGTCATATGACTCGTACAACCGCTATCGAGTACCCATTTAGAACCACCGTAAGCATAGCCCTGCAAAAAATTACTTCTTGGTTTTAGGTACCCATTTTTCAATGGGTCCTCTCATGTTAGTAACAAGGGTCTTGGGAACCCAAATAGACCAAGGAATGTAACAATCATAAGGCCCTACATAACTAGCATAAACATCACCATAACAATCACAATATAGTTCAGAGTTAGGATTGTTGATCCCTGCAAAACAATCATGATTAGTCTTGTTATTGGTAATGTTGCTAGTCTTCGGTTGAGCAGCCTTGTTCTTCTTATTCTTATTCTTCTTCTTCTTCTTCTTCTTCTTCTTGTTTTTCTTGCTCTTTATCTTGGGTATGTAAACAAGACCTTCTTTACTATTGTTTGTCCTTTTCCTGCTCAGTATCTCATCAATAACCCCTTTACCTTTGTGTTGAGAACTTCTTGCAAGATCTTCTTTTCCAAAGGATGAAGAGAGGTACTTGGCACATCATACCTTTTCAATTGAGTTTGGAGCTGGTCATGAGACTCATTTAGAGTAGAATGATCACTCTTCAATGCCTTGTGAGCACTTTCGAGATTATCAAACTTCTCCAAAATTCTAGCATAAACAACCCCAAAATCAATCTTTTCTTTCTTTAGTTTATTTACCTTGGCAAGAGCATGGTCACTTTCTTTAATGAGCTGAGCTACAGCTTCTTCTTGTGACCCCTCAAGGGATTCGAGTCTTTCTTCCAAAGAAACTCGAGCTTCCTCTTCCTCTTTCAAGGAATTCTTCAAAGAAGCTATCTCCAAGGCATCTTCTCTTTCAATTCTACCCTTTTCTTCAAGGAGATATTCGGCTTGAGCAAGTTGACTCATAAGAGCATCAAAATGGAGTTTGTGCTCACCTTGTAGGTTAGTGAAAAAAGTATCCAAGGCAATAACTTCTTCTTTCATTTCAAGATTGTCATGATCATTCATATCTAAAATTATGTTAGTCTTAGGAAATGAAGAGCTAGAAGTTGATACCTCGGATCCTCTTGCCATTAGACAAGTGGCGTTGTTGTTGATGGCGTTCTCGTTCGGCGAGTTGAAGAGAGAGGAGGGAGTCGATGTGGTGGCTATAGCAGCCACTTCGCGGGAACTATCATCATCCTCTTCATCTTCACTTGCGGAGGAGTATTCCTCTTGACCTACAAGGACAATCTTGGGTTGCTTCTTGAAAGGGCCATTCTTCTTAATAAACGGCTTTGTCTTAGGAGCTTTAGATTTCTCTTTAAGAATGAGCCTGCCACCATTGTCTTCTCTATTTTGATAAGGACACTCGGCAACAAAGTGCATTCTATCTCCACAGTTGAAGCAAGTTCTCAATCTTGGGCCACTTTCTCTTCTTCCATTTGACCCATTCTTGCGCTCAAGGTCAGACTTGGCTTTGGCAGGGTCCTTCCAAAAGATCCTTGCATAGAATGCCATGTACTCACCATGAGCACGTTTGACCTCATCGGGGCAGTCCATGGATACCCCTCCAAAAGCTTCTTCATCTTCCTCTTGCTCAACACCATTGGCTTTGAGAGCCACATTGACACCCTTTTGCATTCCAGTGGCCCAAGCACGGGCATCTTCAGCATTCTTTGCTGCTACTTTGAATGACCCCATTTCTTGCATGACTTCATTGGATGTCATTTGATGATAGTTGTGGCTACCTTGCAGGATCTTCAAATCCGCTGGCTCGAAAGGCATTAAGGCACTCACATACTTTCTTTTTATCCATGCATCATCAATGTGAGTGGCCCCATGCTTCCGAAATGTTGTTGCGATGCCCTTGAGTCTTCTATACATGTCCTCATGGTTTTCACCATCCAACATGTAGAATCCCTCAGCTTCATTACTAAGAGCGTCATACCTGTTTCTTCTCATGCTTTCATTTCCAACAAAAAGGTCCGTAAGAGCATCCCACGCCTCTTTAGCTGTGTTGAGATGTTCAATGTGTGGCATGTCCTTGGGACCCACACCCAGCTGTATCATGTGGAGAGCGGTGGCATTCAACTGGCTATCCACAACTTCCCTTCTCATTAGATTGGTTTGATCTCCAATATGAAGACCTTCTTCAATAATCCTCCACAATTCAATAGAGGAGCCACACACATGAGATTTCATTAGGAATTGCCATTGATTAAAAGAGGATGCAGTGAGCTTGGGTGGATCACCCCTATTGTTTATATGAGGATGAGGGATAGGTGGGTCGGGGGAATATACGTTGGTGAACCTCATTATATTCCTACTTACCACTTCCCTTTTTGGAGGTGGAGCCATTTAGTTTTTCACCTTCCACATCATCATCCTTGGATCCGGTGTTACCCTTTTCCTTAGATGATGGTGTGGGAGCCTCAGAGGAGGATGGAGATGGGGCTATGGATGATGTGAGGCGAGCAATCATTTGATTCATCTCCTCCATCTTGGCCTCAAAGGATTTCAACAAGGTTGTTTCCAACGACTTGAGATCATCCATTGTGACCTTATCCACAGCCTCATTTCCATCATCCTTGGTACCCATACTACTCTTAGGAAGTTAAGCCGGAATTAAGAGCTGAGGCTCAGATACCAATTGAAATGGATCGTATGGGCACCTATAGGGGGGGTGAATAGGTGCTACACCAATTTTTAATTCTTTTTCAATTTTAGGCTTAGCACAAAGGGTAAATTCACTAGATAAACTATTGGGTGGAATTTCCCTATATGCAAACTTATCTACTAGCGAGTAAAGAGCGAGTGGCAGAGGAACGAGTAAACCGAAGTGAAGCACGTGGAGACACAGGATTTGTTTGACCGCAGTTCCTTCCTTGTTAAGGGAAGTACGTCTGCGTTGGAGGGGTGGGCGGTACTAAGACCGCCACGCCACAAAAGGCCTCACCCTATTCTCCGATGGATCTCGCCACAACAGGCCTGATCCACCTTCCACTATAGGTACCCTTAGAGGCGGGCACCGGCGCCTTTACACAACTAGCGGGTCAACAACTCCACAACAACTTGGAGGCTCCCGAAATGACAACAAGCTGCCACAAAAACAAACTTATCAAATACAATAAACAAGATCTAGGTATTGACAAGAATACTAGATCAGGGATTTCTCCAAGTAAATGGAGAGAAGTTGAAGCGCTTGATTCTTGATGATGATGATGAACTTCTCCTCCTTCAATTCCACCAAAGATCAAGACCTTCAGGTGGTTGAAGTGGGAGATCGAGAATGAGAGCTCTTGCACAATGTCTGGTCAATTTCGAATGAATCAAGAGATCTGAACGTTGGGGAAGAAGGGGTATTTATACCCCCCTTCAGAAACCATCCGTTGCAACCTTTGGGGGCCGGATTATCCGGTCTGGGAAAACACTGCCCCAGACTCGGAATATCCGGTAGATAATCCGCCCCCTCTCTGAGCGTCGCGCCGATCTTGCCCTTGATCAACTTCTGGGGGCCAGATTATCCGGCCTAGGGAAGAAAAACTACCCTAGTTCGGATTTTCTGGGAGAAAATCCGACCGGATACCGAGCGACGTGCCTTGGCTCCTTTTTCTCAAAAACTGGGGGCCGGATTATCCGGCCCATGCGACACCCGGATTATCCGGCCTGGGGAGGAAAAACCGCCCCTGTTTGGATTTTCCGGGAGAAAATCCGACTAGACCCCGAACGACGCGCCTTGGCTTCCTTGAGAAATGAGTTAGGCCGGATTATCCGGCCCTTGGTGGGGCGGATTATTCGGCCCCCCTCAAAACTTCCTACACACTTAGCACACATGAAAAGTCTCCATAGTATTGTTATCTAACACGCAAAACATAGGAAAACATGAAATGTTCTTTCAATGAACCCCTTAGAGTTAGTGGAACTGAAGAAGCAGTTGGATGCCATGTTAGAGAAAGGCTTGATTCAACCAAGCGCTTCGCCATGGAGATCACCAGTGTTATTCGTCGACAAGAAATATGTAGGCAATCGTTTATGCATAGATTATATAAAGTTGAATGACGTCACCATTAAGAACAAGTACCCCTTGCCAAAGATAGAGGATCTATTTGATCAATTGACTGGAGCCAAGGTATTCTCAAAGATTGATCTTAGGACTAGTTATCACCAACTTAAGATTCGTGCAACGGATATTCCGAAGACCGCCTTTACTAATCGCTATGGATTATACGAGTATACGGTTATGTCTTTTGGATTAACCAATGCCCCTGCTTATTTCATGAATCTCATAAATAAGATCTTTATGAATTTCCTAGATAAGTTTGTAGTTGTGTTTATCGACGACATCCTTATCTACTTCAAGTAAGAAAAAGAGCATGAGCAGCACCTGAGAATCATCCTAGAAACCCTGAGAGAGCATCAGTTATATGCCAAGTTCAGCAAGTGTGAGTTTTGGCTGAAAGAAGTAGGATTCCTAGGACATATTGTGTCTGCCGGAGGAGTTTCCGTTGATCTCGCCAAGATCAAAGATGTTGAAGAATGGGAAGCCCCAACCACCCAAACCCAAGTCCGTGCATTTCTCAGATTAGCAGGATATTACCGCAAGTTCGTAGAAGGATTTTCGAGCATCGCCAGACCTATGACCCAATTGTTGAAGAAGGACAAGAAGTTTGAATGGATAGACAAATGTGAAGCTAGTTTCCAGGAGCTGAAGAAGAGATTGATATCAGCCCCAATATTGATCATCCCAGACATCAAGAAGCCGTTTGATGTATACTGTGATGCATCCAAGATTGGTCTCGGATGTGTATTGATGCAAGAAGGCAAAGTGATCATGTATCTATCTCGACAACTGAAGCAGCATGAGCATAATTATCCGACCCATGATCTTGAACTAGCAGCCGTAGTGCTGGCATTGAAGACATGGCATCATTATCTGATGGGTAATCGCTGTGAGGTTTACTCGGATCACAAGAGCTTGAAGTATATTTTCACTCAGAAGGAGCTGAATATGAGGCAAAGGAGATGGATAGAGTTAATCAAGGATTATGACCTTGACATTCACTATCACCCCAGCAAAGCCAATGTGGTAGCGGATGCTCCTAGCAGATTGCCGTGTAGGCTAAACACCATGATCAAAGAAAAGCAGCCAAGTTTGTATGAGGAGTTGGAGCAGTTCAGAGCTGAGTTAGTTAGCAAAGGATTCTTAGCTAGCATTGAACTTCAACCCACTTTGATTAGCCAAATAAAGAAAGCCCAGAAAGGGAATGAAAGTATCGACGGAATCAAACATTGTATTGGTACAGGAAAGGTACCGGGATTCACTAAAGAAGAATAATGAGTTCTGTGGTACAAAGGACGTATCTGTGTGCCCGCAGATTTGGAGCTGAAGCAAGTTATCATGAAGGAAGCTCATGATACTCTCTATTCTATCCACCCCGAAGGAACGAAGATGTATCAGTATTTGAAAGAGCAATTTTGGTGGCACAAGATGAAGAGAGAAATCGGCAGCTACATCACCAAGTGTGACATCTGTGGAAGAGTGAAAGCAGAACATCAGAGACCTGCAGGACTATTGCAACCATTCCAGATTCCAGAATGGAAATGGGATTCTGTTGGGATGGTCTTTATCACCGGTTTGCCTACTTCCAGTAGGGGAAATGACTCAATATGGGTCATAGTTGATAGACTGTCCAAGGTAGCTCACTTTATCCCTGTCAAGACAACCTACCAAAGTTCTAAGCTAGCAGAACTGTATATTGCTAGGATTGTTAGTCTGCATGGAACCCCCAAGACCATAGTATCAGATCGAGGAACCCAGTTTACCTCGAGATTTTGGCAGAAAGTCTAGGAAGGATTGGGAACCAAGTTGAACTTCAGTACCGCTTATCACCCGCAAACTGATGGACAGACTGAGAGAGTCAACCAGATCCTAGAGGATATGTTAAGAGCTTGTGTGTTGGAATACGGATCAAAATGGGAAGACTGCCTGCCTTTCGCAGAAATCACATATAACAACAGTTATCAAGCTAGTTTGCAGATGGCACCATTTGAGTTCCTATACGGAAGGAAGTGTCGTACCCCTTTAAATTGGTCGCAAGTAGGAGAGAGCCAGATCTTTGGACCCGACATTCTCCGAGAAGCAGAAGAGAAGGTTCACAAAGTTCGTGAACACCTCAAGACCGCCCAATCCAGACAGAAGAGTTACACCGACAAAAGAAGGAGAGACCTGACTTTCAATGTCGGAGATTTTGTATATCTCAAGGTTTCGCCATTGAAAGGAACCCAACGCTTTAGTCTGAAAGGAAAGTTAGCCCCCAGATATATCAGGCCCTTCAAGATTCTGAACCATCGAGGAGAAGTATCGTATCAGCTGGAACTGCCTGAAGAGATGTCAGCCATCCACAATGTGTTCCATATCTCGTTGCTTCACAAATGCTTAGAAGTGCCAGAGAAGACTGAAGTTTTCAAGAACATCAATCACAGAGTTGTTGAGATTAACAATGACCTGACATATCGTGAAGTGCCCATCTGTATCCTAAAGGAAGCTTACAGAACCACCAGGACCAGGAGTATCAAGTTTCTCAAGATTCAGTGGAGCAACCATACCGAAGAAGAAGCCACTTGGGAGCGCGAGGATTACATTAGGACAGAGTTCCCAGATCTCTTTAGTTCCTAGTATTCTTTGTAAATCTCGGGACAAGATTTTGTTTTAGGGGGGAAGGTTTGTAACATCCCAAAACTTTAATCCAAGGTTATTAAGATCCAAATCACCAAAATTGGGATTAACAAAAACTTTTCCATTTCAAAATATGAAAGCATTCATGTGTATGTGCATTTAGAATAGGAGTTGATTTGAATTGCCTTGATTAAGTGATCCATTACTTGTAAAATGATTCTAAGGTGAAATAAACATCATCTAGATCATTCCCAAACAATTCCCAAAGAAAAACAAATCAAAATGAACAAAAGAATCAAATGGTCATTTTTGCCAAACTACCATGCCTACTTTGGCTATTCCTAGTACTCAAAACCTAACAGAAACGAATATGGATCTTTGCACCCCTTGCTAGTACACATAATGAGGTACCAAGGCCCACTTTGTGCTCTGCTAAAAACATTCAAACACTAATTTTAAATGACAATTTAAAATTGAATCTATTTCATATGTGTAGATCCCACTATTTCAAAAACCCCTCAAACAAGCTCAATTGTTAAAACCCAAGCACCCACAGAGTCTCAAGCTTAGTCCTAAAACACCCACCAAAAATCTTTTCAAAATTCAAAAGTAAAGTTCATGCGGCCATTTCATCAAACACCTTGTGGACAGATTTCAAACAAAACCAAATTCACTATTTTGAAATAGTGTTCTGGCCAAACTTGTCTCTTATTTGACCCCCATTTGCTCCCATTGTCCCCTCTTGATCAAACCAAGGGTTAACTAGCCCATCCCCTACACCCTAGTGGCATGGCCATGCCAAGCCGAGCACCAATTGGCCGGCCGACCATGCTATCACCCCAGCAAACCACGTCCCCCTCTCTCGCCATGCCTAGCAGCTAGCCAGCACCTCACCGCCGCCCACTGTCCCCTCCCCGAGCCAGGTCAAGCCGTGGACCACCAAGAAACCCCCGTGCCCAGTGCGACTGCGCCATGCCGAGCACACGCCAGAGCGCCACGCCCGACACGTGTGCACAAGCCGCCGCTCGACCGTAGCCCACGCCTACCACATCGCCACGACCCAGGGAGCATGCCAGACACCCCCATTCACCGTCCAACGCCTCATAGCCACCACTCGCCGTCGAAGCCGCCGTCTCTATCGCTCAGAGCGCCAGCTCCGCCCGACCGCATACCACCTCCCCTAAGCCCGCATTAAATTCCTAGAGCACCGCCAGGAGAACGCACGTCGATCGCCGCCCGCAGCCATGCCGCTAGCAGCCCGTAGCCATGTTGCCACCGTCGCATGGCCATGTTGTGCTATCCCGTCGTCGAGCCTATAAAAGGAGGGCACCCCCAGCCATTTGCAGCACACCATTCACCTCCCCTTACCTCACTGATCGTCCCACACCTCTAGCCAGAGCAAGGGGAGCAACCATTCGCCGGAATTGCACTGGAGCAGGCCGCCTCTGGAGGAGAAGGGCGCCACTGATTGCGACCACCCCCGAAGCTGCCTCGACTGTCCCTGAGCTTGCCGTTGTCTACCAGTCTGTTTGCCCGCCTCACTGTCGTCGCTGGAGCCCTGGTATGCCCCCTATGCACCCCCACCAAGCCGCTAGGGTTAGAGCTCGCCGGCGACAGGTCTCTCGTCGACGACGATCCCCAGCCGTTGATCCCCACTCTAATCCAACGCCCCACATTGCCCCGTACCGCTTCGCGCGTTATGAGCCGCTGACCGGTGGACCCCCTATCAGCTGAGCCCCGTGCCATGGAGTGACATTGGGCCGGCCCGTTAAGCTTTTCCACGCAACCCAGTTAGTTTGAATTAGAATTTTTCTATTTTAGTTAAAACTAGTTTTGTCCCCTAGTTTGAAAATCAATTCAGAGAGATTTACAAATCCAAATGGAGTTATTCCAATTTTGCTAGAAAGCTAGTGAGAAGATCTACCCAAGCCCGTTGGATTTAACTCAATTAAAGTTAGAGATATCTCCTAGTAAAAATAATAAGACAGAAGCTTTTGCACCTTGCAACATTTTTATAAAATCAACCAAGATAGATTTTGAGTTGATTCCAACTCTCAAAAATCACATTTCACTATATCTATCTGAATATGTAATAATATTAAGGTTTACATGCAGTTACTTTGGACTAGTACCAAAATAATGCTATACAGGCATTTCTAGTCACTTTAAATCATTAAATAATGAACTTAAACCAAAGTAATTGTGATCCAACCCTTAAATCACATTCCCACGTGTTAGAATATGTGGTGATGACATGTGTCCACATGATCCCATATTTTAAGTGGTGAATATTAAGTCTTAGTTAATTTTTCAATGAGTAGAAATTACTTTTCTAAAATAAAAAGAATGAAACCATTGAATAAAACTTGAGATGCTTGTGATGATAATAGATCATCAAATGTGTTCCTTAGAGTGCTATTTAGACTAGTTAAGTATTGTTTGGTGATTGTGTACTCCATATGTATTTATAGACGATAGTACCAACCAATTCTACGAGGAGGAGGAGTTCTACCAAGAAGAAGAAGAAGAAGAAAATTTCAACAACTACACCAACCAAGGCAAGCTACTATTGGCAAGCTATCACTTGCAAGTATTATACTAGCAAGCCACCATTAACAATGCAAGCTAACCCTTGCAAGCTAGATAATCTAAGCACATGCATTAGGCATGCTTTGGTTATACCACTTTGATTATTTACTTATCCCAAGCATTACTTTCCAAGCTTTACTTCCTTTACTTACCCAAAGTTCTTTACCTGTTTAGAAGGTAGCATAAAGAGTATAAAACTTGGCCTATATAGAATCCATTAGATGTCATTCTATGGCATGAGATGGATCCCAACTTTTCCACCTTAGTGAACGCACTTAACTTAGTAGATTAAAGCTAGATCAAAACTTGAGTCACTTTAGATGGGATCACTTAGTGAAAATGAATTATGAAAACCTTAGAATGATGAGTCATTCTATTGAGATGTTTTGACAGGTGTTGAGAAACACAAATGGTTTATGATGATGAAAATGTTGAGGCATGAGCCTTAACCCTTTTATAAAACTGATGGTTGGATTTGAATGCGATACCATTCCAAATTTACCGTACAACCACAATACCTGAATTGGGTAAGGCTTAGCCGGAAGTTTATATGCATTAGTATTAGTTCCCTCACGGGAGAGGTTTGAGATGAGGCTACCTCTCAATGTTGTCGACCTATGCAGTGCCCAAGATGACAGATGGTCATGGTTGGGAGGCCATGCTCATAGGATAGGTGCTTATACTAGGGTGTGTAAAGGAAAGGTTATGTTTGATTATCTGCATACTAAGTATGATGATTCAGGGTTATCCCTGATAGATGTATCGAATCTTGTGGTGAAAGTGTACCACCTCTGCAGAGTGTCAAACTATTTGAATAGCCGCATCCGCGGTTATGAACAGTTGGAATGGCCATACTGTTTCGTTGTCAGGTGTTTTCCAAAATGACTTATGAAATGATGAACCTGGACTTGACCACAACATGGTTGTCTTTATGACACTAGCTTCCCAACTTAAGTGATTCTAGAACTTTATTTTATCTTTCTTTGCTTCTGAACTCATCTTAGGTTTCAAACTTAACTTGATAGTTAAAAATTAGAGTTAGCACTTTAACTTAGAACTATACTACTTATTAGCGGTAGTTTGCGAGTACTTAAAGAGTACTCATGGCTTTTGTCCCTGGCTATTCTCATGGCCATACTATCAAGGAGACTACCAAGATGATGGCAACCAGGACGGCTATGATAACTAGGACTATCTGCCTTCGGCAGCATTGCCTGTGCCCCTGAAGATGGACCCCACCACTACGCTTATCTTTTATTTCCGCTGCTTGTTGTATTAAGACTGGATCATGAGATCCTTATTGGTGTAAGACCTTATCTATGGTTTGTAATGGATGATGTACTGTGATATCCAATCTGTTATGTCTCGCAAAAATGGTAATCCTGGGATTGCGATGGATGACATAACATGCATCTGGGATTAAAAATCTGGTTGTTGACAATGACACTTGTGGATCCATGTGTGGTCTGTGAGAGGATCACACATGCAACGACTCTAACTGTGGTTCATAAAAAGAGCAGACATGCAATGACACCGGTGGATCCATGTGTGGTCTATGGAAGGAACACACATCCAATGACACTACTTGATCCATAGGTGGTATGTGAGAAGAACACACGTGCAATGACACTGGTGGATCCATGTGTGGTCTGTGGGAAGAACACACATGCAATGACTCTAGATGTGGTTCATGAAAAGAGCAGACATGCAATGACACCGGTGGATCCATGTGTGGTCTATGAGAGGAACACACATCCAATGACACCGGTGGATCCTTATGTGGTTTGTGAGAAGAACACACATGGAATGATACTGGTGATATGTGGTCTGTGAAAAGAACACACATGCAATGACACTGGTGGATCCATGTGTGGTTTGTGAGAAGGACACACATGCAATGACACTGGTGGATCCATGTGTGGTGTGTGGGAAGAACACACATGCAATGACACTAGGGATATGTGGTTTGTGAAAAAGAATAGACATGCAATGACTCTAACTGTGGTTAATGAAAAGAGCAGACATGCAATGACACTGGTGGATCCATGTGTTCTTAATGAGAAGAACACACATGCAATGACACTAGGTCTGGTTCATGATATGATTTGTGAGAAGAACACACATGCAATGACTCTAGCTATGGTTAATGAGAAGAACACACATGCAATGACACTGGTGTATCCTTATGTGGTTTGTGAGAAGAACACACATGAAATGATACTGGTGTATCCTTATGTGGTTTGTGAGAAGAACACATGTGCAAGGACTCTAGCTATGGTTCATGGAAAGAACACACATCCAATGACTCTAGATGTGATTCATGAGAAGAACACACATCCAATGACACTAGTGGATCCATGTGTGGTCTGTGAGAGGATCACACATGCAACGACTCTAACTGTGGTTCATGAAAAGAGCAGACATGCAATGACACCGGTGGATCCATGTGTGGTCTATGGGAGGAACACACATCCAATGACACTACTTGATCCATAGGTGGTATGTGAGAAGAACACACGTGCAATGACACTGGTGGATCCATGTGTGGTCTGTGGGAAGAACACACATGCAATGACTATATATATGGTTCATGAAAAGAGCCGATATGCAATGACACCGGTGGATCCATGTGTGGTCTATGAGAGGAACACACATCCAATGACACCAGTGGATCCTTACGTGGTTTGTGAGAAGAACACACATGCAATGACACTAGTGATACGTGGTCTGTGAAAATAACACACATGCAATGACACTGTTGGATCCATGTGTGGTTTGTGAGAAGGAAACACATGCAATGACACTGGTGGATCCATGTTTTGTCTGTGGGAAAAACACACATGCAATGACACTGGTGATATGTGGTTTGTGAAAAGAACAGACATGCAATGACTCTAACTATGGTTAATGAAAAGAGTAGACTTGCAATGACGCTGGTGTATCCATCTGTGGTTAATGAGAAGAACACACATGCAATGAACTGGGTGTGGTTCATGATATGGTTCATGAGAAGAACACACATCCAATGACTCTAGCTGTGGTTCATGAGAAGAACACACATCCAATGAAACCGGTGGATCCATGTGTGGTCTGTGAGAGGATCACACATGCAATGACTCTAACTGTGGTTCATGAAAAGAGCAGACATGCAATGACACCGGTGGATCCATGTGTGGTCTTCAGGAGGAACACACATCCAATGACACTGCTGGATCCCTATGTGGTTTGTGAGAAGAACACACGTGCAATGCCACTGGTGGATCCATGTGTGGTCTGTGGGAAGAACACTCATGCAATGAATCTAGCTGTGGTTCATGACAATAACACACATCCAATGACACTGGTGGATCCATGTGTGGTCTGTGAGAGGATCACAAATGCAATGACACCGGTGGATCCTTAGGTGGTATGTGAGAAGAACACACATGTAATGACACTAGTGATATGTGGTCTATGAAAAGAACACAGATGCAATGACACTGGTGGATCCATGTGTTGTTTGTGAGAAGGACACACATGCAATGACACTGGTGGATCCATGTGTGGTCTGTGGGAAGAACACACATGCAATGACACTGGTAATATGTGGTTTGTGAAAAAAAATAGACATGCAATGACTCTAACTGTGGTTAATGAAAAGAGCAGACATGCAATGACACTGGTGGATCCATGTGTGGTTAATGACAAGAACACACATGCAATGAACTCTAGTGGGTCCATGTGGTTTATGAGAAGAACACACATCCAATGAACTCTAGTGGATCTATCTTGGCATAATTTGATGTATGCCATGATGTATTTCATTGTACAAGACACTCACTTTCCATTTTTATACTACTCAGTTTGCCCTTGGTTTTATGTGGTACTACTTAGTTTTTCCCCCCTCTCTCTATCTTTCGTAGAAGCCCAAACCTGTGCTCACCCTGTCTGCAACTCCCTGATTGTTTGTCATAGTTGTCACACGGATCGTGCACACCAACCGTTGATTCTGTGCGATCCAACAATGATCGTTGCACATGTCGTGCCCTTCACAGTACAGCATGAGACAGCACGGACGGCTCCCTCAGCGAGACTTCTACAAGAAGGAACACGACGCTGTCCATGGAAAAAGTCACCGAGCGGTCGTGTCATGTTTAATCAAATCTAAAAAGCCTACTACTGCTACTACTATGCCACAACGCAGGCGTCATCGAGTGCACGATCATCGATGGACAACTGCGATTTATTGCCACTTGATTTTAATAAGGCATATCCCATTTTTACGCAGCGGCACTCAATCGCCAATTTTAGGGCCGTGTCAAACTTCGTACATAGAAATTGGGTATGCGCCCTTTGCATGTGGCTCAATAAAGAACTGCCATGCATGGCCCGGGAAAAAACGTGACGTACCGTGCGTGTCGCGATGCACGGTGCAGTAGACTACGCGGCGCCTTGCACGGTGGTGCAACAAAACGTGCCTTGCTTCCATCCACCTTAACTATAGAGCCCCTCTCTGCACACCCACTCTCACTCTCGCTCACTGTACCCACGCAACCCTCTCCACTATCCCACCAGCATCCGCAAACTCCCGAGAATACCCCGTCCGCACCGGCGATGGCCGAGGAGGATAAGATGGCCACCGTCGCCTCCATGGCCGTCGGCGAGGAGGCCCCTGTCTCCTTGCCGGTCCCCCTTGATGAGTTGAAAGCAGTCGCCGTCCCTGTCCAGCCCCAGTCGAGGCATCGATGGCAGCCGCCGTTCCCGTCCAAGCCCCCGGCCTTGCTACCGACGGAGCCGCCAAAGAGGAGCCCCCCGCCGGTCACAAGCAGATCAAGCACTTCTTGGGCACCTACGATCCAGATAAGTACATTGCTCCGCTGAACCCCTATGACACCGGCATCGACGACCCATGGTCCGAGGCAACTACGGTTTTCTCCCCTCCCCTGGTTCTTCTATCGTTCCCTCGTTGGATGCTACATCTTGGTTTATTAGGATTCGCTTGTTTGCATTTCGATTGCTCGATCTTCTTACATCATCTACTCCCCCATTTTCCTTTTCTTCCAATAGGTTTCCGGCAGCGACGTCTACAACGATGACGAGTCCATACACACCAAGACTCGTCAGGTGCTGAGGAGGCTACAGGTCGGCCAGTACGGCGCCTTCTTCAGGGGTGGCCCCTAGCGCTGCCCCTTCCAGAAGGGGATCAACCTCTACTGTGTGACTCTCGCCGGCGGCGCAGACTTCATCTCCTTAATGAAGAATGCAGAGGCGTGGGCTCCGGCATCAACAAAGGCAGCGCATGCGAGATCATGAAAATCAACGCCTATATCGCTGAACACCGGACTCTCGGCATTCACCTCCAAAACCTCCAGCGGGTGGCCATCAAAGAGGGTCGCATTCCTCCAATCAGGCCCAAGCCCCCCAAGATCAAGGGACTGAGCAGCAAGAAGTGGCGGAGGCGCCGGAGGGAGGTGGAGGCGCTGGCGAATGAACGGGTCGGATGTCTCCCTGAATGTACCTGCTGCTGCGGCGGCTACTGCTACTAAGCAGCTTCTTTTGATTTTCTATATTTTGCTTGCATCCTATTTCTGGCTGAATACATCGAACCTCGTTAAGCAACCTACTTTCTATCGCTATATCCTATTTAGATGCATACAGTTATATCTACATTTGTTTTGTTTTCTGAATGAATGTATTCTGCCTAGTGTGATTTGCTTCTCTAGATTTGCTACCTGATCGGAGGCAAAAAGAGGTCCAAAAGGGAACGAATTATCGAAGAGAGAATATTCTCTAGATTTGCTACCAATTTGGGCAAAATGAAACAGATATGTTTAGCGAGAGAGGAAAAGGGTACTCTTTCAAACTTCTAGTTAACGAGCTACCATCTTGACGAGGCCCCATCTTGACATCTCCCTCTACAAGAAGGAACATGATGCCGTCCATGGAAAAAGTCGTCGAGCGTTCATGTCACGTTTAATCAAGTCTAAAAAGGCTACTATTGCTACTACTACGCCACAACATATGCGTCATCGAGTGCACGGTCGTCGATGGACAGCTACAACTTATTGCCACTTGATTTTAATAAGACACATCCCATTTTTTACGCAGCGGCTCTCAATCTCACTTCCAACTGGGGCCCACCATAAGAAGCTTGCACGCGCAATCCGGAGGCCGAACAGATGAGCTCGACGAGACCTAACGTATCTGGCTTCATCGAGTCACTCGCAGCCATCAACACATCCCTTTACCCGATCTATCACAACCCCACAAATCTCGCCGTACAGCCACTTTTAACTATCGCCAATTTTAGGGCCGTATCAAACTTCGTACATAGAAATTGTGTGTGCGCCCTTTGCATGCGGCTCAATATAGAACTACCATGCATGGCCCGGGAAAAAAACGTGACGTACCGTGCGCGTGTCGCGGTGCACGGTGCAGTAGACTGCACGGTGGTGCAAGGAAACGTGCCTTGCTTCCATCCACCTTAACTATAGAGCCCCTCTCCGCACACCCACTCCCACTCTCCCCACGCAACCCTCTCCACCGTCCCATCAACATCCGCAAACTCCTGAGAATACCCCGTCTGCGCCGGCGATGGCTGAGGAGGATAAGGTGGCCATCGTCGCCTCCGAGGCCACCGGCGAGGAGGCCCCCATCTCCTCGCCGGTCCCCCTCGATGCGTTGAAAGCAGCCACCATCCCTGTCCAGGCCCCAGTCGAGGCCTCCGCCATTCACAAGCAAATCAAGCACTTCTTGGGCACCTACGATCCAGATAAGTACATCGCTCCACTGAACCCCTACGACACCGACATCGACGACCCATGGTCAGAGGTAAATAGGGTTTGCTCCCTTCCCCTGGTTCTTCTACCGTTCCCATCGTTGGATGCTAGATCTTGCTTTATTAGGATTCGCTTGTTCGCATTTCGATTGCTCGATCTTCTTACATCATCTACTCCCCCATTTTCCTTTTCATCCAATAGGTTTCCGGTAGCGACGTCTGCAGCGATGACGAGTCCATTCACACCAAGGCTCGTCAGGTGCTGAGGAGGCTGTAGTCCGTCCAGTACGACGCCTTCCTCAGGCGCGGCGGCTACAACTGGCCCTTCCGCAAGGGGATCACCTACTGCTTGACGAGTCACGCCGGCGACACTGACTTGAACACCTTAATGATGCATGCAGATGCCACGGGCTCCAGCATCCACAAAGGTGGCAAGCGCGAGACCGTGAACATCAACGCCTACATCGCTGAACACCGGGGTCTCGGCATTCACCTCCGAAACCTCCAGCGGGTGGCCATCAAAGAGGGTCGCATGCCTCCAATCAGGCCCAAGGCCCCCAAGATCAAGAGACTGGGCAGGAAGAAGTGGAGGAAGCGCCGGAGGGAGGAGGTGGAGGCGCGGGCGCTTGCAGGATGTGCCTGCAGCTGCGGCGGCTGCTACTGCTAAGCAACTTGTTTCTAGCTATATCCTATTTCTAGCTGAATGCATCAAACCTCGTTAAGCAACCTACTTTCTATCGCTATATCCTATTTAGCTGCGCACATCTATATCTACATTTGTTTGTTTTCTAAATGAATGTATTTTGCCTGGTGTGATTTGCTGCTCAAGATTTGCTACCTGATTGGAGGCAAAAAGAGGTCCAAAAGGAACAAATTATCGAAGTGAGAATCTTCTCTAGATTTGCTACCAATTTGGGCAAAATGAAACATATCTGTTTAGCGAGAGAGGAAAAGGGCACTCTTTCAAACTGCCAGTTAACAAGCTACCATCTTGACAAGCTACAAGAAACATACATAAACATAACACAACGAGGGTTAAATTTATTTTACTAGTATCACTTGAGGCGCTAGACATCTTGACAAGCTAACTAAGTTCCAGAAAACAGAAACATAATACTGACAAGTAAAATTTAATTCACTTCTCATCAGACCACTTGAGGCGCTTGCCATCGTTCCTAGGCGACAAACTGCGACCATTCCAGGTACTCCACAGCTCACGAAATGCTTCGTCCCACCTGGGATCTGACTTGGCTTCCCTATCTTCAGTGTCTTGCGGCACAATTAGCGGTGCATCACATGCCTGATTATTGCCGCTAGAAGATGCTGCCACTCTGTTTGCTGCTTCAGCAGCAGCCTCTCTGTCAGCTGCTTCAGCTTCAGCTGCAAGCTCTCTTTCAGCTGCTTCTGCAGCCTCTCTATCAGCTGCTTCAGATGTAGCCATTTTCTTTGCATATGCAGCTTCAAACTCAGCTATTCTGCATTTTATACAAAGGGCTCCCCTAAGCTCGTCTTCCCTCTTGCAAATAGGGCAAAACACGAGGTAACGTAGAAAAAAATGGATCTTCTTGTACAGCTGGTAGGTCACGTAAGAATCTATGGCTGCATACTTCAGGTTTATATCAGACAACGACCACTCGTCCCAGAAATCATGCCTATCCATAGGGAAATCTTCCTTCATTTTGTCGTACGACTCATCGAGGATTCTAGTTGCGAGTGATGCCATTCCATCCTTCCTCGAGCCCCCTAGAATGTTGACAAGACTCTAAATATCGATCCAGTTGTGTGCAGGAATTATAATTCCCTCATGATAAAGTTTCGAAAAATCAGTTGTTTTGTCAGCAGTGCAGAAAACAATTCCCTTTTCTACAAGGAACTGGCGCTGCGCCGGACAATTCCCGTCATTTCTGAACGTATGTAGTTTGTCATCACCAAAATTTGTAACTACAAATATATTGTCAATGCAAAATCATCATCTGAATATAATTTTGAAAAGTTTAGTAAATGCAAGACCAAGACTCTCAACATTATCTTGTCATAATTTATTCGGTTTTGCTATTTCTCAGTTGACTGAACGAGTTGCACATTTCTTTTAACTACGATTGCACTTTTCTTAGGTGATTGAGACTAAAGTTAATCTCAATCGATTGAGACATAGGAAAACCCTAATTTATTTGGTCCTAAATAAAATCCAGTAGTTGCAAGATGAGAAAGTGGATAAAGAACAAGAGGAGAAAACCCTAAAAGCGGTTAGCTACAGAGAGCAGATCTACAAACCGGGAGAGGTGGTAGATGAGGACGTGTTTCTGCATGGCCAGTTGAACGACAACGACTTCACTCCCTTCATATGGGTGCTCCGGGGTGTACTCGAGGTCCAATCCCACAAACTTGTCCTCGTCTATCCCAAGCCAACCCTCGTACATCCTCAGGACACGCACCATTGTCTCCTCCTCGTTGGTGTAGACAACGTCTATCTTCTTATTCTCATGGGTAGTGAAGCTTGTCTCTAGAGTGCGACGACCTTCCATGGCGGCAAGGAGAAGACGGGAAGAAGACATATGACAGGAAGAAGAAGAGTGGTTTCTGCGAGGCAGGGGAACAGTGGAACCGTCAATGCACTTTTAAGGTAGTGGTTAATGACGGGGACAGAAGTCCAAGGAGAGACGCGTGGCGGTGGCTATTCCAGCTTATGAGTAAAAAATAATAATTATAACGCTGATACATGTGCCCTATTTTGTACGTCAATACACTAGGCAGGGGGTGGGCAGGGGGTGTTGTCCTATCCACTGTGCCAAAGATGGAAGCCTACGTGACAGCCACCCCGCCTAAGCGATAGGAGCGACATAACAACAAGAACTGACAGGGGGGCCAACTTGACGACCGTTAGCCTAATTTTTTGTATTGAAACGTAAAGTTGAATTCGTGCCAAAAATACCCTCCGAGTATTTGGCACACCAACTGTAGTCATCCCGGCTGATTTCAGGGAACTTGGGTACCGCGTTGCCTATACACCCCAACTTTCGGGCCGCAAAATGATATTCTCCCCTCACATGGGCCCAAGAAGGGAAGAGGTAGTGATCTCGGAGAGAAAGAATAAGCAGATAGTCCCATATGACCCGGCAAGGACAGGGAAAGGAACAACAATACAAGGTGATGAGGATCGACAAAATCCTAGGCACGATAATGCAAGACAGCGTAACTCCGCAGGAGCTGGACAAAATCCACCCCGGCAACAGCAGCAATAGTACATACCTCGACAAGAGCAAAGTGTTGGCCCAACTATGCAACAACAATATGCTCATCCAGGTCAAGATAGGTACAATGATGGTTATTCGGAAATGGACGATGCTAGATTTCCCAGGATGGATCATCATGTGATATGGTCAAGGCTGGGAAGCAGGAACTTGTAGCCAGATGATGCAAGGTTGAAGATGGACCGAATCTATAGGTCGGAAATTATAGAGGGACAAGGTCCTCTCGGCCCAGCATGCTTTGGACCTCGTATTATGAGAGAAACTCCTATGTCGAACTTTTAGATGGTTAGAGGAACGAAAGCGTATGACGGCATCACCAAGGCACAAGATTGGTTAATTGACTATACAAACAACTGTGCACATTGCCACGAGCAACTTGAAATGGGCTGTGAGATATGTGCCTCAGATACTGGAAGGACCAGCAAGGGTTTGGCTAAACAATTTTCCGCCAGGAAGTATCACATGTTGTATAGATTTTGAGGAGATGTTTATCATTAACTTCACGAGCACGTATAAGAGGCCGAATAGGCAACAAACTCTAGCAATGTGCAAGCAAAGGCCGAATGAGACAGACCGGGAGTTCTTAACTCACTGGTGCAACATGCGCAAATCCTGCGAAGGGGTAATTGAGTCACAAGCTATTGCTTGGTTTGCGCAAGGATGCAGGTATGCAAGTATGCTGTGGCAAAGGCTGCACAGAGATATGCCAACTATGTTGGCTAAAACAATCAGAATTGCTGACTCATATGCGTTGGGTGATCCAACTCAACCTTGGCTTGTCTCAAACGAGTCAAATGAAGAATACTACCACCAAGATGGGGTCGGGTCATCCCGGCAAAATGATTTCCGGGGTAAGAGGAGAGATGAAAGGCCAGATTACATGTACGGTTTGCAACAAGTTGTAGTAGTGGAGCCAGATCAACCCGGAGCTGGAAGTAGCCAGCAACAAAAGAGTGGGGGACAATAGTGGACTCCAAGAAATGACGGAAAGAAAACTTGGACACCAGAGCAGAAGAAACAATGGAAAGAAAAGAAGTACATGCCGAGGTATACATATGAGGCTATGATGGATCAACCATGCAAGTTTCACACGCCTAACCCAAGTAACCTAGCAAACCACACAACTCAGCAATGTGAGTGGATGAGGAAGATAGAGCAAAATAGCACGGGGAATTCTCAGGCACCTCGGCACGATGCACCTCGGCATTATGCGCCTCGGCACGATGCACCTCGGCAGGAGTAACTCACTGGGCAAATGGGCAGCAGATGATGTTACCACCACCGCCACCGAGGTACGAAAATCACGACAGAAGGGATGCAGTGCATCAGGTGGAGAACAAGAACAACAGAACCAAAGATACCCCAGTAATGACAAGAGAAATGAATACAGCGAACATCATCAAGCTTACTATGTGTTCACCATGAAAGAAACTGATAGGCAGAGAATGAGGCGCCGACATATGGAGGTCAATGCGGTTTGCCGGCTCTGCCGAGGTACATTCCTTGTTCAGATCAGGAAATCACATGGAGTATCAAGGACCATCACAGGCTCATGCCGAGTCCTGGATCATATGCCTTAGTGCTTGACCAAACTTTCATCGGGCCAAACATCAACGTGAAATTCTCCAAAGTGATGATTGACAATGGCAGGAACATCAATATCTTGTACAAGGACACAATGCACAAGTTGGGAGTGTCAAAGAACACGCTTCAGGCAACCAAGACCACATTTCACGACATTTTTCCGGGTTTGTCTTGTGAGCCCGTTGGGAAGGTCCGAATTGACGTGTTATTCGGCACGAGGGACAACTTCAGACTGAGAACTTTGAATTTGAGGTTGTGGATTTGGACAGCGCTTCCGATGCGTTACTTGGCAGGCTAGCTCTATCAAAGTTCATGGCAGTGACCACATCAGTTACCTGAAATGAAGATGCCAGGACCAAATGGAGTGATCACCATAATGGGGGACTTTAAGCGCTCCATGCAGCTTGCCTCACCTGGGTCAAACCTGGCCGAGTCACTAGTTATATCCCAAGAGAAAAGGAGGATCCAAGAAGTGGCGGCATTGGCTCAATCTGCGCAGCTGAATATGCCGGCTCTAAGTAACCCGCATGGAAGTGTTTCATTTCAAGCGACAAAATATACCAAGAAGGTGCCCATTGATGATCAGTTCCCAGAGCCCACCATAACTAATGGTGTCGGTCTTAGCGACAAATAGGAAAGCGAGCTCGTCAGCTTCCTTCATGAGAATCGGAATATCTTTGCTTGGTCCACATAGGATCTGCAAGGTTTACCGAGGGAGCTGGCCGAGCACTCTTTGCACATAAGACCCGGAGCAAATCCGGTGAAGCAACCACTCCGCCGCTTCTCCGAAGATAGGACAAAGGTAATTGGTGATGAGATAGCTCGACTCCTTTCAACTGGGTTTATCATGGAAGTACTTTACCCAGATTGGCTGTCTAATCCGGTGCTGATGGAAAAGAAGAAAGATGACCCAAACATAGCAGTGGTGTGGCGTATGTGTATCGATTACACGAACCTGAATAAGGTATGTCCGAAAGATCCATTCCCACTGCTGAGGATAGGTCAGGTCATTGATTCGACTGCTGGATGTGAGTTTTTGTCATTTTTAGATGTGTATTCTGGTTTCAACTAGATACCTTTGAACCCGGATGATCAAATAAAGAGTGCTTTTATCACCTCATATGGGGCTTATTGCTATCGCACCATGCCATTTTCCTTACGTAATGCAGGAGCAACATATCAGCGGTGCTTGCAAAAATGTTTACGCGATCAAATTGGAAAAAATGTCCAAGTATATGTAGATGATGTTGTGATAAATACTAAGGAAAGTAAAACACTCCTAGATGATATCCGACAAACATTTGTGAAGCTAAGGAGGTTCTGAATGAAGCTTCACCCGGAGAAATGTACTTTTGGTGTGCCGGCTCAGAAGTTACTCAGTTTCCTCGTGTCTAGACGAGGTATCAAGGCTAACCCTACAAAAATCCGAGCTATAAAGTAAATGGAGCTGTCGAAGTGCCTCAATGATGTTCAGAAGTACACTGGTTGCTTGGCATCATTAACTTGGTTTGTATGTCGGCTGGGAGAAAAGGCACTGCCTCTCTATCATCTAATGAAGAAATCAGATAAATTCATATGGACATCGCAAGCTAATAGCGCATTTCATGAAATGAAAAAGATGTTACCCTCTGCACCAGTGTTAGCCTCGCCACATTCCAAAGAGCCGATGTTTCTCTATATAGCAGCGACCAACCGAGTTGTAAGTGACGTGGTAGTGGTGGAGCATGACGAGGAAGGTAAGTCCGTGTAGAGGCCAGTATATTACCTAAGCGAGATATTGTCCACTTTGAAGCAGAATTATCCTCACTATTAGAAAATGGCATACGGTGTCTATATGGCAGCTAAGAAGCTTAAGAATTACTTCGAGGAACACCCCATAAAGGTGATATGTGAAGCGCCAATATCCGAGATAATAAGTAACAAAGATGCAAGTGGCCGGATTGCAAAATGCGCAACAGAGTTAGCCCCTTATGAACAACAATATGATAGAAGGGACGCGATCAAGTCTCAAACAATAGCTGATTTGTTTCGTGGATTGGGCCCAGATGCAGTACGAATCGCCCTTGCCAAACTCGAACTACTTGAGGATGCACTTTGATGGATCAAAGCTGAAGGAAGGATTAGGGGACGGGGTAGTACTTACCTTTCCCAAGAAAGATCAGTTGTGATATGTGCTTCAGATCCATTTTCGAGCATCAAACAACGTGGCCGAGTATGAGGCGCTCGTGCATGGACTAAATGTGGCAAAAGAGGTTGGGATACGTCGTATACAGTTCTTCGGTATTCGGATCTAGTGGGCCAGCAAGTGTGTAGTCATTGGGACACGGTAGATGCAAATATGGACCTTTATAGATTTCATGTCCAGAAGATATGTGGGTACTTCGAGGGATGTGAATTCCATCATGTACACCGAGTTGAAAATGAGGTAGCCAACGTGCTTCCTAAGATGGGCTCATCTCAGCAAGATATCTCACCAGGAGTTGCTCTGGAGCATCTAAGAAAACCATCTATTACCCCTTCACCAGACTCCAAATCAATTTATATCCCGGCAAACCCTAGATCAGAAGCTACCCCTATGGACATTGACTGGGGGAGTACCTCAGTAAAACCGAGGACTACCTCGGAAAACCCGGGGACTATTCAGATTCATCCGGCAAAGGTTATGTCGGTTGATGCGATGGAAATTTACGAAGTACTTTTCCTAGTTCGTACTGTACCGACATGGGCATAGCCAATATTTGAGTTCTTGATAGACGGAACTTTGCCAAGTGATGAGATACTCTCAAGGAAAGTGCAGAGGAGAGCAAAGGTATATACTATAATCAATGCTGAGTTATACAAGAGAAGTGTCACAAGTGTCTTGCAGTGATGTGTTGACCCGGAAGTAGGGCTGGACATCCTCCAAGATATCCATCAGGGGGAATGTGGGCATCACGCCTCGTCCAGAGCCTTAGTGGCAAAAGCTTTTCCGCATGGGTTTTACTGGCCAAGTGCCTTGCAGCAAGCAGAGGAACTTGTAAGGAAATGTAATGGTTGTCAGAGATATGCCAGCAAGACACATTTTCCTATGTCTGGACTAAAAACTATACCAATTACCTGGCCATTTGTAGTGTGGTGTTTGGATATGGTATGACCATTTAAGCCGGCCAAGGGAAATATGACCCATATGTTGGTTATGGTGGACAAGTTTACAAAGTGGATTGTGGTAAAGCTAATAAGAAAGTGTGATGGAGCTACTGTTGTGACATTCCTCAAGGATATCATCCTAAGATACGGCTATCTAGACAGTATCATACCAGATAATGGCACAAACTTCACCGAAGGAGCGTTTGCTCAGTTCTGCCGATATAAGAAGATCCGGCTAGATGTCACATCAGTGGCCCACCCCGCATCGAACGGGCAAGTGGAAAGATCCAACAGACTAGTACTGTCTGGGATAAAACCCTGGCTCATTGAGCCGCTACAAAGATCAGCGGGTTGCTGGATTGAGGAACTACTAGTGGTGTTGTGGAGCTTAAGAACAACCCTAAATCGGTCAACAGGCTACACGCCATTTTTTCTTGTATATGGGGCAGAAGCTGTATTACCAGCTGACATAGAGCATGATTCAGCCAGGGTCACCCAATACACAGAAGCCGAAGTGCAAGAAGTCTGGCAAAATGATGTTGATATGCTGGAAGAAGCGAGAGAATTGGCATTGTCCAGATTCACCATATATCAGCAAAATCTCCATCGCTATCATAGCCAGAAAGTGAACCCCCGAGTCTTCCAGGAAGGAGATCTAGTACTTCGGCTAGTGCAGTGCACTGCCGGGATGCATAAGATCTGCCCCCATGGGAAGGGCCATTCGCTGTAAGCAAAGCACTCCACAATGATGTGTATTACCTCATTGATGCACAACCTCAGGAGAAGAACAAGGCGGATAGGTCCAGTGAGGAATCAAAGCAGCCATGGAATGTAGCTCCACTTCGCCTGTTTTACACTTAGCAAAAGTGTATGTATCTCAAAATCTCATATGTTGGAAATGAGCTTATCAATGAAACTTTGCCACCCCGAGCAGAAACTCGGGGATTTCCTTAATAATAATTGTTTTTGTTCTGTGTTTACCTTTTTGTATGTCGGTTGGCTTAAATTACTTACACCTTAGCTGAGTTAGTAATGTGTTGGTACCAAAAACTAACTCTTCGACTTGCTACTATCCAACAAGAATTGGCTTCATGGAAAGCAAGAGAACAAATTTGGAATTTCTAGGCACATGAAAAATGACTAAGGAAAGGAACGTAATCGAGCTGACATTTGTTTCTTGGACTAACACCTTTATTTACTTTATGTTATTTTTGTTATGTTGAATTATATTGAGCTAATCCTAAAAGTTTCAAGTATTTTTAATTCAATTTTTAGAACCTCGGACTCGTAAGTCGGACGCCGAATCAAGGTACACGCGAGCCGAGTCATTGAATTGGGGGGAACAAGAAAATGAAAATCGGGGACTTCACTCAAGTTAATCCAGCATAAAACATAAGTTGTAGAAAAATAACATGTTGTTCGTTACATCTGCACCCAGCATACCAGGGATTTAACGAAATTTAAGGTTTTGTTGCTCAAGGAGCCGCAACGGCCAAACCATCTGAAGTAGAAGGTGGCAAGCTATCCTTGGTGTGGGGAGCCTCGATTTCAGCTTCATCATCCGGATTAGCTTCGGCATCCTCAGCATCTTCTGGGTTCCTCGGTGTAATCCGAACCTTCTTGCTCTTCATCCTCGGCCTCTTCCTCAACGTACTCATCATCAACGGCTTCAAGGAAACTCGGTCCCTCGTTCCGTTGATGACAATGGACATATTGGATGAGGTCATGGGCACGAGCTTAACGTTGGGCGATGCAGGCCAGATCATTGGTCCATCTGGATCCCGTGCACAAGCGACACAGTACATTCTGATCCACACCCTCATACCACGACAACACGAAAGATAAGGCCGTGTTAGCTCCAGCACGTGCAACAGACTATCTTCACAAGTTGAGTTGCAGTTGGTTGTCCTGGAGTTTCTTGATCAGCAAAGTGACTTACTTGGGAGCAGTTTCTTCCGGCCAAAAAGCGTGAAAAGCGTCTAGTGCAGTGCTGAGAAGTCCAACACCGAAGACCTTCATGGGTCCAAGGGAGGCTGCAAGACCAGCCAAGGATTCAATAGGGAGATCCCCAAAGATAGGGCCAGACTCGGCCCTCTTCTACCAAAGTTTGCGGATGGTAACGTCGACACTAGCTTTAGATTGGGGAAAATCCTCTGGACAAAGGTGTAGAAGGACATGCTAGGAAAAAGCTAAAAGGGTAAGCCAATACCTCGGCAATGAAAAAGACATGTTGGCAAAAAACTTACTAGCTATAAGGCCGTGGAACCGAGTCAGCTCGACCAGCCAGTCACCATGCTTCCTCCGAAGGTTTGCGAGGCAGTGTTTGCCAATTCAACTTTGCCATCGGCCTCTTGGAGAATTTTTATGCTTGTCAAGCTGGCCACATGCTGAGTCTTTGCATCAGAAAACTCCTTGTCCAATCTTTCGAGCTCAGTCTTCTGGAGTTGTTGGAGTTTCTCATTGTCCTTCTCCTTTAGCTAGGCCTGATGTTGCCCTGCTTGTTCGAGATAATGGAGCATCATGTTAGGCAGGGGCACGCTATCTTGAAGAGACACTGCAATGTTTTTTTGACCCGGCAGAGCTGAGGTATAATTACCTGCCGAGTCAAAATGAAAAAGGACAAAGGATATGAAGCAAAGGAAAACTAGCTTTTAGCTCGGCTAGCTTCTTCTATAGTGCCTTATTCTTAGCTTCGACTTCAGCTGCACAGTCTGAGTTGCAATTCAATATGGCAAGCCAAAGATGAGGAGTAGTGAAAGTGAAAATAGAAAAGAGAGAACTTTACCTTTCTTCTTCATCTCGGGCAACATGGCCTTATGCTTTGAAGAGAGATCTTTGTGCGTATCTAGAAGCTGCTGAAACTTGACGGTGTGGCGGTTGGTGGTGATATGAAAACGAAAGTGCTATATCATGAGTAATAAGGAATATTTGAAGTTACTCAAGACCTGGGCCAAGTGAATCTTAACCTGACTCTAGGTGAGTGAATATTTGAAGCTACTCAAGACCCGGGCCAAGTGGAAATTAACCCGGATCTAGGTGAGTGAATATTTGAAGCTACTTAAGACCCGGGCAAAGTGGAACTTAACCCGGCTCTAGGTGAGTGAATATTTGAAGTTACCCAAGACCTGGGCCGAGTGGAACTTAGCCCAGATCCAGGTGAGTGAATATTTGAAATCACTCAAGACCCGGGCCAAGCGGAACTTAACCCAACTCTAGATGAGTGAATATTTGAAGTTATTCAGATCCGAGTCAAGTGGAACTTAACCCGTCTCTAGGTGAGTGGATATTTGAAACTACTTAATAATTTCGCTAAGTTAAACTACCTCAGATTTGGGAATAAGCTTAGGGAAAATTGCACAAGTATATTATGAGCATCCGTCCGAGTAACGTGTTACTCCCCTAGAGGCTCGGGGACTGGAGGGTATATCTACAAGTACTCGCGCATATGTAAAGACATGGCTGAAGGATTTACCTCCATCATCTTGCTGGCATAACCAATGTCTTTGGCAGCAGTATTCATCTAAGCACTAATCTCCGTGGGGCCAAACATCGCCGGGTTACCGGAGCTGACCTCAACGTACTCAGTCTTGTTCCAGTTATCGGCATATTCAACGGGCGAGCCATAGCTCTGCCTACTGAGAGTCTGAGTCAAAGACCAAGCCCTTGGCATGAGCAGTTTTCCGGGCGGACTTAGCAGTGGCCGGGCTTGTATGTAGAGCAAGCTGTATATTAGAGGCAGGGCCAGAAGTAGCGCTGCCCCGTTGCATCATGGATGCAAGAGTGTGTTGCCCAGACCCAATCGTTGATCCTTTGGGTGCAGCCTTCGTCGCATCAGTAACCTTTTTGGCCTTGGTCAACTCAGTAGGCTTATTGTCCTTAGTTGCAGGCTTGCCTTGTTGCTTCAGAGATGAGGTTTGGGCTTTGGCCGCCGAGGATGCTGTGGGAGACTTGGGTTGCAGGCTTGGCTGAGTTTGGTCTTATTCCCGAGTCTGGGTAGACTCAGACGAGGCAGGAGGCGTTTGGGGAGAAGAACTTGGAGCTGGAGCTAGTTGAGGCTGAGGTTGAACTTGGGTTGGTGCAGGAGTTATCGACACCTCGGAAGAAACTTTCTTGATGCTGATATTGCTGGCACCATCATGGTCTGGTTGCTGCGAAGAAGAAGAAGCACTTGGCTGATCCATCATAGCCATGTCCTCGGGGGAACCTCTTCCCTCCGTGCCGACGTTGCCCTCCTCCTGCCGAGGTGGGCTGACATTTGACGCAGTGGTAGAGCTTTCCGGGACGGCTCTCAGAACGGGAGCATCGTCATGGTGCAGAGAAGGTGGATTCTGGTGAAAAGGAGAGGCTATGCTAGGGACGCTCTGGGAGATGTCCCTGGGGCCCTGTCGAGTCAAACAAAAACAAGTGTCAAGGTAGGGTAGAAAGAGAGAAACAAGAAGTACATGTAAGAAGAGCTATGCAACTCAAAGAACAAGGAAGGAAAGAGGAACTTACTCGGATGCAACATGTGGATCCTTGGGCTTTGGGGCTCCCTTGACGGTGGCCTTAGCAGGATGTTTGCTGGCGACTTTATTGGTGGATTTCTTATATCTTTTCCCGGACCTGGGTGGCTCGGAAGGAGGAGCCGAACTAGCAGCTCACTTCTTCACAAGGGCAGGGGCTTGTTCCCCCACGACAATAGGAGGATCGGTATGGACCTGACCAGTCGGGTTGTCTGGAGTTGGATCAGCCGAAAAAGCATATGAGATAGGCACATGATTAAATACCTCCAAGATCTCAATATCATCATCATCTTCATCGTCATCCGGGCAATCCCTTAAGATAAAATTCTTACCAAAGGGTCGGCTCGAGCTAGAGTCCATAGTGGGCATGAATATCTTGCAGTCCAGCTCATGTGAATCTTAAGTATCCCAATCTTTGCCCCACTTGAGGGCCGGAGTCACGGTGTACTCTAGTGTTTGCTGAAGGAACTTTATGTTTATCTATCAAATCGACTAAGGTGCTAAACTTCTTCGGGATTCGACCCCATTTAGTCTTATTAGGGACGCCGATACAAAAAGGAGGTAGACAAATCTTGTCCTCCGAGGTAGTGTTCTTCACATAGGAGAACGTCTTGGCCCACCCTTTGCGGGACTCCAAGCCGGTAACTCAGGGAAACACGGAGTCTTGCCGAGGTGAAATGGAGGCCACCCCACATTGGTTAAATATTTTGTTGGCTGGGGGAACATCCTTGTTCGGAATAACATTGGCTCGAAAGCCGAAGAACTTGAACCAAATTTGGATAGAGGGCCATAGACCGAGGTATCCCTCAACCCCGGACACGAAAGCAGAGAGGGAGGCGATGGTGTTCACTGGAAGATGATGGGGTTGAAGAACGAAAGTGGTGAGGAAACCATAGAAAAAGTCACTGATAGGAAGGCCGAAGCCGTGCTGGAAGTGAGAAACAAAAATCACGAACTCACCGCGCTAGGGAGCGGGGACAAGTGCTTTGCCGGGAAGGCGACAACTAACCCCGACGGTGATACTGAGGGTCCGGATGAGCCAATCCAGGTCATCCTGGCACACCTAGGAGCCGGCCCCAGCACCGCACTCATGGGACGCGCCTCTCTCCTCGTGCTCCTCGTTGATGGTGACCTCTTGAGGCATCTCTAGATCTTCCCCCTCACAGACATAATTTGAAGCGGGGGAGAAAGCTCGCGATTGACACGGTCCCATGGCTGCAGCGGATGGCGATGTGGTGGGGGAGCAAGCAAGAACAGAGCACGACAGCAGCGATGCAATCACTAAGCAGAAGCAGCGGTGGCGGCGCCGTTGCGAGGAAGAAGAAGAGGAAGAGGGTGCGAACGGGGGAAATGGATAAGGGACCTCCCCCGCTCCCCTATTTAACCACGCCCCTAGTAGGGGTTTGGGATCGCAGTTTGTGCCGGGCCACATGGTGTGGCCATGTATTTGCCAGACAAACCAATGAGCACAAAGCCAGACGGGAGGTTGCACAACGCAGCTGATTGTGTGACGTGACGTGGCGTTGGGTTATCGAAGGGGCGCCCACGATTTGACTGTTGTGCAATAATTCCTGACAGCGTGCACAGTAACTGGCGCGGGCCCTTAAAATGAGGCAAAGTGACGATTACCCTCCACATAGGACCTGGGAATTGTACACGAGAAGGAAAACATCCAAGTGGGAAACCTGGATGCAAGAGCATAACCTGGCCAACAAGAGGTAACTCGGAAAGATCCATGGGAGGATAAGGAAAATACCAAGTCACTAAAGTAAGCAGTCGAGTTAAGTTCGGAACAAGCCAACATAATAACACCCTGGCAAGAAGAATTAAGAGTATGGCGGGTAGAACCTGCTATGGCCTTATCAACTGAAGTTGCTAAGACCGCACCAGCTTCGGGGACTAATGTTGGGGGGATAACCCCGGGTAGGGTCAAGCCGGGGTATAAAGGTAGTGTTAGCCGAGGTACGACAAGGTCAAAGTGGGAGCTGACCGAGTTACCTGAAGGCCAGCCGAGTTACGGTCGACCCGGCCTAAGTGTTGTTTTCCCAACGTTACCTTGGCCGACATAAAGCATATGTCGGCACCTTCAGTGCTACTTGTTTGCAGGTACCCTCGAGGCCGACTTAGCCAGGCAGGATCCGGGTTATAAATTGGCTTACAAGAGAAGGAAGGTATCTCCATGGTCAGTGCTTTTCTCTCTCCACTATAGACTAAGTGCAGAAGATAGAGGTAGGGACTGATGGTCCTGGCTAACAAAGGTGACATCGCACCCCCTAGGGGTTGCCCCTCTGATCTCCTATAAAAGGTGACAACTCCTCCTCTCTTCCTTTAGACACTTGAGCCTCCTTCTTCTCCCTCCCTTTTGCTCCACCATTGTCATTGCTTAGCGAAGCTCTATCCCAAAATAGTTCGAAGTATACACTTAGATAAGTGGTAGGAGTTTCTGGCGGATCCCTTCTATGGGGACCCTGGATTAATCCTCCGAGAATCCATGTTATGCATACACCATGATCCCGTGATCATTTAGTCGTGGGACATAACCGACAAGTATCAAAGTAAACTTCCATTACTTAAGCAGATACATGTCATACCTTATTTGCATTTATGGCTACATCAATCAACATCAGCGGACCTTCATCAAGCGTATTGCTTGATCCATGTCTTAACCTACAGGCACATGAATAGGAGAATGTCCTAGCTCACATAGCCATCAACATCACCTTCTTATTGATATCGAACCAAGTTAATAGCCAGGGATAATGCCAGTGAGTACTTTGAATGTACTCGAAAACCACCTTAGGATAATAACAATAAAACTATATGCAATATGGATGTGGTGGTAGGAGGGCTCCAAGGGAGGTTCTTTTCTCAAATAGTTTCTCTTGTAGATATAGCATGTCTATATCTTTGTTGAAAACTTTTGCAAAACATTTTGGAAACCTTTTTGAGATGTTTTGGAAAACACTAGAACTGGGTCACCCATCTATTCCTTCGTCCGGTCATCCCATGACCAAAATATCTCCTTCCTTTACGACCATCCCATGGTCAAAACATGTATCCTTTCCGACCATCCCATGGTCAAAACATTTCCAAACCCTTTGCTTTTCTGAAATCCTTTTTGGAATTAAAACCAGCACCGCTCTATAGTAGTATATCCAACCCATACATAACCGTGGACACGACTATTCAAATAGATTTACACTCTGCAGAGGTTGTACACTTTACCCACACCAACCAAGTACCCTGCCCTGATCCTCACTGATCGTGGGTCGAGTAACCGATCAAGACTCTCTGAATGGCACTCTAGCATAAACCCTACCCTATGAGTTGTTCCTCTCAACACCGAGGCATCGGGGATCCACAGACCAATCGGAGTGCATTCCGACTCCTAGAGAGTGGGCACTTTCAATCAGAGGCTCATAGTATTGCCCGGTCACTCACATGGGTGATCCTGCTTCCTCCATGTGCCTTTCTAATAATTGACCCTTTATGTAATGAAAGCCTGGAATTAGAGGGAGTTGTTCCCTTATAAGTAGTCGTGAGAATTCCCACGCCAGAGTAGCAAACATTAAGTCCATACCTATCCCATTCCAGAGTAATGTGGTTGCACGAGTTAAGTTGTTATAGCTAAAGCTGCAAAGAACCTGGTGCGTTTTTTAAAACATTTTTCCTCCATCTTTATTTTAGCATTTTTAAAACAAAACCCTTTTTCCTTTCTCAAACTTATCTTGGTAGGTCAAACGTCACCAAGGTTTTACCATAAAACATTTTTTAAAACTTTCTCGGGGTCTTCCCATCCTTTAGTTTTTCTTTGGCTAAAACGGGGTCTCCAATGGGGTATGGTGCTATACACCATGTACCAAACTAGGGGTAACTAGTTGTCCTAAAAGGCATTGTACTTAACAATACAAATGGTATTGGTTGGAGGAGCCAAGAGACTACCAGATATAGCTCATAATAATAAGACAATGCAGTTTTCATAAACAACAGGTAAAACATGAATAAGTAAAATAGTAGGACAAGGCTTATGAGCAATAAGATGGCTTTCCTGATCAACAATCTGGAAGTAAATGTCCCTGGGCTTCTTCTTAGAATACCAAATAATAACAATAATAATAATAATAATACCCATCTTCTTCTGGTCTCCGATTTAATCGCATCTATCATCGATATGGTTCACATGCAAGCAAACAAAGGGCACAATCAATACAAGGCATACAGTCACCAAGACCATAAAGCAAACAAACATTCAACACCTTACTCACTTTAGTAGGTTTTGATAGATTGAGTTTGTTGCATTTGGAAATAATGGAAAAGCATTTGTTACACCTTCTTCCGCTGCCCCGTTGAACCGAGGGTGTGGAGGACGTCAACGAGCCACATGTCTGACTGAGTACGGTGGTGCCGCCAGTTGTGGCGCCTTGAGATCGTCGCATGTACACCTTCATCTTCACCTACAATGTGTAAGCAGGAACTTAATCCCGCTTATGGTCTTTGATGGTGAGTTACTTGTTGCTACCATCTCGTAGATGATCTTGGATAGATAGTGGTTCGCACGTAGCTATTTTTTTGTTTTCCATACTACGAACCCATCACCATGAGCCTATCAGATCACACACTTAAGAGTGGGAGCAAGTTTGGGTTGGACCCGAACTGGAAATCTGTTTGGGTTGGACCCGAATCGGACATGGACTGGGTCAGTGAGTTGGACTTGCATTGACCAATATAGGCTTTAGTGAATGGTCTACAAGTGAGTGGAGCCCACTTTCACTCCCTATATATACTAGGGCGTCGATGCCTAAGGGGCATGGTTAGGTCATTCCATGTGTTGGTAACCCTAGCTCCATGTTAGTCTAGTCGTCGTACCAAACCTTGCAGTCCACCACAGGCGCTCCTCATCGTACTTGTGGATACCGGAAGAGGTGATGTACGATCAGCACATCGATGATCATGGATTGGATTGGATCATGAGAGTTGCTGCTTGAACTGCCATGCTTCATCAGTAATCCGCAACCACGCGTCTAATGGTAATCTTCGAGGCGTTCTACCTTAGTTAAGATCTCGCGTGTACTCTGTGGAGAAATTTTTGGTTTATCTCTCCATGGCCTAATAGAAGGTGCAACACCTATGCTAAGCCCACAACGACACAAAGAAGCATGATCGCCGATCAATACTTCACCAAGATGAAAGGGTTTGCATCTGGCTCACTATAGCTAGGAAGCCTCCCGAAGATGATGAGCTCATTGGGTACGTGATGTCTACGCACTTCTATTCTTGTAGACAGTTGTTGGGCCTCCAAGTGCAGAGGTTTGTAGAACAGCAGCAAGTTTTCCCTTAAGTGGATCACCCAAGGTTTATCGAACTCAGGGAGGAAGTGGTCAAAGGTATCCCCTCTCAAGCAACCCTGCAATCAAGATACAAGAAGTCTCTTGTGTCCCCAACACACCCAATACACTTGTTAGGTGTATAGGTGCACTAGTTCGGCGAAGAGATGGTGAAATACAAGTGGTATGGATAATTATAAGTGGTAACGGTGATAGAAAATAGCTTGATGGCGAGGAAAAGACTAAAGTAAAACTGAAATAAAGATAGAAGCAAGCAAACATGTAATAGATCTAATAGAAAACGATGTTTCAGTGCTTAGAAACAAGGCCTAGGGATCATACTTTCACTAGTGAACACTCTCATATAAATATATTCTTCTTTATGATACTACGCTGAACTACTCTCCGTTTGGACACTCTAATCCATGGTAGGGCTATAACAGCACACCTCAAAGTAAGCCTTTCCCATCTAGATAACCCCACACTGTCACCTTGAGCACTAGATGGTTCAAACAAACACCACAATTTCATAGAAACATCCAACTCCAAATATAACTCATAACAAGTATTTGTAATCTCTAGCTTAAGTGCCACCATGGTATACACACTGTCAACTTCACACACATGGGGAGAGCAGAGATCTATTAAAGCACTTGAATAGCAAGGTATATCTATAGATTACAAGGTCATGAACTCAATAAGATCATGCATAGAGATAGATGAACACATAGCTACTGGTAGAACCCTTAGCCTCAAGGAAGAACTACTCCCTCCTCATCATGGGAATCAGCAACGGCGATGGAGATGGTGGTGGAGATCGATGGAGATGGCTCCGGGGGCAATTCCCCGTCCCGGCAGGGTGCCGGAACAGAGACTTCCTGTCCCCCGAATCTCCTTTTCGGTGGCGGCAGCGCTGCAGAAATTTTCATGGCTGGAGGCTTGACAATCTAGGGTTTATGCATCGGGAGGCTTCTTATAGGCGAAGAGGCAAGGTCGGTGGGCGGCCAAGGGGCCCACACCACCTGGTGGCGCGGCCAGGTCTAGCCTGCGCCACCATATGGTGTGGCCAGGCCTTGGCCCTCCTCCGTCTCGTATTCTGGCTCCGTGAGTCTTCCGGAAAAATATGAACTTTGGCTTTTGTCCCGTCCAATTCCGAGAATATTCATTTTCTGACTTTCCTGGAACCAAAAACAGCTAGCACTGTGGCTCTTGTTAATAGGTTACTCAAAGAAATCATATGAAAAGTACTCCAAAGTGTGGACAGAACATAAGAAAGTAGATAAAACCAAGCATGGAACATCAAAAATTATAGATACATTTGCAATGTATCAACATCCCCAAGGTTAACTCCTGCTCGTCCTCGAGTAGGTAAGTGATAAAAAGAAAGAATAATTTTTGAGGTGACATGCACCATCATAAACTTGATCAAAGTGTTTGTAAAACATGGATAGCTGGGATCATAGTACTTCAACATAGCATGAGAGATACAGTTCTAACAATAAGACATAGAAAACATGTTGTAACATGAAAGTATACAAACAAAAGATTCATGAATAACAATGATTTGCAAGACGTTTGTTTGTTTCACATAAAGAAAACATACCATAGTGGCATTCAACTTGTCCCTCATAGAGTAGCACATATAAATGCATAGGACACCTTCAAAGTTTACAAGAGTGACTAGATACAAATAGTTTAAAACAAGTAATATCAAAGTTATGCATCAATCAACAAGTCTTGGGACAATGCACATAGAACTAAGAATGGCCACTATGCTCTCAAAGTAGGTGCATAAATATAGAAGGTGGAGACTCAATATAATGGTGGAAGAAAGGCCTTCATAGAAGGAAGTAGGGATTCAAGTCTCATAAAGAGCTTCCAAAAATTATGGTACTTATTAGCTTTCAGCTCTCATTGCCCCTATCATAAGCATCTTTAGGTGATTAAGTTTAAAGTGACACAACTAAGAGGATATGCTTGACAAGTTATAAACCGAAATCTCATGCCCCTTACTTATGAAGACCGAACCTCATGCTACTCAACTTTAGTCACAAGTAAGCTCTTGTCATTGTAAGTACATATGTATCATAGAGAACCGCCAACGGGGTACCCCTTGCACATGATATAGGAGCTATCCCATAATCAAAATGACAAGGCAAGCATACAATGAGCATCTCAGCGAGCTTTTTATTTGCTATTTGCATAGGTTCTTATTGAGGATGCTTCATAGAGTGCTCATTGTGGTTATGCTGCAAGTTTCCACCATGATTAGGCATGGCTTAGGCTAGCGGCCCAGGTGTTTCTCTAACACACATACAAACTCCATGATCTTACAAGTTCCACTTTTATTTCACACCACCGGGATCCATAAGCAAAAGAACATGATATCAACGGGGTACAAAGTACAAGTGCAATGTTGAAAGCGTTCCCCATGATACATGGTTCTGCTAATTTCAACTTATAAAGTGCAAGCATATACGCAACAAAGAAGGACCCAATGGTTCAAGTTTATTAAATGCAGAAAGTAAAGTGTGCCATCAAGTTCGTGAGAGCTTTAATCACTAGTTTTCTCATAAAAAGTTTAATTTGGAAGGTAAACAAAAGCATGAATATACTTGGAATAGCATATGCTAGTAGGTAGGTATGGTGGACTCTTTGGAATAACTTGGTTTAGGTAGTTGGATGCATGAGTGGAACTCATACTTGGATGTGGAGGCTAGCAAAAGACTGGGAGCGACAAACTAAGAGAGCAATAATGGCCATAATCATGCAGAGCGACAAAACATCATTGATAAAATCATAAAGTGATACTACAAGTTGAAAACTAAAGGATCATCAAGGCTATGGTGACTTGGGCTAGTCATATCATGGTGTGAGCATGTGCCAAGTCAACCCAAATAAAGCATCAAAGGAGAATACCACAATCCTATGATTTAATATGCTAAAACAACACATAATTCATCCAAGGCACATTAAGCAATCTCAATTGTTTATAACAAGTCATTCTCAGCAAAGAATACTAAGCATAAATCCAAAACAATATCAAGAATGGCATGACAAAGCATAGGTCACAGTAAAAAAACAAGCTCCTTTTACCACTTAAGCATGAACTTTCCTACTCTTTCCAATCCAAACCAAACTATTTGAAAACCAATATATGAAAGAGGGGGTCCAACCAATTTATTCAGCAAAATAAGAAAAGAAAGGAAATGAAAAACCAAAATGAAAATGAAAAAGAAGACGCTTCAAGAACAACACAACTGTGCATGAAACAATAAAAATGAAGCGTTTGGAAGAAACCTGGGATTTTTATTGATGAAGAGGGGATGCCTTGGGCATCCCAAAGCTTTGACGCTTGCACTTCTTGGATATTTTTTGGGGTGACATGCATGGCATCGCCAAGCTTGAGCTTTAGTCCATTCTTCATCTCATTACTCATTCCTTCCATACACCTAAAATTTTTCCTTCATACAAAACTTCACACAATCTTTATTAGCAACATTAGTGCACTCAAGATAATAAGTCTTTAGGTTCAGTTTCAACACCAATAAAACTTCCATTAAAACACTAGCTCCTGTAGCACTTCGCTCAAAAAGCTCAATTCCCCAAAAGAACTCAAAAAGGAACCAACAAAAAGCAAATGCAAATAATGGCAGAAATCTGTCAAAACAGACCAGCAGGAAAAGACGATTTTTTTCGAAGACCTTGTGTTGCTCAAATGGAAAAGTGTTGAACTAACGAAAGTTATATAACAACCTGGGGTAGAAGCACAAAAATTCACGCCTCAAAAAGAGTTTGCACGAATTTTTACGGTGAAGCACATAAATCTGTTTCGGGACAGCAACTTTCCCAAGCATAACTTTTCTCTCATTAGAGGTTACTCTTGACACAAAAAACACAGAAAAATTATAAGGAGCGGTTATTACAGAGGTAATAACTTCCAAGACTCAACTAAAACTTTTGGGTTATCTCCCAATAAGTACTTTTGTTTAATGCCTTTAAGTTAGGCATGATAGTTTCAGAAGATGCTCACATAAGAAATATGATTTGAAGTAAAAGAGAGCATCAAGAAGAAAATTCAAAGCACATTTAAGTCTAACCCACTTCCTATGCATAGGAATATTGTAAAGAAACAAGTCATGAAAGCACAAAGCAACAAGCATAGGAAAGCAAAACAAGTGCAACTTCAAAATTTTCAACATAAAGAGGGGAAACTTAATATTGTTGAGATACATAAGACCATGTTTCCCTCTCTCATAATAACTTTCAGTAGCATGCTGATTAAAAGTAACAATATAACTATCACAAGAAACATTCTTATCATGATCCACATGCATAAAAGAATTAATACTCCCCACATAAACATAGTCATTCTTATTAATTGTAGTGGGAGCAAATGCAACAAAATAGCTATCATTATTATTCTCATCACCATAATCATCAAATATAGGAGGCATATTGTAATCATTAAATTTCTCCTAAATAGTAGGTGGACTGAAAATATCATACTCATCATTTTAATCATCATATATTGGAGGTTTGGTATCATCATAAGCAATAGAATAGCTATCTTCCAAAGCTGTGGAACTAAAAAGATCATTTTCATAAAGACTAGCTTCCCCAAGCTTAGACTTTTCCATAGCATTATAAATAATGGTGTCCAAAGAATTCATACTAACAACATTTCTATTATCATGCAAATAAAGTTCCATAGGTTTTTTAATTTTCTCTTCAAACACTTCATGTCCTAACTCAAGATAAATACTATAAAGCTCGCTAATTTTGTTGTTGTTTTCCATTAAGCCTAACTAGTGAAAACAAGAAACAAAAGACAAAATTGCAGAATCTAAAGGAAATAACTTCGAGCACTCACACCATAGGATGTGAGTACCTTTTACCTTACCTCCCCGGCAACGGCGCCAAAAAATACCTTGATGTCTACGCACTTCTATTCTTGTAGACAGTTGTTGGGCCTCCAAGTGTAGAGGTTTGTAGAACAACAACAAGTTTTCCCTTAAGTGGATCACCCAAGGTTTATCGAACTCAGAGAAGAAGTGGTCAAAGGTATCCCCTCTCAAGAAACCCCGCAATCAAGATACAAGAAGTCTATTGTGTCCCCAACACACCCAATACACTTGTCAGGTGTATAGGTGCATTAGTTCGGCGAAGAGATAGTGAAATACAAGTGGTATGGACAATTATAAGTGGTAATGGTGATAGAAAATAGCTTGATGGCGTGGAAAAGACTAAAGTAAAACTGAAATAAAGATAGAAGCAAGAAAACATGTAATAGATCTAATAGCAAATGATGTTTCAGTGCTTAGAAACAAGGCCTAGGGATCATACTTTCACTAGTGAACACTCTCATATAAATATATTCTTGTTTATGATACTACGCTGAACTACTCTCTGGTTGGACACTCTAATCCACAGTAGGGCTATAACAGCACACCTCAAAGTAAGCCTTTCCCATCTAGATAACCCCACACTATCACCTTGAGCACTAGATGGTTCAAACAAACACCACAATTTCATAGAAACATCCAACTCCAAATCTAACTCATAACAAGTATTTGTAATCTCTAGCCTAAGTGCCTCCATGGTATGCACACTGTCAACTTCACACACATGGGGAGAGCAGAGATCTATTAAAGCACTTGAGTAGCAAGATAGATCTATAGACTACAAGCTCATGAACTCAATGAGATCATGCATAGAGAGAGATGAACACATAGCTGCCGGTAGAACCCTTATCCTCGAGGAAGAACTACTCCCTCCTCATCATGGGAATCAGCAACAGCGATGGAGATGGTGGTGGAGATCGATGGAGATGGCTCCGGGGGCAATTCCCTGTCCCGGCAGGGTGCCGGAACAGAGACTTTCTGTCCCCCGAATCTCCTTTTTGGTGGCGGTGGCGCTGTGGAACTTTTCGTGGCTGGAGGCTTGACGATCTAGGGTTTATGCATCGGGAGGCTTCTTATAGGCGAAGAGGCAAGGTCGGTGGGTGGCCAAGGGGCCCACACCACCTGGTGGCGCGGCCATGGCTAGCCTGCGCCACCATATGGTGTGGCCAGGACTTGGCCCTCCCCCGTCTCGTATTCTGGCTCCGTGAGTCTTCCGGAAAAATATGAACTTTGGCTTTTGTCCCTTCCAATTCCGAGATTATTCATTTTCTGACTTTCTAGGAACCAAATACAGCAGAAAACAGGTAGCTGGCACTGTGGCTCTTGTTAATAGGTTAGTCCAAGAAATCATATGAAAATTACTCCAAAGTGTGGACAAAACATAAGAAAGTAGATAAAACCAAGCATGGAACATCAAAAATTATAGATACATTTGCAATGTATCAGTACGTCATCCATGATCTCGATGGATTGTACAACATGCTCATGGCATCCATCAACGGCAACCCAAACACTACCCTTGATGATCTATTTGGGCAATTTGTGCCCATATGATATTTGCAATAACACGCTTGATGATACTGGTGATGGCTCTTTCTCCTCCTCTGCAAACCTTCCTCGTCGGGGTCACGAGGCCAACTAACATATGTCCTACGGGTACCCAAGATTAGCCTATACGGTTCAGCCCAAGAGAAGCCCACTATGAAAATGGAGCCCAGGAATGTTCGGGTGGCCCAAGCCCAAGGAGATGTGACTCCTTGGAGGACATGACAAAGTATAGATAGGAAATTTAAAAGGGGGAAACCCAAATCTGTAACTGACTCGGCCTATTATCTTGAGACCTGGGTGCCTATATAAAGGCCAGGAGGGGAGATAGAGAAGGATAATCTACAACCCTAGTTCATACACCGCCAGATTGCATCTGTGCACCTGTATAATACTTGATTCCATCTATAATCAAGAGCAAACAAGTAGGAGTAGGGTTCCTTCCAAGGACCGGAACCTGGGTAAACCACATGTCCCTGATGTGCTTGTTTGCTAGTCGATCGATGCCTACATCGCTCCCCACTTCCCCAAACAGAATTCCATCATCCATGGGCATTGACGAGTTGACCCCTTGTCAATTGGCGCTATCTGTTTGAACTGGGAGCTCTGATGTTACGGCTTCGATGGCCCCATCACCCGCGATGTACAACTCCGCTGCAGTGGAGAACCATCTCCTCTTCGGCACGTTCGTCTTCACTGTCCACTTGTCGGAAACTCGTCCGTCCTTCGAGTCCATGGGATACAGAACCACCATGACGATCAGAAGCTTACGCTTCTAGGTTGGAAAGATTGGCATGCTTTGCTTCCCCGATCACTCATCGGCACCTTCGATCACACCTGCCTCGTGGTTCCCACCACCGATTGGCAACCTGAGCGAGCTCAGCGCTTCGGTGTCATCCTATGACACGGACAACAACAATAGTTGTGACTTCGATATATGCGATCTAGCGTCGAATAACGGCATATACGGCTCCAGATCGGAAAGCTGTGGGAGCAGCAGCTTCCCCAACCACTACATGTGCGTCGTCATCACCAACGGTGGTGGAGGCACTCAAGGAAACACCGGCAACGGAGGGCCAAAAATGGATCCCCCACCAACAGCCTCACCAACGGAGCTCCCACCAATGGCCCCGCCAACGGTGAACCTCCCAACCCTCCTAACCCCGACACCCAGGGCATAAACACCAACAACGGGTCGGGTCACCAGCAGATCCACCTCTCGGACGCGGGATGGGCGCGAGTCAGGGAAGCCCTTCAGGGTAACCCCCTTCAAGAAGATGCATCTCGCGACATGATGATGGGATACCATTGGATGCTCATAAAAGAATTCAACCGTCAACATGCGGTGAACGCTGAACTCACGGCCCGTAAGTAGGCAAATGACGAGTCAAGCGCCCGACGGGTGGCACTTTCCTCCATCGGTGGATCCTCTTCAAAGGGCAACGGTGCAGTAGCCGCCAAAAGACGCTCCTGGATCGACCACCTCAACAACAAAGATCGAGAAGAGGCCACTAAGGCCCTCGAACTCTCTTTCATGTCAATGGATTCTCGGGGTCACATGATCCCCAAAACACCGTAGGCCACGGTGATAGCAGCTACTACATACATGCTAACAAACCAACCACCTGCCAGAGATCCACGATCTGCTGTGCACCAATCCGCCATCGCCGGACATGGACTGGTAGAGGCTACACTTGCCAAAGAGCCAACACTAGAGCCAAAAAAATCAAAGGCCCCATTTGTGGGGAACCGCTTGTCATCGTCTAGCAAGGGGGAACATGACCTATAGCGGCGACACCACAGCCCGTGGAAACAAAGCCGCACCTATGACGCTCGTGACAAAATCATGCAGCGCAAGGTCGACAAGATGTGCACCAAGCGCGCTTACTCAACCGAGTCAAAGGACGAAGAGACGGAGCTCTGTGACACTAGTTACTTCAGCAGAGCCATACAACAAACCAGAATGTCAAAAGGCTTCAAGCTCCCTTCGAATAATCTAAAGTTCGATGGCCTTCAAGAGCTAAATATTTGACTGGAAGACCACATCTCCTTAGTCAAGTTGCATGGCAGGAGCAAAGACACAACCATGTAGTGCATTCAGCTACAGCTGAAGGGCGCCGCCTGAGCCTGGCTCAACAATCTTCCGCGCGGCTCAATTCGCAGCTAGGAGGAGCTAGTATACAACTTCGTCCACAATTTCAAGGGCACCTACAAGTGCCCCGCATCGATCGAGGAACTTTGTGCCTGTTGCCAGAAGCCCAGTGAGTCTCTTCGCTCCTACATCCATCGGTGGTCTATCACCAGGAACTCAACAGAAGACATCTCTGAGGAGCGTGCATTCGATGCATTCAACCGCAATGTACGTCGCCGCAAGCTTAGGGAGGAGTTGGGACACACCAATCCTAAAACCATCGACCATCTGATGTATATCACAAACCGCTAGGCAGATGGCGATGACTCCATTCACAACAACTGTGCTCGTTAAGATGACGAGGATAACCTCGGTCGTAGACGTGATCGCCAAGGGAAACGTCGGATTCGTGGATACGAGGACCGTGAGGAGGTCAACATGGTCGCAGCTGGCTATGTTGACAAGCACGATGACGGAAATCGCAACATCAGATACCACAGCAGCTACCGCGACAGCGACAAAACCACACAAGTGTGGCAATGTCGCACCTGTGATGACACACCCAATGCCCCCAGTGCCATGGAGCGACTCTTAGGACCAAGCTGAATCCGGAAAAGTGCGCGTTCGGTGTCCCATCCGGACAACTACTCGGGTACCTTATCTCCGCAAGGGGAATCGAGGCAAACCCAAAAAGGATAAAGGCCATAGTGGCCAAGGTGAAGCCTAAGAACCCCAAGGGCATCCAACAACAAGTAGGGTGAATCGCGGTGCTTAATAAATTCATCAGTGAGATGGGCGAGAAAGCACTTCCGTTCTACCAAGTCCTCCAAAAAGCGGACCAGTTTGGCTAGACGAACGAGGCACAATAAGCATTCGAAGAACTCAACTGCCTGCTTTCCACCTTGTCCACCCTGGTGACTCCCAGGGAAAAGGAGCCAATGCTACTATACATAGCCGCCACCAACCAGGTGGTTAGCACCGTGCTTGTGGTTGAACGATCCAAAGAAAAAAGGTCCATGGGGTGCAATGTCTGGTGTACTACCTCAGCGAGGTGCTCACACCCACAAAATAGCGGTACCCGCATTACCAGAAGCTGGCTTACGGTGTGTTCATGACCGCACCATGGTTGCGCCACTACTTCTAGGAGCACCCGATAATCGTGGTGAATGATGCCTCGTTGAACCACATCCTCAACAACCCCGATGCAATAGGGTGGGTCGCCCTCTGGGGCATCGAACTGTCCCCATGGGACATCACCTACGAGCGGCGAACAACGATCAAGTCGCAAGTACTGCTAGATTTCCTCATCCACTAGATGGAGTACCAGCTCCCAGATACACCGGATATGTCCAATTGATGGACTATGAACTTTGAGGCATCCAAGCATCGAGAGGGGGCTAGAGCAGGCGTCATCCTGACATCTCCACAAGGTGAAAAGATGCGGTATGTGCTGTAGATGAAGTTTCGTGCATCCAACAACAAAGTGGAGTATGAGGCCCTGCTCCACGAGATGCAGATGGACAAAGCTCACAGTGCAACACGACTCGTCATCTATGGAGAATCCAACCTCGTGGTAGAACATACAATGAACAAGTGTGACGCCTTAAGTAACAACATGATCGCATACCGCGACCTCTACAACTCACTCGAAGGAGACTTCGACGGTTGCGAACTACGACATGTCAGCCACGAAAGCAACGAGGAGGTGGACACTCTCGCCAACATAGGCTCCACATGCGCCCAGTGCCACCAGGTGTATTCTTGGAGCAAATCTATGAGAAATCCATCAAGCTGAAGCCTACTGCAGGACCACCAGAAGCGGCAACGCACTCGGGGGCTACGCCACTCGAAGAAGACGAAGAATACACTAAAGTAGCACACAGACATGCACCTGAAGGTCCCATGGAGGTCATGCTCATCGAACCACCCTGGACTCAGTCGTACATCACGTACCTACTCACCAATATGTTGTCGGATGACCCGACGAACGCACGACACATTGCTCGGCATTCCAAGGCCTTCACCATCATCAACGACGAGCTGTACAAGCGAAGCATCACGAGCATCCTCCAACGATACATCACCAACGATGACGGAACAAGAAGGCACATGTGGAAATCACGCCAGCAGTTGCGCTCTCGTCGCTAAAGCTCTACGAGCTGGCATGTACTGGCCAACCGTGTTGCGCTATGCCAAAGACATCATCGAGAGATGCAACGCCTGCTAGAGATTCGCGGATAAACCGCACGTACCAGACGTGAAGCTTAGGCCAATACCCATGGCTTGGCCATTCGTGCAGTGGGGACTCGACATGGTCGGCAAGCTATAGAAGTCGTCGCCCAGAGGATATGTTTTCCTTCTTCTCGCAGTCGACAAGTTCACCAAGTGGATCAAAGACATGCCCGTGACCAACCAAACTAGCGCCACTGCTGTCAAGTTCTTCGAGTCCATCGTCTTCAGATTCGTGGTGCCACACAGCATCATCACTGATAATGGGACAAACTTCAGCTCAAAAAAGTTCCAGGAGTTCTGTGAAAACCTTTGCATCAACATCAACTATGCTTCTATGGCACACCCTCAGACCAACGGTCAAGTAGAAAAGGCCAACAACCGAGTCTGTAATGACATCAATAAGAGACACCTTAGGCCTCTCGAACGAGTGGCTGGATGTTGGGCCGATGAACTACCCTCTGTGCTATGGAGCCTACGCACAATGCCAAACAGCGCCACCGGCTACACACCATTCTTCGTGGTACATGGTGCTGAGGTGGTACTACCAGCTGAAGTGCGCTACAAAGCCCCATGGGTCGTCGCTTACAACAAGGCCGAATCTACGGCCACACTCGAGGACTCTATCGACTTGCTCGACGAAGCACGCGAAATCGTAGCGAAACGGTTAACTGTGTACCAACAAAGCCTCCGAAACTACCATGGCCTATGGCTACGTCCAAGATCCTTCGTCGAAGGCGACCTCGTCCTGCGACTGAATCAGAAAGGCCACCTCAAGCTCGAATCTCCATGGGAAGGACCCTACGTTGTCACCAAAGTGATCCTAGGTGGCGCCTATCGTCTCAAGCACTTAGGGACTGGAGTTACTTACCATTACAAGAAAAGTTTACTTCTGCAATGAATTGGCCCGATGGTCATCATAGAAGGCACGTCTTGTGCGACGAAATTCTCGGCTCGACCTTGGCCGATGGAAAACTTTTTTTCCAGTTTCGTGACCCACTACTACGACGGATCTGCTAAAATCATGGAGGAAGCTCGGCTAGCGCGTGGCAGAAGCATGATTTTTGTTTCCTCGCACGATGTTGACTCGCCGAAGTCTTTTGAGATGTGTGGGTCCCAGATGTCAGTGTCTCTAGCGGACAATACTTTTCGGTCGCGCCTCTCGGATTTGAACTCGATAACGTAGCTCAAGGCGTCTACCGTTTAGTCAGGCTACGAGGTCCCACATGTCAGCCTCTCATTAGAAGGATCGTGTGTATGATGGAATTTTTTCCTTCGCACGTGCTACCCTTTTCCAAAGTTGATAGCGCTGCTCGATGCATCTACCGTCTAATCAACCTCCCGGGACCCACATGTCATCCTCTCATTAGAAGAAACGTGTGTATGATAGAATTTTTTCCTTCGCTGGCGCTTCCCTGTTCCGAGTGGATAGCGTTGCTCGACGCATATACCGTTTAACCAACCTCCTAAGCCCCACATGTCATCCTCTCATTAGAAGAAATGTGTGTATGATGGATTTTTTCCTTGGCTCGCGCTACCCTGTTCCGAACTTGATAGCGTTGTTCGATGCATCTATCATTTAATCACGATGCTGGGCCCCACATGTCATACTCTCATTAGAAGAAACGTGTGTATGATGGATTTTTTACCCTCTATCGCGCCTTCATGTTCTGAACTTGATAGCGTTGCTCGCTGCATCAGCCGTTTAATCAAACTCCAGGACCCCACATGTCATCCTCTCATTAGAATAAATGTGTGTATGATAGTGTTCCGAACTTGATAGCGTTGCTCACTGCATCTACCATTTAATCATGATGCAGGGCCCCACCCCACATGTCATACACTCATTAGAAGAAACGTGTGTATGATGGAATTTTTACTCTCGGTTGCGCCTCCGTGTTTCGAACTTGATAGTGTTGCTCGATGCATCAAATGTTTTTCTTGGTTGCTGAGTCCCCCATGTGAGCCTCTCATTAGAAGAAAGGTGTGCATGCTGGACTTTTTTCTCGCTCGCGCCTCCCTATTTCGAACATGGCAACGTCGCTCGTGGCAAAACCTGTATAAGGCCGCGCTACTGGGTCCCACATGCCGGTCTCTGTGTATATCAAACCTGCGTATGATGGACTTTTTTTCCGGCCGCATCCGCTGTTTTGACCTGCGTATGATGTGGTAGCCATGTATGGTCTTGCTGCTGAGGCCCCCATGTCACCCTCTCTGGTATGCTCTGGCCGGTGGGTCCCTGATGCCAGCCTCTCTGTACAAGTATTTAACTTTTTTTTCAAACCCGACCATTAAACTCGAGGGATGCTGTAGGCTGGTGGGTCCGCGATGTCAGCCTCTCCGTAATGCGATATTAAAAAGTAAACCCTTTCTCAAAAAAAGTAAACCCAAGATATATATAAATATACACACACAATGGATTCGAACTAAAGACCTTCAAATCAAATCAAATAGACATAAACTGAGTGTTTTGCCACAATCCCAAAGATACTAATAGAAATTGAATCATTAAACATGTATTAGTACTACAACTTATGTATCAGCCTTCTAAAAAATATTGTTGTGTTTCCATGTTATCTCTCTTAAAATAAAATAGTAGTGCTACTAGAACCTCGATTTATAAAAAGCCACATAATGGATTAGTTTGTTAAAAACATGGGTAGGCAGAGTTTCTTTTAGAGGTGGGGGGCACTGCCAAAAAGGCCAAATTAAAATGTTTTTGGGCTATGTTTAATGGGCTCCTATCTCAAATTTCACTGGGTTGTGTCTCGCCAGATTCAAACACAGACCTCTTCGAGGAAGACAAAAAGCGATAATTCCTTTGATAGATATTCATGTAACAATATCTAATGTAAACACACCACATGCGCCAAAACAGGGCTGGTATCTAATGACTTCACTTGGTGAAATCATGTTGTATATCTTTACCCTCTCATATCTGTCCAAAATGCATCCAACGGTTCCGATGACACAAAGGCAAAAGCACTAGAGCAAGCAGCCAGCAGCAACGACAAAACTTTTAACAATTTCAATACCATTTGAAAGATTAAGGAGTACTGAATAATAAGACATAAAAAATCGCAGATTCCTAGTTCATATTCAGCAGCACTTGACCAATTTAGAAGCATTTCAAAGTGACCGATTCAGCAATACACGCACTGAAATTCAATATCAGTATAGAGAGAGACAGTTCTTGTTTCAGCTCTAAAAACCATGCCACACGATCAGTTTGCCCTTTTCTCCAAACATACTCAATCACTGGAACACAATCATTGTCATAATATTTTCTCATATAGGGAACCGTCATATAGATACAGATATACCATACTAGTACATACTAGTCATAGCTCCAATCCAGCAGAAGGTTATCACAATTTTACCACCCATATATGATCACTGGAGATAAGACAACCACATAATTAATTACAATAGCATGCGGCCAAAGAGCTAGACAACTAGGAAGCTCATGAACAGCATGCCACATTCAGGGCAGCGAGATACATCGACCTTGACCGTTCTTCCAATAGTAAGTTTGGCTGCTTTCCGGAACTTGATCCACCTAGAAGTAGCTGCCAAGTGCCCATCAGTCGAGCTAATGGCGTAGCGTCCCTCGATAAGCAATCCTTTCCTCTGCATCGTGAAGACTATTGTGCCCTTTCACCTGGCCTGGAGTTGCTTTGTGGCACTCTTAGGCAGTTTCTGAGTCAAAGCAAGAGATAGACACATAATTACTAAGAGCGATGCACTCAATCATGTGAAAGTTGAGAAGACATTCAAAAAAGTTTATCTGCCACCATATACTCACAAACATAATCCAGTGCGACCTTGTGATGACACATGTGTAGGATATGGTCTGGCAAGGTGCTGCCCGACGTGATGAAGGAGCTTGTGTCGGTGCATGTGCTGGGGCTGGTGCTGGTGCAGGAGATGGTGCCACTAATTGTAGAGGGGCTGGTGCAGGAGCCAGAAGGCCCAAAATCGGTGCCGACGCCAGCAGCTTGATGCAAGATTCCTTCTGAGGGGTAGCTAAGCTGACTACAGGGATGGTAGAGGCAGATGAGAAGTGTACAAGCAACATGGTCTCTTATACAACAGTTACTCACAAGACAGTGATCAGAGGATATGATGAGTATACAAGCAAATTAAGTTACTACCTCTATTCTTTCTACTTAGGTCAATAGGTGCCGGAGCAGGAACTAGGGCCAGCTGTTGGGGGTGCCAGGAGCTTGGTGCCGGTTACCTTCTGAGGGGTAGGTAAGGGGACTGTAGGAGCGATCAGAGAGGCATATGAGATATGGACAAGCAAAATGGTTTCTTATACAACAGTAACTCCTAGACAGAGATGAGAGTATACAAGCGAATTAAGTTACTACCTCTATTCTTTCTCCTACTAAGGTCAATAGATGCCGTTGCAGGAACTGGGGCCGATGCTGGTGCTGGTGCCAGCAACTTGATGCTGGCACCCTTCTGGGTGGTACATAAGGCGAAGCGGACTACAGAAGTAGTCAGGGTCATATGATGAGTAAAGACAATGGTGCAGAACAGTTAGTCGCAAGAAAATCATTAGAGGTTGTGATGAGTACATAATCAAATTAATTAGTACTACCTCTGTTCTTGGTCCTTTGTTCAACAGGTGTACGATGGCATACAAGTATCTTCCTAGGCTTGCTAAAATCGAATGTTACCTCGTCCCCCTGCTTCAGACCATTCACACGGACATACTTGGAGCAACCTCGGTCACCCAAATAAGTGGTGGCCATCGTCTAGGAGACACCCACATCATATAGTTGCCGCATGCATTTAGGGCCCTCACTATACAGAGTTAGAAACTTGTCATTTCCGAAAATCTTGTTTATAATGGGGTGAGCAACACAAGGGACAACCTTCATGAGAAAATTGATAGAGAAGTAAGGCGACATAAAAAAAGTGAGATACAAGATCTTACATCAAGTCGGTCTAAACCACTTGGAAACCATACCTGATACCATGGGTACCCTTTGCAAAGGGTGGCCATGCACCATTTTTCATCCCTCTGCCTTTGGAATGGCATACAGGGGCCCCCTTTCAATCCACAAGCTTGACAAGAGGAGGCTAGCAGAAAGGGATGAGCAGCTGATGCATGGTACTAATTGAAATTAAGTGGAAAGGTTAAATTATGTAAAGAGCAAGTAAATCTAATAATATAAGACAAAACCATTGCCTGTAAAGCAAACAGATTTTATTTTTGTGAACTTCTAATGAGCGTAAACATATAGTACTAGCTGATAAATATAACATCGAAAATCATAACATGTGAAATTGTGGATTTCTAAATTATACCCACTTCTTAGAGAGCTCACTGCCCACCTGGGTACTGTGTTGGCGCTTCCTTGTTGTGTAGAGGATGTCCTCTTTTTGTGCGGGCATCAAAAATCTACTAGCCTCTACAGCAGCCTCATCCTCCACAGCAGCACCTTCAATCTGCATAAATAGCAACAGAGCTCAATGATGTCTACGCACTTCTATTCTTGTAGACAGTTGTTGGGCCTCCAAGTGTAGAGGTTTGTAGAACAACAGCAAGTTTTCCCTTAAGTGGATCACCCAAGGTTTATCGAACTCAGGGAGGAAGTGGTCAAAGGTATTCCCTCTCAAGCAACCATGCAATCAAGATACAAGAAATCTCTTGTGTCCCCAACACACCCAATTCACTTATCAGGTGTATAGGTGCACTAGATCAGCGAAGAGATAGTGAAATAAAAGTGGTATGAATAATTATAAGTGGTAACGGTGATAGAAAAGAGGTTGATAGCGTGGAAGAGACTAAAGGCAAACTGAAATAAAGATGGAAGCAAGCAAACATGTAACAGATCTAGTAGCAAATGGTGTTCAATGCTAAGAAACAAGGCCTAGGGATCATACTTTCACTAGTGAACACTCTCATATAAATATATTCTATTTATGATACTACTCTTAACTACTCTCCGGTTGGACACTCTAATCGATGGTAGGGCTATAACAACACACCTCAAAGTAAGCCTTTCCCATCTAGAAAACCCCACACTGTCACCTTGAGTACTAGATGAGTCCAACAAACACCACAATTTCATAAACACATCCAACTCCAAATATAACTCATAACAAGCATTTGTAATCTCTAGACTAAGTGCCACCATGGTGAGCACGCTGTCACTTTCACACACATGGGGAGAGCAGAGATCTATTAAAGCACTTGAGTAGCAAGGTAGATCTATAGATTACAAGCTCATAATCTCAATAAGATCATGCACAGAGAGAGAGATGAACACATAGCTACCGGTTGAACCCTTCGCCTCGAGAGAGAACTACTCCCTCCTCATCATGGGAATCAGCAATGGTTATGGAGATGGCGGTGGAGATGGATGGAGATGGCTCCGGGGGCACTTACCCGTCCCGGCAGGGTGCCGGAATAGAGACTTTCTGTCCCTCGAATCTCCTCTTCGGTGGCGACAACACTGCGGAACTTTGCATGGATTTCTGATTGACGATCTAGGGTTTTGGTATCGGGAGGCTCTTATAGGCGAAAGGGCAAGGTCGGTGGAGGCCGGAGGGGCCCGTACCACCTGGTGGCGCGGCCAAGGGGGGCCCGCACCACCCTATGGTGTGGCTGGCCCCTAGCCCCTCTCCGTCTCGTCTTCTGGCTCCGTGTTCCCCTCGGTGAAATATTGACTTTGGCTTTTGTCCCGTCCAATTCCGAGAATATTCATTTTCTAACTCTCTAGAACCAAAAACAGCAGAAAATAGGCAACTGGCACTGTGACACTTGTTAATAGGTTAGTCCAAGAAATCATATGAAAAGTACTCTAAAGTGTGGACAAAACATAAGAAAGTAGATAAAACCAAGCATGGAACATCAAAAATTATAGATACATTTGGAATGTATCAACATCCCCAAGCTTCACTCCTGCTCGTCCTCGAGTAGGCAAGTGATAAAAAGAAAGAATAATTTTTGAGGTGACATGCACCATCAAAGACATGATCAAAGTATTTGTAAAACATTCAAAGCTGGGATCATAGTACTTCAATCATAACATGAAAGACAAAGTTCTAGCAATAAGACAAAGAAACTATGATGCAACATGAAAAGGCACAAACAAAAGATTCATGAATAACAATGCTTTGCAAGACGTTTGTTTGTTTCACATAAAGAAAACATAGCATAATAACATTCAGCTTGTCCCTCATAGAGTGGCAAATATAATTGCATACGACACCTTCAAAGTTCATAAGAGTGACTAGATACAATAGTTTAAAACAAGCAATATCAAAGTATGCATCAATCAACTAGTCTTGGGACAATGCACATAAAACTAAGAATGGCCACTATGCTCTCAAAGTAGGTGCATAAAGATAGAAGGTGGAGACTCAATGTAATGGTGGAAGAAAAGCCTTTGTAAAAGGAAGTAGGGATTCAAGTCTCATAAAGAGCTTCCAAAAATTATGGTACTTATAGCTTTCAGCTCTCATTGCCCCTATCATAAGCATCTTTAAGGTGATTAAGGTTAAAGTGACACAACTAAGAGGTTATGCTTGACAAGTTATAAACCGAAATCTCATGCCCCTTAATTACGAAGACCGATCCTCATGTTACTCAATCTTCAGTCATGAGTAAGTTCTTGTCATTGTAAGTATACGTGTATCATTAAGAACCGACAATGGGGTACCCCTTGCACATGATACGAGAGATTTCCCATAATCAAAATGACAAGGCAAGCAGACAATGGGCATCTCAGCGATCTTTTTATTTGCTATTTGCATAGGTTTTTATTGAGGATGCTTCATAGAGTACTCATTATGGTGATGCTGCAAGTTTCCACCATGATTAGGCATGGCTTAGGCTAGCGGCCCAGGCGTTTCTCTAACAGACATACAAAATCCATGATCTTACAAGTTCCACTTTTATTTCACACCGCCGGGATCCGTAAGCAAAAGAACATGAAATCAACGGGGTACAAAGTACACGTGCAATGTTGAAAGCGTTCCCCATGGTACATGGTTCTGCTAATTTCAACTTATAAAGCGCAAGCATATACGCAACAAAGAAGGACCCAATGGTTCAAGTTTATTAAATGCAAAAAAGTAAAGTGTGCCATCAAGTTCGTGAGAGCTTTAATCACTAGTTTTCTCATAACAAGTTTAATTCGGAAGGTAAACAAAAGCATGAATATACTTGGAATAGCATAAGCTAGTAGGTAGGTATGGTGGACTCTTTGGAATAACTTGGTTTAGGGATTTGGATGCATGATTGCAACTCATACTTTGTTGTGGAGGCTAGCAAAAGACTGGGAGCAACAAACTAAGAGAGCAATAATGGCCATAATCATGCAGAGCGACAAAACATCATTGATCAAAGCATAAAGTGATACTACAAGTTGAAAACTAAAGGACCATAAAGGCTATGGTGACTTGAGATAGTCATAACATGGTGTGAGCATGCACCAAGTCAACCCAAATAAAGCATCAAAGGAGAATACCACTATACTATGCTTTAATATGCTAAAACAACGCATGATTCATCAAAGGCACATTAAGCAATCTCAATTGTTTATAACAAGTCATGCTACAGCAAGGAATACTAAGCAGAAAGCCAAAACAATATCAAGCATGGCATGACAAAGCATAGGCCACAGTAAAAAACAAGCTTTTTTACCACATAAGCATGAACTTTCCTACTCTTTTCCAAACCAAACCAAACTATTTGCAAACCAATGTATGAAAGAGGGGGTCCAACCAATTTATTCAGAAAACTAAGCAAACCAAGCAAACTAAAAACCAAAACAAAAACGAAAAAGAAGACGCTCCAAGAACAACACATCTGTGCATGAAACAATAAAAATGAAGCGTTTGGAAGAAACCTGGAATTTTTATTGATGAAGAAGGGAATGCCTTGGGCATCCCCAAGATTTGACACTTGTACTTCTTGGATATTTCTTGGGGTGACACGCGTGGCGTCCCCAAGCTTGAGCTTTAGTCCATCCTTCATCTCATTACTCATTTCTTCCATACACCTGAAATTTTTTCCTTCATACAAAACTTCACACAATCTTTATTAGCAACATTAGTGCACTCAAGATAAATAAGTCTTAAGGTTCAGTTCTAACACCAAATAAACTTCTATTAGAACACTAGCTACTGTAGACCTTCCCTCAAAAAGCTCAGTTCCCCCAAAGAACTCAAAAAGGAACCCAGAAGAAGCAAATGCAGAAAATGGCAGAAATCCGGCAAAACAGACTAGCAGGTAAAGACAAATTTTTTCGAAGACCTTATGTTTCTCAAATCAAAACGTGTTGAACTAACGAAAGTTAGATAACAACCTGGGGCAGAAGCACAAAAAATTACAGCTCAATCCTACAGACAGAGCTCTCTCACGAATGTTTACGGTGAAGCACAAAAATCTGTTTCGGGACAGCAACTTTCCCAATCATTACTTCTCTCTCATTAGAGGTTACTCTTGGCACAAAAGGCAAATAAAAAGGATAAGGAGCGGTTATTACAGAGGTAATAACTTCCAAGACTCATCTAAAACTTTTGGGTTATCTCCCAATAAGTACTTTTCTTTAACGCCTTTAAGTTAGGCATGATAGTTTGAGAAGATGCTCACATAAAAAATATGAATTGAAGTAAAAGAGAGCATCAAGAAGCAAATTCAAAACACATTTAAGTCTAACCCACTTCCTATGCATAGGAATATTGTAAAGAAACAAGTCATGAAAGCACAAAGCAACAAGCATAGGAAAACAAAACAAATGCAACTTCAAAATTTTCAACATAAAGAGGGGAAACTTAATATTATTGAGACACATAAAACCATGTTTCCCTCTCTCATAATAACTTTAAGTAGCATCATGAATAAAATTAACATTATAACTATCACATAAAACATTCTTATCATGAGCCACATGCATCAAAGAATTAATACTCCCCACATAAACATAGTTATTCTTATTGATTATAGTGGGAGCAAATTCAACAAAATAGCTATCATTATTATTTTCATCACCATAATCATAAAATATAGGAGGCATATTGTAATCATAATTACTTTCCTCCTTAATAGTAGGTGGACTGAAAATATCATATTCATCATTGTAATCATCATATATTGGAGGTTTTGTATCATCATAAGCAATATAATAGCTATCTTCCAAAGTTGGGGAACTAAAAAGATCATTTTCATAGGAAATAGCTTCCCCAACTTAGACTTTTCCATAGCATTAGCAATAATGGTGTCCAAAGAATTCATACTAACAACATTGCTATTAGCATGCAAATAAAGTTCCATAGGTTTTTTAATTTTCTCTTCAAACACTTCATGTCCTAACTCAAGATAAATACTATAAAGCTCTCTAATTTTGTTGTTGTTTTCCATTAAGCCTAACTAGTGAAAACAAGAAACAAAAAGACAAAATTGCAGAATCTAAAGGAAATAACTTTGAGCACTCACACCGGAGGATGTGAGTACCTTTTACCTTACCTCCCTGGCAACGGCGCTAGAAAATAGGCGTTTGTCGTGGGAGGTTCTTCTTCTTTAATCCTCCGGTGTGAATACCTTTTACCTTACCTCCCCGGCAACGGCGCCAGAAAATATCTTGATGTCTACGCACTTCTATTCTTGTAGAAAGTTGTTGGGCCTCCAAGTGCAGAGGTTTGTAGAACAGCAGCAAGTTTTCCCTTAAGTGGATCACCCAAGGTTTATCGAACTCAGGGAGGAAGTGGTCAAAGGTATTCCCTCTCAAGCAGCCCTGCAATCAAGATACAAGAAGTCTCTTGTGTCCCCAACACACCCAATGCACTTGTCAGGTGTATAGGTGCACTAGTTCGGCGAAGAGATAGTGAAATAAAAGTGGTATGGATAATTATAAGTGGTAACGGTGATAGAAAAGAGCTTGATAGTGTCGAAGAGACTAAAGGCAAACTGATATAAAGATGGAAGCAAGCAAACATGTAACAGATCTAGTAGAAAACGGTGTTTCAATGCTAAGAAACAAGGCCTAGGGATCATACTTTCACTAGTGAACACTCTCGTATAAATATATTCTCTTTATGATACTACTCTTAACTACTCTCCGGTTGGACACTCTAATCGATGGTAGGGCTATAACACCACACCTCAAAGTAAGCCTTTCCCATCTAGAAAACCCCACACTGTCACCTTGATTACTAGATGAGTCCAACAAACACCACAATTTCATAAAGACATCCAACTCCAAATATAACTCATAACAAGTATTTGTAATATCTAGCCTAAGTGCCACCATGGTGAGCACGCTGTCACTTTCACACACATGGGGAGAGCAGAGATCTATTAAAGCACTTGAGTAGCAAGGTAGATCTATAGATTACAAGCTCATGATCTCAATAAGATCATGCATAGAGAGAGAGATGAACACATAGCTACCGGTAGAACCCTTAGCCTCGAGAGAGAACTACTCCCTCCTCATCATGGGAATCAGAAATGGTGATGGAGATGGCGGTGGAGATCGATGGAGATGGCTCCGGGGGCACTTCCCCATCCCGGCAGGGTGCCGGAACAGAGACTTTCTATCCCACGAATCTCCCCTTCGGTGGCGGCGGCGCTGCAGAACTTTTCATGGATTTCTGATTGACGATCTAGGGTTTTTGTATCGGGAGGCTCTTATCGGCGAAAGGGCAAGGTCGGTGGAGGCCGGAGGGGCCCACACCACCTGGTGGCGCGGTCAAGGGGGGCCCGCACCACCCTATGGTGTGGCTGGCCCCTAGCCCCTCTCCCTCTCGTCTTCTGGCTCCATGTTTCCCTCGGTGAAATATTGACTTTGGCTTTTGTCCCATCCAATTCCGAGAATATTCATTTTCTGACTCTCTACACTAAAAACAGCAGAAAACAGGCAACAGGCACTGTGGCACTTGTTAATAGGTTAGTCCAAGAAATCATATGAAAAGTACTCCAAAGTGTGGACAAAACATAAGAAAGTAGATAAAACCAAGCATGGAACATCAAAAATTATAGATACATTTGCAATGTATAACTGAACAGTTCAATACTATGTAAAGTTTGGTCAAACTTTCCGTTGCTTGATTTTTCAAAAAAATACAGTATATGCCTAAGCCTTGGAACGGAGGGAGTACAGTACATAGTAGTCATATACTGACTGTATGAGACAGTCTGACAGATCCAGATCTGGATTCACATAAACACAGTGCCATAATTAATAAAATGACACATATGTTTCTGAACATCTGATAAGCATGCATCACACCAAGCAGGTAATACTTAAATCTGTCTGCACCATGGTAATAAGGGTATTAAGAACAAATACCTTTCTCTTTAAGCTGGGCCCTCCTAGCTGGTCGGTGTCCTTGCGCTTGTTTTTTGTGAGTAGTGGTGCTCGCCGGATCCTGTGGCATGTGGGGGTACCATCCTGTTTGCCTCACCTAGAGCATCGGATGTTTGCAGGTATGTACCACTGTGCTACAGTAAATGAAGAAGAGATCGTGTCACAGAGGCTTCCACAAAAACATGATGTAGACAGAGACAACTTTTAGCATAGGGATACATCCAGGTTGCAGCCAACCACTTTCACCATTGGAAAGAATGGAAGAACGCAACGAATATACTGCTACATTAACTTTTTTAGACAACTTTTAAGGGAACTAATGGGACCATCCATGTCCGTAGTGGACGTGCGCGCCACTGACCCATAGTTCTCCATACAGAATCTGATGCAAAATCCATTGCACATTACGAGTAGCAACTAAAGGTTACAGGAGTGAAGAACACCGAAATCAAACCCGACCAAATGCCCCAATTAGAACAGTGGTGACCATGCCCTGATCCAGAATCCATACGAAATCAGTACCACCTCCCCCAACCCCATCCCCACCACCACACCCATCCCACCCTAGTGACCCAATCGATTAGAGAAGAGGAAAAATATCCTGATTAGGTGATTCCGTGGTGAGAAATAAGCAAGAACTGCACAATCAAAGCATACCAAATACTACTACTCCTAGTACTAATAGTACCCCCAATGGCCCAATCGGAAGCAAATTAAGCAAAGCCGGATTTCAAGGTGAGAAAATATGCCCACCTATTTCAACAAGAACTCCCTAATTGGAGGTTACACTAGTTCCAACAGTTGCTTGCTGGATGTGAGCTAGCTAGTGATGGTTTCTTGTCTTGTCGTCGGTAGAAAGGCATGGGCAGGGGAGTAGTAGTAGTAGTAGGGCTGGACTGTACACTTTTTTCTACAGTAAGTATTTTTAAGTGGCAGTGGCGGAAACTTTTTGCTGGGAGAGAATCCTGAATTTTTGATCCCAGCTATCACGTGGTGGCCTACAGCTGTTTCAAGCGGGACCAACGTCAGGGGTGAGTTAAAGCAGGTCCCACATCAAGTGTGTGAGATAATTGACCGAGCTAACCTCATCCTTCCCTTGGTACCAGTACTAGTTCTCCTGGGTTCATCTCCAAGGATAGAGAAAATCCCCCATCTTCGAATCAAATTGTTCCCAGCTTATTATCCTTCTGCTGATTCGTCTCACAGAGTAGTGTGCAAGACGGCGGTAGTTGCAGCATAGGGCACCAGCGCTGGGGCCTCAAAAATAGTTTAGGAACCGATAAAATGATAAGCTCGGATTTCAGACTAGAAACACACACAAACACACATATACTCCGTATATACTAATATATGGAATAGTTTCCAATTACAATTCTGCTAACAAAGGCCTATAAATCATAATAAGGTAGCTCCATATTACAGAACTATGACAGTAGCGAACCAATCATGGGATAGCTCTACACCCCAAGAGTTTTGCATCTGGGTTAGTGGTCCTGAACGGAACCAAATTTACACCCCTGATGATCAGTAGCCCTGCATCAAATCCATCCAAACGCAGTGTACCCGATCCACAGCCTCAGGTACAGGCTCATCAATGAACAGGTCATCGTCATTACCATCAAAGTCCTCTTCGGTCGTCTGCTTCTGCGATTAGTAGATTAACAGATACATTTATAGACAAACATCAAAGACACACTACTTGCACATTTGTCGTTCCATAGATATACCATGTCATCTGGCATAGCGGTAGTACTAGAAATGAAACCTGTTTCATGCAGCTTGTGCTTTTTCTCTCCTCCCCCTTCTCGAAGTTGATCTAGATGCTCATGAGATGCCTCTGTCAGTTGATCTAGTTGATCAACATCTGCTTCCCCTACTTGATCTTGATGATAAAGATGTGCTTCCCCCGGTTCATATGGAGAATCATATGGTTCACCATGAAATACCCATCTAATGTATGTGCTAAGCATCCCAAATGTAAAAATATGGTCTTCCACTATACTTTGAGGAAGCACCCTATGATTCGCACAAAACCGGCAGGGGCAATGTACTTTTGAGTTGTCACAATGAGCTCTAACAAATCCCATAAATGTTAGAACATCAAGGATACGTTTAGCGCTACCTAGTCAAGCAATCTCTATCCAAAATCTGCCCATCTGTTTAATTATGACATACAACGTTGGTTATTATTAAAAGAAAAGCACGAAACATATAGATGAAGTACAAAAACTATATATGCCTATGTGTTTCAGCAAACATATTGACAGCAAAAATCGCTGAAGGTATTTAGGAACCCAGATCCAGCGCAGAATAAACTATGACCATGCAAATTGAGGACAAATTAAACTACGTAGGAGTATTTGAAAGGGCAATAAAAATGCCAACCAGGCCGAGCTAGAGATAGAAGGACTACTGTGGGATCGACGTGCCCACCGGTGCGTTTCTAGAAGACCGACGGGTAGGGAAAGCTTCTTCACGCATGTTGGTGATGAGGAGCGGCTGTAAGCGCGTCTGTTTTGTGGGGAAGGGGGTAAGGCCTAGGCGGCGGAGGATGGAAGTTAATACACAACACGAAGGGGTGCAGAGGGATAATTTTGGAAATTCTGAGCTACCCCGCTTTGGGAACCACCATATACGTGGCCCACCTGCTAGTCACCATAGATCAAAATTGATCCAAAACTTGTCAAAATACAAGTTTATGTTTTACCATGGAAACTAATGCACATAGCATTGCACTTTGTCAACGAATGGATTTATGTCAAAAAGTTATTTAATTTCAGCATCTTCAGCTAGGAAGCTTGGAAACTCATGAAAGTAGGGCATTATCCATCAAATCTGGAATCTCCTTTGTAAACAATTGCTTGAAATGCCAAGATGCACCGATCTACCAAATATGGCCAGGTTTGTAAGCTTGGTTGGCGAAGATACTTCAATGTACGGAGTAGTACAAAAGATGAAAAAGGTACAGAAAATATGGCTGTGACCTTGCTACTCTTGTTTGAAGGCCTTGAATTAATGTTCATTAATTTCGGTAGATGTCTATAAACTCATTAAATGCTGGAAAGTATACAGGCCTCTGGGTCTATCTGACGGGGACAACATCCCAAGTGGGAGTAGCGTACCTTAGAAGCTTCAACTTCAAAATTTTGGCAGAGCACCGAAATATACTGCCCACCCATTCAAGCATCTCACCCATCCATTCAAACATCTAGCCCCAAAAAAATTTTATTGCACAAATTTAGCATGGAAGCTTGAAAGGGCGTTATACATTGTGTGAAAAAAGGGGTGGTGGCATTTTGAGCCATCATCTCTGTAGTTGCTTCACAACAAAACAAATTGTTGTTACTTGGAAATTCGAAAACAAACTTCAAATTTCGAAGCAGACATATTGGTTGATTTGCAAAGATGCACCGATCTACCAAATACGGACACGTCATCATAAACTATTTCCATGACCTTGTCACCTTGTTTTGGACGATGGTCATCTTCTTGAAAGCCTTAAATTGTTCGAAAATTTTAGCAAATGCCTAGAAACTCGTTTAAATGCTGGGAAGCAACTCTCGCTAGCGTGTGGGCCTAGACGGTGACAGCGCGTCTGAGAGGCCCCACACCGAAGGAGCGTATGCTAGAAGCTTCGACCTCAAAATTTGGTATAGGGCCCAAACATTGCACCCATCCATTAAAATATCCCGCACATCCATTCAAACATGCTTCACCTCTTTCTAGAATTCAAAATTCATTTTCTATCCCTGCTTCGGAAACAAGAATCCGAGGGAGCACTGCAATAACAGAGGGATATAGGTGGTAAATTTGCATTCTCCCAAGTGCATCACCCCATCCATATTTCCTAACCCTTCTTCAATATTTACCTGCCCACCCACTCTGGGCTACACTGACTTTTTGGACCCACTATGCAAGTGACCCACATGTCAGTGAGCCAGATTTACGGGAAGTAGAGATTCACATCGCTTGTTGTTCAAAATTCGAACATTTTTTGCTAAACTGAGATAAAATCGTTAAAATCATCCAACCTGTCTTATACTATCATTCCACTATGTCAGAGTAAAAGATAAAAAAACAAACCCAAAAACACGTTCGTTGCTTTATAAGCCAAAAATCAAAAGCCAAAATTCGAGCCCAACCAAACATCCCCCAAATCTCAAGGAACTCTTCCTATTTATCCCTTGTTTTAGTACCCGGGTACCTTCAATATTATTTAACAAAAAATATGACCAAGCAGGATATCATCGACTTGTATATCAATTTTTGAGATACTTTCATTAAATTGCGGTAACACCATTCTGTTCCACAAATATATATAACCATAAAGTTAGAAAATATTATTGAGAATTCACGGAATCCTAAACCATAAAATCTAAACCCCTAAACCCTGACCAAGCAGGTATCATGCAACTATAGATAAAAAATTGAGATACTTTCGTTAAATCAGGTAAATCCATTCTATTAGACGAATATAAGCATCAATCCTGAGCATTACCAAAAATTCTCTGAACCCAAAACCGAAAACAACCCATAAAACTAAACTGTAAAACCCTAAACCCTCGGCCCATAAACCCTAATCAAGAAGGTATCGTGCACTTATATATCAAAATTTGAGATATTTTCATTAAATTGTGATAACACCATTCTATTCCACGAATATGAGCATAAAGCTTGAACATTATTTAAAATTCCCGAAACCCTAAAATCTAAACACTAAACCCTAAATCCATACCAAACACGTAGCATGCACTTATCGATCAAAAGTTGATATATTTTCATTCAACTAGTAACTCCATTCTATTCGATGAATATAAGCATAAACCTTGAGCATTATCGAAAATACCCTAAACCCTAAACAACCCCTAATAAAACCTAAACCTAAACCCCCAAACCCTGAACCCATAAACCCTAATAGATTAGGTATCATGCACTTATACATCAAATTTGGAGATACTTTCAATGAGTTAGGTAACACCATATATATTCTATTCGACGAATATAAGCATAAAGCTTGAGTATTATTGAAAATTCGATAAACCCCCTAAACCCTATTCAGTCCATAAAACCTAAACCATAATACTGTAACACCCCAAAACTTTAATCAAGGTTATCAAGTTCCTAATCACCCAATTTAGGGTTAACAAAAACTTTTATTAAAGAAAAGCCATATGAATGCATGTGTGTTTGCATTAGTGTAGAATTGTTTGAAAATACCATGCTTGATTGTTCTAAATGTTGTGAAATGGTTTAAAGGTGAATGCCACATCATCTAGACCATTTACAAACAAAATACAAACAGAAAGAAATCAAATAAAGTTAAATAAGGCAAATGGTCATTTTGACCATTTTAATCCACTAGGCCACTTTAGGTGTTCCTAGAAGTCAATTCCTAACATAAACATTTCTAGATCTTTTCACCCCTTGCTAGACCAAGTATAAATGTACCAAGGCCCACTTTACACACGTACAGAAACATCTAACAAAACAATTAAAATGACATTTGAAAATTGAATCCAATTCATATGTGAAGATCACACTTTTTCAAAAACTCACTAAATCAATTCCCCTTGCCAATCCTAAGCAAACCTAGTCTCACAAGCTTAAGTCAAGTTCACCCAAAAAGTTTGAATCAAAAATTCAAATTAAAATCTCTTTCGGCCATTTAAACAAACACCTTAGCTACACTAATTAACCCCTGGCCTAACTTCCCTATTCTGTACAGTAAGCCTCGACCATTTGGTCTCCACATCACTCCCCTGTCTCCCTAGCATCTAACCAAGCCCCAGACGAAACCCCCTTCACCGCTGCACCAGTGGAGCGCCGCCCAAAATTGGTCACTGCCGGTCGACCGCGTCCAAGCCACAGCAGACCACCTCGCACCTATCCAGGATACCTAGGAGGACCGCCGCAGTCTACCGCCCCTCTCTGGCCCGTCCCCGAGCGAAGCCAGGCAGTGGACCACCCCAGCGAAGCCGCGCCCAGAGCATCTGCGCCATGCCGAGCATGCGCCAAAGCGCCGCGCTCGACCAACATTCACACACGGTGCCTCGACCTCACCCCGCGCACACTGCTCCGCCATGACCCCAGCAGCCGCCTAGACATCCCCGTTCGCGGCCGCTTGACCTATAGCCACCGTGCGCCGCATCAAACACCGCCTCTGCCACGCAGAGCACCGTCCGCTCCCGACCAAATGCGACCGCCCCATGACTCACCTTTAAGCCAGAGAGTACCACTAGGAGACCCCGCATCGTCCCCTATCTCTAGCCGCGCCGCTAGCTTCCTGTAGTGTTGCCACCGACGAGCCGTGCCCATGCCGCTCGGTCCCTTCGTAGAGCTATAAAAGGAGGCCCTCTCCGCCTCAAATCCTCACACCATTGCAGTCCCCTCTCACCACTGACCCTCCCATACTCTCACCGGAGCAAGGCAAGCCTCCGTCCGCCGGAATTTTGCCGGAGTTTGCTGCTGTAGAGGAGAACAGGCGCCGTCGATTGGAGCTGCCCTAGGAGCCACCGCGACCACACCTTGAAACGCAGTTGTCTACCAGCTCGAACGCCCCCACCGCTGACCGTAGCTGGACCCCAGGTGAGCCCCCGTAGACCCCCACCGTGTCGCTAGGGTTCGTCCTCGTCGGAGAACTGTTCACCGGGGACGACAAACCACAGTTGTTCGATCATAGTCTAATCGCACAGCTGAAATTGAAACGTACCGCTTCGCGTGAGATGTGTCGCTGACGTGTAGGACCCCCCTGTCAGTAGCCCGCTGCGTCCGCGCAGTGCAGCTGGGCCGGCCCATTTCCTTTCCCGTGCTAGCCCACCGATTCAAATTAGTATTTTCCAATTTAGTTGAAACTAGATTATGTCCACTTATTCAAAAATCAATTCAGGGAGTTTCACTAAACAAAATGCATGATCCAAATTTTGTTAGAAATATAATTAAATTATCTATCCAAGCCCGTTGGATTTAAATCAATTGGAGTTAGAGATCACATATAGCAAAAATAAAAAAACAGATACTTTTGCAACTTCAAACATTTTTTGAAAAGTCAACCATAGTAGCTTTTGAGTTGATTCCAACTCTCAAAAATCACATTTGATAATATCTATCTGAATATGTAAAAATATTTAGGTTTGCACGCAGTGACTTTGGACTAGTACCAAAATAATGCTATTAGGGCATTTCTAGTCACTTTAAATCTATTGAATAATAATCTTGAACTTTATAAAATGTGACCAACCCCTTTAAATCACATTCCCATGTATTAGAATATGTGGTGATGACATTTGTCCACATGATCCCATATTTTAATTGGAGAATATTAAATCTTAATTAATTTCAATGAGTAGAAATTACTTTTCTTAAATAAAATAAATGAAACTAGTTCTTTAAATCTTGTGATGACTGTGATGATGCTAGATCATCAAGTTTGAACCTTAGTGTGCTAAATAGACTTAGTTAAGTATTGTTTGGTGATTTTGTATCCCGTATTCATTTATAGACGATAGTACCGACCAAGTCTACGAGGAGGAGGAGTTCTACCCCGAAGAAGACGAAGAGAACTTCAATCACTGCACCAATCAAGGCAAGCTAGAATTATACAAGTTACCCATGCAAGATAACCTAAGAAAGATGCATTGGGCATGCTTGGTTATACATTTTGATTTATACCCATCCCAAGTTTTACTTGCAAGCTTTATTTTTGGCTTTACCAAAGTTTCTTTACTTTTAGTAATGCTTTGTGAGATTTTGGAAAGATAGTATAGATAGCATAAAGAGTACAAAACTAGGCCTATACTAGATGTCATTCTATGGCATGAGATTGATATTAGCACCCCTCATTAGTGAACACTCTTAACCTTAGTGGCTTGTGCTAAGTATAAAACTTGATCACTTTAGATGAAAATGCCTATGAAAACCTTGGAATGATGAGTCATTCTATTGAGATGTTTTGACATGTGTTGAGAAACACAAATGGTTGATGATGATGAAAGAGTTGAGGCATGAGCCTTAGCCCTTTATAAAAACTGATGGTTGGGTTTAGATGCGATACCATTCCAATTTTACCATACAACCACAATACCTGAATTGGGTAAGGCTTAGCCAGAAGTTTATATGTATTAGTATGGGTTCCCTCGCGGAAGAGGCTTGAGCTGAGGCTACCTGTTGATGATGTCCACCTATGCAGTGCCCAGGATGGAAGATGGCCATGGCTAGGAGGCCAAGCTCATAGGAGAGGTTCTTATACTAGAGTGTGTAAAGGAAAGGTTATGATTGATTATCCGCATACTAAGTATGATGATTCAGGGTTATCCCTGACGGATGTATCGAATTTTGTGGTGAAAGAGCACCACCTCTGTAGAGTGTCAAACTATTCGAATAGCTGCGTCCGCGGTCATGGACAGTTGGAGTGGCCATACTGTTCCGTCATCAGATATTTTGAAAATGACTTGTGAAAGTGATCTATGATGTTTGACTTGGCCACAATAGGGTTGTGACTATGAAAACTTAGTTCCCAACTTAAGTGATTTATAACTTTATTTTAGTTTTCTTTGTTTCTGAACTCAGCTTAGGTTAAATTTAGCTTTTGCAAATAAACTTAGAGCTTAGAATTCCTACTAGAACTACCTTTCTTGTTAGTGATAGTTTGCGAGTATTTAAAGAATACTCATGGATTTGTCCCTGGCTATTCCTGTGGCCAGACTATGAGGAGAACTATCAGGAAGATGGATAACAGGACGGCTACAACAACTAGGATCATCTCCCATCGTCAGCATTGCCTGTGACACTGAAGATGGAGCCCACCGCTACGCTTATTATTCCGCTGCTTGTTTGTATTAAGACTGGCTCATGAGATCCTTTATTCGTGTGAGACCTTATTATGGTTTGTAATGGATGATGTACTGTGATATCCATTTTGTTATGTCTCGCAAAAATGGTAATCCTGGGATTGCGATGTATGGCATAATAGGCATCTGGGATTAAAAATCCGGGTGTTGACAAGTTAGAATGGAGCCATCCTGACCATAGGAGACCCTAGTTAGAATGGACGTCCGAACAAAAACTTAGTTTCAAAACCAAAGAAGTAAGTATTTATGATAACATATTCCCACTCTTATCCTTGATTCTTTCAAAAAAATCATTGTTGCTCAAAAATTCTTACCTTACTACATAAAATTTGACACTCTTGATCACCTCACTAACTTACTCATCCTAAATTCTTATAGATGGAAGTTCAGTATTACAAGTTCTACCAGTTGGGGAATGGAGGCCAACTGATCTTCGAGAGGGATCTTGATGCACTATCTGAGTACCTTGAGCGCCCGCATCTGGAATTCTTCGGAGCTCAACTCAAGGATTTTCCAGGAGGAGATCTACAATGGTTGATAGTTGCGAGAGAACAACTGGCTAGATGGATTAGCCATGGCGATGCATGAAGCTCTTACCCGTCTGTGTGGGCAAAATGTCAACTTGATCTAGGGAACTTGCTTTACTCACTATGCATGGTGTGATTCTATGAGAATGTCATTGGAGATGCCAAGTCACCCGGAGATGAAGCGCCAAGTGGAGAATCTTGACTTCCTGCTGTATGATAGACACAAGGAATTGGACAATGCTCGAGCCTACGCCAACCACAACCTTGCCATTGCCGCTAAGAAGGACCAGACTTTCGCCCTGCTCGTCAAGGATCGCCAATCACTTCGTCGGCAATGCCAGAAGAAGGATCGCACCATTGCTCTTCTTCGCAAGAGGTTGACCGACCTCGAGAAGACCATCCAAGAGCAAGAAGCTCAGCTTGCAACAAAAGAAGAAGAGGAAGAAGGTGAATACATCCAGGGAGATATCCACTCGTACCTTAGTGATGACAATGACTATCTGGAGTATGATGCCATGAATTTCTACAGCGATGATGACGACTCCGACTTTATTGATGATGAGTAGATGCACTTGATCACTACCATAGGAAGGAGTTGTATCGGTCCCACTGTATCTTAGCTTCATAGAATGGTTCTTAAAACCATCTATGTTTCCTTTTATGTTGTGGTGTGTGTGTTTGTATCATGTGCTCTGACTGAATGAATGAGAAGGAGTTAGTTTGCAAAACCTGAGTTCAAACTCAAAGTTTTAGCTTTGAAAACAAAACCATGAACCTTAGAACTTTCCCTCTTACCCCATTATCTATCTCAATCTTCATATGACTCGTGGAAACAAAGGAGGAAGCAGCTCATCGCAGGACCCGATGTTGCAGATTCTGCAGATGCTAGTTTCCGACCGTGAAGCTAGTAGAGCAGAGCGCCAAGCCAACCTAGCCACCTGAAGGAGATATGCCCTAGAGGCAAATAATAAATAGGTTTTTATTTTCATATCTAAATTAGTTTATAATAGTTTCATATTGTGTTATAACTGTGCCAAGTAGAAACATTTGTACAGGTGTGGTATGAAACAACAAAGTCCCTAGTAGCCTCTATTCATACTAGTTCGTTGGTCACAAAGATGATCTGGGTTTCAAGATCATGGGCATTTATGCCGATTGACAACGGGATCATATCATTGGAGAATGATGTGGTTGGACATTCCTCAAAGGATTGCAACACGATCAAGTCATATAGTTCATTGTTGCAACAACTATACCTAGACTCCTTCTCCTAAAACCGTGAGCTCATATTACTCACTGTTTCCCGAGGCTGCTTAGACTGCATCAAGCGCCACTTGGTAATACATTGGTTATAAAGGTGTACGTTGGGTATTCCGAAGGAGCAGCAGATGACATGTGACTGCAAGACCAGGATTTGTTCACCCAGATGACGATAAAGATACATACGGCCGGCTTGGTGAGATTACATCCATAAATGTTGCAACATGTGACTCGGTCACGGGGATGTAATATCACGGTAACAAGAAAACATAACTTGTTGTGAACGAGATTGAACAAGGTATAGGATACCAATGATCGGATCTCGGCCAAGTTGTATCGAGAAACAAAAGGAAGAGGATGCTACATTTAGCGGTTCAAACGACATTGTCATCAGGAATGCATAGGGGTCACATGGATATCCCTGGTCCCTCTGTTGATCATTGATACAGATCATGTCTAGAGTATTCCCGAGCCGTGAGAGGATACACTTAAGGGTACGATGAGAGCGATCATTCGTAAGACGGAATCATAGTAGAGAAAGAGAAAGCCGGAATTATTCCGCAGAGAGATCTGAAGTTGTTCAGAGAAAGAATAAAGGACTGGAATCATTCTAGGAAAGATCCGCAGTCGTTCGGAGGAAATCGAAAGGGAACCGAAAGGTGTTTCGGGTCAAGATGGATTTTGTAATATGTATTTACATATTAATTAATGTAATTAATATTAAATATAATATTAAAATCTAATTTGAAGGGTTATTCTACTAATGGGCCAAACTTCCTAGTGAATAAAGGCCCATGAGGGAAAACTAGAGGAGGGAAGGCCCAAGGGTCAAAGGGCCAAGGCCCAGCCGCCACAAGGGGGCCCACCCGGCCAGCCTAGGGCTATGCGCGGGGTGGGGCCCAGCCCTGGCCGGCTGGCCCATGAGGCCCATGCGCCTCCCCCCTCTCCCTTGAATAGTCCCACATGGGAAACCCAAAGGGGAGGGCACACCCCCTTCCCCTATATAAAGGGGTGCCCATGGGTGGGATTGTACACACCAATATTTAGAGAAGTCCTTTGGTTGAATTTCTCCCTCCCTCTCTCTATACCTTGTAACCATGGCCCCAAGTCTGGGCTATGTGATCGAAGCACACCTGCAGTATGCCATTGCGCTGTAGGGATTCCTAGCCGGATATGAACTTCCGCACTCCCAGCAGGATCGGGGAGCCAGAGGTCTCATCGTGCACCGGATGTGTACGAAGACACGAGGCGCAACACTTGGGGCGCTTAAGTGTCATGAGCTGGAGCTATTGCATGATGAAGATGAAGAAGGAGTAAGGGGTGACCTGCGAGGAGCTTCGCGACCTTGAGGTCGACTACGAGTACGACTACTTCAACCACGTTCCCCGCGGAACGTTAACCGCGTACGGTCTACAAGGGTATGTATTCTATACGCTCCGGCCGTTACCGCATTACTACATAGATAGATCCTAGGTATGTTTTGGGGTTCCATCGTAGGAATTTTTTTGTTTTCTGCCGCGATCCCCAACAGTGGTTTCAGAGCCGATCTATGCGTAGGAGTGTTGTATGGCCAGTACGCACAAGTTTTGTGCGGGCATTGATCCCTTAGTTGTTACCCTCTAATGTGTACTTGTTTATATCGTGATATTGTTTGATGAAGCGCCCCGGACCGACCTTACGCGTATTTGTACGCGAGACTGGTTCCACACTCAACATACGGCTTGTACCATATAAGTGGCTAGCGGGTGTCTGTCTCTCATTCGATAGTTGATATAGCATTTACAACGGAGGGCCCCCGAAAGGGGTGTAATAGAGACAACTGTTGGATCCATCTTGTGGTTGGAAAGTTCAAAGTTTAGAAATGGTTCTAGTGCGAAAGCCCTAACAACCACGTAAAACTTGCAATAGATGAAGTAGAGGCGTCTAACTTTATTTTGCAGGGGGAATGTGATTATGATATGACATTGGTCATTACGAAGGTAAAATAGTTTAATTTTCTGTTACTAAGTAGTATAGTAATAGTCATCGTTCCGATGGACGATCTGGTGGAGGCGTCGTGGACTTGGCGTCAAACCAAGGGCAAGATGGAGATCCTGCCGGAGAGCTCGATTGAGATCAAGGCACAAGAAAGACCATATCATATCACATTATACATATGATGTTGATACCAGTTTTTACATCTTATTGTATGCTAGTATTTAGATACTCAACGGTAGAAAATAAGATAATCCCTATTTAATTCGAATGTTCTGTGTTCCCCTTGTGTCTGCACCACCAAGAAAGTTCTTCGGTATGAGGCGATCCAGGGTACAGGCCTGGGTGTCAGACATATCTACGTTCCCATACAGTGGGTGTAAGCCATGTGGCACTGTGAATACACACAAGTTAGATTTGGCGAGCCTAGCACGCCACAGAAGCGTGGCCTCGGAACACAAGAGATCGAAAGATCGAGCATGAGTCACATGGATGATGTGATTGGCATTGTTGAATGTCTACCTTTGATAATGCACTGATAGCCGTGACGATCGGGGGAGGTGCAGAGGATAGGGATCATGCGATCACTAAAGTTGTACAGGGGATGACCATTTTAGTGGAGACCAATTATAAATTGATCTCTTATTATAAACTTAGTCTATATGTCTATTTGCAAATATCTTAGTAGATCCTAGCCTAACCCATTGAGGTTATTTGAGAACATGGGAATATATTGCTTAATTTTGAACTTAGCAAAAGGGTCCAACTTCATAGATTAATACCCACGCCTGAGGGATATCCTCATAAAAGGTGATCTTCTCTTCTTGATACAATAACCATTAGGAGATAATTCGATGACTCCGGAATGTTTTTGTTTTCTCCATAATCATCCAATAAGCCATTCTCCATTCGATGGAGAGTTGGGCTACATTTTGTATTCTACAGAATAAGGCACATAGAGTATGAGCCGTTGGATGGGTTTTCCTCCATCGTGGATGGAAAAGAGATTGTTTGGAAAAACACTTAGGGATCTTGCATTAGAGTTGAGAACTCTTGAAAGGGCTTGGTTGCAATGGAGGTCATGGATGAAAAGGCATATGTAAGATATACAAATTATAAATGTGGTTATTGCAAAACTCGTTGCAGTTTGCAAAGTATTTGATACTTGTCCCGTTTTGTGAAAATAGGAGGATCTGCTTGAGAATTGCTGGTTTTGAGGCCACGTGACTTGATGACGGCAAGCAAAACATTTGATGGCCGACATCACCTCTTTCCTCAAAGTTTATCATTTGGATTAGTGGACTTGAATATAATTTTGTAATCCTTGTTTGTGTGTCTTGCTTATGGCGAGACGATTATTCATATGAACAAGTTACCAGCCAGTTTGTACTATTCTTATGAACAATACTGTGATGGTCACATTATGATTACAAATAAGTTATTCACATCACTATGTTAATGATGATAGTTTAAACATTTATAAAGGATTAGAATGCTAAAAGATATCCAAAGTTTAATAATGAAAAGACACTATAGTTTAAGTCATTTTGGTTATTGAAGGTTCTTTATGAAAGATCGGGGTCCCAGATGCTTAATCTAGAGACTTTGCAAAACCATGCCTCTTGGGCAGAATGACTAAAATTCCGCATTCTGGTAAAACAGTGATATGCGAAGAAATGTTGAATCTTATACATAGTGATGTATCGTATTTTCAACAAATAGTGGAAATCATTTGTTAATTGTGGACTTAAGTGAATAAGCGTATTTACTTAATGAAACATGAAGTTTGAAACGATTTGAATTGTTCATATGAGTTCACAACTTCGGAGGATATTGAAATTAACAAGAATACACAGTCTCTTCGATTTGATTGACATGACTAAGGTATTCAAGTTAAGTTTAGCATAAAAGGGACTTGTGAAAGATGTTTCACAAATTATGCTAATTGGACAAATTCAAACTATGTTGAAATGTCTAAACATCATAATCATTTTGTATTAGATACATATTATCTCTTCTCGGGGTTATAGTTATCATTTAGAGTTAGAGATCAAAATAAGCAAGCACTCATTTGAAATGCAAAGGAACATCTAAATATTCGTGGAAACAACACCATAAGTGTTATGGCAAGTTCGAGTTTCTAGATATTTCGATAAGTCGAAGTCGTGGCAAATAAACAAGTCTTTGTAGAGCATTCTTAGGAAGCTATGAATGCATCTTCCACGAAAGGGGCAAAACTATTGTTGTCCAAAGTCAACATGTCTTAATCAAGATACAGGTGGAAGAAAGTAAAAGATCAAAACAAGGTATTTGTCCTTACCTCTGAAATGTTGAGTGGCGCAGCAGAATTTGTTTCGTGAATCCAAACTCTACAAATAGAGGAGAAACTATTGATAATGATCATAAAGTTTCAAGTAAATACTTTTACTAAAGAAAGCAGGATTCAACTATATGGTCTACAAGTTTGTGGAATCATATTGTTGATTCACTTGTCATGTTTTGAACAAGACATACCTACGAATTACAGAGAAGCGTGATGGACCTGAGTGCGAGAAATGACTAGGAGTCATAAAATCCTATATTAAGTTACGTTTAAGATTGCAATGTAACATGTTACTTGATCTTATTAAAGTAAAGAAGTTTACTTGATATTTCTAATGACTGCAAAGTCATAAGAATTCCCGAGCCGGGAGAGCATACACTTAAGGGTACGATGAGAGCGATCATTCGTAAGATGGAATCATAGTAGAGAAAGAGAAAGATGGAATTATTCCGCAGAGAGATCTGAAGTTGTTCGGAGAAAAAATAAAGGACCGGAATTATTCCGGGAAAGATCCGAAGTCGTTCGGAGGAAATCGAAAGGGAACCAAAAGGTGTTTCGGATCAAGATGGATTTTGTAATATGTATTTACATATTAATTAATGTAATTAATATTAAATATAATATTAAAATCTAATTTGAAGGGTTATTCTACTAATTGGACAAACTTCCTAGTGAATAAAGGCCCATGAGGGAAAACTAGAGGAGGGAAGGCCCAAGGGTCAAAGGGTCAAGGCCCAGCCGCCACAAGGGGGCCCACCCGGCCTGCCTAGGGCTATGCGCGGGGTGGGGCCCACCCCTGGCCGGCTGGCCCATGAGGCCCATGCGCCTCCCCCCTCTCCCTTGAATAGTGTCACATGGGAAACCCAAAGGGGAGGGCACACCCCCTCCCCCTATATAAAGGGGTGCCCATGGGTGGGATTGTACACACCAATATTTAGAGAAGTCCTTTGGTTGACTTTCTCCCTCCCTCTCTCTATACCTTGTGACCATGGCCCCAAGTCCGGGCTGTGCGATTGAGGCACACCTGCAGTATGCCGTTGCGCTGCAGGGATTCCTAGTCGAATATTAACTTCCGCACTCCCGGCGGGATCGAGGAGCCGGAGGTCTCATCGTGCACCGGATGTGTAGGAAGACGCGAGGCGCAACACTTGGGGCGCTTAAGTGTCGTGAGACGGAGCTGTTGCACGATGAAGATGAAGAAGGAGCAAGGGGTGACCTGCGAGGAGCTTCGCGACCATGAGGTCGGCTACGAGTACGACTACTTCAACCACGTTCCCCATGGAATGTTAACCGCGTACGGTCTACAAGGGTATGTATTCTATATGCTCCGGCCGTTACCGCATTACTACATAGATAGATCCTAGGCAAGTTTTGGGGTTCCATCGTAGGAATTTTTTTGTTTTCTGCCACGATCCCCAACACCACCTTGCAATAGATAACTCAGATGTCCCACAATAATCAAGGCCATGGAAATCAGGATCATCATGGATCCAAGCTTAAGAACTTTCAGAATACCAATCCCCCTATCTTCAACAAGTCTGAAGACCCGTTGGATGCGGATGATTGGTTGCAAACCATGGAGAATAACCTGGAAGTCGCAGGAGTTGACGCCAACGAGAAAGTTCTGTTTGCCACCCACTATCTGGCAGGAGATGCACGAGCCTGGTGGAATACTATGAACCATGGTTAAGTGATGACGTGGGAAGCTTTCAAGATCAAGTTTAGCCGCACCCATGTGTCGCAAGGATTAGTCACCAGAATGAGAGATGCGTTCAGAGAACTAAAGCAAGGCAGGATGACGGTAGTGGAGTATCGTGACAAATTTTTGTCCCTCGCTAGGTATGGACCTGATGAGATCAACACCGAAGCCAAGAAGAAGGAAAGATTCCTGAACAAACTGCATGATGAGATGAAGACGGTGTTAGTCAACATCCATTTTGAAGATCTCGAAGACCTAGTCGACTCTACCATCCAGAGGGAAGGGAAGATAAACCAAGCCAATAAAAACCGCAAGCACCGAATGATGCACCAGACTGGGTCCCACAATACCCAGAAGTATCGGCCCAACCCATCTGCAGGATATGCCCCAAGGAACAATAGACCCCCGATGTCTCGTCCAAGCTACCCCAATCGTAGTGGAGGAAATGTGAAGTCTGGAGGAAACGACAACAACAACCCGGCAACTCCAACAACTTCAACCGTGCACCGCCCAAGTCCAACAACAACAACAATACTACCCCAAGGACTTGAAGCAATGCCGTGCCAGTTGCAACCAAAGACAAGTCCTAGATTACTTGCTTTGAATGTGGAGTCAAGGGTAACTACTCCAACGAGTGTCCCAAGAAGCTTGCAACCACCACCAATGTGAATGCCCCAGCTCAGCAGCAGCGCCGTGTTCAGCCTAGAAGGAAGTTTGCCCCAGCGAATTCTCTCAACCGCAACAGCCGTCTGTTTCACATGAATGCTGAAGAAGCTCAGGAAGTGCCAGATGTCGTGCTGGGTATGTTTTCTGTTAACTTAGTACTTGCAAGAGTGTTGTTTGATTCTAGAGCATCGCACTCGTTTGTTATGGAAGAATTTTCCTGCAATAGTAAGATTCAACCAACAAAAATGAAGCATGTTATGATAGTTCAAATACCGGGTTCAACCACCAAAGCTAGAAAAATTTGCAAGGCTGGGCCTATTAGAATCCATGGGATAGATTTTTATGCCAATTTAATAGTACTTGGAACCAAAATTTTGGAAGTAGTACTAGGAATGGATTGGATGTCGAAACATAAAGGGTTGATCGACTGTGCCAAGAAAGCCATAACCATGACCAGTAGCTCTGGAGTATCAGTATAGCATGTTTCTAAAACCTTGCCCCATCAATTCAAATGCAACAAGAGTCTAGCCCTACCAACCATTGACCAAGTCAGAGTAGTCTGTGAATACCCCGACGTATTCCCAGATGAATTGCCCGATATGCCCCTAGATCGGGATATCGAGTTCATTATTGAACTAATTCCTGGAACTGGACCCATAGCTTAGAGACCTTATAGCATGAACCCATCTGAATTAGTGGAGCTGAAGAAGCAACTTGATGCTATGCTGGAGAAAGGCTTGATTCAACTAAGCGCATCGCCGTGGAGATCACCTATTTTGTTTGTCAACAAGAAGGATGGAGGTAACCATTTGTGCACGAATTACTCGAAGCTGAATGATGTCACCATCAAGAACAAGTACCCACTGTCCAAGATAGAGGATCTGTTTGATCAATTGACTGGTGCTAGAGTGTTCTCTAAGATTGATCTTAGAACTGGTTATCATCAACTCAAGATTCATGCAATGGATATTCCAGAGACCACCTTTACCACCAGATATGGATTGTATGAGTATACGGTCATGTCTTTTGGATTAACCTATGCCCCCGCTTATTTCATGAATCTCATGAATAAGATTTTTATGAACTTTCTAGATAAGTCTGTCGTTGTGTTTATCAACGATATTCTAATCTATTCCAAGTCAGAAGAAGACCAAGAGCAACACCTGAGAACCATCCTTGAAACCCTTAGAGAGCATCAGGTGTATGCCAAGTTCAGCAAATGTGAGTTTTGGCTGAAAGAAGTAGGATTCCTCGGACATATTGTGTCGGTAGGAGGAGTCGCTGTTGATCCCGCCAAGATCAAAGATGTTGAAGAATGGAAAGCCCCAACCACTCAAACCCAAGTCCATGCATTTCTCGGATTAGCGGGATACTACCACAAGTTCATTGAAGGATTTTCGAGCATCGCAAGACTGATGACCCAACTGTTGAAGAAAGATAAGAAGTTTGAATGGACCGACAAATGCAAAGCAAGTTTCCAAGAGCTCAAGAAGAGACTAATTTCATCCCCAATATTGATTATGCCAGATATCAAGAATCATTTGATGTGTGTTGTGATGCATCCAAGATTGGTCTCGGATGTGTGTTGCTGCAAGAAGGCAAAGTCATAGCATATCTGTCTCGACAACTGAAGCAGCATGAGCAAAACTATCCCACCCATGATCTTGAACTAGCAGCCATAGTTTTTGCATTGAAGACATGGCGTCATTACCTTATGGGTGACCGCTGTGAGATTTATTCGGATCACAAGAGTCTGAAGTATATTTTCACTCAGAAGGAGCTGAATATGAGGCAAAGGAGATGGATAGAGTTAATCAAGGATTCTGACCTTGACATTCACTATCACCCCGACAAAGCCAATGTGGTAGTGAATGCTCTTAGCAGATTGCCATGTAGGTTAAACACCATGATTAAAGAGAACCAGCCAAGTTTGCATGAAGAGTTGGAGCAGTTTAGAACTGAGCTAGTTAGCAAAGGATTTTTAGCTAGCATTGAACTTCAACCCACGTTTATTAGTCAAATCAAGGAAGCCCAGAAGGGAAGTGCAAGTATCGACGGAATCAAATGTCGTATTGGTACAGGAAAGGTATCTGGATTCACCGAAGATGATGAAGGAGTTTTGTGGTACAAAGGACATATCTGTGTGCCAGCAGATTCAGAGTTAAAGCAAGTTATCATGCAAGAAGCTCATGATACTCTTTATTCTATCCACCCCGGAGGAATGAAGATGTATCAGGATTTGAGGGAGCAATTTTGGTAGCACAAGACGAAGAGAGAAATCGGAAGCTACATCTGTCAGAGAGTAAAAGCGGAACATCAGAGACCCACTAGACTTTTGCAACCATTGCAGATTCCGGAATGGAAATGGGATTCCGTCGGAATGGACTTTATCACCGGTTTGCCTACTTCTAGTAGGGGAAATGACTCTATCTGGGTCATAGTTGATAGACTGTCCAAGGTAGCCCATTTCGTACCTGTCAAGACAACCTACCAGAGTTCAAAGCTAGCAGTGTTGTACATTGCTAGAATTGTCAGTTTGCATGGAACCCCCAAGACCATATTGTCGGATCAAGGAACCCAATTTACCTCGAGATTCTGGCAGAAAGTCCAAGAAGGATTAGGAACCAAGTTGAATTTCAGCATAACTTATGACCCGTATACCGATGGATTGACTGAAAGAGTCAACCAAATCTTAGAAGATATGTTGAGAGCTTGTGTGTTAGAGTATGGATCAAAATGGGAAGATTCTCTGCCTTTCGCAGAATTCTCATAAAATAACAGTTATCAAGCCAGTTTGCAAATGGCCCTGCCGTGGAAATGGCCATGTTAGTCGCTGTAGTAGGCAGCGGTTGATAGAATCGGGGGAGAGAGCTGGCGGCCATCTGCGGTGCGAGATGGGGGTGGATGCACATGGATTTATCCAGGTTCGCCCCCCGGAGGGTAAAGACCTACTCTTGCTAGATTGGATTGATAGAGAGTGAGTTACAAGGGTGGCAAGCTCGACATCTAAGCAGCGAGTCACTCGAAAAGGTGTATGATGGAACATAAATCCTCAGAGTACCCTAGGAGGTTTATATAGGAGGGACCTTGCTAGGGTTTACAGTTTACAACCGAACACGATATGGATTGAAGGCTTTGACCTAATCCGACTGGACTTCGGATATGGTCCTGGGCCTCTAGTCTCCAGTCACCAGGCTTTCTCCTTAGTCGCATTCCAGTCACCATCCTCCAGGCCCACTCGTGAGGCCTTTGGCCCAATCGGAACGTCCTGTTGGGCATACCTCATTCAGCATATCCCCATCATTTGTCCCCGAGGCCATCGTTAACTCAGATGCAGGTGTTCATTTGGCTGTCAGAGTAGGTGAGTCCAATTTGGACGCCCAGTCGAATCGGCGATGGACTCCACCGAAATCAAGGAAAATTTCCCCAGGTTTCTAGTCGCCGTTTCGATGAATGCAACCGCTATCAAGTCACTGCTCTGGCGAGTGGATAGGGCCCAATTGCAAGCGAGTCGAGTGAAGGAGTTGGACTGTCATCTTGGTCAAACTATCCGATCGATAGTCCAATGGTAAGTTTGGCTCAATTACCGTGCGCAACGGCTACCCCGATATTGGCGAGTAACACCCCCTTATAAGGGGAGCAATAGATTAGTCCTGCAGATCCTTCCCCACATTCTTCATTCTCGCACATCCATTTCTTCTGTTTTCCCTCGATCCACACTCTCCAGATCAAGCGACTATGTCTTCCATCTCGATGGCGCCTCCGAAAGGCTCGTGGGGGAAATCAAAGTGTACCGCGACATAGCTCAGGTCCTTCGAGTATGCCAGGGTCCTCCACAAGGGGAATTGGTGGATCCCTGTGTCTTCCGAGATCGAGCCGAAGCCACGCGCCGGTGAGTTCATCTGCTTCCCAAGACATTTGGAGAGGGGCTTGGGATTCCCTACCTCGCTATTCTTCCAGTGATTTTGCGCATATTATGCGATCAAGCCATCAGATCTCAGCCCGCACAACATCGAGAAGCTGACGATCTTTGTCGCCTTTTATGAGTGCTACCTTTGCTGCAGGCCATACTTCTCGTTGTGGCTGGAGCTTTTCCACGGCCGCATCGGGCATGAAGGGTCCGATGGCCCGATCTTGGCGGCCGGAGGCGTCACCTTCCAGCTGAGGCCGAAGGCCAACTTCGTCAAGCTTATGCTGCCAAAGAAGGCCATGAGCGAGTGGAAGAAGAGCTGGTTCTACATGAAGGAGTCCACTCCCTCTGGCGAGGTAGCGTTGCCGGAATTCGTCACGGAGAGAAGCAAACCCCGCCGGCTGGCGATGGACAGGCTCCCCGATGACCAAAGGATGGCTATCGTGGAGATGATGTACCAAATCCAGAGGCTGAAGGACCAAGGGTTGTCCTTGATCAACCTGTAAAATTGCTGGCTTGGGCGGCGACTGGTCCCATTGGCGGCTCGGCCGCACTGGATGTATGAGTACAGCGGGAAGAATGATCCTTCCTAGACCAGCAAGGAATCATGGGACGCCGAAGATTACAAGGCCGCCCTAAAGAAGATCACTAACGTGGAATTTACAGCAACGTCAGCTGGGCTCGCTCCGTACGTGCCTGTGAAGAATGAAGACCCCACAGTAAGTTCTTCTCTCTGAATTTAACTTTAGTCGTAATTCTTGTGGTGCGATTTGCAGCCGCATCGTCTAAAATTTATTCATGTCCACTCTCAGTTGTTTTAGGTTTTTGAGGGTTGGCTCCCCCCAGTCGACGAAGAGGTTCCCATGAATTTGAGGAGGGTGCCTCAGGAGAATCTTCTAAGGAGGAAGAGGAGGAGGTAGAGGTTCCTCCTCCAGCGCATCCGACCCGCAAGACTCGTATGCAGAAGCAACACGAGCTCGAGGCGAGCCATAGTGTCAAAGAACACGAAGAAGGCGATGAAATCTTGCAAGATCACACTTCTCGGTGAACAGCCATGCCGGCGAAACCCTCGCGCAAGCCGAAGTCGCCAGCGAAGAAGGCGGCGTCTCCATCCAGGTCGGCGGTGGTGTTCGAGTCGGATAACGAATCCGAGGATGACCCGGCCGAGACCTCGCGCAAGATCCTAGATGATCGGGGGTTGAAGGCGCCGAAGCGGCGCTGGAGGTTCCTCTTGCAGTGATCGCGCCACCAGCTTCGATGACGCCAGAGTAGGAAGTGCTGAGGCCCCTGCGTCGAAGTCGCCGTGACCTTCGGGAATGGCATCGTCTTCTGAACCGGAGGTTCCTGCGACTGCGGCCTCATCATCGAAGAGACCCATGGTGTCGTGGGCTTCGGATGTCTTCGAAAGAGGTCTGACGCGCAAGCTAGGCCCAGAGTTGGATAGGCCTGCCCACATCAGCACAGGGTTGCGTTTTCTTCCGGTCGCCAAGTAAGACTCGGGTTCTCCCTTCCGATTCTTGATCCTCTTTTTATGTGACTTCTAAGCTGACTTTGGAGGTTTGGCAGGTCCGACGCCAAGAAGATTGGTCGCCCTTCAGGGGCGAAGATTCCGCCACTCTCCACCGCAGGGGAAGGCGATCTCCCCAAGAGGAGGAAGTCTGCTGCAGAAGTCGTGCATGCGGAAGGCGCAGAGAAGCAGAAGGGAGGTGCCGACAACACTGTGGCAGGAGATAGCACCAAGGGGAGTGATCCTACTGCAGGCGCCGAGGAGGTGGTGGTTACCCGATCGGAGTCAGCCATGGGGGATCCGATGACGGAACCATCGGCCCCGACGACTAGTGCTCCCGCTAGAGCCTCAGCGACATTTCCGCGCTTCATGGCAAAGGGGTTTCCGGGCGTGGCGGAAAATCAGTCTCCGCAGAGCCCGGAGATCATTGACGAGGACGTTGGGTCTCGTCGCGAGCGTACCTCCTTCGTGGTCCCTTCGACGGACGCCATAGAACTTCACAACATGCTTAGCGCCGCCATTCAGGTACGTCCAGTCCCCGAGTGTCTAGTCGCTGAATTTCAGCGGCTAGGCACTGAGTTTCTTCTACTCTCGAGTCCCCGAGTTCCTAGTCGCTGAATTTCAGCGGATAGGAACTAAATTTCTTCTAGTCGCCAGTCCTCGAGTGTCTAGTCTCTGAATTTCAGCGGCTGGACACTTATTTTGTGTTTTTGTAATGGCTAACTTTTCGTTCTCCTTGCAGGGCTTGCAGAGGGAGTCGCTAGATCGATAGGCCACAAAGGAGCTTCTGGAGCATGATCTGCGCGTGGCGCAGGAGGCAAACCGGCGACTCTAGGAGACTATTGGTGAGTACTTGATTCATTTTTTTGGCTACGAACTGCTAGTGTTCCGGAGTGCTGACAGTCATTTCTTTTTTGTTTAGATGGTCTTTCGGCTACGATTGCCAAGGCCCAAGAAGGATATGTCCCAATTGCCGAGCTGGACGTGGCGAATTGGCGTATCGACTTGTTGGTCAAGGAGTTGGAGGAGGCGAAGGCGGCCTCGATCTCTTCTGAGGATAGAGCGAAGGCTGCGGTCGCTGCAGTTGAAGAGGAGCAGAAGGCTGCGGACTCGACCATCCTTGGGCTGGAAAGCGATCATGCCGCCCTGGAGAAGCACGTCACCGAGAATTGCCGGAAGCTCCTTGGTGATTCGTGACTCTTTTGTTTGATGTGTGCGGTGAGTCCCCGAGTGGGGGAATCCGTAGTGGCACTGGCGTCTGAAGTAGCAGCTGTGATACAGCAAAGTGACCCGGTGGTGTAGACCTTCAACGCCTCGCAGTGTGTGATTGCGGTGGTGAACGCAGCCACCGCCTCGGCATTGTGCGTCCAGGTAGTTCTTCAAGGATCGTCCCCCACCGAGGTTATTCCTAGGGGACTTACTGAAGTGTGGCGCTATTTGGAGGAGCTACCCAGCCTTGTGGGTGGATGGCATGCTCGTCTTTCAGGCACGGGGCCACCACGGTGTTGAGTCTGGGGCTTGCTCACTTCCCCTACGACTTCAACCTCGACGACGTCACCAGTGGCTACCCTTTGGTGACTAGTACGGTGGAGATGTCGGAGGTGCTGAAGCTGACCGCCAAGGCCGCCCCCTTCACTGATTGGGTGTTGGCAATGGGGGGCCACGCGACCCTGAACCGGAGCATCGTGATATGAAGTTGGAGCAGCCCTGTCGGTCGGTGCTGTCGAAGTCACTGTCGATCTACCCGACGAACCCGTGGCAACCATTCGAAATAGATAGCTTTTATAGACGATTTGTAAGATATGCCAAGTGGCGATTGCTTGTAATATGAAAAATATTTTGTATGTGAGTAAGAGGAGTCAATCGACTCGCAATGCACGCTTGATTTTGTGGTGTGAGAAAGTCCCCGAGCGCGTCCGCCCTTTAGTGGGGTATAACTCGTTTGTATACGCATGTGTTTGCTTTGGTTTTTTGTTGTTGGTTGTCCCTTGCGACTCCCAAGGGGCAAGCCCCTAAATACGAGTGGGGTTGCTTTTAGGCGAGTCCCCGAGCGTAGTACTTAGCCATTTTGGGCTCGTGCCTATTTTGAGTTATTTGTGTGTTGTTTGTAATGCGTCCCTTCCCCTGGTTCGGGGAGCCAGTCACTAGGCGAGTCCAAGGAATCTCTCTTACTTAGTGTATTCCCGAGCCACGTGAGGGTTTTTCATTTGCGAAGTCCTTGTGCGTGGTACTTAACCGTTTGAGTCGCTTTGTGCGAGGATGGGAAGGACGGGTCGCTGTGGGAAGCGAACGTCGGTCGTCTTGGCCCGGTGGGCCAGTCGAGCGGGGCGACTCCGATGGTGGCTCCGGGTTGGCGTGTTCGTGGACGACACAAGGCCCGAATGTCTTCGGTGCCCTCGGGTCGCACTACTTAGCCGTGCCGGTCGCTCGACCAAGGGTTGACTTCCGTAGGTAGCATATTGCTAATTGCACGAGTGCGAGTGGCACAAGAGTATGGAAAGTAGACACAATTTGTGTGATCTGAATGAATTTCATTATATATCATCTGGGTACAAGTTTGAGTACTATGTATAGAACTTTCGGAGAAGGTTTACATTCCATGGTCTCCTTACCTCAAGCTGGCCGTCGCCTTGTATGTCGATGAGGTAGTATGCATTGTAGTCGAGGACTCGCCCTATGGCAAATGGCCCGTCCCATGGGGGGAGAGTTTGTGCATGCCCTTCTTGTCCTGGGCCAGTCGTAGGAACAAATCGCCCTCCTGGAAGGTGCGGGTCCGGACTCGGCGGCTGTGGTAGCAGCGGAGTCCCTACTGGTAGATGGCAGTGCGGGAGCGAGCCAGGTCGCGTGCCTCGTCGATCTGGTCGATGTTGTCTTGGCGGGCGATCTCGTTTGTCGCCTCGACGTAGTTGGCGACTCGAGGTGAGGCGTGCTCCAGGTCGGTTGGCATTACGTCTTTGGCGCCGTACACCATGAAGAAGGGTGTGAACCCCGTGGAGCGGTTAACGGAGGTGCGGATCCCCCATATTACAGATGGGAGCTATTCGACCCAGCATCTTGGGGTGCGCTTGAGGGGCACTTGGAGTCGCGGCTTGAGCCCATGGAGGACGCTTTGGTTGGCACGTTCTGCTTGGCCGTTCGACTCCGGGTGGGCGACTGAGGCGAGGTCGAGTCGTATGTCGTGCTCCTCACAGAACTCTGCCATGGCACCATTGGCGAAGTTCGTGCCACTGTCCGTTATGATGTTGTGCGGGTGGCCGTACCGCTGGATGAGATCGCGTAAGAACTTGGTGGCTGTCTTGCCGTCGCACTTTTTGATCGGCTTGGCCTCGACCCATTTGGTGAACTTGTTTACCCCGACCAGGAGATGGGTGAAGCCGGATGGGGCCTTCTTGCACGGGCCGACCATGTCCATGCCCCATACAGTGAATGGACATGTGATGGGGATGGTCTTGAGTGACGAACCAGGGAGGTGCGTCTGGTTGGCGTATTTCTGGCACCCGATGCATCGTTGGACGATGTCGGTGGCGTCGGTGTGCGCGGTGAGCCAGTAGAAACCGTGACGCATGGCCTTGGCGACCAGCGACTTGGCGCCGGCGTGATGGCCACAGTTGCCGGCGTGAATGTCCTAGAGGATCTTGCGGCCTTCTTCTAGCTATACGCAGCGCTAGAACACGCCAGTCATGCTGCGTTTGTGGAGCTCGCCGTTGATGATGACGAAGGATTTGCAGCGGTGTGCAATCATTCGCGCTTCCTTCTCGTTGCTTGGGAGGATCTTGTGCTCGAGGAAGGCGACATATGGTGCCGTCGAGTTGCTGGGCTCCACGATCATGGCGACTAGGGCCGGCTTGGGTTGTAGTGGAATCCCAATGTCCATCTCCTTCGGTGGGTAGACCGAAGGTTTGTGGATGATGTCAAGGAAGACGACTGCGGGTGGCGTTTGTCGAGCCGACCCGATGCAGGAAAGGGCATCTGCCTCGTCATTCTTGTGCCTATCGATCCACTCGATTGAGTAGCCGTCAAAGCGTCCTCCCAGCTGGTCTACCGCTTGGCGGTACGCTATCATTGTCGGGGCAACGACGTCGCAGGTTCCGGTGACCTGGCCGGCGACTAGGTCGGTGTCGCCGTAGCACCGTAGGCGGTTGATGTTCATCTCCGTGGCGGCCCGCATGCCGTGAAGGAGGGCCTCGTACTCTGCCATGTTGTTGGTGCAGGGATTGAAGTTGAGGTGGAGCACGTAGCGAAGCTTGTCTCCCTTAGGGGAGGTCAGTATGGCCCCGGCCCCTACGCCGTTGGCGTTCTTGGACCCGTCGAAATGGAGCGACCAGTAGTGGAGTTATGGTAGCTTCTTTGGCTGCTGTGCTTCTTCCCAGTCTACAAGGAAATCATCCAGGGCCTGCGACTTGATCGCTTTGCGCGGCTCGTATTTCATATTGTGGACACCGATTTCGACGGCCCACTTGGCGACTCGCCCAGTCGCCTCGCGATTGCGTATTATGCCTTGTAGTGGTGCGGAGGAGACGTCCGTGATTGGGTTCTCCTGGAAGTAATGTGGGAGCCACCGTTGAGCTCGGAATACCGCGTATACCAGTTTATGGTACTGCGGGTAGCGCTGTCTTGAGTCCGTCAGGACTTCGCTAATGTAGTAGACAGGGTGCTGTATGGGGCGCTCCTTGCCCTCCTCTGGTCGTTCAACGACCATGACGGCATTGACGACTCGAGTGGAGGCCTCCACATAGACGAGCATTAGCTCTTTGTCGACTGGGGCGGCGAGGAATGGGGCCACGAGTAGCACTTCTTTGAGTGCTTCGACTGCATCGTCCGCCTCTGCGTCCCATTGGAACGTGGGGTTCTTGTGCATCAAGCGGTAGAGGGGCATTGCCTTCTCGCCGAGCCAGGGGCTGAAGCGACAGAGAGCCGCTACTCGCCCGGCCAACGCGTAGGCACTCAAGTTTCCCGAGTCATGCGATGGTGTCGATCTTGGTGGGGTTGGCCTCGATGCCTCGCTTGGAGACGACGTATCCCAGGAGCTCTCCGGTGGGGACGCCGAAGGTGCATTTTCCTAGGTTTATCTTGATGTTGTACCTCTGCACGTTTGTGAAGGTTTCGGTCAGGTCGGCGAGCAGGTTGTCCTGGCGGGTGGATTTTACCACCACGTCGTCGATGCAGACGTGAATATTGCGGCCAATTTGGCTCGCAAGGCACTCCTGCATGCACCTTTGGTACGTGGCGCCGGCGTTCTGGAGGCCGAACGTCATGGCCGTGTAGCAGAAGATGCCAAATGGCGTGATGAACGTTGTCTTCTCCTCATCCTCGACCGTCATTTTGATCTGGTTGTAACCAGAGTACGCGTCGAGGAAACACAGGGACCCCGATCCCGCGGTCGAGTCGATGATCTGGTCGATGCGCGGTAGGGCGAACTCCTCCTTCGGGCAAGCGCTATTGAGGTTGGTGTAGTCGACACACATTCTCCATGTGTTGTTCTTTTTCAGAACCAGGGCTAGGTTTGCCAACCACTTGGAGTATTTTATTGTCCGAATAAAGCCTGTGGCTAACAGGCGTTGTACATCTTCGGTGAGTGCTGGACGGCGCTCTTCATTGAAGGGCCGTAGCGACTGCTTTACTGGCCGCACTTTGGGGTTGGCGTTGAGTTTGTGCTCAGCGAGTTCCCTCGAGACACCTGGCATGTCAGAAGGTTTCCATGCGAAGATGTCGCGGTTCTCGCGGAGGAACCCAATGAGCGCGCTTTCCTATGAGGCGCTCATGTGCGCCCCAATGGTGACCGTCTGGCTGGAGTCGCCCGGGACGAGCTCGACGGTGCGGGTGTGCGTGGTCGCCTCGAATGTGGAGTTTGCGGCGGTTGTCTTCTTCAGGATGGTGGGGTCATCCTTGTTAACGTTGCCCGTGTATTTCGCAAGCTCCTCCGCATGGTCAGTCTCCGTGGCGATGACGGTGTCAGCGAGCTCAGTGCCTTTGTTCTCGCATTCTACAGCCATGTCGGGGTCGCCGTGGACGGTGATGATGCCGCTCGGCCCTGAGAGCTTCATCATGTTGTATGCATAGTGGGGAGTCACCATGAATTTGGCGAACGTTTGGTGTCCCAGGACGCAGTGGCAGGGGCTGTGGAAGTTCACTAGCTCGAACGCAATCCTCTCTGTGCGGTAATTTGCTGGTGTGCCGAAGGTGGCTGGCAGCTTTACTTTTCCAATCAGGTACGCCTTCCGACCTAGGACGATACCGTGGAAGGTTGTCAGGGTCAGCTCGATTGCTGCTTTTGGGAGCTAGAGCCTCTTGAACGTGTCCAGGTACATGATGTTGATGGAGCTCCCGCCGTCCATCAGTGTCTTGGGCAGCTAGTAGTCGGCCACCTTGGGTCTGACCACCAGGGCGACTCGCCCTGGGTATTCGATTCTGAGCACGTGATCCTAGCGACTCCAGGTGATGCTCTATTGAGACCAGTTGAGGAAGCGAGGGATGTCAACTTGGGTCACCGCATTGATGGCGACTACGTGTCAAGGACCTTCTTCTCACGTTTGGTGCCGAGCCCAGTGAAGGTGTGTAGCGAGCCGACGGCGTTGCCAAAGCCGCCGACATTTCCGTTATCCCGAGGCGGGTTGTTGTTGGGGTCCTCCATTGCTCGCCTTGCCTTTTTGATCTCCTTGAGGGAGTGGCAGTCGGCGGTGGTGTGGGTGGAGGGTTTTCCCTCCCTGCTATGGTAGATGCAGGGCTGGTTGAGCAGGGCGGTGGGGTCGAATCAGCCTCGCCGCGTTGTCGGCATGGTAGTTTCTGTTGTCGCGGTAGTTTCCTCCGTTGCGGTAGAAGTTCTTCGAGTCGCGTTGGTCGTAGCCAGCGTTGGCGACCAAGTCGACTCGCCCGTCGCTACGGCGCTTGCCGGTGATGCAACTGTTGTTGTAGTGCATGTCGTGTTGTCGCCCGCTGTCATTGCCGCTGGTGCGGCGTCTTCCTCCTAACTCATCATTGGAGTCTTGGTTGGGGTCCTCTTCTTCATGGTGCTTGGCGATCTCGAGGAGGTCGGGGATGTTGTCGAGCGTCTGGTAGACCCTCGTGATCTTAGCGACCAAGGGCTCATACCAGCAGGCATTCTTGAAGCAGTGTATCGCCGTGTCTGGGTGGATGCGGGAGGCGTTGATCCATAGTTCCTGCCACCTTTGGATCCAGTGGCGGGTTGACTCGCGTTGTCCATGGATGCATCGCTCTAGGTCCTCAATGGTGGTGGCGCGGGTGTAGGAACCCTCAAAGTGCCTGACGAAGGCATCCCGCATCTCCTCCCAAGAGTCAATGCTGTCCGTGGGGAGGGTGTTCATCCATTGCCGGGTCGCACCCTCCATCATCTGGAGGAGGTAGCGAGCGGCTAGAAGGTCGGTGTGGCCAGCTATTCCCATCGCCATGAGGTATGTGTCCAGCCAGACCGCTGGATCGTATGTTGGATCATACTGTTCGATCTCTTTGGGTGCCTTGAAGTTGGCGGGGTACTTCTCTCCTCGGATCATGGATCCGAAGCACTAGGGGCCGACTCGGCGAAGCGAGCCCCTGGGTTCGGGGTTACCGCGGTTACTAAGGGTGTGCCTCAAGTTGTTGGGCTGGCACGCCCGCCAACCCTGGTTGTCGACGATGTGCATTCGGGCGTCGATAGGCTGCCCATTGGGCGACCGTGTTGTTCACCGGTCTCGGCTCGTTGGTGGAGAGCACGGGGTTGGTGGCCCGTGGCTGGTTCGCCAGGGGCTACGGTGGTGTGCAGGTCACAGCGTTGGCGACGGTGGGGTGACCGCTTGAGGCCGCCCTACTTGTTGAGGAGCGGGAATACATCCACCCCTGCGGGTTGACTCCCGCGGCTTGGTGCTCGACGGCCCTAGCAAGTAGGGCCTTGGCATACTGGATCTGCAGCGCGCCCTCTTCCTGGATGTTGAGGTTGGCCACTATGGCGTCGGTCGTGACGACGTTGTCCATCGGGGTGGAGTATAGTGGGAGTCCGTTGGTGTCGCAGGCCTATGGTGATATTATGGTTCGCAGCTGGTCCGGCGGGGGTGCGCGACCAATGGGTGGTGGCAGAGGCCCAGTCGTCGGTGCACCGGGTGGTGGTCGGTTGCTGCTGGCTGGTGGTGCGTTCTCGTAGTACTCGCGCTCAGCCGTGCGTGCGGGGTTGCTCTCGTTGTTGAAGTTTAGGACGCGGCCTTGGACGTTGGACTTCAGGCGGGTCCTGATGCGGCGCTGGTGGTAGAGCGACAGCTCCTGCGCCATCACCCGCTCGAGGCAGAATTTCTCGCGCTCGGCTATCTCCTTATGGGTCGCCTCTTCCAGTCGCTGGCGGGCTTCCTCCACCTCTGTGGCCATGGCGGTTGGCAGGATTAGTGTGGAGAATGGATCTGGCGGGGCGACCATGCTGCCCGCCCTGTAGATCGTGTTGAAGCGATTGTATCTGGCGCGGAAGTCCTCAGGGGACTCTGAGCCGGAATCGGACTCGAAGATCCCGAGGATGGAGGAGTCCTCGAAGTCCTCGGGGTTGGATACCCGTGTGATGGATTCCTCTCGCGGGAATGTTCGTTTGCGGTACCAAACTTGGTGGGTGAGCGCACCGCGGTACCCGAGTTGCCATCAATCGCGTGGAGGGGCCATAGTAGAGTCGCCAATTGTCCAGAAGGGCCAAATGGGGGTGAATACAAATCTAATGGAGAAACGGTCGTTTGAACCAGACGAAAAACGGTTGAACTCAAATACCGCCGTTAGGTCAACTCTTCTTGGCCTGCCATGTCATTATTCCCCGTTATCTTTTGCGGTCATGGACTAGCTTACCCCTGAGTGGACGAGATCTATTTCTTTGCTCTGATCTGGTCTTCTCCCTTGCTCCCCTCCCCATAACATTTGCTCAGCTCCGGCTGCTCGTCTCAGATCGGAGCTCGCACTTGGTCTAATTTGCATCTCCGCCATGTCCGGTCAACCTCCCACGCCTCTAATCGAAGCTCGCAGCTGTCACCGTTGCATCGTCCGCCGTATCGGAGCTTCGCGTCCCCGGACTAATATCTCGCCTCTGGCTAGTCCTTCTCGCACGGCGGAGCATGTCCCCTCGGGCGATCTAGGCCGGCGACCGGCCTCGGGAAGTTGCGTGCTACCACGCACCCCAGGCATGGTAGCCCTAGCACGGCAGTTGGACGACCACGCTCTCATGGCCACCGTGCTGGGCGTCCGTCCCGCCGTGTCGCCGGTAGAGTTGCTGTCAGCTTTCAGGTCTCGTTTTGGGATCAGACGAGATGAGGTCAACATTGAGGTATGCGCGCCGCCATTCGATTTTTTCGTCCGGTTCGAGCACAGCTCAGACACCAAGCGCGTTGTGCATTCTTCCCGTTCTTTCGAGTGCTGCGGGGAGAAAATGAGCTTCATGCATTGGCATCGCGCATGTGAGTGGGACGATCGCTTGGGGCAGCTTCGTTTCTTCCACAAACTCGGCTTTGACGGCCTCCCATTGGATGCTTGGGAGCCGGAGGCCCTCAAGCAGGTCGTCAGTAGCCTTGGCGGCGAGATGGTGGAAATCGTGCCACTGAGCGACAGATGGGTCATCCAGGTAAAGGCGTGGCTGAAAGATCCTGACGTCGTTCCTAAGATGTATGAGGTGCAGATTCCAAGCAGGGCAGGGCGACAGCTTTGGTGGAAGCACCCGGTCATCATCCACCTGGAGGAGGTTCTGGACTCGGTACATGGCATTCAGGGCCCCGAAGAGACTGCCAGAAAGCGCCCTCGTCGCCTGCAGTGTTGGCCTGGAAGGATTGATGGCACAGGACCGCCACCGTTTCGCGACGGGGCACACAGTTTTGGTGGGGGGACCGGGCTTGGACGAGCTGGTGGTTCTGATTTCCCTCTAGTGAAGACAGAGCTCTAGTGAATTCCTGTGGTATGTGTGGCTAATGAATTTGTAGTATGGAGAGCGTAGCAGGAAGTTAGCATCGACTAAAAATGTGTAATAGTTTGAATCAATGTAGTACGTGTGTGTAATAGTTTGAAGTAGTATGTGTGTGTAATAGTTTGAATCGATGTAGTATGTGTGGGTAATGCATTTGATGTAGTTTGTGTGCGTGTAATAGTTTGAATCGATGTAGTTGAACACCATGCTTTATAATTTCTGTGAATAACTAAGGACAACCTCATGAAAAGAGGGTGGTCTGGCAATGAGCAATGTCAATTATGTGGATGCCAGGAAAATGTAGTCCATCTCCTCTTCAAGTACTCCCTCCGTTTCAAAATATAAGATGTTTTAGCTTTGTGAATGGAGAGTATCTAGACATCTTTTAGTGATGGTGCTTTCTAAACCTAGATGAACCTACATACTAAAAGGGGACTAGATACACTTCATTCACAAAGCTAAAACATCTTATATTTTGAAACGGAGGGAGTACAAGGTAGCTACATTTGTAACACATTGAACTGCAGGACCATTTTGCAGGCAACACAAGACAAAGGAAAAAATGGTTTATAGCATAGACAGCAGACGCAAAATCTGTAGTCTGAAATAAAAAGATGCCAGTTAACTCGATTGAACCACGACTAGTAATTGAAGGAAATAGGTAATTGATAGTATTTTCTTACAACAGTAGTACTTCCATACAAAAGGGTCTTATACCTACACAAAAGTGGGCTAAATTTCCTACTAGTTTATATAACAATTCGTTAGCATTTCATCTACAAAAGCCATTCTTCAGGCTGAACTTAACTATTCTACACTGAAGAAACTACAGATCTCCACCAGAAAAGTTGGCTGGCCAATTGCCTTGAGAGGACATAAGTTCTTTGATCATTTAACCCAAACTGATCTATTGCCTTCCCGCCAAACTACAAGAAATCTGCATCGTTCATGCAAGAGCGATTTGCGTGCGCTAGTCTCGGTTCAGTTGGACCATCCGCGCCGTAGCAACGATTTCTTCGAAACTGAAATTCGACATCTCCTTCTCGGGATCGTAGGTCCGTGTGAACTCGAACCTGAATTCCGAGGCTGAGATGATGCCCGCTACCGGCTCCTGCTGTCGAACAATCCAGCATGCTGAATGTAGACGCTTGGTCGCTGCCACGATACGGCCTTCGACGGTCCGTAGGATGGAGCGTCTTTGCCGCAGACGGCGTGCTCCCATCCTACCCCACTGAGGTAAGGTAGTCCGCGCCGAAGCGTGGACGCGAGAGTTCCTAGACCTTGGCGCTTCCCTGTTCGAGGGTGTGTACCCTCGGCGGCGGTATGCTCTCATTAACGATTTGATACGTACCTTGTTCCCATTGCCTAGAGCATGCCGTAATGCCGCCGCGCGATTTCTCCACATCGCTCTCTTGGCCCTGCTTGTCGCATGTGGCGCCGACGACGGTGCAGTCACCGCTGCGGCTGATTCGGCACATTCAGGGAAATCATCCGCCTGGCAGGGCAATGAGAGACCGGCCTTGAAGTAGAGCTTCATGGCCTGCCTTAGGGGGGCTAAATACCCCAGTTTCGGCAGCTATCGCAGCGGCGGCGGCGGCGGCTTAGGCGGGGCCATGTTACCCTAGTTGGTGCGGCGCGGAGGAGCTGTGCAAGGTGGACTGTGGTTAGTCGGAGAAGGGGTGTGAAAGACTGACAGTAGGTTTGGACTACGGGCACGCGTGAAAATAACCATTTCCCATTTCCTTAGAGGGTAATAATTCGACACTCGTTGCATTAACAGCTCAATCTTTATTTCCCTTCTCAGCATAAGAGTGCGAACGTATTAAAAAGATCGGTCGTGGCTATCCACCTCATCAGGAAATGTACCAAGACAGGTAGGAGACGGGACCAGGTTTCATTTTAGAAATGTTGACGACTATGCCCTTATGTTTATACAATATTATTTATATGCCACCATGTACCGTCGAGTGTAGCAACACCATTAGAAACAGGGGATAATGACGTGGCGTGTTTTATTTTTTAAAAGGGCATCAAAAACAGGGGATGCCGACGTGGCATGTTTTCTGACTAGCGGGCCCGCCCCCTCCACCTTCGACGGCGCGCATCCCAGGTTCGAGGGGTGGTGCCGCCCACCAACACATTATTGTGCAATTTTCCATGTGAGACCTGAATTCCGGTGCTGAGCTAATGCCCGTGTCGAACACAGAGAATTCTGAAAGAAGCTACTAAAAATAAATACTTTGAATTCCGGAAGTACTAAATTTAAATACATTACAATTTTTTCTGAAAGGTAATACACATTCTGATCATCAAAATAATATAAATACAGTACAAATTTCTACTTCGAAAAATAGACCTGAAAATGCTAGCAAATAACCTAGGATGAATATATGATTCATTCTCCCCTATATATTTTGTCATTGTCGGCTCCCGCGTGCTGCAACACATGTTAAGAGAACTCTCTCCGTCTGCAGTGTGCTGCCAGTATCTTGTACAGAGGGTAAGGCCTCGGTGTATGTTCCAGACTTAATCCATACATTACCATTGTTGGTTCCTCTTCCCAGGCTTGAACCTCATGATCGTACAGTCTGATAAAATTCCTGTAGTATATGCAACCGGGTTTGACTGTGGGTGTAACCTGGTGTCAATGGAGATAGACCGATTGTGACCAACGAAGAGGGCACGACTTCCAATGTCACCGACGGCCTCGAGAGAGCGGTTCTCCGTGTCCACCCGGTACAACACCGGTTGTCCTTTGGCAAAATCCCCGTTCAACACAAGAAGCAGATCACCATCTGACTCCACAAGGTAAAATTTGTAGGTTCCGCGTACATGTTCAAAGACTGGGGCCGAAATTATTTTGGCCATCGTGACAGTGCTCGCGCGCTGCTCTAACTGGATGTTGGTCGACAAGATGTCTCCACTCTCAAGTAATGCATATACTTCCCCTCAAAATGCCGTCATGCAGACCAGAAGCATATCAGGAGGTGGCGAATACAATCCTTCTCCAAATGATCCATTGATTTTCCCCGTTGGGGTGCTCTCATCGGCCCATGTAATATGATCTGGATAATCAGTGCAAACGAACACCATCGTCGGGGACTTCGTCACGACGAGAGAATGCAGAAGATCAGATGGTATGTGTGCTTGAAACTCAGTGTTAGACTTGTGAGTGATTGGGTTCAGAAGCCGAATCTGGTATGGCTCCACCCTCTGAGCAAGCACGATGACGCCACGAGAAACACCGATGAAGTAGAATATTTTGGAAGAAGAGGGCACCAGTTAGCACTAAGATGTTTACAATGGAAAATACCAATAAATATCGGATGTGAATGTGAACCTGCGATGGACGTCCATTAGATTTGTCCTGAAGCAACGACCAGTGGCGAGGTTGAGGAAGGTGAAGTCGCCAACCTCTGGAAGTGTGTTATCTATCATGATCCAGTTGTTGAGATGGAATTCGGGCACCTTTAAAGTGTGGCGCCAATCGGTGCAGACTTCCCGACAAGCAGCATAGGTGTCGACCTACTCCTCTTTCTCCAGCAAATAGTCGACGATCTTGCGAAGTGGGTCGGCCGGGAGATCGGCCCAGTTCCTCTTCAACCGGCTACTGGCCATGGCTTACGTGCAGGAATGTTTTGATCGAGGAAGAAAGAAGAACTACCACTGCGAGGAGAAGAAGAAGAGGATAACAGACGAGGGAGACGAAGCGGAACTGCCACTGGGAGGAGACGATGAGACGGGGGAGAAGAAGCGGAACTGCCAATTCAAGTTTAGATCAACGGGCTTTTTTCCGGAACGAGCGCGTGGACCAACCAGGCACTGCATGCAAGTCTTGATCAAACGGACTGACATATGGGACCTACTCAAAATTCCGTGAAGTGCTCCCAGTGTATAGTGCGCTTACAGGTGGCATGTTTTCTGACAGGCGGGCCCGCCTCCTCCACCTACGACGGCGCGCGTCCCAGGTTCGAGGGCTGGTGCCGCCCACCAACACATTATTGTGCAATTTTCCATGCTTTGTCGCAACCAGCTCCGCTCCGCACCTCTCCTCTGCTCCTACCGCCGCCACTGCGCTCAGCTGTGCACCGCTCTCGTTGTCCCCGTGGGCCGTAGTCCTCCCGCCCTCCCCTCCCTTCCATCCCCTCACGTCCCCTCCCCTCCCCTCCCTGCCCTGTCTCCTTGCCGCCGGCCACCGCCCTTGCGCGTCTAGAAATGAAAACCGAGAGTCGGCCGTTAGGTTAGGGGCCCAACGATGCTGGTGATCCGGATCCCGCTTGGAGATGGATCCTGTGAGGCTTGAGAGCACGGATATGGGTCCTGCGCGGCTGGAGAGCACGGAATCTCCTTCAAGTCTGGAGAGCACATAGGACAACGAAACGGGGGGAGAGGTAGCGGGGTGCAGAGCTTTGGAGGTATAGAGCCTGGAGAAGGTGCCGTGTGTCCACATTGAAAGGTAAAAACTGTGATTCCTTCTCTGCATAACCCAATTAGCGTTTATAGTCTCGTGGTGATGCCAAGGATTTGGGTTGGTAACCGCAGGACATCTGTACAGCTTGTCCTTGAGCATGATGCTTTGTCAAGCGAGCATGAAGGCACTGAAACGTGTGGTGGTGCGGATGATGATGAGAAAGCATATCCAGACGTGGCTGCTGACCCTGATAGGATGGAGAGTAGGGAATATTTGGTTGATTCGAACTTTGAGCCTGACTATGGGACTGATGAGGAAGAGGAATGTGAAGATGTGGAAATGGGATGTAGATACGAAGACGAAGACGTGGACAGGCCAATGATACACTTTGACAGGGACAATCCTACAATTGATGAGGGGACGGTCTTTGATAATGTGGAGGACTGCAGATATGCAGTTGCAACCTATGCAATCAGAGTTGGGTTCGAATTTATCATTGAAAAGAGTGACCAAAAGAGATTCAGGGTGCACTGTAGGGAAAGTAATGTATGTAAATGGAGATTACATGCATCTCCAATGCGGGGTGGACACCCATTTCAGGTTGCAATAGCTACATTTAGTTTTAGTATTTCTCATATTTATTCTGCTGATAACTAGCTCTGAATTATTTGGATTGTTATCGAATGCAGATCAAAGTAAACACTAAGGAACACAACTTCCCTAATACTTCTTTAATTGGTAAAATTAGACCGGCGACTACCAAGTGGATTGCTGCTACTGTACTTGACTGGGTGAGGCAGGATCATAACATTGGACCAGCTGAACTCAGAGCAAAGATTAGCAAAAAGTTTAACGTTCTGATTCCTTATCACAGAGTCTTTGATGGTAAGGAGATGGCTCTAGACTTCATTCAAGGCAAATGGAATGACAGTTTTCATATGTTGTACAGTTTCAAAGCTCAGGTAGAGAAAACATCACCTGGTAGTGTTTTTGACATTGATTACGAGGTTGTGAAAGGGAGAGAAAAGGTCTCGAGGGGGTCAGGTATAAGCATGCAGATAAGATATGCTTCAGGAGATGTTTTTTCTGCCTGAAGGCATGCTGGAAGGGGTTCCTAGACGGCTGCAGGCCATACTTGGCAATAGGCGCAACTTCTTTAACACGGAAATTCAGGGGACATGTTCTACTTGTGCTTTGGATGCGCATAATTGGTTTCTACCCGTAGCTTATGCTGTTCTTGAGGGTGAATCAAATGAAAGCTGGACATGGTTCATGTAGAGACTACGGGAAGTAATTGGTCACCCTAAAGGCTTGGTGATACACACCGGTGCATCCGAGGGTCTTGAGAATGCTGTTGATGCTGTGTTTCCTAGGGTTGAGCATAGGGAATGCATGCGGCACCTCACTACTAACTTCACGAAGAAGTTCGAAGGAAAGATCTTTGAAGAGGACTTGTGGCGATCAGCATACACATACATCCCAAGCACGCATGCTACTTACTTGCAGAACATGTATGTAGTTCCAAAGGTGAAAAAATACCTTGAGGAACATCACACCAAGCTATGGGCCAGAAGCAAGTTTGGTGAGTTAAGCAAGGTGGATTTTGTATGCAATAATTTGGCAGAGAGTTTCAATGATAAGATTTCGGGCATGAAGACACTTGGAATTGTTATTTTGTTGGATGCAATAAGACAGTGCATAATGGTGAAGATAGATTTAAGGCAAAGAATTTGTGCAAGAAATTTTTTAGGCCATAAAATAGTTCCAAAGGTGGTTATGTTACTGAATGCAAGAACTAGGGAAATGAGAACGATAAAGATGAGGGTGGTCAGAAGTTCTAGAACATTGGCTGAGGTTTATGCAGAATACAAGCATGGAAGTGAACGGAGGTACACTTTAGACATTGGAAACAAGACTTGTTCATGCAGGCAGTGGCAGATTCCTGGTCTGCCATGTCACCATGCAATTTACTTCATCTTAAAGCTTAGAGGTAACGGAGCTGAAATAGAGAACTATGTCGACAACTATTTCTCCGTGGAAAAGTTTGCTGCAACTTATGCAGAAAACGTACCACCTATGGCCGATGAAAATGATTGCGAGATTGTCGATCCAGGGTTCAAACTTCAACCACCAGTTCTTAGGAGGCCACCTGGGAGGCCTAGAAAGCTAAGGATCGTAGCCTCCACCAATAGAGGTCCAAGGCTTGGTGCTAGGAAAAGGAAATGCAGACGTTGTGGCGGATTCGGCCATATGAAGAGGTTGTGCAAAAACCCAGTTACACATGCTATTGTCCCTGTTCACACCCCGGTGGCAGAAAATGAGGCTTCTCAGCCAGAACTGACGGAAGAGCAGCGCGAAGACGGTGATGAGCACTCGGAGGAAAACGTACGTAAGCAGCCAATTTATGAAGAAGTGGAGGTGCCGACGAGAAAAGGGTGTGAAAAGAAACAAAAGGGTAAGTGTAACGAGGAGGAAAGGGCAAATAATGGAGGTGTATTAGAATATGAAGAAGTTGCAGGGGTGATTGAGGATGTTCTTGAGGATCTTTCGGCTAACTGCAGGAGAAATAATAAATCCCTGCCAATTTCATCTTTGTACAATTCTCCGGATGAAAGGTAAGCTTAAAAATTGTTTTATTTGCCATTTTATCATTTTTTTATCCTCATCAACTGATGCTTAATGCAGCGTGGGCTAGCAGACTAATAAGAGGAGCAGAAAGATGCGGGCACAGTAACGTCCTATGTTGAATTGTATCATTGAAACTAAACTAGCCGTGTCGTCTTATTTATATCTGGCGCGTGCAACGTATCTGTGATGGGGTCATGTGGACCAAATTACATTTTTAAAAAATATTATTACATTAATTTTTACCTGCGTTTGGACACGGCTACTAGTTCCCATCTCCCTTGCATTCCCATCTCCTCTGCCGCACTCCAGAATTATGGCTGTGCCATCAAGTAGCAGAGTCAGCGCAATGTCCCATCAGGTGTGAACGCAATGACTTTGTTTGTTCAGAATTTGACGACTTTTGATTAGTTTGAAAGACAGAGAAACCTAAAACATGTATCTAGACATGTTTTGGGTATAGACACATTTATTAAATATCTTAAAAAACTAAGTCAGTTATATCTAGACAAGAGTAGTACACTATTACAACACGCTCGATCCCTTCTCCTCATGCGCACTCCAAATTACGGCTGTGCCATCAAGTGCTGGGAGCAGAGTCAGCATATTGTCCCATCAGATAGGCCAGGGAACGCGCGAACTTTATTTTCAGGATCAGACGAGTTTAACTAAAACATGGCCAACATATATAGATTATGACGATAATAGACCATGACTCAGGTGACCCAGATCCAAAGAGCGCATTAAGATACTGTACATAGATTTAATTTGGGAAAAAATTCTACAAGACACCGTTATTTTCTGGCGTTTGCTAAAACACACCGCTCAATTGTAATGGTACCTAGCAAAGAAACAATCGGACGGTGTGTTACAGCAAATGACAGAAAATAACGGTGTCTTGTAGCAAATTTTCCCATTTAATTTGTGCTTAAGTGGCCCTAATCGACTATGACGCTCCCGCAGTCTTCCTCATTGACGACGTTGTCCGCGTCGCCGCCAGCCTCCTCCGCGTCGGAATCGATGCCGACGTTCCCGACAGCGTTCCTCCTCCTCATGGCTTCTTCACGGCACGCTGCATCGATAACGGTGGAGGTCGTACGCCCAGGCACTACCCAGAAGCGCTACCTCCCTTTGGGGTTGCGCAAATCCGGGTGGATCTCCCGCCGGTGGGTTCTGCACAGCACAATCAACACAGCCCGCTCCTTCTTGAACAGCTTTTTCCAGTACGCGCTCGTACCTGAGTACCGCGCCATTACCCTCTTCCACTCCGACAGCTGGCGGCGGCGCTCCTTGATCTGCCTCGCCAACGTGTTGTCGCGCAAGAGCGACGCGACAGGAACCCTGGCGTAGCTGAGCTCGAAGCCGGCCGGAAGCCTCGCTAACAGCAGCGTGAGTATGTCATAGTGGGCGAACATCTGAGCCTCGTGCAAGCTGAGTTTGGGCCTCTCCCTCTCCATGGCAATGAAGGAACACGATCTGATTTTCGACCCCGAGGTTAAGGGGATAAAGGCAAGGACGTAGGCCCAGCGTAGTTGCCACGGCCAATCAGTTCGCAGAACAGACTTCTCGCAGATCACCCTCGCGAAGGACATCACTATCGTCCACGCACCCCGATCGAACGGCGCCTAACAATCGGGGATCGGGTCTTCTAGAAGCCCAGAGCGGTTGCTGGTTACCTCTGCGTCCCGATTGTTTGTGGCCAACGGCGGTAGTTGAAAATAATACACATTTCAATGACACTAGTGGATCCATGTGTGGTCTCTAAAGAGAAAACACATCCAATGACTCTAGTTGTTGGTAGTAAAAAGAACACACATGCAATGACACTCGTGGATCCATATGTGGTATGTGAAAAGAAACGCATGCAATGACTCCAGTTGTTGTTAGTGAAAAGAACACACATGCGATGACACTGGTGGATCCATGGGTGGATTGTGAAAATAACACACATGCAATGACACTGGTGGATCCATAGGTGGTATGTGAAAAGAACACACATGCAAGATGACTCTGGTTGTTGTTACTAAAAAGAACACACATGCAATGACACTGGTGGATCCATGGGTGGATTGTGAAAAGAGCACACATGCAATAACACTGGTGGATCCATGTGTGGTCTCTGAAGAGAACACACATTTCAATGACACTGGTGCATCCATAGGTGGTATGTGAAAAGAACACACTTGCAAAATGACTCTGGTTATTGTTAGTGAAAAGAACAAAGATGCAATGACACTGGTGGATCCATAGGTGGTATGTGAAAAGAACACACATGCAAAATGACTCTAGTTGTTGTTACTAAAAAGAACACACATGCAATGACACTGGTGGATCCATCTGCGGTCTCTGTAGAGAACATACATTTCAATGACACTGGTGGATGCATAGGTGGTATGTGAAAAGAACACACATGCAAAATGACTCTAGTTGTTGTTACTAAAAAGAACACACATGCAATGACACTGGTGGATCCATAGGTGGTATGTAAAGGGACACACATGCAAAATGACTCTAGTTGTTGTTACTAAAAAGAACACACATGCAATGACACTGGTGGATCCATGGGTGGATTGTGAAAAGAACACACATGCAATGACACTAGTGTATCCATAGGTGGTATGTGAAAATAACACACATGCAAAATGACTTGGTTGTTGTTACTAAAAAAACACATGCAATGACACTCGTGGATCCATGTGTGGTCTCTGTAGAGAACACACATTTCAATCACACTAGTGGATCCATATGTGGTATGTGAAAAGAATACACATGCAATGACTCTGGTTGTTTTTAGTGAAAAGAACACACATGCAATGACACTGGTGGATCCATGTGTGGTCTCTGAAGAGAGCACACATTTCAATGACTCTTGTTGTTGTTAGTAAAAAGAACACACATGCAATGAAACTTGTTGTCGTTAGTAAAAAGAACACACATCCAATGACACTGGTGGATCCATGGGTGGATTGTGAAAATAGCACACATGCAATGACACTGGTGGATCCATATGTGGTATGTGAAAAGAACACACATGCAAAATGACTCTGGTTGTTGTTACTAAAAAGAACACACATGCAACGACACTGGTGGATCCCTAGGTGGTATGTGAAGAGAACACACATGCAAAATGACTCTGGTTGTTGTTACTAGAAAGAACACACATGCAATGGCACTGATGGATCCATGGCTGGATTGTGAAAAGAACACACATGCAATGACACTGGTGGATCCATAGGTGGTATGTGAAAAGAACACACATGCAAAATGACTCTGGTTGTTTTTACTAAAAAGAACACACATACAATGACATTGGTGGATCCATAGGTGGTATGTGAAGAGAACACACATGCAAAATGACTCTGGTTGTTGTTACTAAAAAGAACACACATGCAATGACACTCGTGGATCGATGGGTGGATTGTGAAAAGAACACACATGCAATGACACTAGTGGATCCATAGGTGGTATGTGAAAAGAACACACATGCAAAATGACGCTGGTTGTTGTTACTAAAAAGAACACACATGCAATGACACTTGTGGATCCATAGGTGGTATGTGAAGAGAACACACATGCAAAAGGACTCTGGTTGTTGTTACTAAAAAGAACACACATGCAATGACACTCGTGGATCAATGGGTGGATTGTGAAAAGAACACACATGCAATGACACTAGTGGATCCATAGGTGGTATGTGAAAAGAACACGCATTTCAATGACTCTGGTTATTGTTACTAAAAAGAACACACATGCAATGACACTGGTGGATCCATAGGTGGTATGTGAAGAGAACACACATGCAAAATGACTCCGGTTGTTGTTACTAAAAAGAACACACATGCAATGACACTGGTGGATCCATAGGTGGTATGTGAAGAGAACACACATGCAAAATTACTCTGGTTGTTGTTACTAAAAAGAACACACATGCAATGACACTCGTGCATCGATGGGTGGATTGTGAAAAGAACACACATGCAATGACACTGGTGGATCTATAGGTGGTATGTGAAAAGAACACACATTTCAATGACTCTGGTTGTTGTTACTAATAAGAACACACATGCAATGACACTGGTGGATCCATAGGTGGTATGTGAAAAGAACACACATGCGAAATGACTCTGGTTGTTGTTACTAAAAAGAACACACATGCAATGACACTGGTGGATCCATAGGTGGTATGTGAAGAGAACACACATGCAAAATGACTCTGGTTATTGTTACTAAAAATAACACACATGCAATGACACTGGTGGATCCATGGGTGGATTGTGAAAAGAACACACATGCAATGACACTGGGGATCCATAGGTGGTATGTGAAAAGAACACACATGCAAAATGACTCTGGTTGTTGTTACTAAAAAGAAAACACATGCAATGACACTGGTGGATCCATGTGTGGATTGTGAAAAGAGCACACATGCAATGACACTGGTGGATCCATAGGTGGTATCTAAAAAGAACACACATGAAAATGACTCTGGTTGTTGTTACTAAAAAGAACACACATGCAATGACACTGGTGGATCCATGTGTGGTCTCTTTAGAGAACGCACATTTCAATGACACTTGTGGATCCATAGGTGGTATGTGCAAAGAACACACATGCAATGACTCTGGTTGTTGTTAGTGAAAAGAACACACATGCAATGACACTTGTGGATCCATAGGTGGTATGTGAAAAGAACACACATGCAAAATGACTCTGGTTGTTGTTACTAAAAAGAACACACATGCAATGGCACTGGTCGATCCATAGGTGGATTATGAAATGAACACACATGCAATGAGACTGGTGGATCCATAGGTGGTATGTGAGAACAACACACATGCAAAATGACTCTAGTTGTTGTTACTAAAAAGAAAACACATTCAATGACACTGGAGGATCCATATGTGGATTGTGGAAAGAGCACACATGCAATGACACTGGTGGATCCATAGGTGGTATGTGAAAAGAACACACATGCAAAATGACTCTGGTTGTTGTTACTAAAAAGAACACACATGCAATGACACTGGTGGATCCATGTGTGGTCTCTGTAGAGAACACACATTTTAATGACACTGGTGGATCCATAGGTGGTATGTGCAAAGAACACACATGCAATGACTCTGGTTGTTGTTAGTGAAAAGAACACACATGCAATGACACTTGTGGATCCATAGGTGGTATGTGAAAAGAACACACATGCAAAATGACTCTGGTTGTTGTTACTAAAAAGAACACACATGCAATGACACTGGTGGATCCATAGATGGAGCATAGAAATGAACACACATGCAGTGACACTAGTGGATCCATAGGGGGTATGTGAGAAGAACACACATGCAAAATGACGCTGGTTTTTACTAAAAAGAACACCCATGCAATGACACTGGTGGATCCATGGGTGGATTGTGAAAAGAACACACAAGCAATGACACTGGTGGATCCATAGGTGGTATGTGAAAAGAACCCAGATGCAAAATGACTCTGGTTGTTGTTACTAAAAAGAACACACATGTAATGACACTCGTGGATCCATATGTGGTCTCTGCAGAGAACACACATTTCAATGACACTGGTGGATCCATAGGTGGTATGTGAAAAGAACACACATGCAATGACTCTGGTTGTTGTTAGTGAAAAGAACACACATGCAATGACACTGGTGGATCCATGGGTGGATTGTGAAAAGAACACACATGCAAAATGACTCTGGTTGTTGTTACTAAAAAGAACACACATGCAATGACACTGGTGGATCCATAGGTGGATTATGAAATGAACACACATGCAATGACACTGGTGGATCCATAGGTGGTATGTGAGAAGAACACACATGCAAAATGACTCTGGTTGTTGTTACTAAAAAGAACACACATGCAATGACACTGGTGGATCCATAGGTGGATTATGAAATGAACACACATGCAATGACACTGGTGGATCCATAGGTGGTATGTGAGAAGAACACACATTTCAATGACTGTGGTTGTTGTTACTAAAAAGAACACACATGCAATGACACTGGTGGATCCATATGTGGATTTTGAAAAGAGCACACATGCAATGATACTGGTGGATCCATAGGTGGTATGTGAAAATAACACACATTTCAATGACTGTGGTTGTTGTTACTAAAAAGAACACACATGCAATGACACTGGTGGATCCATATGTGGATTTTGAAAAGAGCACACATGCAATGATACTGGTGGATCCATAGGTGGTATGTGAAAATAACACACATGCAAAATGACTCTGGATGTTGTTACTAAAAAGAACACATATGCAATGACACTGGTGGATCCATGTGTGGTCTTTGTAGAGAACACACATTTCCATGACACTGGTGGAGTTATAGGTGGTATGTGAAAAGAACACACTGATGGGTTCGTAGCATGGAAAACAAAAAAATTCTACCGCAAGAACGAACAAAACCTAGATCTAATCTAGATAAAAGCCAAGATCTAATCTATTAGATATGAGAAACGAGATAGATGGGAACTAACCCTCGTAGATCCGAAAGCGTTAACGAGATTAGATCTCGTGGTTGATGTAGTCGATCACTTGCCGATCTCAAGATCGTGTGGACGATCCTTCCGGCGTCGCGTTCCAGCAGCGCTTTCGCCCTCGGTCAAGTAGACGATCCTTCCGGCGTCGCGTTCCAGCAGCGCTTCCGCCCTTGGTCAAGTAGACGATCCTTCCGGCGCCATGTTTCGGCAGCGCTTCCGTAGTCGGTCACACGTGCGGAGTCGAAGCAGACCTTCCTCTCCCTGTTGCAGCGAGCAGCGGAGGTAGTAGATCTTCTCCACGGAATCCCAGCAGCACGACGGCGTGGTGGTGGTGGTGGAGTAGAGAATTCTGCAGGGCTTCGCCTATGCCTGTGCAGAAGATGGTGGAGGAGAGAGGCGGCAGATATTGGACGTTACGAGAGCAGGGGAGGAGGGGGCGCCCCTGCCCCTCTATTTAAAGAGGGGAGGCGCCTAGGGAGGGGGAGTCCTTGTAGGACTCCCCTCCCTCTCTAGGCCGGCGGATTGGAGGTGGGGGGAGGAGTCCTCCTCCCCCATGAATCCGTATCTTGACCCACCAGGACTCCTTGATCCCTATCTTGATTTTCAAGCAAACTCCAAGATATCTTCTAGAACCTTCCGGAACATTCCGAAACCTTCTAGAATCCTCATACAAACACTCCGGAACATTTCCTAACTCATAAAATGATCTCCTATATATGAATCTTATTCTCCAGACCATTCCGGAACTCCTCGTGATGTCCCAAATCCAATCCGAGACTCCGAACAACATTCGGTCTCCAACGCATATTCCATATCTACTTGAAACAACTTCGAACCTTAAGTGTGTCACCCTACGGTTCGTGAATATGTAGACATGATAGAGACACATCTCCTATCAATAACCATCAGCGGGACCTGGAGATCCATAATGGCTCCCACATACTCAACGATGACTTTGCGATCGATTGACCCATTTACATATGAAACTAATTCGCGTTGTCTCGCGATACTATACTTATCCGAGATTTGATCGTTAGTATCTCCATACCTAGTTCTACCTCGTTACTGATAAGTACTCTTTACTCGTTCCGTGATATGTCATCTCTTGTGACCCAGTCACATGCTTGCAAGCTAACTAGATGACATTCCACCGAGAGGGCCCAAAGCATATCTATCCGTCATATGGATGGACAAATCCCAATCTTGGTTCATGCGCTTCTACACATACTTTCAGAATACCCAATGACACTTTTATAACCACCCAGTTACGAAGCGGCGTTTGATATCATCAAAGTATCCATCTGGTGATGGTGATTAACATAACCTCATTGTCGAAGGAATAGGTTACTATGTATTTGAAAGCTTACAGCAATACGAACTTAATGACTTGATCTTATGCTATGCTTACTATGGGTGTGTGTGCATCACATCATTCTCCTAATGATATAACCTTGTTATTAATCACATCCCAATGTCCATGATCAGGAAACCATGATCATCAATTAATCAACAAGCTAGTTTAACAAGAGGCTTACTAGGGACTCTTATATGTTTACAAAACACACATGTATTAGTGTTTCCTAATAATACAATTATAGCATGGGATGTAAACATTCATCATAAACACAAAGATATAATAATAATCACTTTTATTATTGCCTCTCGGGCATATCTCCAACAGTCTCCCACTTGCACTAGAGTGAATAATCTAGATTACATAGTAATATACCTAACACCCATGGCTTTTTGGTGTTGGTCATGCTTTGCCCTAGGGAGAGGTTTAGTCAACGGATCTGCCACATTCAGATCAGTGTGTACTTTGCAAATCTTTATGTCACCATCTCGGACATACTCGCGAATAGCGTGGAAACGTAGCTTGATGTGCTTTAGCTTGCTATGTGACCTTGGCTCCTGCGCATTAGCTATGGGACCTGTGTTGTCACAGTAGATGGCCATCGGGTCCAACGCACTGGGAACCACGCCGAGTTCAGTAATGAATTCCTTCATCGAAACGGCTTCTTGTGCAGCCTCTGAAGCAGCTAGGTATTCCGGTTCAGTTGAAGATTTTGCCACAACGCTTTGCTTCGCACTCCTCCAGCTCACTGCAGCACCATTCAAAATAAATACGTATCCCGATTGTGACTTCGAGTCATCCGGATCGGTGTTCCAACTAGCATCGGTGTAACCGTTTACAACAAGCTGTTCATCACCTCCATAAGAAAGAACCATATCCTTAGTCCTATTTAGGTACTTAGGATATTTTTGACCATTGTCCAGTGCTCCATTCCAGGATCACTTTGATATCTGCTAGTCAAACTAACAGCATGTGCTATATCCGGTCTTGTACACAGCATGGCATACATGATAGAACCTATGGCTGAGGCATAGGGAATGTTATTCATTTTCTCTCTATCTTCTGCCGTAGCTGGACTTTGAGTTTTACTCAAGGTCTTACCTGACAACATGGGCACGAACCCTTTCTTGCTATCTTCCATTCTAAACTTCTTTAGAACTTTGTCCAAGTATGTACTTTGTGAAAGCCCTATTAGGCGTCTTGATCTATCTCTATAAATCTTGATGCCTGGAATATATGCCGCTTCGCCAAGATCCTTCATTGAAAAACTATTATTCAAATAGGTTTTGACGCTATTAAGAAGTTCTATATCATTCCCAATCAACAATATGTCATCTACATACAGTACTAGGAATGCTACAGAGCTCCCACTCACTTTCTTGTAAATACAAGCTTCTCCATAAGTTTGTATAAATCCAAAGTTTTTGATTACTTTATCAAAACGTTGATTCCAACTCCGGGATGCTTGCTTCAGTCCATAAATGGAGCGCTGAAGTTTGCATACCTTGTCAGCATCTTTAGGATCGACAAAACCCTTAGGTTGTACCATATACAACTCTTCCTCAATGTCACCATTAAGGAACGCCATTTTGACATCCATCTGCCAAATCTCATAATCGAAATGTGCAGCAATTGCTAACAAAATCCTCACAGACTTTAGCTTCGCTACTGGTGAGAAAGTCTCATCATAGTCAACTCCTTGAATTTGTCGGAACCCTTTCGCGACAAGTCGAGCTTTATAGACGGTAACATTACCATCAGCATCTGTTTTTCTCTTGAAAATCCATTTGTTCTCGACAGCCTTACGGCCATCCGGTAAGTCCACCAAAGTCCACACTTGGTTTTCGTACATGGATCCCATTTCGGATTTCATGGCTTCTAGCCATTTGTTAGAATCTGGGCTCACCATAGCTTCTTCATACGTCGCAGGGTCATCAGCGTTGTCCACCAACATGACATTCAAGGCAGAGTCATACCAATCAGGAGTGGTACGAGACCTTGTTGACCTGCGAGGTTCAGTAGTAACTTCGTTCGAAGTTTCATGATCATTATCATTAGCTTCCTCTTCAATTGGTGCAGGCGGCACCAAAACATCTTCCGGTGCTGCGCTACTCTCAAAACCGAGAGAAGGTTCAATAACCTCATCGAGTTCTACTTTCCTTCCAGTCACCTCTTTCGAGAGAAACTCCTTCTCAAGAAAGGATCCATTCTTTGCAACGAAAACTTTGCCTTCGGATCTATGATAGAAGGTATACCCAATTGTTTCTTTAGGGTATCCTATGAAGACGCATTTCTCCGCTTTGGGTTCTAGCTTATCAGGTTGTAACTTCTTTACGTATGCTTCGCAACCCCAAACTTTAAGGAACGACAACTTAGGTTTCTTACCAAACCACAATTCGTACGGTGTCGTTTCAACGGATTTAGATGGTGCCCTATTTAAAGTGAATGCGGCTGTCTCTAATGCGTAGCCCCAAAATGATAACGGTAAATCTGTAAGAGACATCATAGACCGAAGCATATCTAAGAGAGTTCGATTACGACGTTCGGACACACCATTACGCTGTGGTGTTCCCGGCGGTGTCAACTGTGAAAGTATTCCACATTTCTTCAAATGCATGCCAAACTCGTAACTCAGATATTCACCCCCGCGACCAGAACGCAGAAACTTAATCTTCTTGTTACGATGATTTTCCACTTCACTTTGAAATTCCTTAAACTTCTCGAAAGTTTCAGACTTATGTTTCATAAAGTAGACATACCCATATCTACTCAAGTAATCCGTGAAAGTGAGAATATAACGATATCCACCACGTGATGCTACACTCATTGGACCGCACACATCGGTATGTATTATTTCCAATAAGTCTGTAGCTCGCTCCATTATTCCAGAGAATGGAGTCTTAGTCATTTTTCCCATTAGACATGCTTCGCATATTTCAAGTGATTCAAAATCAAGTGATTCAAGAAGTCCATCTGAATGGAGTTTCTTCATACGCTTCACTCCAATGTGACCAAGACGACAGTGCCACATGTATGTAGAATTATCATTCAATTTAATTCGTTTAGCATCTATGTTGTGAACATGTGTATCACTACTATCGAGATTCAGTAAGAATAAACCATTCATCTCAGGTGCATTACCATAAAAGATATTACTCATATAAATCGAACAACCTTTATTCTTAGACTTAAAAGAGTAACCGTCTCGCAATAAATAGGATCCAGATATAATGTTCATGCTTAACGCAGGCACCAAATAACAATTATTTAAATTTAAAACTAATCCCGAAGGTAGATGTAGAGGGAGCATGCCGACGGCGATCACATCAACCTTGGAGCCATTTCCAACGCGCATCATCACCTCGTCTCTTGCCAGTCTTCGTTTATTCCGCAGCTCCTGTTTCGAGTTACAAATATGAGCAACCGAACTAGTATCAAATACCCAGGCACTACTACGATTACTAGTAAGATACACATCTATAACACATATATCAAATATACCTTTCTTCTTGATGTTGCCGTTCTTCAGATCCGCCAGGTACTTGGGGCAGTTACGCTTCCAGTGACCAGCACCCTTGCAGTAGAAGCACTCAGTTTCATGATTAGGACCAGCCTTGGGCTTCTTAGCAGGTGCGGCAGCTTTCTTGCCGTCCTTCTTGAAGTTGCCCTTGTTCTTAGGCTTGCCCCGTTTCTTGAAAATGGTGGTCTTATTGACCATCAACACTTGGTGCTCCTTCTTGATCTCCACTTCAGCAGTTTTCAGCATGGACGACAGTTCAGGCAACGTCTTGTTCATGCAGTGCATGTTGTAGTTCATCACAAAGTTCTTGTAACTTGGTGGCAGTGATTGAAGGAGACGGTGAATCCCCAATTCATTAGGAATCGATATTCCCAACTCTTGGAGCTTCTTTGCGTACCCAGACATGGTGAGCACGTGCTCGCTAACGGAGCTTCCTTCTTCCATCTTACAGTTAAAGAACTTTTCGGAGGCCTCATAGCTCTCCATGGCCGCGCGAGTCTCAAAAATTAGCCTGAGCTCCTTAATGATCTCGAACGGGTCGTGGTGCTCAAAATGCCGTTGGAGCTCCGCTTCTAAACCGTACAGGCTGGCACACTGAACTGTGGAGTAATGATTCTTCCGAGTGGCGAAAACATTCTTTTCTTCATCGGTGGCATTATCTGCAGGTGGGTCACCTAGCGGTGCATCGAGCACATAGGTCAACTGACCAGCCCTGAGGACGATCTTCAGTCCACGGAACCAGTCCATGAAATTGCTTCCATTGTTCTTAAGTTTTTCTTTCTCTAGGAACGCATTGAAATTGATGGAGGGGTTCGCCATAATCTACAACAATTTGCAAGTAGTTTAGACTAAGTTTATGATAAATTGAGTTCAAATTTAATTCTTTAAACTAACTAGGTGAACTCCCACTCAAAACAACATCCCTCACATTGTCTTAGTGATTACATGAACCAAGTCCACTACACCAAGTCCGATCTTCACGAGAGAAGATGTAGTTTCATCGGCGAACAATCTTCATGTTCATCATATAAATTATATGACTCATGCTCTACCTTTCGGTATTCCGTGTTCCGAGACCATGTTTGTACATGCTAGGCTCGTCAAGACAACCTTAGTTTCCGCATGTGCAAATCTGGCTTGCACCCGTTGTATGCACACGTAGAATCTATCACATCCGATCATCACGAGATGCTTCGAAACGACGAGTCTTAGCAACGGTGCCAACTGAGGGTGAACACTTTAGTACTTGATATTTTAGTGAGAGGGATCATCTTATAATGCTACCGTCGCGATCTAAGCAATACAAGATGCATAAAGGATTAACATCACAGGCAATTCATAATTAGTGTGATATGATATGGCCCTTTCTTCTTGCGCCTTTGATCTCCATCTCCAAAGCACGAACATGATCTCCATCATCACCAGCATTGCATCAAGGTCAGTGGCGCCGCTTCATGGTTGTCCATCATCACCAGCAACTTTACAACTACTTGGAATAAAGCTATTACAAGATGAATAGACACGCAGGTCTTAACAGAATTAAAGACAACCATTAGGCTCCTGCCGGTTGCCATATTACAACAAGGATCATTGCATACATCAAATACAATCACAATCACATGATGGCCATATCACATCACAAAACCCCTGCAAAAACAAGTTAGACGCCTCTAATTTTCTTTGCATGTTTTACGTGGTTTGGGGCTTTCGCATAAGACCGATCTTACCTACGAACAAGAACCACAACGTTGATACAAGTGTTGTCAAGATGCTCATTGTAAATCGAATCTTAACTATGGTGGGAGAGACAGACACCCGCAAAGCCACTTGTGCAAGGAAAGTTGCACGTCAAGCGTGGAGCAAGTCTCATGTACGATGACATGTATGTTAGCCCGAGCCGCTTCATCCCACCATGCCGCAAGATGCAAAGTACACGCAAAGACACCGACAACAAAGCATCAACGCCCACAAAAACATTGTGTTCTACTCGTCAACAGATCTACGCATAGATACGGCTCTGATACCACTGATGGGTTCGTAGCATGGAAGAACAAAAAATTCTACCGCAAGAACGAACAAAACCTAGATCTAATCTAGATAAAAGCCAAGATCTAATCTATTAGATATGAGCAACGAGATAGATGGGAACTAACCCTCGTAGATCCGAAAGCGTTAACGAGATTAGATCTCGTGGTTGATGTAGTCGATCACTTGCCGATCTCAAGATCGTGTGGACGATCCTTCCTGGCGTCGCGTTCCAGCAGCGCTTCCGCCCTCGGTCAAGTAGACGATCATTCCGGCGTCGCGTTCAAGCAGCTGCTTCCGCCCTTGGTCGCGTTA